>CANTUV010000023.1:16235000-17435000 GCA_947685225.1 Garcia nutans | reverse complement strand
TTTAGACATGGATGATGTAAGGACATGTTTCCATCCTCGGATGGGTGTCCATTTATTTGTTTTACTTGGACATTGCTTTGATTTTAATATAACGATTTTTTATTTTAATTGTTGCATGTAATATGGATAATATTGTTATATTTAAGAATTTTATAATATTAAGACCTGTAAAGTAGGCCGGTTCCAATGAACCGTGCGTTGTGGGGGTGCTGGGCCATTTCTCACCTTCCCCATAAGTACCCAACTTTCCGAACCCATTAGGGGGTTAGGGATTCCTTAGGAATCGAGCCATCCACCCCTTTCTTTTTCCCGGCCCGTCCGGGTGGCGACTCCTGATGACGCAAAACTATGCTATTGCAATACCGCAAGTGCACAGGTCGCTCAAGTAATAAAGTAGTGAGTGAGTTATCATTCCACTGAGGACAAGGCCAAGTACTAGTGCAAATTTTAACCGTTGTTTAGCAAATCAATAGTTTTGTGAAATTTTGTGATTAAAGATAATTAACTTAATAATTGAAAATAGAGAGAGATTGAGTGTTGAATGAATTGATTGATGATGAGAATACAATCCAGATATTGAATCCCCCTAGCCACAATTATATTTATGAAAATCAATTCAATTAGACCAAATAATAGAGTTAAATTGGTATTCCTCTAAATTAGACTAAAACCTTTCTCAAGTGAATTAATCCCTAATCACTAAGTAGAATGCTGGAATCTCTTCTCAAACATAATTAAATAGATCTTGCATTAAGAATAAGAAATTATAAACCAAAGGATCTTGTATGTCTATCTCTAGTACTCCAATCAATCCTCAATCCTTATGAGTATTCAATTCATATCAAGCTTTCTCAAGTCAATAATATGAAAATTGCAACCAATCAATAAGCATGCTATTATCAATTGGAAATAAATTATTAAGCATCATAAGAATAAAACAACTCAATCAAATGATTTAATTAAATAAAATTATTCAATCCATACAATAAAGCTAGGGTTCATCAATATCTAGATAGAGAATGAGTTAGTTCATATTCAAAATCAAAAAACTAGAACAAGAGAAATAAGAAAAAGAATCCAAACAATCCATTGCGAATAATTCGTATTTCTCCACTTGAATCCTTGAATCTTGGTTTAGATCTTGTCTAGAATATGTCTTCACCTTCAATCTCAGCTCCAAAACTCTCCTCTTTGCTTTAGAAGTCAGCTCTAGGTTATAAAATATGAAAATCGGATCCCTAATTCGTGCTTCAGCTCAGTTTTTATAGTGCAAATATTTTCCATTGACACGCCTATGTCACTGGGATTTTGAATATAAGGCACGTCTAGTGACACGTCCATGTCACTAGGCGTGTCACAGCTACTGTGAATCATTGCAATAGGCACACTCGGTGACATGCCCATGTCACTGGGCATGTCAATGTTTCTGTATGCAGTATCAAGAGCAAGTCCATTGACACGCCCATGTCCATGGGCATGTCAATTGAAGAATTCTGCTCTTTTCTTCTACTTTCATCCGTAATTCCTCCGAAATAACCATAAACCTCAAAATACAGAGAATTCCAGAAATTAACCCTAAAAAGCACTTGAACAAACAAATTAAACTCAATTGGATAATAATCATATTAAGAAAAAGGGGCAAAATATCATCAATTGTGCACTTATCAAATTCCCCCACACTTGAGTTTTTGCTTGTCTCCAAGCAAACTAAATCACTATAATAAGCAGAAATGATGGACCCCTCTATATTCAAAAAGAAAAGAAAAGTTTGACAATACTCGAATTAGAAAACCCCACGTTCTCAACCAAGAAGTTTCAAAACAAAAATTTCACAGACCTAAAACCTAAAAATCCAGAGTTAAAAGATTGAGCATAAAATTCCAGAAAATCCAAAAGCCATGAACAAAGTACAAAAAATGTTAATTTTCTCTTAAGTTCTTTAACCCTTTTTTTTTCTATTTGTATATATGTGACACCCCTATACCCCGTATACGTACACAGCATGCTAGTACGATCATAATATACGTATACTGAATGTAGGTATGCCACGGATTACTAAACAAACGACTCACTTTTTTTTTTACAATACTATGAACAAATTTAAAACATTTAAGTTATATTATAAAACACAATAGATAAAATGTTTATTCAAAATGCAGCGGAAAATATATTAATTATTTACAAATACATATACATCAAAACTCAAGTTCTACAAAACATAAAATATATACATGTTTGGCAGTATGTCTTTGATCTTTAAGCTCCACTATCAACACCCCAAACTCTAAACTCTACTTGGCCTAGAGGAACTCTCCGGTTCTTCCCTGTCACCTGCGCGATGAATCACACCCGCGCTAAGCCAACGACTTAGTGGTACAAACTATAATAACAGTATGCTTTATTGCAATGCTAATGTCACACATTTATATATCATATTTCAAAGTCTTACATTAATTCTCAATATTCATTCATTTCACATTTCATGAATCACATTTAACAAAGACAAGCATGGGCCCAAAGACACTAATATACCATTCAACTTTTAGAGTTAATGTTTTGGTTTAATTATCACATTTATCATTATCATTATCCCAACTAGGCTTTAAGGATTTAGGTTCAACCAAGCTTCAAGGGGAACAAAGCATGTTAAGTATCAACCCAACTTGGCTTCAAGAACCAAACCCAACCTAGCTTCAAGGGTTGTAACATCTCAATTAGGCTTCAAGGACTAGACCCAACCAAGCTTCAAGGGGAGTTAAGCTTGCTAAACTTCAACCCAACTTGGCTTCAAGGATTTAGCCCAACCTAACTTCAAGAGATTGTTACTATAGGCATGCCACCAACAACAAAACTCTGAAAATGGAATAACATATTAGACACACAATTCATTAATTATTCAATTATCAATTTCATTCTCATTTACTCATCATCACTTAGGCAACCATGCCTCAATCCTCTCATTGGCATCATTATCATTTTAGCCAACAATCATGGCTCCATATCTCATCAAGAGAGTATATATATATCATCAATTGCATTAAACGTCATTTAGGCAAGCATGCCTCAATTATGTCATTTACATCATTTAGATGTACATAACCAATGGCATTAATACACATTTTAGATGCTCATCAATCATTCACATTATACCAATCATAACATTCATCAAATGTATTAACAATGTAATCAATTACTTAACCTAAGTACAATAAAATATGTTAAATATCAAAATCATGTAAATGCATGCAACCATGTAGTTTGTACTTACCTTAATAACAACTCACACCAATCTAAAATCTTCCTCTTTCAAGAATCCTCAACACTTAGGTTAGGGCAATTCAACTTCTTCACAACCTAAACCAAAGATAATCATACACACTCACTTAGAGATACATATAAGATAATAAAGCTAAGAACCAACTAGGGCAAACTCTAAACATGACACGCTCAACAACACGGGCGTGTCCCTGACCGTGCCCTAAACTCACAACACAGAAGCTTTGACACGCTCAAAACCACGGGCGTGTCACTGGACGTGTAATATATACTGTCTCACAGAAACATTGACACGTCCAACAACACGAGCGTGCTCATGGCCGTGTCAATTCTTCACCAACACAGTAGCTATGACACGCTCAGTGACATGGGCGTGTCACTGCTTGTGTCACCCATCCAAGAACACAAAACCATTGACACGCCTAAAATTTGGCCATGCTCATGGGCGTGTCAGGTCAAAAATGCAAATTCCGGCAACCATAACAACATATCCAACAAACCATTTACTTCCACCATTTTCCACTTCAAACAAACTTAATTAAACACACCCATAAACCATAATAACTTACAAAAACACCCAAAACAACTCAAAACATACATCAAACACAAATCATAATCATCATCACAAACCCAAAACATAACCACAACACTCATCACCAATTCAAAACCCTAATACCACCACAACTTGACTCTTCCATCACAAACACCAACTTAACTTCTTATCTTTAACTCAATTCCAACACATACAAACATACCATAATCAAATCTATTCACACTATCACAAATCAACAACCAACTCAATCACAACTTCAAATAAAACAAGAGAAATCAAGAGAGAACTTACCAAAGTTGATGAAACTTCAAAATTTTCCAACTTAATCACTTGATTCTTTCCTCAATTTGCTCTTAGAATTCAAAAACCCTCTCTTGCCCTCTTGTCTTTGTGATGCCCGGCCAAGCAATTGGAAAAGAAGAAAATGAAGAGTAAAAGAAGCAAAGTCAAATATTTACTCTTCAATTAAATCTCCACCAAGCATTTATAATAATATAATAATCCAATTCCTCTCTTCCATTCAATTTATTTTCTTTTAATTACTTAATTAAAAATAACAATAACAAAATATCTTCTTTGACCAACCTATTTTGACTTGTGTATATGTTGTATATATGTCCATATATACAACATATACATTCTCTTTACTCCTTTTCTCTTCCCAATAAATCATATACATTTAATCCAAATAAAACAACAATTATATCAAAACTTCTAGGGCACACTTTGGGATATTACAATTCTCGCCCTCTAAAAAGAAATTTCGTCCTCGAAATTACATGGTATCAAGTCTAAAACAGTTGAGGATATTGATCTCGCATTGCTTGCTCACTCTCCCAAGTTGCCTCTTCTCTACCATGATTCTTCCAAAGAACCTTTACCAGTGGCACTTTCTTATTTCTCAACTCTTTCATTTCATGTGCCAAAATAGCAACTGGTTCTTCTTCAAATGTTAAATCCGGATTCACCTCAATGGATTCAATTGGCAAAATATGAGATGGATCTGATCTGTACCTCCGTAAAATAGAAACATGGAAAACATTATGAATTCTATCCAACTTAGGCGGTAAGGCAAGACGATAAGCAACTGGTCCAACTCTTTCCAATATCTCATACGGACCAATAAAACGAGGACTCAGCTTCCCTCTTCGACCAAATCTTAAAATCTTTTTCCAAGGAGAAATTTTCAAAAATACTTTATCTCCAACATCAAACTCTATGTCTCTTCTCTTCAAATCTGAATAAGATTTCTGCCGATCTGAAGCTGCTTTTAACCGATCCTGAATTATCTTCACTTTCTCTTCAGTCTCTTTAACCAAATCAGGACCAATTAACTTGCCCTCTCTAGTTTCATTCCAACATAAAGTCGTTCTACATCTTCTACCATACAATGCCTCAAATGGTGCCATACCAATACTGGATTGATGATTGTTGTTGTAAGCAAATTCCACAAGTGGCAAAAATCTGTCCCAACTTCCAGAGAAATCAATGACACAACTTCTTAACATATCCTCAATAATTTGTATCACTCTCTTTGACTGCCCATTTGTTTGCGGATGAAAAGCAGTGCTAAAGTGCAATCAAGAACCCAAAACACCATGCAAACTTTTCTAAAATCTCAAAGTGAATCTAGGATCTCGATCAGACACTAAAGAAATTGGGACTCCATGCAACTTCACTATCTCACAGATATACAGCTCAACCAACCTTTCAAGAGAATAATCCATTCTAACAGGAAGAAAATGAGCTATTTTTGTCAACCGATCAACAATCACCCAAATAGCATCATGTTTCTTCTGAGTCAATGGCAAACCAGTCACAAAATCCATTGTCACTCTCTTCCATTTCCATTCAGGCACTATTAAAGGTTGAAGTAACCCTGTTGGAACTTGATGTTCAGCTTTTACCATCTGACACGTGAGACACTTGGATACAAACTCCGCTATGTCTCTCTTCATACCTGACCACCAATAATGTTGTTTCAAATCTTGATACATCTTTGTACTTCCAGGATGCATAGCAAAGACCGATTGGTGTGCTTCCTCTAAAATAACCTTTCTCAAACTAACATCATCAGGAACACACAACCTATCTTTAAACCATAGGCTACCATCATTATTCACAAAGAAATCTCGGCTCTCCCCATTTTGGCACTCTGAAACAATCTTCTGAATTTTCTCATCAGCCAATTGAGCCTCCTTAATCTGATCCAATAACATTGGCCTCAATTGCAACTGAGCCAATAACGCACCATCAACACATGATTCAAAACTAGCATGCAACGCTCTCAAGTCAACAAGCAACGAGAGTGAATACACCGTCAAACCTGCCAAAGACTTCCGACTCAAGGCATCAGCAACTACATTCGCCTTACCAGGATGATAATCAATCAAACAGTTGTAGTCTTTAATAAATTCTAACCATCGCCTTTGCCAAAGATTCAGCTCCTTCTGAACACCCAAATATTTTAAACTTTTGTGATCTGTATAAATAAAACATTTTTCCCCATACAAGTAGTGTCGCCAAATCTTCAAAGCAAACACTATCGCTGCCAATTCCAAATCATGTGTCAGATAATTGAGCTCATGCGGCTTCAACTGTCGAGAAGCATAAGCTACAACTTTACCCTCTTGCATCAAAACACATCCTAAACCATTATGTGAAGCATCACTGTAAATCACATATGGTTTATCTTCCACAGGTAAAGTAAGAACAAGCGCTTGAGTCAAATTTCTTTCAACTGCTCAAAGCTAGCTTGACACTGTTCTGTCCACACAAATCGAACTCCCTTCCGAAGCAATCTGGTGAGTGGAGTAGCTATCAAAGAAAAACCTTTCACAAAGCGTCGATAATAGCCTGCCAAACCTAGAAAACTTCTAACTTCAGTAACTGACTTTGGTGGACTCCAATTCAAAATAGCTTCAACTTTACTTGGGTCGACTCTTATACCATCTGCTGAAACTATATGACCGAGAAAAGTCACTTGGTCAAGCCAAAACTCACATTTTGATAGCTTAGCATATAACTGCTTCTCTCTCAAGATCTGTAATACAATCCGTAGATGCTTGTCATGCTCCTCCTCATTACGCGAATACACCAGAATATCATCAATGAAAACCACCACAAACTGATCTAGGTAGGGTCTAAACACCCTATTCATCAAATCCATGAAAGCTGCAGGTGCATTCGTCAATCCAAAAGGCATCACTAAGAACTCATAATGCCCATACCTTGTACGAAAAGCTGTCTTGGGAACATCTTCAGTTTTAACCCTCAATTGATGGTACCCTGATCTCAAATCAATCTTGGAAAACACCGCTGCTCCCTTCAATTGATCAAAGAGATCATCAATCCTAGGCAAAGGATATTTATTCTTAATAGTCACTTTGTTCAATTGCCTATAATCAATGCATAACCTCATAGTACCATCTTTTTTCTTTACAAACAAAACAGGAGCTCCCCACGGTGAAACACTAGGGTGAATAAACCCTTTATCCAACAACTCCTGCAACTGCACCTTCAACTCTCTCAATTCAGTAGGTGCCATTCGATAAGGAGTGATAGAGATGGGAGTGGTACCAGGCAACAAATCGATACCAAACTCAACCTCTCTCTCAAGGGGTAACCCTGGCAACTCCTCAGGAAACACATCCGGAAAATCTGCAACTGTGGTTATACTATCAAGTTGAGAACCCATTACTCTAGTATCCACCACATGAGCAAGATAAGCATCACACCCTTTTCTAATCAACTTCCTAGCTGTTACAGCTGATATAAACAAGGATGCAAGTTGTCTCTGCTCACTCGATACCATTACACTCCTACCATCACTGGTTCTCAAAGTAACACATTTCTTTTGACAATCTACCACAGCCTCATGCTTAGACAACCAATCTATGCCTAAGATCAAATCATATGCTTTAAAAGGCATTTCAATCAAATCACCAAGGAACTCTTCACCTTGTACCACAACTGCACTATTACGATGCACCTTACTCACCACAACACTATGTCCTAAAGGATTTGTCACTAAAACATCAAATCCTAAGGACTCTGAATGCAATTCAGACACAGGTAAAATAGATGCACTTATGTATGAATGAGTAGATCCTGGATCAATCAAAGCAAGAACTGAAATGCCAAATAAAGAGAATGTACCCGCTATAACTGCTAAAGCATCCGGCTGCCTCTGCATCCGGATGAAGATCCTCCTCTCTGACTAAACCCGGGTCTACCACCTCTACTGAAACCTCTGCCCCCTCGACCACCTCTACTGACACTGGGTTGAGAAGCTGCAGTATCAGCCTGTCTATCATCTTGCATTTCAGGGTAATCTTTAATAAAATGATATGGTGACCCACATCTAAAGCATACTCCCAATTCACCCGTCTTCCAACAAACACCCCCATGGGGCCTACCACAGTGAACACATACAGGTGGAGTAGACCTCTGCATAACTGGAGTCAGGGCACTTGCTACAGAAACTGTCGGTCTCAGCCTCTGCCTCTGATACTGAACTGATCTGCCTGACTGCCTTTGACTCCTACTGATCCTCGGAACAAAACTTCCTCTGCCCCTCTTCATAGAGGAAGACCCTGCCTCAAACTGGGATCTCCTCACTTTAGTCTCCTCCTCAGTAGCAGCTGCTGCAATGCCCTGTGCTCTCTCAACACTTCTAGCTGCTGCAACTAACTGAGAGAAATCCTGGTACTGAGAACCAGCAACAATGCACATAATAGAGGGCCTCAATCCCTCCTCAAATCTTCTGCACCGGTCTATTTCATCAGAGATAATCCCCCCGGCATAACTACTTAACCGGATGTACTCAATCTCATATTCTGTTACCGTCCGGTTGTCTTGCCTCAAATTCAAGAATTCCATCTTCTTAATATCTTTATACTCCCTAGGAGTATATTTCTGCTCAAACTCCCTCAGAAAATCACCATAAGAGAGTGTAGGTGGATCATCCATGGCATGAGGAAACGTCTTCCACCAGTCATAGGCATCTTTCTGAAGGAGAGATCTGGCATAGTCAAATTTCTCATCTGGAGTAGCTTGCAACTGGATGAATATTCTTTGCACTTTATCCAACCACTGCTTAGCTACTGCAGGATCAGTAGTGCCCAAGAAATCCTCAGCCCCATACTTCCTCAACTTATCATAATGTCTTACTGGTACTTGAGGCTGTGGTGGTGGCGGTGGCTGCACTGGAGCTTGTCTAAATAATTCTACCATATGCCTTAACCAACCTGGCGGACCCTCCTCCGCAGCTGATCTCTCTGGAACAGAAACAGGTGCCTCACTAACTCTTTCAATTCTAGCTCCATCTCTACTCTCTTCAGGAGCTATACTCTCAGCACTTCATTCTACAGACTGTCGTGAATGAGATGCCATTACTACCTATATCTGCAAACACAGCAGAATATACCTCATTAAAGATCAAAGACTGCCATACCAAAACATGTATCTTATTCAAAAACCAACTTTTAAAATCAAAATATTCTTTTTCTTACAATTGACCTAGGTTGAGAATCTCAAACCTAGGCTCTGATACCAAAACAATTGTAACACCCCTATACCCCGTATACGTACACAGCATGCTAGTACGATTGTAATATACGTATACTGAATGTAGGTATGTCATGGATTACTAAACAAATGACTCACTTTTTTTTTTACAATACTATGAACAAATTTAAAACATTTAAGTTATATTATAAAACACAATAGATAAAATGTTTATTCAAAACGCAGCGGAAAATATATCAATTATTTACAAATACATATACATCAAAACTCAAGTTCTACAAAACATAAAATATATACATGTTTGGCAGTATGTCTTTGATCTTTAAGCTCCACTATCAACACCACAAACTCTAAACTCTACTCGGCCTAGAGGAACTCTCCGGTTCTTCCCCGTCACCTGCGCGATGAATCACACCCGCGCTAAGCCAACGGCTTAGTGGTACAAACTATAATAACAGTATGCTTTATTATAATGCTAATGTCACACATTTATATATCATATTTCAAAGTCTTACATTAATTCTCATTATTCATTCATTTCACATTTCATGAATCACATTTAACAAAGACAAGCATGGGCCCAAAGACACTAATATACCATTCAACTTTTAAAGTTAATGTTTTGGTTTAATTATCACATTTATCATTATCATTATCCCAACTAGGCTTCAAGGATTTAGGTTCAACCAAGCTTCAAGGGGAACAAAGCATGCTAAGTATCAACCCAACTTGGCTTCAAGAACCAAACCCAACCTAGCTTCAAGGGTTGTAACATCTCAATTAGGCTTCAAGGACTAGACCCAACCAAGCTTCAAGGGGAGTTAAGCTTGCTAAACTTCAACGCAACTTGGCTTCAAGGATTTA
The DNA here is from genome assembly GCA_947685225.1 of Garcia nutans. NCBI lineage: Eukaryota > Viridiplantae > Streptophyta > Magnoliopsida > Malpighiales > Euphorbiaceae > Garcia > Garcia nutans. The sequence goes on along the minus strand of CANTUV010000023.1, from coordinate 17,424,778 downwards.
GCCCAACCTAACTTCAAGAGATTGTTACTATAGGCATGCCACCAACAACAAAACTCTGAAAATGGAATAACATATTAGACACACAATTCATTAATTATTCAATTATCAATTTCATTCTCATTTACTCATCATCACTTAGGCAACCATGCCTCAATCCTCTCATTGGCATCATTATCATTTTAGCCAACAATCATGGCTCCATATCTCATCAAGAGAGTATATATATATATATCATCAATTGCATTAAACATCATTTAGGCAAGCATGCCTCAATTATGTCATTTACATCATTAAGATGTACATAACCAATGACATTAATACACATTTTAGATGCTCATCAATCATTCACATTATACCAATCATAACATTCATCAAATGTATTAACAATGTAATCAATTACTTAACGTAAGTACAATCAAATATGTTAAATATCAAAATCATGTAAATGCATGCAACCATGTAGTTTGTACTTACCTTAATAACAACTCACACCAATCTAAAATCTTCCTCTTTCAAGAATCCTCAACACTTAGGTTAGGGCAATTCAACTTATTCACAACCTAAACCAAAGATAATCATACACATTCACTTAGAGATACATATAAGATAATAAAGCTAAGAACCAACTAGGGCAAACTCTAAACATGACACGCTCAACAACACGGGCGTGTCCCTGACCGTGCCCTAAACTCACAACACAGAAGCTTTGACACGCTCAGAACCACGGGCGTGTCACTGGACGTGTAATATATACTGTCTCACAGAAATATTGACACGTCCAACAACACGAGCGTGCTCATGGCCGTGTCAATTCTTCACCAACACAGTAGCTATGACACGCTCAGTGACATGGGCGTGTCACTGCTCGTGTCACCCATCCAAGAACACAAAACCATTGACACGCCTAAAATCTGGCTGTGCTCATGGGCGTGTCAGGCCAAAAATGCAAATTCCGGCAACCATAACAACATATCCAACAAACCATTTACTTCCACCATTTTCCACTTCAAACAAACTTAATTAAACACACCCATAAACCATAATAACTTATAAAAACACCCAAAACAACTCAAAACATACATCAAACACAAATCATAATCATCATCACAAACCCAAAACATAACCACAACACTCATCACCAATTCAAAACCCTAATACCACCACAACTTGACTCTTCCATCACAAACACCAACTTAACTTCTTATCTTTAACTCAATTCCAACACATACAAACATACCATAATCAAATCTATTCACACTATCACAAATCAACAACCAACTCAATCACAACTTCAAATAAAACAAGAGAAATTAAGAGAGAACTTACCAAAGTTGATGAAACTTCAAAATTTTCCAACTTAATCACTTGATTCTTTCCTCAATTTGCTCTTAGAATTCAAAAACCCTCTCTTTCCCTCTTGTCTTTGTGATGCCCGGCCAAGCAATTGGAAAAGAAGAAAATGAAGAGTAAAAGAAGCAAAGTCAAATATTTACTTTTCAATTAAATCTCCACCAAGCATTTATAATAATATAATAATCCAATTCCTCTCTTCCATTCAATTTATTTTCTTTTAATTACTTAATTAAAAATGACAATAACAAAATATCTTCTTTGACCAACCTATTTTGACTTGTGCATATGTTGTATATATGTCCATATATACAACATATACATTCTCTTCACTCCTTTTTTCTTCCCAATAAATCATATACATTTAATCCAAATAAAACAACAATTATATCAAAACTTCTAGGGCACACTTTGGGATATTACAATATACACATATATATACATTTAAGGAGCCCGACTTGTTTGAACTGATACTAAACTTTTGATGCGAAGGTAAACATTTGTGATGCCGACCCCCGGTTACTCAGCCAGAATCACCGTTCAAATGGCTACTAGCACTATTCATAATTCCAACTCATTTATTTTAATTCAAGAGTAAAAATCAGCGGAACATGGATAAATTTTCAAAGCTCCTTTAATTAAAATTATTTATTTATTTATATTTATATTTATTATTATTATTATTATTATTATTTTTTATTTTTAAACAACTCAAGGGTCAGAAACTTAAGAGTCATACTAAGTCTGACTCAAGAATCTAAGGAATTATAACATGCTAAAAAATGTAACTAAGGTTTTAAACTTCAGATGTGTCCAATTTCCATCAATCCACTACCTAATTATAGCTATTACAATCGATCCTGAGCAATTGATCAAGATCGCCAAGTTAACCTCAACAAGAAATTGTCATTTAGGAAATCACAAATTAATTTAACATATAAAGGGGAACCATCTCAATTCACACTTATTACAACAATCTACCTTACTTAAATCCAAAAACAATTTGCAAAAATTAATTGAGACAAATGAATCAAATAGAAAGAATGAAATAATAAAAACTCAATCAAGAAAGTATACCTCTCCCCCACACTTAAGACGCACATTGTCCTCAATGTGTGTGCAAAATAAGAAATAATGAAGAGAGAGAAAAACTGCCCTTCCATGTCCATGATTGGATAAATATGAGTACGATGCCAAGAGTATGGTGAAGGTGAATTTGCTTCAAAACAAAAATCTAAAATGCAAAAACAAGGTTAAGACATAAATAAATGAAATAAACAAACAAAAGAAACAGTTCGCAAAGAAAATTGCAATTGTCCAAAAGAATAAAAATAAAGAAACAAAAAAGGATAATAAATAAGCAAATAAAATAAAATAAAATAAAATAAAATGTGGTCTAGTAAAAAATCGGCGCATCACTGGAATCATCACCGTTGGTCTCATCATCAGAGACATCAACTGGAGGTGCAGGCGCAGGGGCAGGGGTAGGTGGCTGGTATGGTGGAGGTGGTGGTTGCGAAGGGTGAAACCCTTGATAACGCCAGAACTCTAACATAGACTGTTTCTGCCATTGCCTTCTCAAGATCTCGTGATCCAGCTGGGCTTGGAAAGAAGTAGTTCAATTATGAACTGCAGCATCTGGTCCTGCTGAGTTAAGATCTTATTCTAATTTAGCTCGATATTCCCTATCTTCCCTTCGATCCTACAAATCTGACGCTCTAAATCTGTGGGTTTTCTGTCATCATCCCACTCAACATTAATTGACTGGCGCCAATCTCGAAATGCAGGAGTCTGGACAAAAGATGGTCCAGCAGAAGAAGAAGGTGTAGGAGTGGAAGAAGGCCAGCAGCAGTGGTTGAAGGCCCAGCGGCAGTGGACGAACTCAAAAAATCTGTCGGTGGAGGTGGTAGTATATCCGAAGGAGGAGCAGAAGGGGTTGCCTCTGGTATATCTAAATCCATAGGAGGTGCCTGCAGCCCAGCTACCTTCTCCCGGTTCAGTCTCTTCAATGTGTCCATACCCAACAACTTGGGCAAACCATCCACCGTCATAGGGAGGCAGCTATCTAACACACCCAGGCGACGAGCGAGTCGTGTGACATACATGCCAGCACATAAAGTACGTGATGCTCCCTTTTCAGACTGCTCGTAAAAAAAATGTGTGATGGCATGTGCGACATTGCACCGGATCTTCTGTACCATGTAGTGCAGGAAAAATAGATCTCGCAAGCTTACCACCCCTATGCTGCTCAGCCAAGCTGTAAGAGTGTGAACTAATAGGTTGTGCACCACTCGGCAGGGGAAGGACTCAAAGTTGGATGCCTTAGAAACCTTGGGTTGATATTTATCTGTAGTGGGTGCAAAGGTCTGCCAAACCCGAGGAGGACCAACCTCATACTCGACAAAATCCACCTCGAAATTCAGATAATCAAAATTTTGTACCTCCTCGGTAGTATATAACCCGAGATGCACCCCAAGGTCATTAATGCTCATGTCGAATCTCTACCCTCCCAGTCTGAATTTAATTGTTGGCTCAATAATTGAAATCGTGGTCTTCTGGAACTGAAAGGTGCAATAAAATTCCAATGTCAGCTCTTTATAGGAAGCCTCATTGATGGAGAACAGTTGGTCCCACCCTGGTTGATTAATCAGTTTTTGGATATCTGCTGCAATATTTGCCAGTTCCATAGCGTCCCAATCTAAAACATGAGGTGGGGACCATTCTTTATTGCCGAAAAGTTCAAATCGCCTTCTTTCCTCGGCATTCGAAAATCTAAGGCATTTGTGGGTTTCCATGAACTTAGAAGTTGGACGTGTAGCGGGTTGGCTAGAACTGCCTTCCCCTCATGCACGTTTGGCGGGTAGCTGGGAGGATGATTGTTTGCAAGGGCCCATTGTCTAATTGTCTGCAAAACAAACAAAAAAAATTCCTCAATAACAACAAAAGTATAGCACGATACAAAACACCCACAAAAGACCGGCACAAAGTTACCGAAATACCAGCATTATAATGATGACGCATAATGTATATCCCAATAAAATTAATGCTAACAGCCAATTTAAACCAAATGTAATCAACTTATATCAACACACACTTAATCAACAAAAGCGACAAACCAATTCAAACGACGGCAATTCCAACAATAACAATACCATTTTCCAAAAATAATGACTAACTATAACCCAATAAGCGAATCAATCAATTTATAACTCAAACACAAACTAATTCAAAAATAAATCAAACGCCGAATCAAAATGGAATTAAACACAAAATAAAAACAAAATTAATCAATTTTCACAAAAATTACGATAAATCAAAATAAAGCAAAATAAAGCAAATGCATCATAAATCTTGCAATTCCAAGGAAAAGAAAAGAAAATACAAGGAATCCATAAGAAAAACGAAAGAAATCCAACAAAAATCGCAAAAAATGAGAGTCCATACCTGAAAAATGCAAAAATCGTGTGGATCGAGCAAATTCAAACGGAAATCAAGAAAATTCTGCAAATAATGCAAACCGGGAGTGAGAATCTCTCCTAAAGTGATTGGGTGTGTGAATGCGCCGGTGGGTGTGCAAGAAAGTTGAGAGAAAATGAGAAAGAAAACTGAAGTTGGAGTGAAAAATGGCTTCAGTTCTATATATAAAGACGTTGGCACGCTGTAGACCCTTAATTTTTGACCCAGTTCGGTCCAATATATTTTATTTAGTCCAAAATAATTTGTGTTGTCTAATATATTTTAATTGGTTCAAAATAATTTTTGTTATCTTAATAAAATATTTTTTTCTTTAGTATCTAATTTTTATTAATAAAAAATAAAAATAAACAAATAAAAATCAAAAAATAAAAATAAAAATAAAAATCGGCGAAGGAAAAATCGCGGCGAAAAAATCATCGCCAAAAAACCAGCGCTGGGCATGGCCGTGGGCCATTTCGCCCGCAGGAAAATCCTGCAGATGAAATGGCCTTCGCTCGCCCGTAGGCCAGCTCGCGCGTTTTTAGCCAGCGCATTTTTTCCTCAGCAGTTTTTTTTTTGCCAGCAAAATTTTTTTGACACAAATTTTCTGAAACCTAATATAATTAGGTTTCGGTTTTCTTTTCTTAATGAATGTTATATGCGTGAGTAACTAGGAATAAACCATAAAAACTTCTATCAATAAATACAATTACAACAAAAAAATCAATCAAGAAATAAGGAAGAAATCGGACAGAAGCTTGAACAAAAGATTGGATCCGAATATGTGAAGGAAAACCTTGAATCAAGCTGATTTTTTGAGAGAGTAGAAAAACAATTCAAGCAATTCAAAGGCAAAAAGGCTTGTCTTTGACCTTTTTCATCCAAGAAGCAATTTTTGGTGTAACTTACAAAAGAAGGTTTGAATTCTTAATTTCTTTTATTTTGTCATGGTAGCTAGATCATATAATTGTTTCTTTAAAATTAAAAACCTCATAACCTCAATTCACCTTTTCTGAAGTATGAAAATCTTAAATCGTGGCTTTATTTTCCAAAAGTTTAAAGCTATTAGTTTTATTTCTTCAAAACCCCAAAACTAAGATTTGCTTTCCAAATTATCAAAACTTTAATTTGTGTTCTGTTTCCTTCCAAAAGCCTTAAAAATATCTTTTTTTTGATAAACTTTAAATCTTTTTGTTTAAATTCATAAAACTTCATGAAATTGTCAATTGTCTTTCCAAATCCTAAAAATAACTCATTACCCGAAACCCTAATTCAAAAGTCTTAAAACCCTAATTCAATTCCCAAACTTAAAACAGTAAACCCTAACCCCTTTAAAACCTTACCTAATTTTTTCTAAACCCTAATCCTTTAAAACTTTAAAAACCATAAAAATACAAATATTTTAGTTTCACACAGTAAGCTTGAAACCATAAATCAAAAGTATTTTAAAGTGTCCAAATCCTAATTTCATGATTTTACATCACAAACCCTAGTTTGGTTAATCAAAGAGTTTTACCAACCTTTTAAAACATAAAATCTTTAATCCATCCCTTAAAATCACAGTATCCTAAATTCCATAAATTCTAAAACCCTAAACACATGAAATAAAGAACCCTAAATGGAAACAGTAGCTATAATTTAGATTTTTATTTGCCTTATTTAACTCTATATTTGATTATGCTTTGATTTATTTTATATGCTTTAAATTTATTTAAGTTCAATGCTTGGTTTATATAATTTATCATGGATGGATGTTTATTTTCTATAGATGTTTAATACCTTTGATGAATGATTTATTTATGATGAATGGTTATTTACTTTTATTTCCAAATGTTGTAAGGGGTATGTTTCCACTTGGTGGGTACCTCATTAGTTAAATATCATGAAATTTAATTTGCTTTTCTATTTTAGAACCGATGTAAAGGACATGTTTCTACCTTTCGGTGGGTGTCCTATTTAGGCATGTGATGTAAGGACATGTTTCCATCTTCGGATGGGTGTCCATTTATTTGTTTTACTTGAACCTTGCTTTGGTTTTAATATATTGATGCTTTCTTTTAATTATTGTGTGTAATATGGATAATGTTGTTATATTTAAGAATTTTATAATATTAAGACCTGTAAAGGAGGCCAGTTCCAATGAACCGGGCGTTGTGGGGGTGCTGGGCCATTTCTCACCTTCCCCACATGTATCCAACTTTTCGAACCCATTAGGGGGATTGGGATTCCTTAGGAATCGAGTCATCCACCCCTTTCTTTTTCCCAGCCCATCTGGGTGGCGAATCCATTTCTCTGAATTTAGGTTCGTGTTCTCTAAGGCCCCGAGCCTAAACAGTGCCAAAGTTGCAAGAACCATTCCACCAGGAGTGGGGGCAAAAATCCCCGCTCACAGTGGCGACTCCATTGGGGATAAGAGAAGTTGATTCCATTGGTCTTTATATTATTCTATTCTTTCTTATAATGATATTATCCATTGCATCATATTAGATTGCATCGTGTGCATGAGTTAGGATGCCCGTGTTACCCATGTTGTGTTATGTAAGGGATACCATACTTTCACACAAGGTATGGAGATCGAGCATGGTGTTGCGCTCTAATAAACACTACTAGAACTACACTCGCAAGTATACGAGGCTGCTGTAGTATTTCGGTGAACACCTCAAGGTCGTCTCACAAGGAAGCTAGATGAGCTAGCTAATTATTTATCAAGTTGTAATAAACAAATTATCAATTAATAGTTTTTGATTTATAAAATTAAATTGCTAACAACTATCGAAAACAAAACGAGTTGAATTTAGAACAATGAAAGAAAACTGAACAGATATATTGATTCACTTAATAGAAAAGTCTAGGGTTTGCACTTCTCTACTAATTTATATGTATGAACGGCTATTCCTCTCAACTGATTTAATTTCAAAGATCAGATTTCAAGCAACTTAATTAATCAAATCAAGGAAATAAGCTCTCACATTCAAACCTCATTCAATTAGTCTTATTACAATCGAAATGTTCTTTTCCTTAGGTTTATATTTCTAATTCACCTAAGTCCCTAATTGAATTATTCCAGTATTAGACTTCATTTCTCAATCATTCATCTAAATACCTAAAACACATAATTGGTGGCCAATCAATTATATATTAACGTTATTTCATTCAATTAAGGATAAGAGAAATAAATCAGTTAAGAGCAATAACAATTTCATACAATCATAGTAGATCCATACAAACCCTAGACTAGATCAAAATTAGTTCATAGTAATGCTATCAAACAAATTCATCTCATTAAAATTCAAAGAAATTAATTTAGACATCAGAGTATTCATAAACAAAATTTCAGTGAAACTTAAGAAATAGAGTTTAATAACAAAACCCAATTACAATCTTCCTTTGTTTCTGAAGTATCTCTTGCTCAGATTTGTGCCAAAAGAATAATGTAATGGCTAGAACTAATTTAATCTAGAGCGTTTTGGAAGAAAGTGAAATCAATTTCCAGAGAAAAATAGAGAACAGCTGAAAGTTGAGTGTAGAACGGCTGAAGAAAGTGTGTCCAACGGCTGATGAAGAAGAAGTAGTTGATTTCCTTTTCTCTTGCCCTAATCTTCTTATTTATACAAATCCTTCGCTAAAAATCCACGCTTCCTTTCATTCTTTGGTCCCATGGAGTGACACGGCCAAGCTTGTGGCTGTGTCATGTGACACGGCTAGTGGCTTGGCCGTGTCACCTGGGTGTGTATATATATATATATATCTTCTCTTTTTATTTTTTATTTTATTATTATATATATATATACAAAATATAAAATTGCATTGAACATCTAGCTCAAATGTAGAAGAAAAGAATAATCGACTCTTAGTCAAATACAATCTTCAAAGTATGCATTTCAGCCCTAAATCTTACTAGAACAATACTATTTTATTTCTTTTTATTTTTATTTCTATTTTTATTTTATTTTTATTTCTATTTTTTTTATTTATTTACCCCACACTTATCAATTAAACCACTCCTATTGTCATATCATAAGAAACTCCATTCCTTAATGAAGGTATGATAATAATAATAGGAAAATGTTGAGTTGTGAATTGTGTTGATCAATCAAGAAAAGGTCAAAGGCTCAACTTGGCTCACTAAGGAATTCATAATTAAGGGAGGTCTTTTTAAGCTAAAGGGGGTAATCCTAATTTGCCTTCATCATTTTAAAATGTGAGATGAAATCATAATGTGAGTTCAATTAGTATGCAAAGCAAGCTCTAGAGATGCAAAATCATGAAGGTGCACACTTAAGAAAAGAAAATCGATTGACAATAATATTCAATATATGAGGCTCAAAACTCACAAAGGATGAGTTCTCAAAGATTTATATGTCATGAATTGCAGAATGTGAAAATTGATTCTGAATGAATTCAAATGCTAATCTCTATGCTGATACTAAAGGCTCAAATGTAATGCTAGAATTACAGAAAAGTCAATAAGTTTCCAACAATTATGCCATGAAAAACACACAATAACTCACAAAGAAAACAAAACCAAAATTTCAAGAAAAGCTTAAAAATTACCCCACACTTATGAGTAACATTGTCCTCAATGTAAACAAAAGAAAAGATAGAAAGAACCTCTTTTGTGTCACTCATAGTGAAGCTTTCTTACAAATAATCATCCTGAAAGAAAACAAGTAAAGTAAATACCGCGACTTCAGCATAAACATGCGAGCAAGGAAAGTTGGAACTGGACGGCCCTCCTTTTCTCAATTAAACTGAATGCTCCTGGCCTGTTCTTTGCAAGAATAAAAACACTTCCAATCTCCAAACCATCAAGCCTTAAAGAAAAATAGAAAGGAAAATAAATAAATAAACTGAAGATACTAAACTAAAATGATAAAAACAATAACAATGGGCTGCCTCCCATTGAGCGCTTCTTTAACGTCGTCTTAGCTGGACGTTACTGCAAGAATTAAGGATCATAAATAAAAGTACTTTTGACAATCCTTACTTCTTGGAACCCTTCGTTATATGGTTTAACTCTCTGTCCATTCACATTAAAAGTTTCATTCGTCCTAGAGTTAAGTAATTCTATAGCACCAGAAGGATATACCTGAGTTATCTCGAAAGGACCGCTCCATCGAAACTTGAGTTTTCTGGGAAATAGTCGGAGACGAGAGTTGAAAAGTAAGACCTTCATACTTGGGCTCAATGTCTTTCATACTAAAATTCGATCATGAAGTGCTTTAGTACGGTCCTTATAAATCCTCGAACTCTCATATGCCTCGTTCCTTAGTTCATCTAACTCAGAAATTTGCAAAAAATGTTCTCTCTTTGCCTTGTCCAAATCTAAATTCAGAGTCTTAATTGCCCAATACGCCTTGTGCTCTAACTCCATTGGTAAATGACAAGCCTTACCGAAAACCAATCAGTATGGACTCATTCCCAAGGGAGTCTTGAAAGCAGTTCGATATGCCCACAATGCGTCATTCAATCTACTTGCCTAATCCTTCCTTGATGAGTTGACTATTTTTTTTCCAAAATTCCTTTGATTTGCTTGTTGGATGTATCTACTTGTCCTGAAGTCTGTGGATGGTATGGGGTCGCCACTTTGTGTTTCACACCCGACTTGTGCATTAACTTCTCGAAAAGTTTATTGCAGAAATGACTTCCCCCATCACTGACTATCACTCTTGGCGTGCCAAATCTGCTAAGAATGTTTTCCTTCACAAATTTAACAACCACATTAGCATCATTAGTTCGGGTGGGGATTGCCTCCACCCATTTTGAAACATAATCAACAGCAACGAATATGTATTCATAACCAAAAGATTTGGAAAAAGGACCCATGAAGTCTATTCCCCAAACATTAAACAATACAACTACAATATAAGATTGAAGGGGCATTTCATTCCTCCTACCAATATTACCTACTCTTTGACAGCGGTCACAATGCTTATAATATTCTTGAGCATTTTTGAATAGGGTAGGCCAATAAAATGCACTTTGAAGCACTTTTTCGGCAGTCTTTCTCCCTCCAAAATGACCACCGCAGTGAAGGTCATGACAAAATTGAAGAACACTCAGTTGTTCTTCCTCAGATACACACCTGCGAACTATCTCATCTTTGCATATCCGGAATAGGTAAGGTTCATCCCAAAAATAGAATTTACTCATGTGCAAAAACCTTTTCTTTTCCTGAAATGACATGTCAAAATGCAAAATACCACAAGCAAGATAGTTAACAATATCTGCAAACCAAGATGAATTCATTACCGCAAACAACTGCTCATCAGGAAATGCTTCTAGATTTCTATGAATGCTATCAGATGCAAGATTTTCATCAAAGAAAGGTAATCTAGATAAATGATCAGCTACAACATTTTCACTTCCCTTAGTATCTTTGATTTGAAAATCAAATTCTTGCAATAATAACACCCATCTAATTAAACGAGGTTTAGCATGTTGTTTTGTCAAGAGATATTTTAGAGCTGCATGATCTGAATGCACAATAATTTTAGAACCAATCAAATATGCTCTAAACTTATCTAAGGTAAAAACAACAGTTAGCATTTCTTTTTCAGTTGTTGTATAATTAACTTGTGCGCTATTTAGGGTCAAGCTAGCATAATAGATCACTCTCAAAAATTTCTCAACCCTTTGCCCAAGGATAGCTCCTACTGCATGGTTGGATGCATCACACATAATTTCAAAAGGTAAGGACCAAACAGGAGCTACAATTACCGGTGCACTGGTCAATTTTTCCTTAAGGGAATTAAAAGCTTGCATGCATTATGCAGTATTTTCAAATGGAACATCTTTTCTAAACAAATGACACAATGGTTGGCTTATTTTAGAAAAATCTTTAATAAACCTCCTGTAAAAACCTGCATGCCCAAGAAAGCTACTTATTCCCTTAACAGAGGTAGGTGGGGGTAACTTAGCAATCAACTCTACCTTAGCTTTATCCACCTCAATCCCTTTACTAGACACAATATGGCCCAATACAATGCTGTGAGTAACCATGAAATGACTTTTTTTCCAACTCAAAGTGAGGTTACATTCAATACATCTTTCCAGCACAAGAACAAGTTTACTGAGGCAATTATCAAAAGAGTCACCAAAAAAAGAAAAATCATCCATAAATACCTCAATAAAGTCATCTATCATGTCCATGAAAATAGACATCATGGATCTTTGAAAAGTTACAGGAGCATTGTACAAGCCAAAGGGCATACGCCGAAATGTGAAAGTTCCAAAAAGGCAAGTAAAAGTGGTCTTGGATTGATCCTCTGGTGCTATCACCACCTGATAATAACCTAAAAGTCCATCCAAAAAGTAATAGTGTGAGTATCCAAACAGTTTATCCAGCATTTGATCAATAAAAGGAAGAGGGAAATGATCTTTCTTTATGGCATTATTTAACTTCCTGTAGTCTATGTACATTCTCCACCCAGTGGTAGTCCTAGTAGGAACTAGTTCATCCTTTTCATTTTTTACCACAGTGATTCCTGATTTCTTAGGCACTACATGTACTAGGCTAACCCACTCACTACTGGCTATCGGATATATCACTCCTTCATCAAGAAATTTTAGCACTTCCTTCTTAACCACTTCACTCATGTTTGGGTTAAGGCGCCTTTGGGTCTCTCTCACAGGTTTAGCTCCCTCTTCTAAAATAATTCTATGCATGCACATTGAAGGGCTAATACCTTTAATATCACTCAACCCCCATCCTATAGCTCTTTTCAATCTTTTTATTTTACTCACTAACCTCATCTCTTCCCTTTCACTATGTTCGCTAGAAATTATCACAGGTAAGGTGTTGTGATCTCCTAAAAACACATATTTCAGGTTCTTAGGCAACTCTTTTAGCTCTAACTCAAGTGAAGGATTATTCTTTTCTTTTTGGATGGTGGGCAGCTCAAATGATGGTTCCTCTTTGAATTTCTCTATTTCAGCACTTTCTAATATATCAATGCAACTGGCTACTTCTGAGTAAAAAATATCCAATTCACGATCTAAGGTCAGTGCCAACTGTAATTTATCCGAAGAACCTGTTTGCAAGAAAACATCTGAAACAACTGCTTCAATACAATCAATTAAAGAGCAATCCTCATATAATGTAGTTATAGGAATAGGAGAAGTGTTAAAAATAGAAAATTCAACCGTTTGTCCCAAGACACTCATTGACAATTTACCATTTTTAACATCAATCAAGGTGTTGGTCGTAGCCATAAAAGGCCTACCCAGTAGAATAGTGTGTGCGGATGGTGTAGGGTTATCTCCTTCCATGTCCAGAACTATAAAATCCACGGGCACTATCAACCCACCAACCTTAACTAACACATCTTCTATAACTCCTTTCGGGAATCTAAGAGATCTGTCAGCTAATTGCAAGACCATTTTAGTAGTTTTAAATTCCCTAAGTTCTAATTCAAGATACACAAAATAAGGCATCAAATTAACATTGGCTCCTAAATCACACATGCCATCAGTCCCCTTTCCATTACCCATAGCAATTTTAATTATGAAACTGCCAGGATCCTTTAGCTTTGGAGGTAGTTTATGTTGCAAAATAGCACTAGCTACCTCTGATACTATCACCTTTTCATTTGGCTCGTACCTCTTTTTCTTGGTGTTCAATTCCTTGAAGAATTTGGCATAAGCCGGTATGTTCTTTATTGTTTCAAGTAAAGGTAAGTTAATACTTACCTTAGATAGCATGTTGAAGATGTCTGAAAATTGCTTATCTTGTTTATTATTCTTCAACCTGCTGGGGAATGGTATAGGTGGCCGGTAAGGATTACTTGCCTTGTGTAAATCTGCTGAAGGAGATTGCTCCATTGATTTTTCTCTAGCACCCTTGTCCTCTGGTTCTCCTTCCTTTTTGTTTTCTTGATCACCTGCATTCACATAATTATTTTCAACACCATTATTTATTACCTTGCCACTTCTAAGAACAGTCACTATTTGTGCTTGCTCAGGTTGAATCGAAAATTTTCCTTTTTGTTGAATCTGCATCTGTTGTGCAAGTTGTTCCACTTGGGTCTCCACTTTCTTGAAAGACGCTTCCAATGAATCCAACCTTTTGTTATTCATCTCTTGATTCTTGGTACTGACTTGGATAAAAGCACGTAAACTATCCTCCAAACTGTCTCTCTTAGGCTACCCTTGATGTGAAGATTGCCTCGGCAGTTGATTTTGTCTTTGGAGCAAATGGAAAGGCTGTTGAGAATTATTTGTTGCCCACGAAAAGTTTGGATGATTCCACCAACTAGGATTGTAAGTTTTTGAGAAAGGATCATTCTGGGCTCTTGGTTGATATCCCTCCATAACATTAACTTGCTCAGCCTCATTCCCATAAGACTCATATGCAGAGGGGCATATATTTGCTCCATGCCCAAAAGTTCCACAAATTCCACACACTTCTTGAGTGGATGAAAAAGCATTGTTCTTCATGTTTAGCATCTGCACTTGTCTTGTCAATTCAGCTATCTGATTGACCATCTCATTGTTGGCTTCTACTTGATTTACCCCTTTACTTCTTCCTCTTACACTTTTCTGTTGGGAATTAGCTCCCAACATTTCAAAGATTTCATAAGTCTCTTCTGCTGTCTTTTCTCCCATAGCTCCCCCAGCTGCATTATCAACAGTATTCTGAAATTGCTAGGTTAGACCATTGTAGAAAAACTGATTCAGCAGTTGAAGTGGGTAGTGATGGTGTGGACATTGTATTAACAACATCTTAAACCTGTCCCAAGCCTCATGAAATGGCTCTCCTTCAAATTGAGCAAATGTAGCTATTTTTCCTCTTAATTCAACTATTTTCTGATGTGAGTAAAATTTGCCCATAAACTTGTTATAGACATGCTCCCAAGTTATCAAAGAATTTTCAAGCAACATCATAAGCCAGTTTTTTTGCCCTATCTTTTAATGTGTACGGAAAACACCTCATCCTCAACTGGTCTTCTGTTAGTCCTCCCAATGGAAATGTGTTGAGGGTGGAGTAGAAATCCCGGATAAAATTCAAAGGATCCTCATTCGAAACTCCATAGAATGATGGCAGCATGTTGTAATGGATATTCTTCAACACGTAATTTCTTGCTGCATCTGTTAATCTTATACATGAGGTGGAAGTCTCAATGACAGGTCTAGCAAAATCCCTCATAGTTATTTGCATGTCGTCTCCCATATTGGTAGATTGCACAGTATCAGATTCAAAATCAGAAATTTCCTCTTCTGTATCAAACCCGGTATACAATTCAAACTCTTCTCTGCTCCTTTTCACTCTTTGAATTTCTGAAATAAATGGACAAAGCTCTCCTCCGAGTGATCTCCTACCTTGCATAAATAAAATTTATGGAAAAAGGAATTATTAAAAGCAAAAGAAAAATAAAATAAAATATAAATAATGAAAAATAATTTAAAATATATATATGACTGATAAACAATTACGCCAATTAGCTTCCCCGGCAGTGGCGCCAAAAACTTGTTGCGCTCTAATAAACACTACTAGAACTACACTCGCAAGTATACGAGGCTGCTGTAGTATGTCGGTGAACACCTCAAGGTCGTCTCACAAGGAAGAAACACCTCAAGGTTGTCTCACAAGGAAGCTAGATGAGATAATTATTTATCAAGTTGTAATAAACAAATTATCAATTAATAATTTTTGATTTATAAAATTAAATTGCTAACAACTATCGAAAACAGAACGAGTTGAATTTAGAACAATGAAAGAAAACTGAACAGATATATTGATTCACTTAATAGAAAAGTCTAGGGTTTACACTTCTCTACTAATTTATATGTATGAACGGCTATTCCTCTCAACTGATTTAATTTCAAAGATCAGATTTCAAGCAACTTAATTAATCAAATCAAGGAAATAGTCTCTCGCATTCAAACCTCATTCAATTAATCTTATTACAATCGAAATGATCTTTTCCTTAGGTTTATATTTCTAATTCACCTAAGTCCCTAATTGAATTATTCCAGTATTAGACTTCATTTCTCAATCCTTCATCTAAATACCTAAAACACATAATTGGTGGCCAATCAATTATATATTAACGTTATTCCATTCAATTAAGGATAAGAGAAATAAATAAGTTAAGAGCAATAACCATTTCATACAATCATAGTAGATCCATACAAACCCTAGACTTGATCAAAATTAGTTCATAGTGATGCTATCAAACAAATTCATCTCATTAAAATTCAAAGAAATTAATTTAGACATCAGAGTATTCATAAACAAAATTTCAATGAAACTTAAGAAATAGAGTTTAAGAACAAAACCCAATTACAATCTTCCTTTGCTTCTGAAGAATCTCTTGCTCAGATTTGTGCCAAAAGAATAATGTAATGGCTAGAACTAATTTAATCTAGAGTGTTTGAATGAAAGTGAAATCAATTTCCAGAGAAAAATAGAGAACATCTAAAAGTTGTGTGTAGAACGGCTGAAGAAAGTGTGTCCAACGACTGATGAAGAAGAAGTAGTTGATTTCCTTTTCTCTTGCCCTAATCTTCTTATTTGTACAAATCCCTCACTAAAAATCCGTGCTTCCTTTCATTCTTTGGTCCCATGGAGTGACACGGCCAAGCTTATGCATGTCACCTGGGTGTGTCAGCTTCTGTTTCTTTCCTTGCTCTTCTTTGTTCTTTGGAGATGAGAGTGACACGACCAAGCTCCTGGCCGTGTCACCTGCCAGTGTCACCTACTGTTTCTCTTCTTTCTTTTCTTGGTCCTTCTTGGCTTAATATGGGACATGGCCAAGCTTGTGGCCGTGTCATGTGACACGGCCAGTGACTTGGCCGTGTCATCTGCCAGTGTCTGCTTCTGCCAAATTTTCCTTTCTTTCTTGGTTTCTTTGGTTTTGCCCCTTAGGTGAGACACGGCCAGTGGCTTGGCCGTGTCTCCTACCCGTGTCATGTTCTGCCAAGATTTCCTTTGAGATGACATGGCCAAGCTTGATTTGGCTTGGCCATGTCTTGCTTGATTCATGCTTTTCTTTCTTTCTTTTGATCTTCCAAGGGAGTTTTTGCACTTTAACCTAAAAGAAACTCTTAAAACAAACTTTAAACAAGAATCAAATGAAACATTAACTAAAAACACATAAACATCACACTAAAACCTAGTACAAAAATGATCTAAACACTTGGATAAATTAAAAACTACCAAATTGATGAAATCACTAAGTAAACAGATTAAAACTACCAAAATGCATGAAGAAAACAATAATTATTATAATAAATAAATAACAATTTTATGACAAAAACTAATAAAACACATGGCATAACCACTCATAGCCTTGTATCATTTGGTATATACTTGCTATGGGAACCTAAGCCTTTTTACCCAAAGACTAAAGCTCATGTAATTGACCTAGTTACTTTCCTTAGGTTTTTATCCCGAATGCATGTTGTTTGACTATGGTTAAGTTATCTTGGCTTAAATCATGACTTTTTTGGTTTGTTCTTTTTCTAATATGACCTAAGTATATTGTAAGCTCAAAATAAATTTTTCTTTAAAGTCCAAAAGACCAAAGCTATTTTCAAAAATTTTCAAGATGGTCTTTGGACATAAGACTTTTCTAAAAATATATCAAAAATTCTTTGGCTCATGGCCCAAATACTAAGCCCGAAATATATTTTTCTAAAATCTTTTATAATGGGCTTAGAAACAAAATTGTTTTTATCCAACCTCTCCTTACAAAGAGCTTGCAAAAATATTTAGGTCAATTAAGAAATACCAAAAATCAATTGTGGGCCTAGTGTACACTAAGAATAAATTAACCATGGGCTTATTTTTGGCATAAATCATTAGTTACCTTTTTCAAGTGAGAAATCTATCTATGATAAACCTCTTAATTTAGTTTTAATCCAATATAGCATAAAAGCTACTTTAGTTGGTTGGATGGATTAAAACCTAATTAATGGGAATTATCATGGATGGATTTCCATTTTCGAAAATATAACTATTGGTTGAAACGTCCGAGGGAATTATTCAAAAATAAGGTACCCCATGTTGGTATTTTGTTAACCATATACCTAGGAAAAGAGACTCGCCATTCGTGTGTGGATGTTATAAGGTTAGAAGGAACGTCCTAATTATCTTTCTTCGTTGATTGTTCGTGCATACATGCATACATGCATACATTTGCATCTCATATCATTGATCCTCTCTGGCTCATAGCCCTAGATTACGACAGTTCAAAAGCTTACAACAATCCGACCTACGTCGGAGATGAAGTATCTAGCAACGACTCGATCACTTGCTCACCAAAAACAATGGAGCCCGAACAAATTCAAAGAATGGTGGATGAGGCCCTCAATGCCAAGATGGAAGAAATAAAAGAGGCCATAGCTGAGATCATGAAGAACCAATTGACTGCAATCTTAGAGAATCATGCCAAGGCATCTGCTAGCACTAAGAAGCCAAAGGACAAAGGGAAGACTAAAGTTGGTGAAGTAGTTTTTGATGATGAAAAAGTGATCATTGATGATTGGGTTCAATACTACCAAGATGCTCAAGAGAAGAAAAAGGAACCGAAGATTGTTGAAAGATCGACTATGGAGAAGACCAAAACTTCTGATATTGAAAAGATGATTGCTAATTTAGAAAAGAAATTTGAGAAGAAGTTGAAAATCGAAGAGATGTCCGAGATCGACAAACTATTTGAACAAGATGAGGAGGTCCCTTATAAGTTCAAGATGCCTTCCTTTGCTAGATACAATGGTACTGGAAATCCTCATCTCCATGTGAAGCAGTATATCACTGCTATGCAGTCTGCCCGAGCTACTAAGGCTCAAACTCTAAGGTACTTCATGCTCTCATTGGACCCTGTTGTCCAAAATTGGTTCAATACCTTAGATGATGGAACACAAAAGAATTGGGATTTGCTATACAAGGCCTTCATCCAACAATATGGGTATAATGTTGAGTTAGAAGTTACCTTAATGGAAGTGGAGTCCATTAGGCAAAGGTCGAATGAGAACTTTGTGGATTATGTGAAGAGATGGAGAAACAAGGCTGCTTTACTCAAGAAGAGGCCTGATGAATCCGATCAAATAAGGATGATTGTGAGAGGGGTATTGCCTAGTCTTCATGAGAGGATGTCTCATACACTCATCCGTGATTTCAAAGACCTTCTCTAAGCTGGTTTGCAAATTGAAGACTGGGAAAGGGAGAAGAGCCGTTTTGCAACAAAAAGGAACGAGAAAGGGGGCTATCAATCTGGTAGCCAAAGCATGCAAAAGGTTGTCGGTGTTAATGCTACTAACCAAGGAATGAGGAGACAATTTTCAGAATTGGTAAAACCGATGTCTTGGGTTCTCAATAAGCTTCAAAGAAAGGGATTGCTACAACCCTTAAATCCTCGTCCTTTGCCTAACCCTCTCCCACATAATTTTGACACTAAAGAATTTTGTCAATTTCACCAAATGCAAGGGCATGACACGGATAGATGTGTGAGGTTGAGGCATGAGATCCAAAATCTAATTGATAATAGGAAGCTACCTGAGCCCAATAAGCCAAACACCAAAGACAACCCATTACCAAAATTCAATAGGGTACCACAACCAGCAACCTTCATGATTGAAGGAGGTTTGCATGAGGATTTCGTCATGTCTTCTTTTTAAGATGTGGGTGGAGAAGCAACCAAAGAAGAAGAGGTATTTGGTGAAATTAAACAAGCTATGATGGGTAAAGAAGTAGCAATTTGTGTCGTCAATGGGTTTTGGGATTCAAGCGATAGTGATGACGATATTGTATCCAAGAAGGAGGAGTGGACTTGGTCTGAGGCCGAAGAAGATGAAGTAATGAACACTAGATTTGGTAAGCCTTATGCATGGCCACCACCTAAGGAGGTAGAAACTAATAAGGGTAAGGAAGTTGAAGTAGAAGAAGATGATGCTGTGCTCAAGCAATTGAAAAGAACCCAAGCAAGTGTTAGCATTTGGGAATTATTAGCTACTTCTAAAAAGCATCGAGAAACTATGGCCAAAGCCTTGGCTAGCATGCCAATTTCTACCTCCACAACACCGGAGGAGCTGATCAACTTTATAAAAATTAGAGGGGTAATGAAATGTAAAGAGGTTCAAGAGAAGAGTGAAGTTAATATGGGAGCAGTTTCTTTTTCAGATGCGGATTTACCGGAGGAGGGGAGAGACCACATCCGCCCTCTATCAAAGTAGAAATCAAGGGGAAGAGGACTCCTTGCGTAATGGTCGATGATGGGTCTGCCATAAATGTTTGTCCATTTAAGATATTGCCAAAGCTAGCCATGTCAACAAGAGATCTAAACCCAACCGAAGTAACAATTCGTGCTTATGACAACACTAAGAGGCATGCCGAAGGAACTTTCAAAGCCGCTGTCAAGGTTGGTCCAATTGAATCTATTGTTGAGTTTGTTGTTTTAGACATACTAGTTACCTTCGCCTTACTCTTGGGGTGACCATGGTTTCATCCTCTTGGTGGAGTTCCTTCCACCCTTCATCAAAAGATCAAGTTCCCCAATGGAAATGAGACAGTGGTCATTGAAGCTGAAGATAATGAGATTGTTAACACTCTAATGATTGAGAGGCCTCTCAATGGTTTCTAAGTAGCTGCAATTTCTAATGATGAAGTAGTGGACTCCAAAGTCTTGAATATGATGAAGAACATGAATTACCTTCCTGAAGCTGGTCTTGGAAAGAGTAATGCCGGTTTGACAAAGTTGCCAGATTTTAGAAGTCAAACTTTCAAGAAAGGGTTGGGATATGATGAAGTCAATGATGTCCAGCCAAAGAAGAGTGAGAAGATGATCTTCCCACCACTTGAAGAGATCTTTGTCAAGGCTCCAGATATGGGACCACTCTAAGGAAAGCCCGAGCCGATCATGTTCATGGGTAAGTTAATCCTAGGTTTTGAAATTTTTGCAGATGTTGCCGAGCTAGTGGAGCAAGTAAAGAAAGAACTCACCCTGCCAACTAGCAAAGAATCCAATCCAAAAGAGAAGAATGAAGCTGTCTTGAAAGCTGAGAAGACTCCGGAAGAGATTGCTGCCCTGGTCGAAGAAAAGTTTGAAGACATCCTGCTTTATGATTCTGAGAACAATGATTTTGATTTTGATTTTAATTTGTCTGCTTTGTATGAGGATGATGATGTTTTCTTTTCCAAAATGAATGCAATAAAGTCTGATTTTGCTTACTTGTGTGATGTTTCTCCTGATGGTTGCATACATTCAAATAGCAGTTACATGAGCATCTTTAATATTAATTCTGTTAACACACAATCATTAAATTTGGGAACAATTGGAAATCCTAAAAATATTAGCCTAGCATCTGACCTTACTCCTGATGAGAGAGAGTGATTTGAAAAAATATTCAAAAAATATGAAGAAGTGTTTGCTTGGTCTTATGAGGATATGCCTGTAATAGATCGAGACATAGCCGAGCATCATATTCCAACTCACGCTCACATGAAACTTGTCAAACAAAAGCTTAGGCGATTAAGACCTGAGTGGGCTGAATTTGTTAAAGAAGAGGTCACTAAGCAAATACAAGTGGAGTTCCTTGAAGTGATAGAATATCCAGATTGGTTAGCCAACATAATACCCGTGCCAAAGAAAGATGGAAGAATAAGGGTCTGTGTGGACTATAGAGATTTAAACAAGGCTTCCCCTAAGGATGATTTTCCTTTACCTCATATAGATGTTCTTATTGATAGTGCAGCCACTAGCATGCTACACACGTTTGTAGATGGATTTTTCGGATACAACCAAGCGTTAATGGCCCAAGAGGATAAAACCAAAACTGCTTTCATTACTACATGGGGTATATTTTGTTATAGGGTGATGCCGTTCGGCTTAAAGAATGCTGGAGCAACCTACCAAAGGATGACCACCACACTATTTCATGACATAATGCACAAAGAAGTTGAAGTATATGTTGATGATATGATGGTTAAATCGGACACAAGGGAGCAACACTTCCAAAACTTAGAATTATTCTTCGATAGAGCTTTGAAATATAAGCTAAGATTAAACCCGAAGAAGTGTGTATTCGATGTTACCTCAGGTAAATTATTGGGGAATGTAATTGGTCCAAATGGTATTGAGATTGATCCTGACAAATTCAAAGCAATCAGGGATATGCCAGCCCCAAAGACGGAGAGAGAAGTTCGGGGATTCATGGGTAAACTGCAGTACATTAGCAGATTTATAGCAAAGCTCATAACAATCTGTGAGCCTATCTTCAAATTGCTTAGAAAGAATTAGCCGGTCATATGGAATGAAGAGTGTCAAAAGGCCTTTAAGCGAATAAAAGAGTATTTGTTGAATCTGCCTGTTTTAAAACCACCTAAACTCGGCAAACCTCTATTACTATACTTAGCAGTAGAAGAAGAGTCGATAGGAGCCATGCTAGCTGTTTAATTAGTTTTTGTCATAGAATTGTATCTTATTTATTACGATGATTATTGTTTTCTTTAGGTATTTTGGTAGTTTTAATATGTTTATTTAGTGTTTTCATTAATTTTGGTAGTTTTAATTTATTTCAGTGTTTATGTCATTTTCGTCCTAGTTGTTAGTGTGGTGTTTATGTGTTGTTGGTTAATGTTTATTTGATTCTTGTTTAAAGTTTGTTTCAAGTGTTTGTTTTAGGTTAATATGCAAAATATTTCCTTGGAAGAAAGAATAGCATGAAGCAGTGTCTCACCTTAAGGGCAAAACCAAGGAACCAAGAGAGGAAGGAAAATTTGGGCAGTAACTGACACACTCAGGTGACACATCCAAGCCACTGGCCGTGTCACATGAGCTGTGTCCCATACTTAGCCAAGGAAGAAGACCAAAGAAAGAAGAGCAAAGAACGAAGAGATCAGTAGGTGACACACTCAGGTGACACGGCCAAGCCACTGGCTGTGTCACATGACACGGCCAAGAGCTTGGCCGTGTCACACTCCATTCCAAAGAAGAAAAGATGAAGGATTACACAGAAGCTGACACATTCAGGTGACACGGCCAAGACACTGGCCGTGTCACATGACACGGCCACCAGCTTGGCCGTGTCACTCCATGGACTAAAGGAAGAAAGAAAATGCAGATTTTGGAGCGAGGTTTCGTATAAATAAGAGGATTAGGGTTTTTGAAGAGGAGAATTTATCAGCCGTCAAACAATAACCTTTGAGCTTCCATTTTTTTTTCTTGGAGAATTTTGATTACACTTTGATGCAAACAGTCTAGATTAAATTTGTTTTAGCCACTGCAATATTCTTCTAGCAAAGATCTGAACAAGAGATTCTTCAGAAGCTAAGAAAGTTTGTAATTTGGTTTTGTTCTCAAACTTTATCTCTTAAGTTTCATTGGAGTTGTATTCATGAATTCTATTATGTCTAAATTGATTTTTTTGAATTTTAATGAGATGAATCTATTTGATAGCATTATTATGAACTAATTTGATCTAGTCTAGGGTTTGTATGGATCTACTATGATTGTATGAATTGGTTATTGCTCTTAATTGAATTATTTCTTAGACTTAATTGAATGGATTAATGTTAATATATAATTGATTGGCCACCAATTATGTGTTTGAGGTATTAGATGAAGGATTGAGAAATGAAGTCTAATGCTGGAACAATTCAATTAGGACTTTGGTGAATTAAAAATATAACCTAAGAAAAGGATCATTTTAATTGTAACAAGATTATTTGAAAGAGGTTTGAATGCGAGAGCTTATTTCCTTGATTTGATTAATTAAGTTGCTTGAAATCTGATCTTTGAAATTAAATTGGTTGAGAGGAATAGCCGTTCATACATATAAGTTAGTAGAGAAGTGCAAACCCTAGACCTTTCTATTAAGTGAATCAATATATCAGCTCAGTTTACTTTTATTGTTTTAAATTCCATTCGACCTGTCTTCATTAGTTGTTAGCAATTTAAATTTATTGATTATTTGTTATTTGCAACTGGATAATCAATTAGCCTATCTAGCTTCCTTGTGAGATGACCTTGAGGTGT
The DNA here is from genome assembly GCA_947685225.1 of Garcia nutans. NCBI lineage: Eukaryota > Viridiplantae > Streptophyta > Magnoliopsida > Malpighiales > Euphorbiaceae > Garcia > Garcia nutans. The sequence continues at coordinate 17,400,995 of CANTUV010000023.1, read as the reverse complement.
TCGCCAAAATACTACAGCAACCTCGTATACTTGCGAGTGTAGTTCTAGTAGTGTTAATTAGAGTGCAACAAGTTTTTGGCGCCGTAGCCGAGGAAGCTAATTGGCATAATTGTTTATTAGTCATAGATACTTTAAATTATTTTTCATTGTTTACATTTTATTTTATTTGTCTTTTGCTTTTAATAATTCCTTTTTCCAGAAATTTTTTTTATGCAAGGCTGGAGATCACTCGGAGGAGAGCTATACCCAGTTATTCTAGAAATTTAGCGAGTGAAAAGGAGCAGAGAAGAGTTTGAACTATATACTGGATTTGATACAGAGGAGGACACTTCTGATTTTGAGTCAGATACTGCACAATCTACCAATATGGGAGACGAAAGGCAAAGAACTATGAGGGATTTTGCTAGACCTGTCATTGGAACTTCCACCTCTTGTATAAGATTAACAGATGCAACAAGAAATTATGAGTTGAAGAATATCCATTACAACATGCTACCATCATTCTATGGAGTTCCAAATGAAGATCCTTTGAACTTTATTTGGGATTTCTACTCCACCCTCAACACATTTCCATTGGGAGGATTAACAGAAGACCAGTTGAGGATGAGGTGTTTTCCGTACACATTGAAGGATAGGGCAAAAAGCTGGCTTATGATGATGCCTGAAAATTCTTTGACAACTTGGGAGCAAGTTTATAACAAGTTTATGGGCAAGTTTTACTCACATCAGAAGACAGCTGAATTGAGAGGGAAAATAGCTACATTCTCTCAATTTGAAGGAGAGCCATTTCATGAGGCTTGGGACAGGTTTAAGATGTTATTGATCCAGTGTCCACATCATCACTACCCACTTCAACTTCTGAATCAGTTTTTCTACGATGGTCTAACCCAGCAATTTCAAAATACAGTTGATAACACAGCTGGGGTAGCTATGGGAGAAAAGACAGCAGATGAAACTTATGAAATCTTTGAAATGTTGGGAGCTAATTCTCAATAGAAAAGTGTAAGAGGAAGAAGTAAAGGGGTGAACCAATTGGAAGCCAACATTGAGATGGTCAATCAGATAGCTGAATTGACAAGGCAAGTGCAGATGCTGAACATGAAGAACAATACTTCTTCATCCACTCAAGAAGTATGTGGAATTTGTGGAACTTTCGGGCATGGAGCAAATATATGCCCCGAAGCATATGAGTCTTATGGAAATGAAGCTGAGCAAGTCAATGCTATGGGGGGATATCAACCAAGGGCCTGGAATGATCCTTACTCAAATACATACAATCCTGGTTGGCGGAATCATCCAAATTTTTCCTGGGCAATAAATAATTCTCAACAACCTTTCCATTTGCTCCAGAGACAAAACCAACCGCAGGGTCAATCTTCAAATCAAGGGCAGCCTAAGAGAGAGAGTTTGGAGGATAGTTTACAGGCCTTTATCCAAGTCAGTGCTAAGAATCAAGAGATGAATAACAAGAGGCTGGATTCATTAGAAGCATCTTTTAAGAAAGTGGAGACCCAAGAGGGACAACTTGCACAACAGATGCAGATTCAACAAAAAGGGAAATTTTCGAGTCAACTTGAGCAGGCACAAGCAGTGACTGTGCTTAGAAGTGGCAAGGTAATTAACAATAATATTGAAAATAATTCTGTGAATGCAGGTGATCAAGAGAACAAAAAGGAAGGAGAACTAGAGAACAAAGGTGATAGAGAAAGATCAATGGAGAAATCCCCTTCAGCAGATTTACACAAGGCAAGTAATCCATACCGGCCACCTATACCATTCCCCAGCAGGTTGAAGAATGATAAACAAGATAAGCAATTTTCGGACATCTTCAACATGCTGTCCAAGGTAAGTATTAACTTACCCTTACTTGAAGCAATAAAGAACATGCCAGCTTATGCCAAGAAAAAGAGGTATAATCCAAATGAAAAGGTGATAGTGTCAGAGGTAGCTAGTGTTGTTTTGCAGCATAAACTACCTCCGAAGCTAAAGGATCCTGGTAGTTTCATAATTCAAATTACTATGGGTAATGGAAAGGGGACTGATGGCATGTGTGATTTAGGAGCCAGTGTAAATTTGATGCCTTATTCTGTGTATCTTGAATTAGAACTTGGGGAACTTAAACCGACCAAAATGGTGTTGCAATTAGCTGACAGATCTCTTAGATTCCCGAAAGGGGTTATAGAAGATGTGTTAGTTAAGATTGGTGGGTTGATAGTGCCTGTGGATTTTATAGTTCTTGACATGGAAGGAAGTAACCCTACACCATCCGCACACACTATTCTACTGGGTAGGCCTTTTATGGCTACTACCAACACCTTGATAGATGTTAAAAATGATAAATTGTCGATGACTGTCTTGGGACAAACGGTTGAGTTTTCTATTTTTAACACTTCTCCCATTCCTACAACTGCATTATATAAGGATTGCTCTTTAATTGATTGTATTGACGCAGTTGTTTCAGATGTTTTCTTGCAGACAGGTTCCTCGAATAAATTGGAGCTGGCACTGACCTTAGATCATGGTTTGGATATTTTTGACTCAGAAGTAGTCAGTTGCCTTGAGACATTAGAGAGTGCTGAAATAGAAGAACTTAAGGAGGACCCAGTATTTAAACTTCCCTCCATCCAAAAGGAAGAGAAGAACCCTTCACTTGAGTTAGAGCTGAAAGAGTTACCTAAAAATCTGAAATATGTGTTTTTAGGAGATCACAACACCTTACCTGTGATAATATCTAGTGAACTTAGTGAAAGGGAGGAGATGAGGCTGGTGAGTGAGCTAAAAAGATTGAAAAGAGCAATAGGATGGGGATTGAGTGACATCAAAGGTATTAGCCCTTCAATGTGCATGCATAGAATCACCTTAGAAGAGGGAGCTAAACCTGTGAGGGAGACCTAAAGGCGCCTTAACCCAAACATGAGTGAAGTCGTTAAGAAGGAAGTGCTCAAATTGCTTGATGAAGGAGTGATATATCCAATAGCTAATAGTGAGTGGGTGAGCCCAGTACATGTAGTGCCTAAGAAATTAGGAATCACTGTGGTAAAAAATGAAAAGAATGAATTGGTTCCTACTAGGACTACTACTGGGTGGAGGATGTGTATCGATTATAGGAAGTTGAACAATGCCATAAAGAAAGACCATTTCCCTCTTCCTTTTATTGATCAGATGTTGGATAAACTTTCTGGACACTCACATTATTACTTTTTGGATGGACTTTCAGGTTATTATCAGGTGCCAATATCACCAGAGGATCAATCCAAGACTACTTTTACTTGCCCTTTTGGGACTTATGCATTTCGACGTATGCCCTTTGGCTTGTGCAATGCGCCTGTAACTTTTCAGAGATGCATAATGTCTATCTTCACAGACATGATAGATGATTTTTTTGAGGTATTTATGGATGACTTTTCTGTTTTCGGTGATTCTTTTGATAATTGCCTCAATAAACTTGTTCTTGTGCTTGAGAGATGCATTGAATGTAACCTCACTTTGAGTTGGGAAAAGAGTCATTTCATGGTTACTTAGGGCATTGTATTAGGTCATGTTGCGTCAAGTAAAGGGATTGAGGTGGATAAGGCTAAGGTAGAATTGATTGCTAAGTTACCCCCACCTACCTCTGTTAAGGGAATAAGAAGTTTTCTAGGGCATGCAGGTTTTTACCGGAGGCTTATTAAAGATTTTTCTAAAATAAGCCAACCATTGTGTCATTTGCTTGGGAAAGATGTTCCATTTGAGTTTACTGCACAATGCATGCAAGCCTTTAATTCCCTTAAGGAAAAACTGACTAGTGCACCGGTAATTGTAGCTCCTGTTTGGTCTTTACCTTTCGAAATTATGTGTGATGCCTCTAATCATGCAGTAGGAGCTGTTCTTGGGAAAAGGGTTGAGAAATTTTTGAGAGTGATATATTATGCTAGCTTGACCCTGAATAGTGCGCAAATGAATTACACAACAACTGAAAAGGAAATGTTAGCTGTTGTTTTTGCCTTAGATAAGTTTAGAGCATATTTAATTGGGTCGAAAATTATTGTGCATTCTGATCATGCAGCTCTAAAATATCTTTTGACAAAACAACATGCTAAACCTCGCTTAATTAGATGGGTGTTGTTATTGCAAGAATTTGATTTCCAAATCAAAGATACTAAGGGAAGTGAAAATGTTGTAGCTGATCATTTATCTAGATTACCTTTCTTTGGTGAAAATCTTGCATCTGATAGCATTCATAAAAATTTAAAAGCATTTCCTGATGAACAACTGTTTGTGGTAATGAATGCACCTTGGTTTGCAGATATTGCTAACTATCTTGCTTGTGGTATTTTGCATTCTGACATGTCATTTCAGGAAAAGAAAAGGTTTTTGCATGTGAGTAAATTTTATTTTTGGGATGAACCTTACTTATTCCAGATATGCAAAGATGAGATAGTTCGCAGGTGTGTATCTGAGGAAGAACAACTGAGTGTTCTTCAATTTTGTCATGACCTTCACTGTGGTGGTCATTTTGGAGGAAGGAAGACTGTAGAAAAGGTGCTTCAAAGTGGTTTTTACTGGCCTAATCTATTCAAAGATGCTCAAGAATATTGTAAGCATTGTGACCGCTGTCAAAGAGTGGGTAACATTGGGAGGAGGAATGAAATGCCCCTTCAATCGTATATTGTTGTTGAACTGTTTGATGTGTGGGGAATAGACTTTATGGGTCCTTTTCCCAAGTCTTTTGGTTATGAATATATTTTAGTTGCTGTTGATTATGTTTCAAAATGGGTGGAGGTAATCCCCACCCGTACTAATGATGCTAATGTGGTTATTAAATTTGTGAAGGAAAATATTCTTAGCAGATTTGGCACGCCAAGAGTGATAGTCAGTGATGGGGGAAGTCATTTCTGCAACAAACTTTTTGAGAAATTAATGCACAAATCTGGTGTGAAGCATAAGGTGGCGACCCCATACCATCCACAGACTTCTGGACAAGTTGAAACATCCAACAAGCAAATAAAAGGAATTCTGGAGAAAACAGTCAACTTATCAAGGAAGGATTGGGCGAGTAGATTGCATGATGCATTGTGGGCATATCGGACTGCTTTCAAGACTCCTTTGGGTATGAGTCCATACCGATTGGTTTTTGGTAAGTCTTGTCATTTACCAATGGAGTTGGAGCACAAAGCGTATTGGGCAATCAAGACTCTGAATTTAGACTTGGACAAGGCAAAGAGAGAACATTTTCTGCAAATTTCAGAGTTAGATGAACTAAGGAATGAGGCATATGAGAGTTCGAGGATTTATAAGGATCGCACTAAAGCACTTCATGACAGAATTATAGTGCGAAAAACATTGAGCCCAGGTATGAAAGTTTTACTTTTTAATTCTCGTCTCCGTCTGTTTCCAGGAAAACTCAAGTCTCGATGGAGTGGTCCTTTCGAGATAACTCAGATATATCCTTCCAGTGCCATAGAATTACTTAACTCTTGAACAAATGAAACTTTTAAAGTAAATGGACAGAGAGTTAAACCATATAATGAAGGGTTCTAAGAAGTAAGGATCATCGATAGCACTTTGATCTACGATCCTTAAGTCTTGCAGTAATGTTCAGCTATATGACATTAAAGAAGCGCTAAATGGGAGGCAACCCATCGGTTTACATTTCTTTTCATAGTTGTAATTTTATATTCAGCAATTTTGATTTTATATTTGGTTTAAATAAATGGAATGGGTGCTTTAATCGGTTTTTATTTTTAATGTGTTTCAGGGTTAATCAAAGAAGAGGATTGCATTTCTTTTAGCACTTTTCGTTCATTTCAATCCCTAGTTTTGTTTTTGCTTCCTTTCTCTCTCTCGACTTTTTCTCTCAAAAAACCTCCATTGTTTTTCTTTCAAAACTTCCAAAATCCCATTAATTCTCAATTTCCTTCACCAAAACTGAAATTAATCCGTGCAATCTTCTTCTTCTCTCATAAAAAATCAATTTAATCTATTTAAGTTTCAAATTTTTTCAGATCTTTCAATATGCCAAGAGCGAAGATGGTGTCCCACCATAAGAGGAAGCGACCTCCAACTGCAGCTGCATCTTCATCTTCATCTTCTTCATCTTTAAAGAGAGCGACTCTTTTGGCTAGGGGTTTCTTTCTGACGAGGTATGTCAGCGATGAATCCCTTAATGCTCTTCATATTAGGGATAACTTTTATAGTTATGTTCAAAACCTTGGGTGGGAGAACCTAGTCTCCTTTCTACCTTTGCAATTTCAAGAGCTCACTTTAGAATTTTTAACATCTCTTAAGGTTGAAAGAGATGAACAAAAAATTTGCTCTAGGTTGAATTTTAAATTGCTTGAGAAATCATTTGTGGTTAGTATTGAGCAATTGAATGTTATATTTGGTTTCCATCAACACGGTGAAAGGTCTGTACCTAAGGATTTTAAACAACAATTTGCTTGGGGAGCATTGGGCTTGGGAACTTATGTGGCCAAATCGGCCAAGGCAACTAAATTGAGTAATCCCACTTTAAGGTATTTGCATCGCTTTATGTCCTGTGGGTTCTTTGCTCGAAAGGAAAGCCTAGGTGTAGTGGAACTTAGTGAGCTCTTTTTCTTAGATTGTGCGTGTAATGCAATACCCATTAGTACCGGCTATTGGTTGGCCGATGTTTTTGATAATGTGGCAAACAAAAAGAAGGGGGCTATTTGTATTGGAGGATTGGTTACCACATTGGCAACAACCCTTCTTGATGATTTTGACCCGAGTACCTGTCGTATGACTAAAATTATGGGTAATGATTCATTGGATTTAGCCACACTTGAGAAGATGCATATGGTGGTGAACAGGGAAGGGGCCTATGTGATGGCTTCAACTGAGCCAGAAGTACCGGGGAGCAGACAAAAGAGAACACGAGTCCAGGAGGAGTCTGACTCGGATTCTCTTGATTTGGAAGAAGATGCTTCGGTCCTGGAAAATCAAGAGATACTTAATAGGATAGAGGCACTGGAGAGCAAGGTAGATCATAACCATGCTGCGGTCTTGCAACAGTTAGACCAAATCAATAGCAACCTTGCTAAGATTCTGAGTCTCCATCCTTTGGCTGCATCATCATCACATCCTCTGTAATATCCCAAAGTACACCCTAAAAGTTTGGAATAATTATTATTGTATATGGATTTAATGTGTATGTTTAATGGAATGAGAAGGGAAGATAAATTAATAAAAAGGAAATATCATAAAATATAGATGTATATGGAGGATAATATGCATACATATGGTATTTGGAAAATATGGAAAGTATAAATACAATATATAAGAGATATACATATACCAACATATACATCACATATACCTAATGTATAAAGTGGTGTAGGAAAAGTAAGTATATTTAATTAATAATAATAATAATAATAATAATAATAATATAATTAATATTTCTAAATATTCTTTTCTTCTTTTTCTTTTTTATTATTATTATTATATATATATATAAAAGACAAGTATGAAAAGAAAGAAAGAGGATTTTCTTTCTTCTTATCTTCTTCTTCTTCTTGGACGAGAGAGAGAGAGAGAGAGAGAGATAGAGAGAGAGATAAAGAGAGAGATAGAGAGAGAGAAAGGTGATTTTGATTACACACATCAAATTCTTAAGGGCTTTAAGAGAATTGAAGGTGGAGATTGAAGCTTTGGCAAAATATTCAAGTAAGTGTTTATCTCTTTGAGTTAATTTCTATTGATTTTGTTTATATTTGATTTGGTTAGTGTGTGAAGATAATGATAGTGAAAGATTAAAGGTTATAGATATGTTGAATTGGAATTTTGATAATGATTATATAGTTAATTGTGAGGATGATGATGGATTATTGAAATTGGTTAGTAAGGGTTTAATATGTATGAGTTGGAGAATTGAATAATTGATGTATGATTGAGGTATGTTTGTGTTTAATGAAGTTAAAAACGTAGAATACATGAGTTTGGTCCGGAAACAGAGGTATTTTGGATGCCACGCCCGTGGCCCTTGGCTGCCACGACCGTGGCCATTGGAAGCCATGGCCGTGGAGGTGTCGAACAAAAGAGACAGATTCACTTTCTATGCCACGGCCGTGGGGGTTGGAAGGCCACGACCATGGGGATTTTAGAGCATTTGGGCAGAAGTGTTTGCTATGCCACGCCCGTGGGGGCTGGGAGGCCACGACCGTGGGATCCTAGAGAGAGATGTTGATTTGTAATTTATGATCTAATGGTCTAGTATGAGGTTCATAAGTGAATAATTGTATTGGGGTTCATGTATTTTATCATTTTATTTGGATTAGGTTGTGAAGAAAGTGGATTGCCCTAATTCAAGTGATGAAGAGTTCTTGGAAAAGGAAGTATATAAATTGGTGTGAGTGGTTCTTAAGGTAAGTACAAACTTACATGAATGCATTCTTTTACATGATTGTGAGACTTAACACGTTTAGTTATAAATGTGTTAAGTAATTTACTATATTGTTAATACAATGTGACTAATGTTATGATTTGGATAGTGTGAAAGATACGATGATCGTTCAAAAAGGTATGTGCAATGCAATTTGTTATGATAAATACTTTATTGATGAATTCAAAATATATTATGTATATTCTATTGATGAGTTGTTTTAATGTGAATTGAGGCATGTTTGCCTAGATGATGTTCAATGCAAATGATGATATATATATGTATACTATCTTGATGTGAAAAGAAGCCATGATTGTTGGCTATGATGATGCAAATGAATTATAATTGAGGCATGGTTGCCTAGTTGATTGTGGAATAAGAAATGAGAAATGAATTGAGAAAGAAATTGATAAAGAGATAAATGAAATGATTGTGTGCCTAATATGTTAATTCAATTTTCAGAGTTCTGGATTTGGCGGCATGCCTATAAAGTACTGGATAGGTGAAAAGACCGGGTCGTAAGCCAATTCCAGTTGATAAATGTTAATTATAGTAACAGTCTAGCCGGGTTGAGGATCTCCTTGGTTTATCTAGGTTGAGGTCCAAGAGACTGGGTCTGTTACTTGATAAATGTGAAATGTGAATTATAGTAACAGTCTAGCCGGGTTGATGATCTCCTTGGTTTATCTAGGTTGAGGTCCAAGAGACTGGGTCTGTTACAGGTAACAGTCTAGTCAGGTTGAGGATCTCCTCAAGTTTAGTGGGTTGAGGTCCAAGAGACTGGGTCTGTTACCCTATCCATGGATAGAGATATATATATTTTCGCCTACGGGCTTGATGATTGTGATTATGGACCAAAGCAGTAACTCTGAACTTTGAATAACATATTAGATTTCTCTTTGGGCCCATGCTTGTCTTTGTTTAAAGGTGATTTATGAAATGTGAGATGGATGAATAATGAGATCTATGTTTACTTTTGTTGAAAATGTGATTCATGACTGGTGAAATGTGAATAATGAAGTAATTGAATAAAATAAGGATATGTAATGTTATGTAGTATAACATGTAATATGTGTATTGGTATATTTATTGTGAGTATTAGTGATGGAATTATGGTTGATATTAAGGATATGTATATATGTATGTAATATATGAGATTAGTAGAGATATATGAAAGGTGTAATTGAAAAGGGAAACCATGATAAGAAATTAGTGGTATATGAAATTAATACACATATGTTTGAATTTTTGTAATACATGTTTATATTATTTATTTGTACTACTAAGCTCTCGGGCTTAGCGCGGTTGTGTAATCGTGCAGGTGAGTAGATGGTAGAGCTGAAGTCTATCGTATGCCACGAGACGGATAAGAGTATGTCGCGACCAACTATAAGGTGATGCATACATGTATAATTTAATTATGCTGTGATTTTGACAAGAATGTATTTATATATATATATATATGAAGTTTTGGTAAAGATATGATTATTATATGTATGTAAGATTATTAAAAGTATAATGATTTTGTAATTGTTCTTTAAATTAATGTAATATTGTTTGAACTCAGTTAAAGGTATTTTAAATTATAACAAAAAGTGACATTCTTATACTTTATATAAGTACTGTACGTATACCTGGTATATGTATAGTATTTATATAGGGTATGGGGGTGTAACATCCTCCTTCACCGTAGATCAAATTGGCTCTAATCTTTCGAGACAATTCCTTACTTTCTTGTGTTTAGTTATAGCATATTTTCGTTGTTGTTTTTTTTGTTTTTGTTTTAATGTTAACATTTTGGATATTTTATTTTATATATTTTATTTTGTTTTTGAATAATTGCTGTTTGTGATGAAAAGGTAGAGTTTGCCTCACAAGGGAACGACGGAAAACAAGTTGTACCTTAACTCTTTTTCTTTATTATCGTAGTTTCAATTGAGGACAATGTAATTTATAAGTGTGGAGTAATCTTTAAGCTTTCCTTTAATTCTTGTTTTGTTTGTCTTTATGTGTTATATTGTGCGTTGTGCATGGCATAATTGTTGGAAACTTATTGACTTTTCTATGATTCTAGCATTATATTTGAGCCTTTAGTATCAGCATAGAGATTAGCATTTGAATTCATTCAGGATCAATTTTCACATTCTGCAATTCATGACATATAAATCTTTGAGAACCCACCCTTTGTGAGTTTTGAGCCTCATAGATTGAATATTATTGTCAATTGATTTTCTTTTCTTAAGTGTGCACCTTCATGATTTTGCATCTCTATAGCTTGCTTTTGCATACTAATTGAACTCACATTATGATTTCATCCCAAGTTTTAAAATGATGAAGGCAAATTAGGATTATCCCTTTAGCTTAAAAAGACCTCCCTTAATTATGAATTCCTTAGTGAGCCAAGTTGAGCCTTTGACTTTTTCTTGATTGATCAACACAATTCACAACTCAACATTTTCCTATTATCATCATACCTGCATTAAGGAATGGAGTTTCTTATGATATGATAATAGGGTGGTTTAATTCATAAGTGTGGGGTAAGCAATAAAAAAAATAGTATTGCTTTAGTAAGATTTGGGGCTGAAATGCATACTTTGCACATTGTATTTGACTAAGAGTAATTATTCTTTTCCTCTACATTTTAAGCTAGATGTTCCATGGAATTTTATATTTTGTATATATATATATATAAAATAATATAAAAGAAAATAAAAGAGAAGATATATATATATATATACAAAATTCATATATTTTCTAGCATTAGTCATCAAAGAGGAATGTCGACTCATGTACTTTTCTTTAAGTATGCAAGTATGTGAGATTATCAAGGGTTGGTGAATATGCCATTTGAGGGAGTTACGAGTTTCTGAGCAAGAGTATTATCTAATTTAGATACTCCATTTCTTGATGTTCCAACTTAAATGTCTTTTCTCACACCTTCACCTTAGCCCTATTACATCCAAATAAAAGACCTTCGGATTATTTCTTGAGAAAATCAGTGAGAGAGATTGGATAATTAAGAAAGTTTATGGCAGTATGCAGTCATAAGTGATTTGAGTGAATTAACCTTTGAAATCGAGTGAAACACTTAGATGAGAGATGAGATTTGTATGTCTGGATTAATGAATGAGTTAAGAAAATCTTGATTGAAGTAAATTGCAATTATTTATGGCTGAGTCTTAAAGGATTTCATCTTATATACTGGAATTATAGTTAAGGCTGTTTGAGTTTTAAATTTATGCCATGTGAATTTGCTTGAGGATAAGCAAAGTTTTAAGTGTGGGGTAGTTGTTTTATTAGTTTTTGTCATAGAATTGTATATTATTTATTATGATGATTATTGTTTTCTTTAGGTATTTTGGTAGTTTTAATCTATTTATTTAGTGTTTTCATTAATTTTGGTAGTTTTAATTTATTTCAGTGTTTATATCATTTTTGTCCTAGTTTTTAGTGTGGTGTTTATGTGTTGTTGGTTAATGTTTATTTGATTCTTGTTTAAAGTTTGTTTCAAGTGTTTGTTTTAGGTTAATATGCAAAATATTTCCTTGGAAGAAAGAATAGCATGAAGCAGTGTCTCACCTTAAGGGCAAAACCAAGGAACCAAGAGAGAAAGGAAAATTTGGGCAGTAACTGACACACTCAGGTGACACAGCCAAGCCACTGGCCGTGTCACATGACACGACCAAGAGCTTGGTCGTGTCCCATACTTAGCCAAGGAAGAAGACCAAAGAAAGAAGAGCAAAGAACGAAGAGATCAGTAGGTGACACACTTAGGTGACACGGCCAAGCCACTGGCCGTGTCACATGACACGACCAGGAGCTTGGCCGTGTCACATGACACGACCAGGAGCTTGGCCGTGTCACACTCCATTCCAAAGAAGAAAATATGAAGGATTACACAGAAGCTGACACATTCAGGTGACACGGCCAAGCCACTGGCCGTGTCACTCCATGGACTAAAGGAAGAAAGAAAACGCGGATATTGGAGCGAGGTTTCATATAAATAAGAGGATTAGGGTTTTTGAAGAGGAGAATTTATCAGCCGTCAAACAATAACCATTGAGCTTCCATTTTTTTTTTTGGAGAATTTGATTACATTTTGATGCAAACAGTCTAGATTAAATTTGTTTTAGCCACTGCAATATTCTTCTAGCAAAGATCTGAACAAGAGATTATTCAGAAGCTAAGAAAGGTTGTAATTTGGTTTTGTTCTCAAACTTTATCTCTTAAGTTTCATTGGAATTGTATTCATTAATTCTATTATGTCTAAATTGATTCCTTTGAATTTTAATGAGATGAATCTGTTTGATAGCATTATTATGAACTAATTTGATCTAGTCTAGGGTTTGTATGGATCTACTATGATTGTATGAATTGGTTATTACTCTTAACTGAATTATTTCTTAGCCTTAATTGAATGGATTAATGTTAATATATAATTGATTGGCCACCAATTATGTGTTTGAGGTATTAGATGAAGGATTGAGAAATGAAGTCTAATGCTGGAACAATTCAATTAGGGACTTTGGTGAATTAGAAATATAACCTAAGAAAAGGATCATTTTAATTGTAACAAGATTATTTGAAAGAGGTTTGAATGCGAGAGCTTATTTCCTTGATTCGATTAATTAAGTTGCTTGAAATTTGATCTTTGAAATTAAATTGGTTGAGAGGAATAGCCGTTCATACATATAAGTTAGTAGAGAATCAATATATAAGCTCAGTTTACTTTTATTGTTTTAAGTGAATCAATATAAGTTAGCCTTTATATTAAGTGAATCAATATATCAGCTCAGTTTACTTTTATTGTTTTAAATTCCATTCGACCTGTCTTCATTAGTTGTTAGCAATTTAAATTTATTGATTATTTGTTATTTGCAACTTGATAATCAATTAGCCTATCTAGCTTCCTTGTGAGACGACCTTGAGGTGTTCACCAAAATACTACAGCAGCCTCGTATACTTGCGAGTGTAGTTCTAGTAGTGTTAATTAGAGTGCAACACTAGCCCAAGCAGACGAGTCAGGGATTAAGCATGCATTTTACTATTTGAGTAGAAAACTCCTACCTTATGAAATTAAGTATAGTATCATTGAAAAGACATGTATAGCCGTGGTTTGGTCTTCTAAGAAGTTGCGGCATTACTTTCAATCGTATAGTGTGCAAGCAATTTCCAGGCTGGATCCAATGAAGTACTTAAGGGACACCCTCTTTGATTGGGAAATATGGTCGATGGTTGATAATATTAGAAGAATTTGAGATTGAGTATGTAACCAGGAAAATGATCAAAGGCAGAGCGGTGGCAGAATTCCTGGGCCAACAACCATTATCAGATAGTGAAGAGGTAATCTTGGAATTTCCAGATGAACATTTAGAAGCAATTGAAGTACAAGGGTGGAAAATGTATTTTGATGGAGCAGTGAACAAGAAAGGAGCAGGTTTGGGAGTTATACTAGAATCGCCCGAAAGAGAACTCATCCCTTTAGCCAAAAAATTGAAATTTAGGGCAATCAATAATATGGTGGAATACGAAGATTGTATTTTTGGTTTGGAAACCCTAATGATTATGAAGGTGGATAAGGTGGAAGTTTATGGCGATTCATCACTAGTAGTATCCCAAGTAAATGGAGAGTGGGAGTTGAAAGAGGAAAAATTAAAACCATACCACCATGATGAAGAAGAACTTTAAGGAGTCTAGGTTTATACACCTATCGAGGGAAGAAAATCAGATGGCTGATGCCCTAGCCACATTGGCTTCGGTATGGGAAAACCCTGTCAGCTTATTCCTTAAGCCTCTGATCTTGACCAGTTCATCAACTCCTTACTATGAATATGAAACAATCATGGAAATTGATACGGATCATGATGCGTGGTATGACACTATAAGGCGATTTTTGGAAGAAAGAGAATACTCGCCAGGGGCAACAAAGAAAGAGAGAAGAGCCATAAGGCGGTGGTCATTGCAATACATCACCTTCCATGGGGAGTTATATCGAAGATGGCCTGATGGGGTGCATATGAGATGTTTAAGAAAGCCTGAAGTGGAGCGCATCATGTCAAAAATACATGCGAGAAGTTGCGGTCCGCACATGAATGGTTTGGCCCTAGTTAAGAAGATTATTCGACAAGGTTACTATTGGTTGACCATGGAGAGAGATTGTATTGAGTTCATAAAGAGGTGCCAACAATGTCAGATGTATGGTAACTTGAATCACATGCCTCCTAAAGAATTGCATTCAATGTCTTCACCCTGGCCATTTGCCTCCTGGGGTATCGACATTATAGGAGAGATACATCGTACAGCTTTAAACGGGCACCGTTTCATTGTGTTAGCAGTAGATTATTTTTCAAAATGGATCAAAGTCAAATCCTTCAACAAGCTGGGTGCAAGCCAAATGGCTAGGTTTATTGAAAAGAACACCTCTTCTGCAGATACGGGGCTCCACACAGTGTGATATCAGACAATGCGGTTCAGTTTCAAGGAGCAGTTAAGGATTTATTCTCAAAGTACCGCATCCATCATCACAGATCCTCTCCTTATAGACCAAAGGCTAATGGTGCAGTAGAAGTAACAAACAAGACAATTAAGAAAATTCTGTCCAAAATGACCAAAACTTACAGGGATTGGTCAGAGATGCTTCCCTTTGCTTTATGGGGATATAGGATAAGTGTGCGAACACCTACTGGAATGACACCATTCTCTTTGGTTTACGGGATGGAAGCAGTACTGCCAATTGAAATTGAGATCAAGTCGTTAAGAGTAGTCTTGGAAGCTGAACTGCCTTAAATGGAATGGGTAGCAAGCAGATACACACAGTTAGCTCTACTAGAAGAGAGAAGGTTAAAGGCACTATATCATCACCAACTGTATCAAAAAGAAGATAGCTCGGGCCTACAATAGAAGGGTTAAGGTCAGAAAATTCAGAGTTGGGGATTTGGTGTTGAAGCAGTGTAATCCTAATGTATCTAATCCAAGAGGGAAGTTCAGACCTAGCTGGGAAGGGCCATATGTCGTGAAACAAGTCATGAACAAAGGTGCAGTGAAGTTGTCAGACATGGACGGGAATGAATTTAGTGAGCCAGTAAACATTGATAGGTTGAAGAAGTTTTATGTATGAAAAATAAAAAAGAAAGAGCTCGCTAGGTTGAAAACCCAAAAAGGGCGGCCTAGGCAAAAGTTAGAGCAGTCTGCTAGTCCCGAAAACCCAAAAGGGCGGGCTAGGCAACAATTAGGGCTAAAAGAGAGAAAATCATCAATTAGAAAACCCGAAAAGGCTAGTTGGCAACAGGAGTAATCTTGTGTATGCTGGCTTTATGTTTGGTTTTTCCCTATTTTAATAAAATAGAATTAATGTTAAAATTATTCTATGTGCTCTGTTATAAGTATTCGACCAGATATGGATGAAATAAATAAACACAATAGCAAAAGGTGATGACAAATTATAAATGGAAAAGAAGCATCTTTTTATTACTTTAATTATTTTTTCATCCTAACAATACACTTTCTGAATTGACAAATGTAAAATCTATGGCAGTTGATAAATGTAACGTGCAGGCCAGCTTTGCCTCGGCCGATCCAAGTAGGCTTCAGTCAAGCAAGGCATGTCTAAATTGGGAGTAAAGTCAAAATCATGAGGCTCAGCTCCGTACTGACGGCCAAGTCGGCGATGATCATAACATGTACCTTGACGAAGAGCAACAAGGGGAATGTACATCAAGTATGACGGCATGGTGATACGAGAAATCTTCCACCAAGGTACCAACCAACGGATATTGACTTCGGAGCGTGAGTGAATCCAGTTAACCTAGTCAGCATATGAAGAAGCAGGATGGAGTAGCTTCCTAGCAGAATGATGATGTGGCAGGTATCTGGCAAAATTCATGGATGGAGTATCAAGCAAACAAAGACGCTCCTGGAGCTAAATCTGTGAAGAAAGAGTTAAAAAAAGGGGTCCACTAAGTTGTAAACCCGCAAGGGCAGCTTAGGCAAAAATTAGGACATCTCGCTAGTTTTGAAAATCCACATGGGCGGACTAAGCAAAAATTAGAGCAATAAAAAAATATAACAAAAAAGAAAAAGGTCCGCTAAGTTGAAAACCCGCGAGGGCAGCTTAGGCAAAAATTAGGACAACTCGCTAGTTCCGAAAACCCATACTGGTGGACTAGGCAAAAATTAGAGCAATAAAGAAAAAAAAAAGAAAAGAGAAAACCTAAATTGAAAACCCGAAAGGACAGTTTAGGTAATTACCTGAAGCAGCAATGGACTCCCAGTCAGTCTCTTTGACATTCCTGATTTAAGTCGGTCTAATCCAACTAAGGTCTCGGCTAAGATCATAGTTACCGGCGACAAGCCTCCTTTCATTTGGTCCATAATATCCAATATTAGTAGATCAATATCACCGTTAGAAGAAACAAGCAAGAATTGGTCGAGCAAGCAAAGACAGAGCATGCGTCCCCATGCCTTAGTAGGGGCCAAATGAGAGAGACAAAAGTCAATCAAAGGAGCAAGTAGAATTTTTTCACCTCTCATCAACCGAAGAACTTCGGGTTTTGGAATTTGAAATAACATCTACATCTTCTGTTGAGTCTTGGAAATCAATGTGGGTAACGCCATTTGTTGATTATTTGGATATCCAAGGATGGCCTCAAATTCTTTAATCAAGGGACATATTTCAAAGCCATTAATTCTAAAAACCCTAGAATCCGTATCCCAAAAGGAAGCCACAACATGTAAGAAGGAGTGGTCCAATTTAACATTTTGAAAACATTTTAAAACATCAAGTTTTGACCATGGAATCTGCTTCCAATGGATGGCATCCATATTCTTAAATAGAATTTTTATCTTCTTTGAATGATGCTCTGTCATGGCGAATGAATAAAGAAAAAATTAAATTGTTAAAGAGAGTCTTCACGTTGAAAGAGAAAGAATTTTGGTTTCTGTATTGAAATATGGCATGAAGGGTGATTTATATAGAAGAAACAAACCTTTTCCAAAAGTAAAAAAGAAAAGGTGATGGGAAAGAATAAGACCATATGGCATAAGGAAAGGAATTAGCAATGAATTTCCTTTACCACGTTGGATTTGGTTTAGCAAATGAGGTGGATGTACATTATGAAATTATGATGTACTGTGATAAAAAAAAAAGTGTAGTAACGAAAAAAAAAGTTACAGTAAAGAGGAAAATTGTATTTTTTTCATTATTATACAATATTTTACAATTGCTACAATATTTACATATCACTAAGAGGGTGGTGGTAGGTCATCAAATAAAGCCTTGAAAAAATTGTCGCCTGTTAGAGGAGGGGGCAAATCACTCGTCCCGAGTCCCCCCAAAGCGGGAGCACCAAAACCTGATAAATTACTCATCCCGGGATCACCCGAAGCAGGAGCACCAAAATCCCTATTACCTTAAGGTTTCGATCCATCATGGTCCTCATCAGAAGTAGACGAAAGGATCTCATGTTCATCAGTCTGGGGGCCTCTTGATAAAGAAGCGCCGGGATCCCTCATCCCCTGAAATCAGAAGTCTCGGAAATGTTGTTCGGATTGATGATATAAACTTTCAAAATGAGAAGCCTGCTGACGACTTGCAACCAACTCTTCTTGAAGTTTCCTATTTTGTTCTTTGAGCATCCGCTGTGAGCCAAAAAGGAAAAAGGTAAGAGCATACATAATCATGCATACATATAGCATAAACTACTATGAAATTGGAATTTACCAGGTAGTTCATATCAATGCCCTGTGGATGAGATGGCATATATGGCGTGTAATATCCCAAAATATACCCTAGATGTTTTGGGTTTTATTATTATTATAATTGGATTTATTATATATGTTTTATTGGAAGAAACAGGGGTTTTTAAAGGAAGTGTATATGTGATGTATATTAGGATATATATAACATATACCTAAGTCATGGAAAGTCAAAGTTTTGAGTTAGTGGAAGAAGATATTTGTTGTGTTTTTGAATTTGTTATTAATTAATTAATAAGGATTTGAATGTGTGGAAGAGGTTGAAAGAGATTAGTTTAATATTTTAAATTGCTTGGTTGAGAGGGTTTTAAGGAAAAGAGGGGTTTGACTTTGGATTTCTCTTTCTTCCTTCTTCTTTCTTTCTCATTGTCGTGGATCACTTTCTCCTTCTCCTTCCTTTGCTTTGTTTGGCCGGTTAACACAAGAAACAAGAGAGCAAAGAAGAGATTTGAACCTCTAATTCAAGATCTAAGGAAGCTTTCAAGAGTTCAAGTGGAAAGTTAAGAGATTTCTTCATCTTTGGTAAGTTCTTCACTTGACTCTTTGATTTCTTTGAGTTTTTGAGTTGAGTTGTGATTGGTATGTGATTATGTTGTTTAAGATGGGTTTAAGAGTGTTTGGGTAACTGATTTCTTGTTTTTGGGGATGGATTGGAGGAAAGAGTAAGTTGTTGGAAGTGATTGTTTTGAGGTTGTGTTTTAGGTTTGTGTTGATGATTTTTGATTTGAGATTTGAGAAATGCTTTAGTTGTTTTGGTGTTTTTGTGAGTTTGTTATGGTTTTTGGGTATGTTGAGATGACTTTGGTTGAAGTGGTTTTTGGTGAAAGAAAGAGTTTTGTTGGTTGTGTTGTTGTTTTGGCCGGAATCTGGGTTTTTGGCCTGACACGCCCTAGGGCACGTCCAGGATTTTGGGCGTGTCGATAGCTCTGTATTTTGGGTTGAGTGGCACGACCAGTGACACGCCCATGTCACTGAGTGTGTTGTAGCTTCTGTGTGGCAGTAGGATTGACACGACCAGTAACACGCCCGTGTTATTGAGCGTGTCATAGCCACTGTGTTTTTGGGGAATTGACACGGCCATGAGCACGTTCTTGATGTTGGACGTGTCAATATTGTTGTGAGGCAGAAGGTATTACACGCCCAGTAACACGCCCGTGTCATTGAGCGTGTAAAAGCTTCTGTGTTGTGGAGTTAGGGCACGGTCAGGGACACGCCCGTGTGGGTGAGCGTGTCATGGTTAGAGTTTGCCCTAGTTGGTTCTTAGCCTTATGTTCTTATAAGGGTTTCATCTTCCTTTGGATTAGGTTGTGAAGAAGGTGAATTACTCTAATTCAAGAAGTGAAAGATTGTTGGAAAGAGAGGTGTTAATATTGTGTGGGTTGCATTTAAGGTAAGTATAAACTACATTATTGCATACATCCATATGATGTTGAAATTTAACATACATTTCATGATATTGATGATGCTTATGAATAATGTTATGTTGTGTATAATGTGGAATATGATGTGAACATTTATAATGATATGAAAGATATGATAATGTGATGAATTGTATTTATGTGATGAGAAGCCATGATTGTTGGCTATGATGATGAAATAAATTACAATTGAGGCAAGGTTGCCTATTGCGAAAATGAGAATGAAATGAGAATGAAATGATTTTGTGTAAAGTGTGTTATTCAACCTTCAGAGTTCTGATTTTGGCAGGCATTCCTATTGTAGTAACAGTCTAGCCGGGTTGAGGATCTCCTCAAGTTGTTGAGTTGATGGTCCAAGAGACTGGGTCTGTTACTTTATAAATGTGAAATGATAAATGTAAATTGAAGTAACAGTCTAGCCGGGTTGAGGATCTCCTCGATTTAGTCGGGTTGATGGTCCAAGAGACTGGGTCTGTTACAGGTAACATTCTAGCCGGGTTGAGGATCTCCTCAAGTTGTTGAGTTGATGGTCCAAGAGACTGGGTCTGTTACCCTATCCATGGATAGAGAGATATGTATATTGCCTATGGGCTTGATTATTGTGATATTGGACCGAAACAGCAACTCTGAACTTTGAATAACAAATTAGTGTCTTGTGGGCCCATAGGTGTCTTTGTTGAATGAGTATAATGGATGATGATATGATTATTGAAATTATGAAATGTAACCTTCATATATATATATGATTATTATTAATTGAATGTATGATATTGATATTGACATTTCATATTATCATGATGGTTTGTACTACTGAGTTTTGGCTCAGCGCGATTGTGGTTCATCGCGCAGGTGGTAGAGTTGATAGGGTTGAGACTGAGGATTCCTCTAGACCTAGTTGAGCTTTACTTGAAGAGTTGGATTAGAGCTTAAAGATCAGAGAGTCAAACTGCCAATCATGTATCTATTCTATGTCGTATATATTTTTGACGTTTATGTATTTGAACTTGTAAAAATTTGTAATAACTTCCGCTGTGAATTTATAAATGTTTTTATACATAGTGTCTTTTGAATTTCCTTTAAACATTCGAGTTATGAGTTATGTATTTTAAACAGTGGCATGTTCTATATTCAGTATACGTATTATACGATCGTATAAGCATGCTTGGTACGTATACGGGATATAGGGATGTTACATGGCGGGCTAGAATAAGCAAAAGAAGGAGCAGTAAAAGAAGTTCCAGCCTCATGATCAAATGAACCAACAGCCTACAACAATCGTTAAAGAATCAAAGAAAGAAAAAGCAGTTGCAAGGGAAAGATGGTAAGAGTTTTACCTGAGAAGTACTGGCCCCAAGATGTGGAACAGACTCTCTTGCATCTCCATGATGTTCCTCTTCATCTCTACCCTCATTTTCGTCGAAAATTCCCCGCACACCAACAGGAGATACATCAAAGTTCAAGAGTCTTCTTTGAATAAAATGGGCATAAAATGGACCCGGTAAATGGAGAAATGACTCGGCACTATAACCATACCAGGCCGGCCACCATGCATCCTCCGACATTGACACAATATTTAAAGTATATTCCGGGATTTGCATCAGAACCCTCCGCTGCTCTGGACCGAGAAACCATTCATAAACTCTCTCCCCGAGAAACCAGCCACTAGATACTAGGCCAGCGATGACTCGACGAGAATGTTGGAAAGACAGCGTCTCCCTCATCAAAGGAGACCAATTTGCTCTCTCTTCTGGGCTCCACCAGGCCAAATTCACCTGCAAAATAACATAAGGTAAGTAAACTTTCACATAAAATTTAAAGCATACTAATGTTATTTTACCTGGTCCCAGGTTAAGCGACTCAACACATAGCGGTGAGTATGCACATGATGAGAGCCGGGAAAGTCCACACGATCGAACAACCAGAAATTTAATCTCGGATACCCGACTCTCTCTTGGGAAATACTGGGTACCCTCACGATGTTATGTTCATATGCCCATACCTACAACAACAATAACAAAGATCACATGCATGCAAGAAAAGAGTTGAAATGACATTGATGAAGGAAAAGAATACCTCGACAATCGCCATCAAGCCGACAAAAGACTTCTTGTTTCGGCAAAGCTTATCAAGACCATGGTAAGACACGTGAGAGCAGCTTCACCCCAGCCAGAAGATGGTACCATTCTGAGATAAGAAAGGGAACTCAACACTGACAAGTGGATGGAGGATTCAGTGCTGCCTAAGCTGGTCGACCTGAGTAGATATAACAAAAATCCTTGAGCATACTGTTCGGCCTTGTCTCTGCCAACCCGTCCTTCGTAGTTCATCAAATAACTACGAATTGGCTCAATTTTTATCTTAAAAGGCCCTTTATATGATGGTTCCATACCAATTAGTTCCTGAATTTCTTCAAATGTTAAAATATCATTGGTCAGAGGAACCAGAACACCATCATATCGAAGGCCGGTTATAGCAGTAAAATCGACCGAACCAATTGTCATCTCCCCAATGGGCAAGTGAAAAGTGTGGGTTGTATCCAACCATCGCTCTGCAAGTGCCTGGACTACGCTCCGGTCTATCTGATATTCCTCGTATGGCAATTGTAAGATGAACTGCACAAAGCCGCAATATCGGATAATCCGCCTTACCCGAGAAGGTACTACATCGTACCATTGTCGGGCTTTGTAAATACACCCTCTAGCCCGAACAACGCAACGATCATTCTAACAAAGACCCAGGTAAGTTAATACCAGGTAAGTACATATTATTCTATCTACTTAAATTAATATATTTTTCTTAAGTTTTCTAAAAAATATAATACAAAAAAATAAAAAAATATATATAATAGAAAAATATGAATAGTAAAAAATCAAAAAATCAAAAATAAAGAATAATAAATAAAGAATAATAACAATAAAATAAAATAAAAATAACAATAAAAATATATAACAATAAAAAAATAATAATAATAACAAAAAAAGCGCAAAACAGAAAGATGAAAAATCAAGAGAAAAGAAAAAGAAAAAAATGATTACCGCGCTCTTTTCGTTGGAACTGCGGTGAAGCGGCATCCCGGCCAGTATATCTATATTTCCTTCTTCATGATGCCGAATAAAATCCAATAACTCGGCATTGGAATGAGCTGATTCCAACATTTGATCGATGAAGGGCAAAGGAAAATGGTCCTTCCTAGTTGCATAATTTAATTTCCTATAGTCTATGCAAACCCTCCAACCAGTAACTATTCTTGTTGGATTCAGCTCATCATTTTCATTAGGGACCACCGTCATCCCTCCTTTCTTTGGTACTACCTAGACTGGGCTCACCCAAGAGCTATCCGAGATCGGATATATAATCCCTGCATTAAGTAGTTTTATCACTTCAGCCTTCACTACATCTTTCATCTTTGGGTTTAGTCTCCATTGTGGTTGCACTACTGGCTTGAATTCGTCCTCCATTAGTATCTTGTGAATGTAATAGGATGGACTGATACCCTTGATGTCTGCTATCTTCCAAGCTATCACTTTCTTATGTTTCTGCAACAACTGGATAAGCTTTTCCTTCTGCTCAGAAGATAGGTGGGAACTCAGAATTATTAGTAATTTCTTCTTCTCCGCCAGAAATCCATACTCAAGGTGATTTGGAAGGGGCTTTAGTTCTAAGTTGGGTGGATCAATCACCGATGGTTTTGGCTTCTCTTCCTTTGGCATCTCAATAGTCTCATATGCCCTGCATTTGAACGATTTGCTTGCTTCAAGAAAAGCGAGCTACTCCATTGCTTCTCGATCCTCAACATTTTCCTGCACTAAACACAACTCAAGGGGATCCTTGGAAATAATGTTAGTAACACAATTGACGATCTCATGCTCAATAATATCATTGCATGATTCTGCCTCATCAAGTGATAGTGAATGTTTCATAGCATCATGTATCCTAAAAATAACTTTCTCACCACCCAGTCTCAAAGTTAATGTGCCATCATGAACATCGATAAGGGCACGGGTTGTATTAAAAAATGGCCTACCAAGAATAAGTGAAACATCCGCATCCTCATCGATATCAATGACAACAAAATCATTGGGAAAAATGAAATCCCCGACTTTTACCAACACATCTTCTATAATGCCACGAGGGTGAACTGCTGACTTATCAGCAAGTTGGATGGTCATAAGTGTTGGTTTAGGTTTACCAATGCCTAACTCTTTAAACATTTTATAGGGCATAACACTTATGCTAGCCCCCAAATTAGCTAATGCACTTTTAACCTCAAGGTTACCTATCAAACATGGAATGGTAAAACTACCTGGATCTTTTAACTTCTTAGGTAACCTCCTTGCAAAATTGCCAAACTCTTTTCAGATAAATGCACTAAAGACACTTCCTCAAGTTTCCTTTTGTTAGAAAGGATATCTTTCAAAAATTTAGCAAATTTAGGCATCTGTGACAAAGCCTTAACAAATGGAATATTAATGTGCAACTGCTTAAAGAGTTCAAGAAACTTACCGAACTGAGCATCAATCTTGTCCTTATTCAACCTTGCAAAATATGGTACTCTAGGTCGGTATTCCTTCATTATGGGGCTGCTGTCTTGTGGCTGCTTCTCTTTCTCACTTTCTAGTGCAGCTTTCTCTCCCGAAGTGACAGGAGGATTGTCTTCTTTTTCTTTTTCTTGTACTTCAGCCCTTTTCTCTGCCACTTCTCCTCTTTTTCTCATCCACATTACCCTTGATCTCTTTTCCACTCCTTAGTGTAATTTCCTTAAGCTACTCTTTAGGATTTGCCTCAGTGTTGCTAGGCAAACTTCCTTGTGGTCTCTCACTGAGCAACTTTGCAATTTGTCCCACCTGATTCTCCAAATTATAAATAGAGGCTTGCTGATTTCTTAGGGTGGTTTCAATTGATTGGAACCTGGTTTCAGAAGTTGCTATAAATTTCTCCATCATGTCCTCCAAATTACTCTTTCATGGAGGGGCAGCTTGTTGATGTTGGGGCTGCTGGAATCCAGGGGGAGGTCATGGATTGTTCTGATTATTCCACGAGAAATTAGGATGATTTCTCCACCCCGGATTGTACGTGTTGCTGTAGGGGCTATTCTGCAGTTGCCTTGGCATGTTTCCAACATAATCTACTTGCTCTTGCCTAGCAAACATGTTGCCACTTTGACAATCTTGACCTTGATGTCCACCCCCACACCATTCACAAGACATCACCTGTATCACTTTCCCCGAAGAAGAAGCTAAAGAATCGATCTTTTTGTTCATTGCTTCCAACTGTGCTGTCAAAACAACTACGGGATCCAATTGATGTGAACCAGCAACCCTTAACTTCCCTTGTTCCCTTAGGGTTTGCAAGTGATAATTTGTAAGGGCAATGTCTTCAATCAAATCCCTTGCTTCTTCAGGTGTTTTATTATTTATGGTACCTCCACCAGCTGCATTGATGGACTGCTTACTTGAGTAACTCAATCCATTGTAGAAAGTTTGGATCTAAAGCCACAACGGCAACCCATGGTGAGGACATCTTCTCAATAAATCCTTAAATCTTTCCCAAGCATCATACAAGGTTTCACCATTT
Organism: Garcia nutans; assembly: GCA_947685225.1. Classification (NCBI taxonomy): domain Eukaryota; kingdom Viridiplantae; phylum Streptophyta; class Magnoliopsida; order Malpighiales; family Euphorbiaceae; genus Garcia; species Garcia nutans. The sequence goes on along the minus strand of CANTUV010000023.1, from coordinate 17,375,870 downwards.
AACTGGAGAAATGAAGAAATATCATTCCTCAACTTAGCAGTCTTGGACGGTGGAAAATACTTCTCTAAAAATTTTTCTGCTAGTTAGCCCCATGTAATGAAAGTGTTAGGAGGAAAAGACTTCAGCCACTTTTTTAGTCGGTCTCTGAGCATGAATGGAAACAACCTCAGCCTAATTGCATCTTCAGAGACATTCTATATCTTGAATGTGTCACATATTTCCAAAAAAGTTTCAATGTGTGCATTAGGATCTTCGTCCGAAAATCCATCAAACTGACAAGTCTGCTGCACCATTTGAATGACATTTGTCTTTATCTCGAATTTATTGGCAGCAATCATCGGTCTTTGTATACTTGATTCAGCCCCATTAAGAGTAGGCCTAGCAAACTCTTGCATTGTCCTTGGCTCATTTTCTGCCATTTCTTCTTCTAGGATGAGATCTTCAAAGTTCGATTCCGTCTCTGCCAGAACTATTTCCTCTTCTTCCTTTCGCCTTCTTCTCAATGTTCTCTCTAACTCTTGATCTAATTCAAAAAGTTGGGAAGAGCTAGCTCGGGTCATAAACAGGAAGAAGTACCTCGAATGACAGTCAAAAAGCAAGAACTTATGTTAAAAAAAATAAAAAAAAACTAAATCAACAGTCTTAATTATATTACTAATATTGAAAATCGTTGTCCTCGGCAATGGTGCCAAAAACTTGATGGCGCGAAACTATGCTATTGCAATACCGCAAGTGCACGGGTTGCTCAAGTAATAAAGTAGTGAGTGAGTTATCATTCCACTGAGGACAAGGCCAAGTACTAGTGCAAATTTTAACCGTTGTTTAGCAAATCAATAGTTTTGTGAAGTTTTGTAATTAAAGATAATTAACTTAATAACTGAAAATAGAGAGAGATTGAGTGTTGAATGAATTGATTGATGATGAGAATACTATCCAGATATTGAATCCCCCTAGCCACAATTATATTTATGAAAATCAATTCAATTAAACCAAATAATAGAGCCAAACCTATAACTCTGAAAATTGAATAACATACTAGGCACACAATTTATTCATTTATCTCATTATCAAATACTTTCATAATTCCACTCTCTTTTCATTTCTCATAATCAAACTAGGCACATTGCCTTATTATATCATCATCTTCTCATCTTTTCTCATTCTTCTCTTTTATATCAATATCAATTTGTTCCATTATGTTTTCAAATATCATATCACATTATTCCACATTTCTTTTCATAAACAACACATTACTCAATTGCATTGATATATCAACATAATTCACATTATTCATATCATAACATATAACTCATTCATCAACAATATATCAAGTAACTTAACACATTTCTCAACTAAATGTGTTAAGTCCTAATGTCATATAAATGTATGCAATCATTCAAAGTTTGTACTTACCTCTAAAGCAACAACACCACTCTATCAACTTCCAAGATATCCTTCAAACCTTGACTTCCAAGATATCCTTCAAGATATCTTTTGACCAATTAAACCCATTGACTTGTATATAATGTATATATCTCCATATACATAACATAAACACACTCCTTCATCTTATCTTTCACTTAATTAATTATACACTTTAAAATCCTTTAATTCAATTCAATAATTAATATTTCCAAAAATTTTAGGGTATAGTTTGGGATATTACATTTATGTTTAACAATTAAGGTTTTGTATATATTGGATTAATCAATTGAGAAGCATTTAATATAAAAGAAATAATATGGCTACTGGATGTTTGAATTAAAGATTAGGTTTAAAATAAATTAGGGTTTGAATATAAAGAATGGACATTTTGGATTTAAGGTTTCGAAAGTTAAATGAAAATAATATTAAAATTTAGGATTTAAATAGATAAGATTGAAGATTATGAAAATTGGATTTTAAGTTAGGTATTTGGAATGAATAGGCTACTGTGAATCTTCAGAAAAATAGATTTGGCTAGGGTTTTAAGAAAACAGATTACTGTTTTGTGGTTTTAGAAAAGTGCAATTAGGGCTTTAGTTTTCAAAAATTAGTTTTACGGGTACTTAGGCATTAGGGTTTTGAAAAACAATTTTTAGGGTTTTAAATAAAGTGTAGATGATAAGTAGTACAATTGATCAATATGCCTAACAAAAACATCATTTATTGTATGTTTAAATAATTGATCTAATTGAGTGATGAAGCTACTATAAACATAAACAAGTAAGTAGAAATTCAAACCTCCGTTGTTGGTTCCACCACAATTTTGAATTCTGATTGACCAATAATAAAGACAGTATGGGTTGTCTTTGATGGATTGTTTGTTGATTGATAACTGCCTCTTCCTCCTTCAAGTCTAAGGTTCTAAATCTATTCTACGTTTGAAGGCTTCACTAAAATTGTTAATGAAAAGTATTTGCATGCACCAAATACGTTCTTCTTGGTTGAAAGGAAATCAAGGCAGTGAGAGTTTGGTACTGCCTTAATGGTGTTTGATGGTTGTTGTCCTTTGTTTAATAATGATTGAGAATTAATTTATTTCTCCGTTGCTCTCTGCCTAAATTGAAAGTTTAATGTTCTTCCAAAAAGTCTCAAAGAAAAAGTCCCTGAAAATCCTCCTCCTTTTTCTGTCTCTTTTAATGTGGTATTTATAGGAAATTAAAATGAAAAACCTAGTTTGTTAAGGAAATAAAAATTGTTTTGAAAATAAAATTCAAACCGAGTAAAATAAGGTTTCAGCAAAAATTAGCAGCGCGCTCGGGCTGGCTGCTGGGCCTACGAGGATTGCTTACGGGTTGGCGAGGGCATGCGAGATTTGTTGTGGGCTGGCAAGGAACAAAATTGCTGGTATGTGGGGTGAACTGGCTGGGGCTTTTTTCGCCGTAGGCCAAACCGGCGACGAATTGGCCTAAGCCAATTCGTCGTCGATTCTGCCGTCACCGATTTTGCCTTCGTCATTTTTTTTAATTTTTTTAATTTTTTATTTTCATTATTAAAAATAAATTTTATAAGTAATAAATAAATAATAAATATTAAAATAGCACAAAAATTATTTTGGACTGTTTAAAAATATCGGACTGGACTGGGTAAAAAAGGGTCTACAGTTTGCCCCCTGCTTGAATAATCTGAGACTTTCAGTAGAGGAGAGTGAAAAGCAATATGACTTTGAGCAGATTTATGATAACGATGGGCTCTCGACCTGAGGTTGGAGTTGGTTTGGGTTATTGATCTGATGTTCGGTTCTGGACTTGAAAATTATTTGGGTTCTTGACCCGAGACTAGATTTGATTGGGTTCTCGACCCGAGACTGAATTTTGATTTGGATTCTCGATTCAAAACTAGATTTTATGTACTTGACTCGATACTAGATTTGGATTTGGGTTCTTGATCCAAAATTGAATTTTGAGTGCTCGACCTGAAACTTAATTTTGGGTTCTCGACCCGAGGCTGATTTGGATGCTCGATCCAATATTGGATTATGGGTGCTCGACGCGATACTAGATTTGAATTTGTGTTCCCGACCCAAAATTGGATTTTGGGTGCTCAACCTAAAATTAAATTTTGGATGCTCGACCCGAGATGAGTTAGGGACTCAAAAGTGATTTGGATTTGGGTTCTCGACCCATAACTAGATTCTCAATCTTAAACTGGATTTGGATGCTCGACCTAAAATTGGATTTAATTTGAGCAATTCGACCTGAAAACTGGATTTAGATTTGGGTTCTCGACCCAAAATTGGATTTTGGGTGCTCAACCTGAAATGGAATTTTAGGTACTCGACCCAAAATTGGATTTTGGATTTTGGGTGCTCGATCCAAAATTGGATTTTAGGTACTCAGACCCGAGATAGGAGTTGGGTGCTCGATCTAACACTGGATTTGGGTGCTCGACCTAAAAATAAATTCTCGATCCTAAATTGGATTCGGGTTCTCGACTTGAAACTGGATTCTCGATCCTAAACTGGATTTGGGTTCTCGACCCGAAAATGAATTTTGGGTGCTCGACCCAATACTGGATTTTTGTACGTGCATAAACTCAAAAATTAAAAAGGAGAAACTTTGCCTCCTATGTAGGGTCAAACCAATAATTTTTCTCATGCAGGCTCTGATTGATGTTCGTATTTTGTCTGGTTCTTTGCATAAGCATGCATCTCTTCTTTCTTTTGCAAAATGACTAGAGCTTCCTCAAGCAATGGACCCTCCATGCCCGCTGATTCTATACCTGCTTCATCTTTGCTTCATAGAGTATTTATAATTCATTTTGACAAAGAATAGGCAATACAATACAAGAAAATGGAATGTGATGTGCTCATGTATGCATGATATGCATGAATAACACTTACAATGGTTCTATCATCTCACAGACCGAGATGATCAACTGAAGTGTTCTCATTTACTTCTTGTAGATGTCTGTTCAGGTCTTGCTTTGGAATGACAGGATGCTTCACATTTATGGCTTTTATATTCAAGATGTTGAGAATATGAGTGGTGAGACCCAAGAAGCAGAGTCAGGGACACATCCATTTCAAACTATGTTTCAGCATGTCAGTTGGTAGCTTCTTCATGACCTTGCCAATAATCATTTACTTTGTCCAATGTGTTCTTTGAGGTTCAAAGGTTCAACAAACTCCCCTTAACTTGAAGGCTTTGTAATTTTTTTTAAAATTTTAAAATTTGATTTTTGATTTTTTAATGTCAATGTACCTCAGGACTTGATTTCCCAAATTAACATATCTATAACATGACAACCCTAGTTACCGTACTAACTTCAGGAATCATTTCTAAATGAGCAAGAACTATTGCATTTCAAATAGGCACATACACATTACTTGGTCAAAAATCTCCTTTGAGTTTGAATATTATCTATCTCATATGCATACTTATCCAAACTATCTCCACTAATAGACTCTACCTACCAAGAGAGATCACTAGGTCTTTGATAGGCTTGAAATGGGGTCTATAAAGGATATGGGTTAAATTAAAACCATTTGTAAGTTGAAGCCATTATGACACTATGGGTAAATCCTCACACTACAAATTTCTTGTTTGAACTTTTAAGCAGTTGGGAACATGAAAAGATAGAGCTTTGAACGTTCTCCTATCTTCTTGGCATTAACCTGAATCTTGATTAGGACAGTCTTTGCCTAAATTCATTTCTTTTCTTCTTTTCCCTTTTCTTTCTCTTTATTTTTCTTACTCTTCCCTTTCTTTGAGCATTTTATCATTTTGCCCATCTTCTCTGTAGGATTGTTAAGTATAGGACTTTTCAAGAACTAGATGACCTTTTATTTATTTCTCTAATTTTGATTGAATCTTTGGTTGGGTTGGACCAATTCAAGTCAAACTATCCTTATGGAAGTCTTTTGTTGCTATAGGTAAAAGAGAACTTGGTTGGCTTTTTGAACCGTTTTGGGTTTTATTTTCTTTTTCTTTTCTTCTTCTTTTTTCTTTTTTCTTTATTTTTGGTCCTAGCTCCAAAAGAGTTGTCTTGTTTATATCAACTTGTATTTTTGGTAATGGATGAGTGGAGTGGTATTAATCTACTTCAGTCCTGACTTTATCTGAGATATTTGGACTAATTCAGGTGAACTTCAACTACCCTTATGATCTTGAGAACTTCAACTATCCTCATAGTCTTGACTATTCATTTCTTTCTTTTAGATCTTCTTGTCTCTTCACCTTAGTGATCATAAGACTTGTCAAAAGCATCATAACAGCTCAGGGTAGGTTGTTAGGGTTTGTAAGCCAATGAAAAGAAAGCTAAAATTTTATGAAGGCTCAAAGGGACAACTAGGGATTGATATTTAATTGGGTGGATACTAGTTGTTGATTAACCAAAAAAATGCCTGGATCATCTCTCCCTTAAATAAGTAGAGTTCAATTTTGCCTCGAAAATTTGTCAAAGCATGTTCTAAGACTGACTAGGACCTAGATAAAGGTAATTATGTAGGAGCCCTCTCTAAGTAAGCATACATAAATCAATGCTATAGATAATTCCCTCATCTAGTAAAGTCATTCAAATCATGATGGCTAGATACATTAATTTATGAACATCAATCTAGATTTCTCATTGGTTGAGCACCAAAATGAACAAAGACCAACAAAAATTTTGATGAAAACAATTTATTCAAACAACTTTAAATTTAAAAAACACGATTGTTGGTGCATGCCGCTATGTGCTATAGCAATACCGCAAGTGCACGGGTCGCCCAAGTAATAAAGTAGTGAGTGAGTTATCGTTCCACTGAGGACAAGGCCAAGTACTAGTGCAAATCTTAACTGTTGTTTAGCAAATCAATATTTTTGTGGTGTTTTGTAATTAAAGACAATTAACTTAAATAAATGAACATAAAGATAAATTGTGTGTTGTGTAAAAAGGATTGATGATAATGATACTATCTAGATATTGAATCCCCCTAGCTTTAATTACATTACATGATAGAGTTGAGTTGGCATTCCTCTAACTTAGACTAAAACCTCTCTCGAGCGAATTAACCCCTAATCACTAAGTAGAGTGCCGGAATCTCTTCTCAAAACACAATTAAATAGATCACGCATTAAGAACAAGGAACTATAAACCAAAGGATCTTGTAGGTCTATCTCTAGCACCCCAATCAATCCTCAACCCTTATGAGTAATCAATTCATATCAAGCTTTCTCAAGTCAATAATATGGAAATGGCAACCAATCAATAAGCATGCTATCATCAATTGGAAATAATCATTAAGCATCATAAGAATAAAACAACTCAATCAATTAAAAGTATCCAATCATACAAATAAGCTAGGGTTCATTAACATCTAGATAGAGAATGATTTAGTTCATGTTCAATACACTTAATACAACAACAACAACAATAACATTAAAATACATAAAAGGAGAAAATAGAAAAACCCCTTTCAATGTAGCTTCTTCAATCTCCAGGAGCTGCCAATGGAAGATGCATATGTTGGAGAGGATGAAAATGGAGGATGAAGATGAAGAGTCAAGGAAAGTGTCACTCCCTCCTTGCCCAAAACGTGTATGCCTAGCCTCCTCCTCTCAAACCTCTCTTCTCTGCCTCTGTTCTCTGTTTCCCGCACAAAACTCCAGCCCCCTCTGCAAAAGCTCCTTCTTCTTCCTCTTCTTCTCTTTTTATTTCCCTCCAAAACTCAAGCCCATGCTTCCCAACTCACACCAGCTCACACCACTCTCTCTTGTTCCCCACTCTCTCTTTTTTTTGTATTTCTTTTGGCAAAAGTAATTGGTTTGTCTCCCACTTGTCCCTCAATTCGTGCAAAAGAATCAAAGTTTTTATAGGTGACACGGCCAAGCCATGAGTGGCTTGGCCGTGTCTCTCATTTCCCCTTGGGACATGGCCAAGCTAGTTGGCCGTGTCCATCACTGCGTTCTTTCCTTTCTTTCTTTTCTCTTTGGTCTTATGGGGTGACACGGCCAAGCTCCTGGCCGTGTCATGTGACATGGCCAGTGGCTTGGCCGTGTCACTTGGGTGTGTTGCCTTCTGCTTGTTTCTTTTCTTCTTTTGTTCTTTAGCTAGGCATGGGACACGGCCAAGCTTATGGCCGTGTCATGTGACACGGCCACTGGCTTGGGCGTGTCACCTGCCAGTGTCAGCTTCTGCCTTCATTTTCCTTTCTTTCTTGGTCTGCTTTGGTTTTCCTCCTTGGGTGAGACACGGCCAGTGGCTTAGCCGTGTCTCCTGCCCGTGTCAGCCACTGCCATGCAATTCTTTTGAGTGACACGGCCAAGCTTGATTTGGCTTGGCCATGTCTTGCTTGATTCATGCTCTTTCTTGCTTGTTTTGATCATCCAAGGGAATTTTTCCACTTTAACCTAAAACAAACACTTAAAATAAACTTTAAACAAAAATCAAATGAAACATTAACTAAAAACACATTAAAATCATACTAAAAACTAGTATAAAATCACTCTCATCAAATACCCCACACTTAAATCCTTGCTTGTCCCCAAGCAAGGCTGAAATCAAAACAAACTAAACACAAAAATTTTGTCAAGTTCAAGAGTTATAAAAATGCATCAAGACTTCCCTATCCTTGAATCTGCAATCAATATCAAATCAAACAAAATCGATACCAATGCAATTTAAGTGGCTTTCCATGCATAACCTACATTGTCACTCCCTCACCAACTCTTAGAAAGTGTTTGATCAAGGTGGTGTTTACACTCATAACAATCAATGAAAGATTATTTCCATAGGCTTGCTTATCTATCAAATCTCCACTACTTAATTACAATCATGCATCAATCAAAAGGTCTTTTATTGGGTTGTAATGGGGCTAAGGTAGAGGCATGGCATTTAGGAAATGTGAGCTTAATCATTAAGTTCAAGAGCACTTCAAGAATGAAGTAACCGATCATATGTATCACCCAACGGTTCCAAAACACCTTCCTCTTATCTACCCCTTGACATTTACAGAACTTTTCAAGGGAACTCACTTATTACATCTTGTAACATATCCTAACCCTTTTAACAATTATTCTTATTTTTCTTCTTTTTATTTGATTTTGATTTTTTTTTATCATTTTCAATTTTAAACCTACTAAATTTAACCCCACACTTAATTCAACACAACACTTGGTTCTTAAAATGCTTTTATCCTAATGAAAGGGTAAGAGGCAAAATAGCATGATTCAAAGTTAGTAGTGTTGCGAAAAAGAAAGAAAAGGATAAAAGGAATAGGCTCAAAATTGGCTAACTACGGTTAAAAATAGGGTTGGTCTTTTTAAGCCAAAGTGGGTTCAACTAATTGCCTTAATCATCTTGATGCCAAATTGAAATTTTTATGTAATCTTAAAATGCATATCAAAGCAAGTTATAGCAAGTCATCAATCAAAGATGTTTTGCCACAAAAAGAATAAGAAGTTGATGGCTCAATTTCTCACTAGGTTGATGGTGATGCAAAGAAAAACCAACAAAATTGACAAAATGCATCAATTCTACTCAATTCTATCAACAATGTTTATAACAATTGAACTTTCCAAAATTGACATATTCAAAGAAAACATGAAAAATATTAACTAAACTAACACAAAAATAAATTAAAATTAAAAACACAAAATGCAAAATGCACCCCACACTTAAAATTTCACATTGTCCTCAATGTGAATATGCATAAACTAAAGGAGAGTTTCGATGAAACCCCTATATTTTTTTTATTTTTTTTTCACAAACTAAAAATACAAGAATTAAAGACATAAAATTTAAAGAACGAATAAAATGGTGGGTTGCCTCCCACCCAACACTTCTTTAACGTCGTATTAGTTGGACATTCAGGGCAGATGTTCCTAGTCTTGGAGGTGTAAAACCTCCTTTAGGTCGTGTATTTCCCCTCCAAAATAAAATTTGAGCCTATGCCCATTGACTTTAAAATCACCTTTTTCCGGGTGGGTTATTTCAACCACTCCGTATGGGAAAACTTCCTAGATAGTAAAAAGACCAGACCATCGAGATTTCAACTTACCTGGAAAGAGTCGAAGTCTTGAATTGTATAGTAATACCTGATCTCCTGCTTGAAACTCTTTCCGTTCCTTAATGTGAGCATCATTCCATCTCTTGGTATGTTCTTTATACATTCTCGCATTGTCATAAGCTTGCAATATCCACTCGTCTAACTCGTTTACCTATAATTTTTGCCTTTCACCTGCACAAGCTAGATCAAGGTTAATCTGTTTTATGGCCCAATATGCATTATGCTCTATTTCAACAGGTAAATGGCAAGCTTTTCCATATACCAACCTAAATGGTGTAGTGCCCAAGGGAGTTTTGAATGCAGTCCTAAAAGCCCATAGAGCATTGTTCAATTTCTCGGACCAATCCTTTCGGGATCGCTCTACAGTTTTTTCCAAAATTCTTTTAATCTCCCTATTCGTGTTCTCAACTTGGCCACTAGTTTGGGGATGATAGGGAGTAGCAAACCTATGTGTAACTCCTAATCTTTTGAAAACTTTCGCAAGCTGAAAGTTACAAAAGTGAATACCCCTATCACTTATAATTGTTTTTGGTGTACCAAATCGAGAAAACAATTTCTTCAAAAATTTCACCATAACCCTAGCATCATTGGTTGCCAAGGCTTGGGCTTCAGGCCATTTAGATACATAGTCTATAGCCACAAGGATGTATTTGTTACCAAAGGAATTGGGAAAGGGTCCCATAAAGTCGATCCCCCATAAATCAAAAATTTCACAAACTAAAATCCCATTTTGGGGCATCCATCACGAGATGAAATGTTTCTAGTCCTTTGGCATCAATCACAGCGGTTTACAAATTCGTAGCTATCCCTAAACAAAGAGGGCCAATAAAATCCTGATTCTAGTACCTTTTGAGCAGTTCTATTGGCTCCCATATGACCACCAGCTGGCCCAGCATGGCATTGACTAAGAATATTCATTGTTTCGGGCCATGCCACACATCGTCGAATCATGTGATCCTTACATAATCTAAACAAAAAGGGATCCTCCCAAAAGTAATATTTTAAATCAGAAAAGAATTTCTTCTTTGCTTGATAAGTTAAGTCCTTAGGAAGTTCCCTAACAGCCAAATAGTTAGCAAAATCTGCAAACCAAGGTGTTTCAAAATTTAAGTTACTTACCTCACTTACCATGGCGTACAGCTGCTCATCGAGGAAGTGATCATCAATGTCCCCTTCTTCAAACCTCTCCAAGGTTGGATTCTCCAAGCGAGAAAGGTGATCTGCTGCAAGATTTCCAGCCCCCTTCTTGTCTTGAATTGTCAAGTCAAATTCCTGCAATAATAAGACCCAATAGATTAGCCTAGGCTTTGCATCAATTTTTGCAAATAAATACCTCAAAGTCGAATGATTTGTATAAACAATCACTTTTGACAAGATTAGTTATGATCTAAACTTGTCAAAAGCAAAAACCACAGCCAGCAGCTCTTTCTCTGTAGTTGTGTAATTAGTTTGAGCTGTGTTCAAGGTCTTGCTTGCATAGTAAATAGGCTGGAAGTATTTCTCCTTGCATTGACCCAAGACCGCTCCCACTGCAAAGTCACTTGCATCACACATTAGTTCAAACGGTAGACTCCAATTGGGAGCTACCATGATTGGAGCATGGGTCAATTTCTCCATAAGAGTTGTGAATGCTCTCAAACATTCCCCATCAAAAACAAAGTTCACATCTTTTTCAAGGAGTCTTGTTAATGGACGGGCTATCTTAGAAAAATCTCTAATGAACCTCCATGTAGACCCTTAATTTTTGACTCAATCCGATCCAATATGCTTTATTTAGTCCAAAATGATTTTTGTTGTCTAATTGGTCCAAAATAATTTTAATTAAATATTTTTGCTTTATTATCTATTTTTTATTTATAAAAAATAAAAATAAACAAATAAAAATTAAAAATTAAAAATAAAAATAAAAATCGGAGTAAAAAAAAATTCGGCAGCGAAAAGCAGTCGTGCGGGTGTTTCGCCCGCAGGCCTATGGGTGTTTCGCCTGCAGGAATTTCCTACGGGCGAGTTATTTTGCCTGCAAGAAATTCCTGCGGGCGAAATAAATTCCTGCGGGCGAGTTATCCCGCTGCCACAGTTTTCGCCAGCACAAAATTTTTTGACCCAATTTTTAGAAACCTAATCCAATTAGGTTTTAATTTCTTTTTTTATTAATATTAATTGCCGTGTGTAATTAGGAATAAACAACCTAAAAACCATTATAAATAAGGACCAATAGAACCAAATTTGGAGGGAGAAAAAAAATTTCACAGTGAGCTTGGGATTGGAAACCAAATCAAGGAAGGAAAAGCAATAATTCAATTCAACTGATTTTTAAGGGAGTAGCAGCACGAATTAAGGGATTCAAAGGCAACAAAGTCTTGTCTTTGGAGCTAGTTAATCCAAGAAGAATTATTTTTGGAAGAATCAACAAAAGAAGGTAAGTGATTTTCCTTAATTGATTTATGTTACACAGTAGCTAAATTATGGAATTAGGGTTTCTTTAAATCAAAAACTTTAGAACTTTAGTTTAATTCTTCCAAATTTAAAACACTAAAACGTGACCTTCTTTTCTGAAAAGACTTAAAATTTTTAGTTTTTCTTCTTAAAAATCTTAAAACTTTAATTGAACATATTTTTCTACAAAACCAAAATCAAATTCTGTTTCTTTCAAATTTTTAAAGTAGGTTCTATTTCATTCAAAAAACCTTAAAAAAACATATTTTCTACTTATAAAATCTTCAATTCATGTGTTTAAATTAATAAAACTTCGTAAAATATCAAATTGATTTCTAAAACCCTAAAAATTCTTTTACCCGAGAACCCTAATTTTAAAGCCTAAAATCCAAAATTCAACTTTTAAACCTAAAATAATGAACCTTAATCCTTTTAAAACCTTAAAACCTAATTTTTATGAACCCTAATCCTTTTAAAACATAAAAAACATGAAAACACGAAAACCCAAAAATTGCACAGAAGCTTAAAATTCAATAACCAAAAATCACAAATTAAAGTATTTTAAGGTATTTAAAACCCTAGTTTCATGATTTCATCATTCAAATCTTAATTTGTTTAATAAAAGAGTCTTATCAATCTTTTAAAATATAAAACCCTAATTTATTTTAATTTCATAAAAAGTCACAGTAGCTTAATTTTAGAAATTTCCAAAACCTTAACACATGAGATAAAAAAAAACCCTAAATGGAAATAGTAGCTATACTTGAAATTTTATTTGCTTTATTCAATTCCATACTTGATTATACCTTGATTTATCTCTTATGCCTTAATCTATTTAATTTCAATACTTGATTTATTTAATTTATCATGGATGGATATTTATTTTATTTATATTTAAATACTTTTGATGAATGATTTATTTATGATGAATGATTATTTATTTTTATCAATTAATTTAGATTTCCAAAAATTGTAAGAGGTATGTTTCCACTTGGTGGGTACCTCATTAGTTAAACATCATGTAATTTAATTTGATTTTCTATTTTAGAACCTATGTAAAGGGCATGTCCTATCTAGGCATGTGATGTAAGGACATGTTTCCATCCTTGGATGGGTGTCCATTTATTTGTTTTGTTTTGTTTGGACATTGCTTTGATTTTAATATAATGATGCTTTCTTTTTATTGTGTGTAGTATGGGTGATATTATTATATTTAAGAATTTTATAATATTAAGACCTGTAAAGGAGGCCGGTTCCAATGAACCTGGCATTGTGGGGGTGCTGGGCCATTTCTCACCTTCCCCACACGTACCCAACTTTCTGAACCCAGTAGGGGGTTAGGGATTCCTTAGGAATCGAGTCATCCACCCCTTTATTTTTTCCTAGCCTGTCCGGGTGGCGACTCCATTTTCTCCAGACTTAGGTCTGTGTTCTCTAAGGCTCCAAGCCTAAACAGTGCCGAAGTCGCAAGAACCATTCCACCGGGAGTGGGGGCGAAAATCCCCGCTCACAGTGGCGACTCCACTGGGGATAAGAGAAGTTGATTTCGTTGGTCTTTATATTATTCTATTCTTTCTTATAATGATATTATCCATTGCATTATCTTAGATTGCATCGTGTGCGTGAGTTAAGACGCCCGTGTTACCCGTGTTATGTTATGTAAGGGATACCATACTTTCACTCAAGGTATGGAGATTGAGCATGGCATAACCACTCATAGCCTCGTACCATTTGGTATATACTTGCTATGGGAACCTAAGCCTTTAAACCCATAGATTAAAGCTCATGTAATTGGCCTAGTTACTTTTCTTAGGGTTTTACCCCAAATGCATGTTGTTTGACTATGGATAATTTATCTTGGTTTAAATCATGGCTTATTTGGTTTGTTCTTTTTCTAATATGACCCAAGTACATTTGCAAGCTCAAAATAAATTTTTTCTTTAAAATCCAAAAGACCAAAACTATTTTCAAAACTTTTTAAGATAGTCTTTGGACATAAGACTTTTCTAAAAATAAATTAAAAATCCTTTGGCTCATGGCCCAAATACTAAGCCCAAAATCCATTTTTCTAAAATCTTTTACAATGGGCTTAGAAACAAAAACTATTTTCACCCAACATTTTCTTACAAAGAGCTTGCAAAAATATTTAGGTCAATTATGAAATACCAAAAATCAATTGTGGGCCTAGTTTACACTAAGAATAAATTAACTATGGGCTTGTTTTTTGCATGAACCACTAGTTACCTCTTTTCAAGTGAGAAATCTATTTATAATAAGCCTCTTAATTTCATTTTAATCCAATATAGCATAAAAGCTACTTTAGTTGGTTGAATGAATTAAAACCTAATTAATGGGAATTATCATGGATTGATTTCCATTTTCGAAAATATAACTATTGGTTGAAACATCCGAGGGAATTATTTGAAAGCAAAGTAACCCATGTTGGTATTTTGTTAACCATATACCTAGGAAAAGAGACTCGCCATTCGTGTGTGGATGTTATAAGGTTGGAAGGAACGTCCTAATTTGTCCTTGTTTGTCTATTGTTTGTGCATACATGCATACATGCATACATTTGCATCTCATATCATTGATCCTCTCTGGCTCATAGCCCTGGATTACGATAGTTCTAAAGCTTACAACAATCTGACCTACGCCAAAGACGAAGCATCAAGCAACGACTCAATCACTTGCTCACCAAAAACAATGGAGCCCGAACAAATTCAAAGGATGGTGGATGAGGCCCTCAATGCCAAGATGGAAGAAATCAAAGAGGCCCTAGCTGAGACCATGAAGAACCAATTGACTGCAATCTTCAAAAACCTTACCAAGGCATCTGCTAGCACTAAGAAACCAAAGGACAAAGGGAAGACTAAAATTAATGAAGTGGTTTTTGATGATGAAAAGGTGATCATTGATGATGATGATGATTGGGCTCAATACTACCGAGAGGTTCAAGAAAAGAAGAAAGAACCGAAGGCTGTCGAGAAGGAAACTATTGAAAAGATCGAGACATCTAATGTTGAAAAGATGATTGCTGATTTAGAAAAGAAATTTGAGAAGAAGATGAAAACTGAAGAGATGTCCGAAGTTGACAAGTTATTTGAACAAGATGAAGAGGTCTCTTATAAATTCAAGATGCCTTCCTTTACTAAGTACAATGGCACCGGAAATCATCATCTCCACGTGAAGCAATATATCACTGCCATGCAATCTGCCCGAGCTACTAAGGCTCAAACCCTAAGGTACTTTATGCTCTCATTGGACCCTGTTGTCCAAAATTGGTTCAATACCTTAGATGATGGAACACAAAAAAGCTGGGATCTACTTTACAAAGCCTTTATCCAACAATATGGATATAATGTTGAATTGGAAGTTACCTTGATGAAAGTGGAATCCATTAGGCAAAGGCTGAATGAGAATTTTGTAGACTATGTCAAGAGATGGAGAAACAAGGCTGCTTTACTCAAGAAGAGGCCCGATGAATCCGATCAAATAAGGATGATTGTGAGAGGGGTGTTACCTAGTCTTCGTGAGAGGATGTCTCATACACTCATCCCTGATTTCAAAGACCTTCTTCAAGCTGGTTTGCAAATTGAAGAATTGGATAGGGAGAAAAGCTGATTTGCAACGAAAAGGAACGAGAAAGGGAGCTATCAACCTGGTAGCCAAAGCATGCAAAAGGCCGTCGGTGTTAATGCTACTAACTAAGGAACAAGGAGACAATTTTCAAAATTGGGAAAACCGATGTCTTGGGTTCTCAACAAGCTTCAAAGAAAGGGATTGCTACAACCCTTAAATCCTCGTCCTTTGCCTAATCCTCTCCCTCCTAATTTTGACACCAAAGCATTTTGTCAATTTCACCAAATACAAGGACATGACACGGATAGATGTGTGAGATTGAGGCATGAGATCCAAAACTTAATTGATAATGGGAAGCTACCCGAGCCCAATAAGCCAAACACCAAAGACAACCCATTGCCAAAGTTCAATAGAGTACCACCACCAGCAACCTTCATGATTGGAGGAGGTTTGCATGAGGATTTTGTCATGTCTTCTTTTCAAGATGTGGGAGGAGGAGCAATCAAAGAAGAAGAGGAATTTAATGAAGTTAAACAAGCTATGATTGTAATATTCCAATGTGTTCCCTAGAAGCTTGGATATAATTATTGTTTGTTTGAATTTTGTGTATATGTTATGTTGATAAGAAAGAGAATGTTTATGTATTGTTTAAAAAGGAAAGTAATGTGTAGAGAGAAAGTGTATATGTTGGGTAGATGGTTATATATATAACATATACATTAGTTAAAAGAGATGGTCAATGGAAGAGGATATTTTTGTGTGGTATGTGAAATTACTTTAATGGGCACATAAGTGACAAAGGTTAAGTTAAATGGATGAGGGCATTTAGGTAATTGCTTTGTTAGAATTGCTTGGTGGATATTTAAAGAAGAAGAGAAGTTTGATTTGTGTTGAATTTTTTTTCTTCTCATGTGTGTGCCGGCTATCCAAGAGAGGAGAGAGCAAGAGAGGTGTTCCAAATGCTAGAAGCAAATTGAAGGAGGAATCAAAGGATTTGGTTGGAGATTTGTGAAATTTCTTCATTTACGGTAAGTACTCTCTTGTTTTCCTTTGGTATTTTGAAGATGTGTTTGAAGTATGTTGTGATTTGATAATATTATGATTTGGTATGTTTGAGATGAGTTTCTAAATGTTGAAATTGATTGTGAGTTAAATTGGTGTTGGTTTTGTTTGGAAATGATAAGTTGAGTGGATGTTGTTATTGAAAGAAGAAGGTGATGTTGGATTTTTTTTAGGGTTTTGAAGTGTAAGGTGAATAAGTGTGTTGATGATGTGTTGTTAAGGTGAATATTGTGGTAAACATGTGAAATATGTGTTTAGAACATGGATTACATTCATTTGAATTATGCTATATTGTGTATAATGTAATTGAGTGCAACCAAAGGGGACTTGAACATGTTTAGGGTTTCAATTCATGAGAGACACGACCAAAAGAAAGGAGAGACACGGCCAATTCATGAGAGACACGGCCAAGTCCATGGAAATTTGGCCGTGTTGGGTGATTTTTGGAGGAGACACGGCCGTGTCCCTTGCCCATGTTGGCTTCTGTTGCTTTTGGTTGAGAGGTTTTTGGTTGAGAGACACGGCCACAAGCTTGGCCTTGTCCCTTGAGTGTGTTGGCTACTGTGGTTTTTCCTTTCTCTTCTTACATGGTTGAGATTGAACTTACACTTGATAATGCATATGATATTATAAGAACAAGGTTAGGTATTATGCATTGTGAACCTTGTAAATGGCAATGTGCTATATGAATAATGTATCTTGAAATGTTATACTAATGATGCTATGTGAATAATATGAATTGAGATATAATATGATGATGCTATGTGAATAATATGAATTGTGATACAATATGATATGAGGCCATTGTGATTGGCTATGATAACTCAAATGTGATGTGAAGCCATTGTGATTGGCTATGATGATTCAATTGAAAGAACATAAGGCATGTTTGCCTAATTGATGATGAGAATTAAGAATGAAACAATAAATAAATTGTGTGTCTAATGTGTTATTCATTTTTAGAGTTTTGTTGTTGGTGGCATGCCTATTGGTAACATTCTCTTGAAGTTAGGTTGGATTTGATCCTTGAAGCCTAATTGAGATGTTATAACCCTTGAAGCTAGGTTGGGTTGGTTCTTGAAGCCAAGTTGGGTTGATACTTAGCATGCTTTGTTCCCCTTGAAGCTTGGTTGAACCTAAATCCTTGAAGCCTAGTTGGGTTTATGATATTGATAAATGTGATAACAAAACCAAAGCATTAACTCTGAAAGTTGAATGGCATATTAGTGTGTCTTGGGCCCATGCTTGTCTTTGTTTAATGTGATTCATGAATGGTAAAATGATTGACTAATGAGATATATGGAAGTATATTAAAATGTGATATGTTTATATATGCGGTTTATGAAATATAAAGGTATGTTGTTAACCTTTCATCTATGATATTAATTTGAGTAATAAAATGTGTGACATTGCATTGCACTAAAGCATAATGCTAGCATACTTTGTATTACTATGCCGTTGGCTTAGCGCGATATTGTTGATCGCGCAGGTAATAGAGTTGAACCCGAGAGTTCTTCGAGACCGAGTGAGAGTAGACATTGAAGAGTTTATTTTGGGGACTTAAAGATCAGAGAAGAGCTGCCAATCATGTATAACTTCTTTATATTTTGTAAAGTATTGTTCATAATGTGAATATATGCATATTTGTAAATATGGATTTAAATGTTTTCATATATGTAACTATTTTATAAATTCCGTTGCGTAGTAAGTAAAAGTATTTATATCTATTCGGTTTTTATATTACCAGTTAATTACTTATTTTCTATAATGTATAATGATAAAGGTTATGGTATCTTTTTAAATGACTTGATTGTTAAAGAAAACTGTAGCAACCCTATGTTCAGTACACGTACATTACATTGTGGTGTTTGTAGTGTGCTTGTACCGGGTGTGGGGGTGTTACAATTGTTTTGGTATCAGAGCCTAGGTTTGAGATTTTTAACCTAGGTAAAATGTAAGAAAAAGAATATTTTGACTTCAAAAGTGAGTTTTTGAATAAAATACATGTTTGGGATTGGCAGTCTCTGATCTTTAATAAGATGTATTCTGCTGTGTTTGCAGACATAGATTGTGATGGATTCTCACTCACGTCAGCCAGTCGAGGGTAGTGCGGAGAGTGTAGCTCCGGATGAGTTTAGAGAGGGAGCTAGAGTGGATAGTGCTGGAGAGGTATCTGCTTCTGTGTCGGGGAGACCAGCTGGTGTGGATGTTCTGCCAGTTTGGGTTAGGCATGTGGTAGAGGCTTTGAGGCAAGCACCAGTGCAACCACCGCCACCACCCCCACAGCTTTTGGTATCAGTGAGACAGTATGATAAGCTAAGGAAGTATGGAGCAGAAGATTTTCTAGGTACCATTGATCCAGCTGTAGCAGAGCAGTGGCTAGACAAAGTACAGAGAATATTTGTTCAGTTGCAAGCCACTTCAGAAGAAAAGTTTGATTATGCAAGATCATTGTTGCAAAAGGACGCATATGATTGGTGGAAGACAGTGCCCCATGCTATGGATGATCCACCAACATTGTCCTATTCTGATTTTCTAAGAGAGTTTGAATTGAAGTACACTCCAAGAGAATATAAAGATATGAAGAAAATGGAGTTTCTAAGCTTAAAACAAGACAACCGGTCAGTAACGGAATATGAGGTTGAGTTTATTCGGTTGAGCCATTATGCTGGGGGTATTATATCCGATGAGATTGATAGATGCAGGAGATTTGAGGAGGGATTGAGGCCCTCTATTATGTGTCTTGTGGCTGGATCTAGATATCATGATTTTTCCCAGCTTCTGGCAGCAGCTAGGAGTGTGGAGAGAGCCCAGAATATTACAGATGTTTCAGAGGAAGAGATCAGGGTTAGAAGGCCCTAGTTTGAGGCAGGGTCTTTGTCTGTGAAAAGAGGTAAAGGAAGTTTTGTTCCTCGGGTTAGTAGGAGTCAGAGGCCAGCTGGTAGGTCAGTACAGTTTCAGAGATAGAGATCTAGACCTACAGTTTCAGTGGCTAGTGCTCGACCCCAGTGACTCAGAGATCCACTCTACCCGTATGCATTCATTGTGGCAGGCCACATGGTGGTACTTGTTGGAGGACTGGTGTGGCAGGGGTATGCTTCAGATGTGGATCACCTGATCATTTTGTTAGAGATTGTCCTGAGAGACAGGAGCAGATGTTAGTTGATACTGCAGCTTCTCGACCTAGTGTGAGGGGAGGTCGAGGAGGCAGAGGTTTCAGCAGAGGAGGCAGATCTGGGTTCAGTTCTAGAGGAGGTTCTACATCCAGGGGGAGTAGATCAGAGGAGGCTGGATCTTCTCAGAGGATTTATGTGATGCAGAGGCAACCAGATGCTTCGGCAGTCATAGCTGGTACTTTTTCTTTATTTGGTATTTCAGTACTTGCTTTGATTGATCCGGGTTCCACACATTCATATATTAATGCGTCTGTTTTGCCTGTCTGATGTGCATGCTGAATCCCTAGGATTTGATGTATTGGTGACAAATCCATTAGGGCATAGTGTGATTGTTAGTAAGGTGCACCGAGATAGTGCAGTAATGGTGCAAGGTGAGGAGTTCCTTGGAGATTTGATTGAGATGCCTTTTAAGGAATATGATGTGATCCTAGGCATGGACTGGTTATCTAGACATGGAGATGTGGTAGATTGTAAAAAGAAACTTGTTACTTTGAGAACCAGCGATGGTAGAGAGGTGTTAGTATCTAATGAGCAGGGACAGCTAGCATCCTTGTTTGTTTCAGCTGTTGCAGCTAGGAGATTGATTAGAAAAGGGTGTGATGCTTACCTTGCTTATGTTATGGATACTAGAGTAAAGAGTGCTCAACTTGATGATATACCCACAGTTGCAGAGTTTCCAGATGTGTTTTCAGAGGAGTTGCCAGGGTTGCCTCCTGAGAGAGAGGTGGAGTTTGGTATTGAATTATTGCCTGGTACCACTCCTATCTCTATTACTCCTTATAGAATGGCACCTGCTGAACTGAGAGAACTGAAGGTACAGTTACAGGAGTTGCTGGATAAAGGGTTTGTTCTCCCTAGTGTTTCACCGTGGGGAGCTCCTGTTTTGTTTGTGAAGAAGAAGGATGGTACTATGAGATTGTGTATTGATTATAGGCAATTGAACAAGGTGACTATTAAAAATAAATATCCTTTGCCTAGAATTGATGATCTCTTTGATCAATTGAAGGGTGCAGCGGTGTTTTCTAAAATTGATTTGAGATCAGGGTACCATCAGTTAAGGGTTAGAGCTGAAGATGTTCCTAAGACAACCTTTCGAACCAGGTATGGGCATTATGAGTTTCTAGTTATGCCTTTTGGTTTGACGAATGCACCTGCAGTTTTTATGGATTTGATGAATAGGGTGTTTAGGCCCTATCTGGATCAGTTTGTAGTGGTCTTTATTGATGATATATTGGTGTATTCGCGTAATGAGGAAGAGTATGACAAGCATCTACGAATTGTGTTGCAGATTTTGAGAGAAGCAATTGTTTGCTAAACTGTCGAAGTGTGAGTTTTGGCTTGACCAAGTAACTTTTCTCGGTCACATAGTTTCAGCAGAAGGCATTAGAGTTGATCCAAGTAAGGTTGAAGCTATTTTGAATTAGAGTCCACCAAAGTCTGTGACTGAAGTTAGAAGTTTTCTGGGTTTGGCAGGCTATTACCGACGGTTTGTGAAAGGATTTTCTTTGATAGCTACTACACTTACCAGATTACTTCGAAAGGGAGTTAGATTTGTGTGGACAGATCAGTGTCAGGCTGGCTTTGAGCAGTTGAGAGAGATGTTAACTCAAGCGCCTGTTCTTACTTTACCTATGGAAGGCAAACCATATGTGATTTACAGTGATGCTTCACATAGTGGTTTGGGTTGTGTTCTGATGCAAGAAGGTAAGGTGATAGCTTATGCTTCTCGACAGTTGAAACTGCATGAGCTCAATTATCCGACCCATGATTTAGAGTTGGCAGCCATTGTGTTTGCATTGAAAATTTGGCGACATTATCTATATGGAGAGAAGTGTTTTATCTATACTGATCATAAAAGTTTAAAATATTTGGGTGTCCAAAAAGAACTCAATCTTCGACAGAAGAGATGGTTGGAGTTGATTAAAGACTACGACTGTTTGATTGATTATCATCCTGGTAAGGCAAATGTTGTTGCTGATGCCTTAAGTCGGAAGTCTTTAGCAGGTTTGACTGCTTATTAGCTCTCGTTGCTTGTTGAGTTGAGAGCGTTGCATGCCAGTTTTGTATCTTGTGATGATGGTGCATTGTTGGCACAGTTGCAATTGAAACTAGTTTTGTTGGATCAGATTAAAGAGGCTCAATTGGCTGATGAGAAGATTCAGAAGATTGTTTCAGATTGCCAGAATGGAAAGAGTCGAGATTTTATTGTGAAAGGTGATGGGAGCCTTTGGTTTAAGAGCAGAATGTGTGTACCTGATGATGCTAATTTGAGAAGGATTATTTTAGAGGAAGCACATCAATCAGTATTTGCTATGCATCCGGGCAATACAAAGATGTATCATGATTTGAGGCAGTATTATTGGTGGTCCAGTATGAAAAGAAATATTGCAGATTTTGTATCCAAATGTCTCACATGTCAGAGGGTAAAAGCTGAGCATCAAGTTCCAACAGGGTTACTTCAGCCTTTAGCAGTGCCTGAATGGAAGTGGGATAGAGTAACCATGGATTTTGTATCTGGTTTACCATTGACACAAAGAAAGCATGATGCTATTTGGGTGATTGTTGACAGGTTGACTAAGACAACTCATTTTCTTCCGGTTCGGATGGATTACTCTTTGGAGAGGTTAGCTGAGCTGTATATCCATGAGATTGTGAAGTTGCATGGTGTTCCAATTTCTATAGTGTCTGATATAGATCCCCGGTTTACTTCCAGGTTTTGGAAGAGTTTACATAGTGTTTTGGGTTCTCGACTACACTTCAGTACTGCTTTTCATCCGCAGACAGATGGGCAATCAGAGAGAGTGATACAGATTATTGAAGATATGTTGAGAAGTTGTGTCATTGATTTCTCTGGAAGTTGGGATGGATTCTTACCACTTGTTGAGTTTGCTTACAATAACAGTCATCAATCCAGCATTGGTATGGCACCATTTGAGGCATTGTATGGTAGACGGTGTAGGACACCTTTATGTTGGAATGAGCTTGGAGAAGGTAAGTTAATTGGTCCTGATTTGATCAAAGAAACTGAAAAGAAAGTGAAAGTGATTCGAGAGAGGTTGAAAATAGCTTCAGACCGACAAAAATCTTATTCAGATTTGAAGAGGAGAGACATTGAATATAATGTGGGAGATAAGGTATTTTTGAAAGTGTCTCCTTGGAAGAAGATTTTGAGGTTTGGTCGGAAAGGGAAATTGAGTCCTCGCTTCACTGGACCGTATGAAGTTTTGGAAAGAGTTGGGCCAGTTGCTTATCGGCTTGCTTTGCCACCTGAGTTAGATAGGATCCATAATGTATTCCATGTTTCTATGTTGAGGAGGTACAGGTCGGATCCATCTCATGTGTTACCAATTGAATCTATCGAAGTGAGTCCAAATCTGACATTCGAAGAAGAACCAGTTGTTATCTTGGCACGTGATGTGAAAGAGTTAAGAAATAAGAAAGTGCCTTTAGTAAAGATTTTGTGGAAGAATCATACAAGAGAAGAAGCAACTTGGGAAAGTGAGCAAGCAATATGAGATCAATATCCTCAGTTGTTTCAGACTTGATATCAGGTAATTTCGAGGATGAAATTTCTTTTTAGAGGGGGAGAATTGTAATATTCCAATATGTGCCCTAGAAGCTTGGATATAATTGTTGTTTATTTGAATTTTGTGTATATGTTATGTTGATAAGAAAGAGAATGTTTATGTATTGTTTAAAAAGGAAAGTAATGTGTAGAGAGAAAGTGTATATGTTGGGTAGATGGTTATATATATAACATATACATTAGTTAAAAGAGATGGTCAATGGAAGAGGATATTTTTGTGTGGTATGTGAAATTACTTTAATGGGCACATAAGTGACAAAGGTTAAGTTAAATGGATTAGGGCATTTAGGTAATTGCTTTGTTAGAATTGCTTGGTGGATATTTAAAGAAGAAGAGAAGTTTGATTTGTGTTGAATTTCTTTTCTTCTCATGTGTGTACCAGCTATCCAAGAGAGGAGAGAGCAAGAGAGGTGTTCCAAATGCTAGAAGCAAATTGAAGGAGGAATCAAAGGATTTGGTTGGAGATTTGTGAAATTTCTTCATTTAAGGTAAGTACTCTCTTGTTTTCCTTTGGTATTTTGAAGATGTGTTTGAAGTATGTTGTGATTTGATAATATTATGATTTGGTATGTTTGAGATGAGTTTCTAAATGTTGAAATTGATTGTGAGTTAAATTGGTGTTGGTTTTGTTTGGAAATGATAAGTTGAGTGGATGTTGTTATTGAAAGAAGAAGGTGATGTTGGATTTTTTTTAGGGTTTTGAAGTGTAAGGTGAATAAGTGTGTTGATGATGTGTTGTTAAGGTGAATATTGTGGTAAACATGTGAAATATGTGTTTAAAACATGGATTACATTCATTTGAATTATGCTATATTGTGTATAATGTAATTGAGTGCAACCAAAGGGGACTTGAACATGTTTAGGGTTTCAATTCATGAGAGACACGGCCAAAAGAAAGGAGAGACACGGCCAATTCATGAGAGACACGGCCAAGTCCATGGAAATTTGGCCGCGTTGGGTATTTTTGGAGGAGACACGGCCGTGTCCCTTGCCCATGTTGGCTTTTGTTGCTTTTGGTTGAGAGGTTTTTGGTTGAGAGACACGGCCACAAGCTTGGCCGTGTCCCTTGAGTGTGTTGGCTACTGTGGTTTTTCCTTTCTCTTCTTACATGGTTGAGATTGAACTTACACTTGATAATGCATATGATATTATAAGAACAAGGTTAGGTATTATGCATTGTGAACCTTGTAAATGGCAAAGTGTTATATGAATAATGTATCTTGAAATGTTATACTAATGATGCTATGTGAATAATATGAATTGAGATATAATATGATGATGCTATGTGAATAATATGAATTGTGATACAATATGATATGAGGCCATTGTGATTGGCTATGATAACTCAAATGTGATGTGAAGCCATTGTGATTGGCTATGATGATTCAATTAAAAGAACATAAGGCATGTTTGCCTAATTGATGATGAGAATTAAGAATGAAACAATAAATGAATTGTGTGTCTAATGTGTTATTCATTTTCAGAGTTTTGTTGTTGGTGGCATGCCTATTGGTAACATTCTCTTGAAGTTAGGTTGGATTTGATCCTTGAAGCCTAATTGAGATGTTACAACCCTTGAAGCTAGGTTGGGTTGGTTCTTGAAGCCAAGTTGGGTTGATACTTAGCATGCTTTGTTCCCCTTGAAGCTTGGTTGAACCTAAATATTTGAAGCCTAGTTGGGTTTATGATATTGATAAATGTGATAACAAAACCAAAGCATTAACTTTGAAAGTTGAATGGCATATTAGTGTGTCTTGGGCCCATGCTTGTCTTTGTTTAATGTGATTCATGAATGGTAAAATGATTGACTAATGAGATATATGGAAGTATATTAAAATGTGATATGTTTATATATGTGGTTTATGAAATATAAAGGTATGTTGTTAACCTTTCATCTATGATATTAATTTGAGTAATAAAATGTGTGACATTGCATTGCACTAAAGCATAATGCTAGCATACTTTGTATTACTAAGCCGTTGGCTTAGCGCGATATTGTTGATCGCGGAGGTAACAGAGTTGAACCCGAGAGTTCTTCGAGACCGAGTGAGAGTAGACATTGAAGAGTTTATTTTGGGGACTTAAAGATCAGAGAAGAGCTGCCAATCATGTATAACTTCTTTATATTTTGTAAAGTATTGTTCATAATGTGAATATATGTATATTTGTAAATATGGATTTAAATGTTTTCATATATGTAACTATTTTATAAATTCCGCTGCGTAGTAAGTAAAAGTATTTATATCTATACGGTTTTTATATTACCAGTTAATTACTTATTTTCTATAATGTATAATGATAAAGGTTATGGTATCTTTTTAAATGACTTGATTGTTAAAGAAAACTGTAGCAACCCTATGTTCAGTACACGTACATTACATTGTGGTGTTTGTAGTGTGCTTGTACCGGGTGTGGGGGTGTTACAATGATTGGTGGAGAAGTAACAATTTGTGTGGTCAACATGTTTTGGGATTCAAGTGACAGTGATGATGATATTATACCCAAGAAGGAGGAGTGGACTTGGTCCGAGCCCGAAGAAGATGAGGTGATGAATACTAGATCCGGTAAGCCTTATGCAAGGCCACCGCCTAAGGAGGTAGAAACTAATAAGGGGAAGGAAGTTGAAATAGAAGAAGATGATATTGTGCTCAAGCAATTGAAAAGAACCCAAGCAAGTGTTAGCATTTGGGACCTGTTAGCTGCTTCTAAAAAGCACCGAGAGACTATGGCCAAAGCCTTGGCTAGCATGCCGATTTCTACCTCCACAACACCGGAGGAGTTAATCAACTTCATAAAAATTAGGAAAGTAATGAAATGTGAAGAGGTTCAAGAGAAGAGCGAAGTTAGTATGGGAGCAGTATTTTTTCTGATGCGGACTTACCAGAGGAAGGGAGAGACCACATCCGCCCTCTCTTTATCAAAATAGAAGTCAAGGGGAAGAGGACTCCTTGTGTAATGGTCGATGATGGGTCCTTCATAAATGTTTGTCCACTTAAGATACTACCAAAGCTAGCCATGTCAACAAGAGATTTAAACCCAACCGAGGTAACAATTCGTGCTTATGACAACACTAAGAGGCATGCTGAAGGGACTTTCAAAGCAGCCGTCAAGGTTGGTCCAATTGAATCTATTGTGGAGTTTGTTGTTTTAGACATACCAGTTACCTTTGCCTTACTATTGGGACGACCATGGTTTCACCCTCTTGGTGGAGTTCCTTCCACCCTTCATCAAAAGATCAAATTTCCCAACGGAAATGAGACAGTGGTCATTGAAGCTGAAGATAATGAGATTGTTAACGCCCTAATGGTTGAAAGGCCTCTCAATGGTTTTCAAGTGGTTGCAATTTCTGATGATGAAGTAGTGGACTCCAAAGTCTTGAATATGATGAAGAATATGAACTACCTTCCCGGAGCTGGTCTTGGAAAGGGTAAGGTCGGTTTGACAAAGTTGCCAGATTTTAGAACTCAAACATCCACGAAGGGGTTAGGATATGATGAAGACGACAATGTTCAGTCAAAGAAGAGTGAGAAGATGTGCTTCCCACCACTTGAAGAGATCTTTGTCAAAGCTCCATATATGGGACCACTCTAAGGAAAGCCTGAGCCAATCATGTTCATGGGTAAGTTAATCCTCCGTTTTGAAATTTTTGCAGATGTTGCTGAGCTAGTGAAGAAAGAGCTCACCCTGTCAATCAACAAAGAGAAGAATAAAGCTGCCCTGAAAGTCGAGAAGACTCCAGAAGAGATTGCTGCCCTGGTTGAAGAAAAGTTTGAAGACATCCTACTTTATGATTCTGAGAACAATGATTTTGATTTTGATTTTGATTTGTCTGCTTTGTATGAGGATGATGATGTTTTCTTTTCCAAAATGAATGCAATAAAGTCTGATTTTGCTTACTTGTGTGATGTTTCTCCTAATGGTTGCATACATTCAAATTGCAGTTACATGAGCATCTTTAATATTAATTCTGTTAACATACAATCATTAAATTTGGGAACAATTGAAAATCCTAAAAACATTAGCATAGCATCCAACCTTACTCCTGATGAGAGAGAGAGATTTGAAAAAATATTTAAAAAATATGAAAAAGTGTTTGCTTGGTCTTGTGAGGATATGCCTGGGATAGATCGAGACATAGCCGAGCATCATATTCCTACTTACACTCACATTAAACCTGTCAAACAAAAGCTTAGCCGACTAAGACCTGAGTGGACTGAATTGGTTAAGAAGAGGTCACTAAGCAAATACAAGTGAAGTTCCTTGAAGTGATAGAATACCAGAGTGGCTAGCCAACATAGTACCTATGCCAAAGAAAGATGGGAGGATAAGGCTCTGCGTGGACTATAGAGATTTAAACAAGGCTTCCCCTAAGGATGATTTTCCTTTACCTCATATAGATGTACTCATTGATAGTGCAGCCTCTAGCATGCTACATTCATTTGTGGATGGATTTTCCGGATACAATCAAGTGTTAATGGCCCAAGAGGATAAAGCCAAAACTGTCTTCACTACTACATGGGGTATATTTTGTTATAGGGTGATGCCTTTCGGCTTAAAGAATGCTGGAGCAACTTACCAAAGGATGGCCACCATATTATTTCATGACATGATGCACAAAGAAGTTGAAGTATATGTAATATCCTCATATGTGGCTTAGAAGTTTTGATTATATTGTTGTTGTTGTTGTTGTGTTGTTGTTATTGTTAAATTGAATTGAATGCATATGATGGGGTAAGAAAAGAAATTGGGATGAGAATGCTTGTGCATATGTGTTTTGGAGAAAGAATTAGGGTTTAGAGACAAATGTATATGTTGTGTATATGATGATATATATAACATATAAAGTGGTCAAATGAAGAGTCAAGGTGATGGTTAAGTGGAAGAAGATATTTTTGGTTGTTAATGAAATTACATATAAGGACTTATATGAGACAAAGGTTAGTTATATGATTGAGGGTGTTTTAGTAATTGCTTGGATAAGAACACTTGGTGGAGATTAAAAGCAAAATTTGACTTTGTATCTTGATCATTGTCTTCTTTCTTCATGAAGTGGCCGGCTCTCCAAATTGAAAAGAGAAAAAGAAGTGTTCTTGATGATAGAAGCAAATTGAAGAAGCAATCAAAGGATTTGACAAGGGATTTGTGGAATTTCTTCTTTGTAAGTAAGTATTTTCTTGTTTTCTTTACTTATTTGGAAGTTGTGTTGGGAGTAAAGTAGGGTTTGATGATTTTGTGATTTAGTGAATTTGAGATGTGTTGTGTTGTGTTTGCAAGTGTTAAATTAATTTTAAGTTATGAGTTTAATTGGAGGTTGTTGTTTTGGATGGATGGAGAAGGATGTTGGTTTTAGGGTTTTGTGGTGATTATGTGTTTAATTGTGATATTAAGGTGTGATGAAGTGGTTTTTGTGATGAATATGTGTTTAGAACATTGATTATGTTCATGTGAAATATGTTATATGATGAATATTGTGTTTGAGTGCAATTGAGAAAGGGTTGGTTTTAGTTAAGGTTTTGTGAATTGGTGACACGGCCAAAAATCAATTCTAGGGGAGTGGGCGTGTCAATTATTTGGATTGGCTACTGTCTCTTTTGGTTTTAGTGACACGGGCGTGTCCATCAAAGGTGCTGGGCGTGTCAATTATTCGAATTGGCTACTGCCTCTTTTATTGTTAAAGACACGGGCGTGTTCCTCAACTAGGTTGGGCGTGTCCTTCAAGTGAGTTGGGCGTGTCCCACAAATGAATTGAATGTTGCTTGATCTCTTTGTTCTTGTTTGCTTAGTTTAGATTCTTCAAAGGTAGTTTGGCCTCTAAACCTAAACATAAACATACTTAAACCAAGGGATGAATTAAAAACACTTGTGAATGATCCTAAAGCTATGAATTATATATATATATTGTTCTTGCATTGTTGAGATTGAGCCTTGTTATATTATGCATTGTGAGTGATGATGTGTTTCATGATTAATATGGAATGAAATGTTGATATTTATGAATGATGCTATGTGAGATAAATATACACTTGAATAATGAAGTGTTATATTGTGAAATGAAATGTGAAGCCATTGTTATTGGCTAAGGTGATTCAATGGAGATAAATGAGGCATGTTTGCCTAAATGATAATGAGAATTGAGAATGAGAACTAAATGGATTGTGTGGCTAATGTGTTATTCCATTTTCAGAGTTTGTTGTTGGTGGCATGCCTAATGATAGTAACAATCTCTTGAAGTTAGGTTGGATTGAATCCTTGAAGCCTAATTGAGATGTTACAACCCTTGAAGCTAGGTTGGGTTAGTTCTTGAAGCCAAGTTGGGTTGATGCTTAGCATGCTTTGCTCCCCTTGAAGCTTGGTTGAACTTAATCCTTGAAGCCTAGTTGGGTATATGATATTGATATTGATAAATGTGATAACAAAACCAAAGCATTAACTCTGAAAATTGAATGGCATATTAGTGTGTCTTGGGCCCATGCTTGTCTTTGCTTAGTGTTGTTCATGAATGATTAAATGATTAACTAATAAAATATATGCAAAGATGTTGAATTCTGATATACATATATGTATGTTAGGTTATGAAATGTAAAAGTATGTTGTTAGCTTTGCATTTATGTTGTTACATGTATGATAAATTAGAATTGGCATTGTATAGCATTTAAGCATGTCTATTGCATGTTTTATCTTACTAAGCCCTTGGCTTAGCGCGATAGTGTTTAATCGCGCAGGTGATAGAACTGATAGAATCGAACCCGAGAGCTCTTCGAGACCGAGTGAGAGTAGACATTGAAGAGTTGATTTTGGGAGCTTAAAGATCAGAGCTGACTTGCCAATCATGTATAAATCTTTTATATTGTGTAAAGTTTTGTTGATAATGTAAATATATGTATAATAGTAAATATGTATTCAAATGTTTTCATATATATACATATTTCATAACTTCCGCTGTGTAATATATAAATGTATATATATATATATATAGATAACTAATATGTTCTGTTTTATAAGTAAATGATCTATTTTGTTAATAAGATATAATGATATGGATATGGTATCAAGTTTTAAAATGTTTTGAATGTTAAGGAAACCGTAGCATCCCTATGTTTGGTGCACTTATGCTACATTGTTGTGGTTGTAGTGTGTGTGCATTGAATATGGGGGTGTTACAATTGTTTTGGTATCAGAGCCTAGGTTTGAGATTCTCAGCCTAGGAAAAATGTAATAAAAAGAATATTTTTACTTAAAAAGTGAGTTTTGAATGACATATACGTTTGAGATTGGCAGTCCCTGATCTTTAATAAGATGTAATCTGTTGTGTTTGCAGTATTAGGTGTTGATGGATCCTCACTCAAGACAGTCAGTTGAGGGTAGTGCCGAGAGCATTGCTCCTGCTGAGGGAGCTAGGGTTGATAGTGTTGAGGAGGCACCTGCTTCGGTGTCGGGTAGACCAGCTGGAGAGGAGGTTCCGCCAGCCTGGTTTAGACATATGATGGAAGTAATGAGACAAGCACCAGTACAGCCACCTCCACCACCACCCCAGCCTCAGGTTCAGATGAGACAGTATGATAAATTGAGGAAGTTTGGGGCGGAAGATTTTATGGGAACCACTGATCCAGCAGTGGCTGAGCAATGGTTAGGCAAAGTGCAGAGAATCTTTATTCAGTTACAAGCCACCCCTGAGGAAAAGTTTGATTATGCCAGGTCATTACTGCAGAAGGACGCATATGACTGGTGGAAGACAGTGCCACACTCTATGGATGATCCTCCAACACTGTCTTACACTGATTTTCTGAGGGAATTTGAGTTGAAGTATACTCCTAGGGAGTATAAGGATATGAAGAAAATGGAGTTCTTAAGTCCGGAGAAAATGGAGTCGCCACCCGGAGGGGCCGGGAAAAAAGAAAGGGGTGGATGACTCGATTCCTAAGGAATCCCCAACCACCTAATGGGTTTGGAAAGTTGGGTACGTGTGGGGAAGGTGAGAAATGGCCCAGCACCCCCACAATGCCCGGTTCATTGGAACCGGCCTCCTTTACAGGTCTTAATATTATAAAATTCTTAAATATAATAATATCACCCATACTACACACAATAAAAAGAAAGCATCATTATATTAAAATCAAAGCAATGTCCAAACAAAACAAAACAAATAAATGGACACCCATCCAAGGATGGAAACATGTCCTTACATCACATGCCTAGATAGGACACCCACCAAAAGGTAGAAACATGCCCTTTACATAGGTTCTAAAATAGAAAAGCAAATTAAATTACATGATGTTTAACTAATGAGGTACCTACCAAGTGGAAACATACCTCTTACAATTTTTGGAAATCTAAATTAATTGATAAAAATAAATAATCATTCATCAAAAGTATTTAAATATCAATAAAATAAACATCCATCCATGATAAATTAAATAAATTAAGTATTGAAATTAAATAGATTAAGGCATAAGAGATAAATCAAGGTATAATCAAGTATGGAATTGAATAAAGCAAATAAAAGTTTAAGTATAGCTACTATTTCCATTTAGGGTTTTTTTTATCTCATGTGTTAAGGTTTTGGAAATTTCTAAAATTAAGCTACTGTGACTTTTTATGGAATTAAAATAAATTAGGGTTTTATGTTTTAAAAGATTGATAAGACTCTTTGATTAAACAAATTAAGGTTTGAATGATGAAATCATGAAACTAGGGTTTTAAATACCTTAAAATACTTTAATTTGTGATTTTTGGTTATTGAATTTTAAGCTACTCTGCAATTTTTGAATTTTCATGTTTTTATGTTTTAAAAGGATTAGGGTTCATAAAAATTAGGGTTTAAGGTTTTAAAAGGATTAAGGTTCATTATTTTAGGTTTAAAAGTTGAATTTTGGATTTTAGGCTTTAAAATTAGGGTTCTCGGGTAAAAGAATTTTTAGGGTTTTAGAAATCAATTTGATATTTTATGAAGTTTTATGAATTTAAACACATGAATTGAAGATTTTATAAGTAGAAAATATATTTTTTAAGGTTTTTTGAATGAAATAGAACCTACTTTAAAATTTTGAAAGAAATAGAATTTGATTTTGGTTTTGTAGAAAATATGTTCAATTAAAGTTTTAAGATTTTTAAGAAGAAAAAATAACAATTTTAAGTCTTTCTAGAAAAGAAGGTCACGTTTTAGTGTTTTAACTTTGGAAGAATTAAACTAAAGTTCTAAAGTTTTTGATTTAAAGAAACCCTAATTCCATAATTTAGCTACTGTGTAACATAAATCAATTAAGGAAAATCACTTACCTTCTTTTGTTGATTCTTCCAAAAATAATTCTTCTTGGATGAACTAGCTCCAAAGACAAGACTTTGTTGCCTTTGAATCCCTTAATTCGTGCTGCTACTCCCTTAAAAATCAGTTGAATTGAATTATTGCTTTTCCTTCCTTGATTTGGTTTCCAATCCCAAGCTCACTGTGAAATTTTTTTTCTCCCTCCAAATTTGGTTCTATTGGTCCTTATTTATAATGGTTTTTAGGTTGTTTATTCCTAATTACACACGCAATTAATATTAATAAAAAAAAGAAATTAAAACCTAATTGGATTAGGTTTCTAAAAATTGGGTCAAAAAATTTTGCGCTGGCAAAAACTGTGGCAGCGGGCCCGTGGCTGGGGCCAGTAGGCGTGCCAGCCCGCAGTGGGCGTGCCAGCCTGCAGGAAATTCCTGCGGGAAGTTATTTCACCCTCAGGAATTTTCTGTGGTCGAAATAACTCGGCCCGCGGGTGAAATGCTAGGCCTACGGGCGTGCCGCCCGCAGGAAATTCCTGCGGGCAAAACGCCCACTGGCCTGCACGACTGCTTTTCGCTGCTGATTTTTTTATGACTATTTTTATTTTTATTTTTTGATTTTTATTTGTTTATTTTTATTTTTTATAAATAAAAATTAGATAATAAAGCAAAAAATATTTAATTAAAATTATTTTGGACCAATTAGACAACAAAAATCATTTTGGACTAAATAAAGCATATTGGATCGGATTGAGTCAAAAATTAAGGGTCTACAGTTTGCCCCCTGCTTGAATGATCTGAAACCTTAGTGAAAGAGAGTGAAAAGCAATAAGACTTAATTTTTGATATGGCGACTTGTTTTGGGTTCTGGACCCGAGGATGATTCTAGGTTCTGGACCTAAGAAAAATTTGGGTTTTGGACCCGGTTCGAGTTCTGGACTCAAGGATGACTCTAGATTATGGACCTAAGTAAAATTTGGATTTTGGACCTGGTTCGAGTTCTGGACTCAAGGATGTCTCTAGGTTCTAGACCTAAGGGAAATTTGGGTTATGGACCTGAGTTAAGTTCTGGACTTAGAAAATTCTAGGTTCTAGACCTAAGGAAAATTTGGGTTCTGGACCCAAGCTAAGTTCTGGACTTAGAAAAGATTCTAGGTTCTGGACCTAAGGATAATTTGGGTTCTGGACCCGATCTAAGTTCTAGACTTAGAAAATTCTAGGTTCTGGACTTAGCTCGGGTCCAGAACCCAAATTTTCCTTAGGTCCAGAACCTAGAATTTTCTAAGTCCAGAACTTAGCTCGGGTCCAGAACCCACTATTCATCATTAGTAATACTATTCATGAATAGTAAAATTCACTATTCATGCATAGTTTTGAGTTTGTTTTCATCTGCTTGCCGTTCCTCTATAAAAGGCCATCAATTCCCCATAAAATTTCAAAATTTCAATTTCAATTTTGTAATCCTTTCAAATTTCTTTTCTATTTCATCACATATTTTTCAAAAACAATGCATGCTTCGAGGTCGTGGACTCATTCTAATGCCGAATTATTGGAATTTATTCGGCATCATGAAGACGAAAATCTAGATATACTGGCTGGGATGCCGCTTCATCGCAGTTCCAATCAAAAGAGTGAGGTAATGATTTATTATTATTATTATTACTTTTTATTATTATTATGAAAAATAAATTAATTTAAATAGATTGAATAACGTGTACTTACCTGGTATTAACTTACCTGGGTCTGTGTTAGCATGATCATTGTGTCATTCGGGCCGGAGGGTGTATTTACAAAGCTCGACAATGGTGTGATGTAGTGCCTTCTCGGGTAAGGCAGATTATCCGAGATTGCGGCTTTGAGCGGTTTGTCTTACAATTGCCGTCCGAAGAATATCAAATAGATCGAAGCGTGGTCCAGGCACTGGCAGAGCGATGGCTGGATACAACTCACACTTTTCACTTGCCCATTGGGGAGATGACAATTGGTTCGATCGATTTTACTACCATAACCGGCCTTCGATATGATGGTGTTCTGGTTCCTCTGACCAATGAAATTTTAACCTTTGAAGAAATTCAGGAATTAATTGGTATGGAACCGTCATATAAAGGACCTTTTAAGAAAAAAAAATAAGCCGATTTGCAGTTATTGGATTAACTACGAAGGTCGGATTGGCAGAAATAGGGCCGAACAGTATGCTCGAGTATTTTTGTTATATCTGCTTGGATTGACCATCTTTGGCAGCACTGAATCATCCATTCACTTATCAGTGTTGAGTGCCCTTTCTTATCTCAGGATGGTACCATCTTCTGGCTGGGGTGAAGCTAGTCTTGCATGTCTTTATCATGGCCTTGATAAGCTTTGTCGAAACAAGAATTCTTTTGTCGGCTTGATGGTAGTTGTCGAGGCTTGATGGTAGTTGTCGAGGTATTCTTTCTGAAAATCCCCGCTCACACTCCGATAAAAACCCGCGTGTCCTAGAAAACTTCTGATGACCTTCACAGATGTGGGTGGTGGTAATTTATCAATTATATCTACCTTTGCCCGATCCACCTCAATGCCCTTGCTTGAAATTTTGTGTCCCAACACGATTCCCTCTTGATCCGTGAAATGACACTTTTCCCAATTAAGCACTAAATTGGTTTCCTCACATCTCATCAAGACTCTTTCAAGGTTTTCCAAACATCTTTCAAATGAGCTGCCATAGACCAAGAAATCATCCATAAACACCACCATAATATCTTCTATAAGCTCATCAAAGATTGCTACCATGCACCTTTGGAAAGTTGCAGGTGCATTGCACAACCCGAATGGCATTCTTCGATATGTGAATGTCCCATATGGGCAGGTGAATGTAGTTTTCTCTTGGTCTTCCAGGGCAATAGGAATTTGGAAATAGCCTGAAAGGCCATCCAAAAAGCAGTAGTACTCATGGCCGGATAACCTCTCCAACATCTGATCAATGAAGGGTAAAGGAAAGTGATCCTTTCTAGTTGCATCATTCAATTTTCTGTAGTCAATGCAAACCCTCCAACCGGTAACTGTTCTTGTTAGAATCAGCTCATCATTTTCATTAGGGACCACTGTCATCCCTCCTTTCTTTGGTACTACCTGAACTGGGCTCACCCAAGAGCTATCCGAGATCGGATAGATAATCCCTGCATCAAGTAGTTTTATCACTTCAGTCTTCACTGCATCTTTCATTTTTGGGGTTAGTCTCCGTTGTGGTTGCACTACTGGTTTGAATTCATCTTCCATCAGTATCTTGTGAGTACAATAGGATGGACTGATACTCTTTATGTCTGCTATCTTCCAATCTATCACTTGCTTATGTTTCTACAACAACTGAATAAGCTTCTCCTTCTGTTCAAAAGATAGATGGGAACTCAGAATTAATGGCAGTTTCTTTTTCTCCGCCAGAAATCCATACTCAAAGTGATCCGAAAGAGGCTTCAGTTCCAAGTTGGGTGGATCAATCACCGATGGTTTTGGCTTTTCTTCCTTTGGCATCTCAATAGTCTCATATGCCCTGCATTTGAATGATTTGCTTGCTTCAAGAAAAGCAAGCTGCTCCATTGCTTCTCGATCCTCAACATTTTCCTGCAATAAACACAACTCAAGGGGATCCTTGGAAACAATGTTAGTAACACAATTTACGGTCTCATGCTCAATAACATCATTGCATGATTCTGCCTCATCAAATGAAAGTGAATGTTTCATGGCATCATTTATCCTAAAAATAACTTTCTCATCACCCACTCTCAAAGTTAAAGTGCCATCATGAACATCGATAAGGGTATGGGCTGTACTTAAAAATGGCCTACCAAGAATAAGTGAAACATCTGCATCCTCATCAATATCAATGACAACAAAATCATTGGGGAAAATGAAATCCCCGACTTTTACCAACACATCTTCTATAATGCCACGAGGGTGGACTACCGATTTATCAGCAAGTTGGATGGTCATGAGTGTTGGTTTAGGCTTACCAATGCCTAACTCTTTAAACATTTTATAGGGCATAACACTTATGCTAGCCCCCAAATCAGCTAATGCACTTTTAACCTCAAGATTACCTATCAAACATGGAATGGTAAAACTACCTAGATCTTTTAACTTCTTAGGTAACCTTCTTTGCAAAATTGCCGAACTCTTTTCATATAAATGCACTAAAGACACTTCCTCGAGTTTCCTTTTGTTAGAAAGGATATCTTTCAAAAATTTAGCATACTTAGGCATTTGTAACAAAGCTTCAGCAAATAGAATATTAATGTGCAATTGTTTAAAAAGTTCAAGAAATTTACCGAACTGAGTATCAATCTTGTCCTTGTTCAACCTTACCGGATAGGGTACTCTAGGTCGGTATTCCTTTAAATTGGGGCTACTTTCTTGTGGCTGCTTATCTTTCTCACTTTCTAGTGCAGCTCTCTCTTCTGGCGTGACAGGAAGATCATCTTTTTTTCTTGTACTTCAGCCCCTTTTCCTGCCACTTTTTCTCTTTTCTCAACCACATTGCCCTTGATCTCTTTTCCACTCCTTAGTGTAATTGCCTTGAGCTGCTCTTTAGGATTTGCCTCTGTGTTGCTAGGCAGACTTCCCTGTGGTCTCTCACTGAGCAACTTGGCAATTTGCCCCACTTGATTCTCTAAATTATGAATGGAGGCTTGCTGATTTCTTATGGTGGTTTCAGTTGATTGGAACCTAGTTTCAGAAGCTGCTATAAATTTCTCCATCATATCCTCCAAATTACTCTTTCTTGGAGGGGCATCTTGTTGATGTTGGGATTGCTAGAATCCAGGGGGAGATCTTGGATTATTTTGATTATTCCATGAGAAATTTGGATGATTCCTCCACCCCGGATTGTATGTGTTGCTGTAGGGATTATTCTGCTGTTGCCTTGGCATATTTCCAACATAATCTACTTGCTCTTGCCTAGCAAACATGTTGCCGCTTTGGCAATCTTAACTTTGATGTCCACCCCCATACCATTCACAAGACATCACTTGCATTACTTTCCCAGAAGAAGAGGCAAAGGAATCAAATTTTTTATTCAATGCTTCCAATTGGGCTGTTAAAGCCACAACATGGTCTAATTGGTGTGACCCCATGACCTTCATCTTTCCTTGCTCCCTTGGGGCTTGCCACTGATAATTGGTGATAGACATGTCTCAATTAAATCCCTTGCTTGTTCAGGTGTCTTGTTGTTTATGGTACCACCAGCTGCTGCATTAATGGATTGCTTACTTACATAATTCAACCCATTGTAAAATGTTTGAATTTGAAGCCATAGTGGAAGTCCATGATGATGACACTTTCTCAGCAAATCTTTAAATCTTTCCCAGGCATCATAAAGGGTCTCACCATCTTGCTGCAGAAAGGATGAGATATCATTCCTCAACTTAGCAGTTTTGGATGGTGGGAAGTATTTCTCTAGGAATTTCTCTGCCAACTGACCCCATGTGGTGAAGGTTCCTGGAGGAAAAGATTTCAGCCACTTCTTTGGTCTATCTCTAAGGGAAAATGGGAACAACCTCAGCCTAATTGCATCATCTGAGACATTATTTATTTTGAATGTGTCACATATTTCCAAAAAATTCTCAATATGTGCATTAGGATCTTCATCAGGAAACCCATCGAATTGACAAATCTGCTGCACCATTTGAATTACATTTGCTTTTATTTCAAAGTTGTTTGCAGCAACTGTCGGCCTCCGGATACTTGATTCAGTTCCATTGATATTAGGCTTAGCAAACTTCTGCATTGTTCTTGGTCCAGCTCCTTCCATCACTTCAAACTCTTCTTCTTCGTCTATTTCCAGATTTATTTCTGTTTCTGCGTCTTCCAAAACTGCCTCCCCTTCTTCCTTTCGCTTTCTCCTTAATGTTCTTTCTAGCTCTGGGTCTAACTTAAACAATTGGGATAAGTTACCTCTGGTCATAAACATGGAGGAATACCTAAAATGATAATCGACAAGAAAGAACCAATGTCAAAAACAAATGAAAATAAAAACTAAATCAACAGTTTCGATTATATTACTAATATTGAAACCGTTGTCCCCGGCAGCGGCGTCAAAAACTTGGTGCGTGCCGCTATGTGCTATAGCAATACCGTAAGTGCATGGGTCGCCCAAGTAATAAAGTAGTGAGTGAGTTATCATTCCACTGAGGACAAGGCCAAGCACTAGTGCAAATCTTAACTGTTGTTTAGCAAATCAATATTTTTGTGGTGTTTTGTAATTAAAGACAATTAACTTAAATAAATGAACATAAAGATAAATTGTGTGTTGTGTAAAAAGGATTGATGATAATGATACTATCTAGATATTGAATCCCCCTAGCTTCAATTACATTACATGATAGAGTTGAGTTGGCATTCCTCTAACTTAGACTAAAACCTCTCTCGAGCGAATTAACCCCTAATCACTAAGTAGAGTGCCAGAATCTGTTCTCAAAACACAATTAAATAGATCATGCATTAAGAACAAGGAACTATAAACCAAAGGATCTTGTAGATCTATCTCTAGCACCCCAATCAATCCTCAACCCTTATGAGTAATCAATTCATATCAAGCTTTCTCAAGTCAATAATATGAAAATGGCAACCAATCAACAAGCATGCTATCATCAATTAGCAATAATCATTAAGCATCATAAGAATAAAACAACTCAATCAATTAAAAGTATCCAATCATACAAATAAGCTAGGGTTCATTAACATCTAGATAGAGAATGATTTAGTTCATGTTCAATACACTTAATACAACAACAACAATAACATTAAAATACATAAAAGGAGAAAATAGAAAAACCCCTTTCAATGTAGCTTCTTCAATCTCCAGGAGCTGCCAATGGAAGATGCATATGTTGGAGAAGATGAAAATGGAGGATGAAGATGAAGAGTCAAGGAAAGTGTCACTCCCTCCTTGCCCAAAATGTGTATGCCCAGCCTCCTCCTCTCAAACCTCTCTTCTCTGCCTCTGTTCTCTGTTTCCTGCACAAAACCCCAGCCCCCTCTGCAAAAGCTCCTTCTTCTTCCTCTTCTTCTCTTTTTATTTCCCTCTAAAAATCAAGCCCATGCTTCCCAATTCACACCAGCTCACACCACTCTCTCTTGTTCCCCACTCTCTCTTTTTTTTTGTATTTCTTTTGGCAAAAGTAATTGGTTTGTCTCCCACTTGTCCCTCAATTCGTGCAAAAGAATCAAAGTTTTTATAGGTGACACGGCCAAGCCATGAGTGGCTTGGCCGTGTCTCTCATTTCCCCTTGGGACACGGCCAAGCTAGTTGGCCGTGTCCAACACTGCCTTCTTTCCTTTCTTTCTTTTCTCTTTGGTCTTATGGGGTGACACGGCCAAGCTCCTGGCCGTGTCATGTGACACGACCAGTGGCTTGGCCGTGTCACTTGGGTGTTTCGCCTTCTGCTTGTTTCTTTTCTTCTTTTGTTCTTTAGCTAGGCATGGGACACGGCCAAGCTTGTGGCCGTGTCATGTGACATGGCCACTGGCTTGGGCATGTCACCTGCCAGTGTCAGCTTCTGCCTTCATTTTCCTTTCTTTCTTGGTCTGCTTTGGTTTTCCTCCTTGGGTGAGACACGGCCAGTGGCTTGGCCGTGTCTCCTGCCTGTGTCAGCCACTGCCATGCAATTCTTTTGAGTGACATGGCAAAGCTTGATTTGGCTTGACCATGTCTTGCTTAATTCATGCCCTTTCTTGCTTGTTTTGATCATCCAAGGAAATTTTTCCACTTTAACCTAAAACAAACACTTAAAACAAACTTTAAACAAAAATCAAATGAAACATTAACTAAAAACACATTAAAATCATACTAAAAACTAGTATAAAATCACTCTCATCAATTGTTCCATAAAACACAAAATAAAGAAAATAAAACAAAAAAACAAAAAAACAAAAAATCCAAGGGAAGTTTATTGAGTTAAGCTTCTTCTCCTTTCACATCTTCAATATTCCCATCTTGAAAGGAGGATAAGACAAGATCTTCCTCCAATCCTCCTCCTACCATGAAAGTTGCTGGTGGTGGCACTCTATTGAGCCTAGGCAGAGGATTGCTTTTGGTATTGGGCTTATCCAACTCGGGTAGCTTACCACTGTCAATCAAATCTTGGATCTTGTGTCTTAGATGAGCACATTTATTCGTCTCATGCCCTTGCATTTGATGAAATTGACAGAAGGCCTCGGCATTAAAGTATGGTGGCAAAGGATTATGTAGCAGTCGAGGAGCCAATGGTTGTAACAACCCCTTCTTCTTTAGCTTGTTGAAAACCCAAGATAGAGATTTCCCCAATTCTGAGAATTGTCTTCTATTTTCTTAACCAGTTGCATTAACTTTCTTTTGTGTGCTTTGATTACCCGACTAGTAGTTCTCATTCTCATTCCTTCTTGACAAAAAATGATTCTTCTCCCTTTCCCACTCTTCAATTTATAGACCAGCTTGGAGAAGATCCTTGAATCCTGGATGAGTGTATGAGACATTGTAATATCCTCATGTTTGCCCTAGAAGTATTGGTTATGTTGTTGTTGTAAATTGGATTGAATGTATATGTTATGTGTTAAGAAAAGAAATTGAGAAGAGAATGTGTATGTATATGTGTTTTGGGAAAGAAAGAGGGTTTAGAGACAAGTTTATATGTTGTTTATATGATGATATAACTAACATATACATAAGTCAAATAGAGAGTCAATGTAAGAAGATATTTTATTTGAGATTTGTGAAATTACATATTTGGGCATGCAAGGGAAAAAAGCTAAATTAAGTGATGAGGGGTGTTTTGGTAATTGTTTGTTAAATTTTGTGGTGGAGATTTAAAGAAGAAGAAATGAATGATTTGTATTCATTCTTCTTCTCTTCTCATGTGTGTGCCGGCCATTGAAGAAAAGAGAGAGCAAGAGAGGTGTGCTTGACGCTAGAACCAAATTGAAGAAGGAATCAAAGGATTTGGCTAGAGATTTGTGGAATTTCTTCATTTAAGGTAAGTATTCTCTTGTTGCTTTGGTTATTTTTGAAGTTATGTTTGATGTGAGGTTTGATTGGTTGGAATCTTGATTTGGTGTGTTTGAGATGTGTTTACAAGTGTTTAAATTGATTGCAAGTTAAAAGATTTAATTGGTGTGGGTTTGGTTTTGAATATGGTAAGTTATGTAGAGGTTGATAGTGAAAGATTATGAAGGATGTTGGAATTAGGGTTTTGAGATGGCTTGTGTTTAAATGTGATGTTAATGTGTTGTTTAAGTGATTATTGTGATGATTATGTAAGATATGTGTGTATGTCATTGATTGCATCCATTTGAATGAGTTTGTGTTGTGCATAAGGTGTTAGAATGCATTTAGAAGAGTGTTGGCTTTGGTTAGGGTTTGTTCATGAGTGACACAGCCAAAACCAAAGAAGAGACACAGCCAAGACTTAATGTTTTGGAGAGACACGGCCAAGTCCATGGAAATTTGGCCGTGTGTGTGAGTTTTTGGAGAGGACACGGCCGTGTCTCATGCCAGTGTCTGCCACTGCCAATTTGTTTTGGGAGACACGGCCACAAGCTTGGCCGTGTCCCTTGGGTGTGTTGGTTACTGTGTTTGGTTTTTGTTCTTAATACATGGTTGAGTTTGATTTTACAATTGATAATGCATATGATAATGTGTGATATGGATAATGTATTTTGAAATGCTATATCAATGATGCTATATGCAAAATATGAATTGAGATGTGAAATGTGATGTAAAGCCATTGTGATTGGCTATGAAGATGCAATTGAAAGAAATAAGGCATGTTTGCCTAAATGTTGATGAGAATTGAGAATGGAAATGATAACTAAATAATAAATGAATTGTGTGGCTAATGTGTTATTCCATTTTCAGAGTTTGTTGTTGGTGGCATGCCTAATAAGTGTAACAATCTCTTGAAGTTAGGTTGGATTGAATCCTTGAAGCCTAATTGAGATGTTACCACCCTTGAAGCTAGGTTGGGTTGGTTCTTGAAGCCAAGTTGGGTTGAAGCTTAGCATGCTTTGCTCCCCTTGAAGCTTGGTTGAACCTAATCCTTGAAGCCTAGTTGGGTATATGATATTGATAAATGTGATAATAAAACCAAAACATTAACTCTGAAAATTGAATGGCATATTAGTGTGTTTTGGGCCCATGCTTGTCTTTGTTTAATATGATTCATGAATGGTAAAATGATTAACTAATGAGATATATAAAAGGATGTTGACATGTGATATGTACATATATTGTGGTTTATGGAATGTGAAAGTATGTTGCTAGCTTTACATCTATGATGTTGTTCTTATTAATAAATTGTGTGGCATTGCATTGCACTAATGCATAACATTAGCATGATTTGTCTTACTAAGCCGTTGGCTTAGCACGATAGTGTTTGATCGCGCAGGTAATAGAGTTGAACCCGAGAGTTCATCGAGACCGAGTGAGAATAGACCTTGAAGAGTTGATTTTGGGAACTTAAAGATCAGAAGAGATATGCCAATCATGTACTACTTCTTTATATTTTGAAAAGTAATATTTATAATGTAAATATATGCACATTTGTAAATATGGATTTAAATGTTTCTTATATGTAAATATTTTATAAATTCCGCTGCGTATTAACTAAATGTATCTATATATCTATTTTGTTTTGTATTACAAGTAACTACCTATTTTTTTTATAATGTATTACAAATTGATTACTTAT
Organism: Garcia nutans; assembly: GCA_947685225.1. Taxonomy (NCBI): domain Eukaryota; kingdom Viridiplantae; phylum Streptophyta; class Magnoliopsida; order Malpighiales; family Euphorbiaceae; genus Garcia; species Garcia nutans. The sequence continues at coordinate 17,332,604 of CANTUV010000023.1, read as the reverse complement.
TATCTATAATGTATATTGAGAAAGATGATGGTATTATATAAAATGTTTTTTGAGTATTAAGAAAATCCGTAGCATCCCTATGTTTAGTGCATGTATACTACATTGTGGTGTTTGTAGTGTGCATGTATTGAATGTGGGGGTGTTACAATTGTTTTGGTATCAGAGCCTAGGTTTGAGATTCTCAACCTAGGTCAAATGTAAGAAAAAGAATATTTTTACTTAAAAAGTGAGTTTTTGAATAACATATATGTTTTGGGATTGGCAATCTCTGATCTTTAATAAGATGTAATCTGCTGTGTTTGCAGATTTAGGTTGTGATGGATCCTCATTCGCGTCAGTCAGTTGAGGGAAGTGCGGAGAGTGTTGCTCCTGAGGATGGAGCTAGAGTTGATAGTGCTGGGGAGGCACCTGCTTCGGTGTCGGGTAGACCAGCTGGGGAGGAGGTTCCGCCAGCTTGGCTTAGGCATGTGGTAGAAGCGTTGAGGCAAGCACCAGTGCAACCACAGCCACAACCCCCTCAGCTTTTGGTATCTGTGAGGCACTATGACAAACTAAGGAAGTATGGAGCGGAGGATTTCCTTGGTACAGTTGATCCAGCTGTAGCGGAGCAATGGCTTGATAAAGTACAGAGAATTTTCATTCAGTTGCAAGCCACCTCAGAGGAAAAGTTTGACTATGCAAGATCTTTGCTACAGAAGGATGCATACGATTGGTGGAAGACAGTGCCCCATTCTATGGATGATCCACCAACCTTGTCATATGCAGATTTTCTGAGAGAATTTGAATTGAAGTATACTCCTAGGGAGTACAAAGACATGAAGAAGATGGAGTTCTTGAGCTTGAAGCAAGACATCAAGACTGTAACTGAATATGAGGTTGAGTTTATTCGATTGAACCAGTATGCTGGGGGCATTATAGCTGATGAGATAGATAGATGCAGGAGATTTAAGGAGGGATTGATGCCCTCTATCATGTGCTTAGTGGCTGGATCTCGATATCGTGATTTTTCCCAGCTAGTGGTAGCAGCTCGAAGTGTAGAGCGAGCTCAAGTTATTGCAGCTGCTTCAGAGGAAGAGGTTAGGGTTAGGAGGCCCCAGTTTGAGGCAGGGTCTTCTTCTGCTAAGAGAGGTAAAGAAAGCTTTGTTCCTCGGGTTAGTAGGAGTCAGAGACCAGCTGGTAGGTCAGTGCAGTTTCAGAGACAGAGATTTAGACCTGCAGCTTCAGTGGCAAGTGCTCCGACCTCAATGATTCAGAGATCCACTCTTCCCATCTGCATTCATTGTGGTAGGCCACATGGTGGTCCTTATTGGAAGACTGGTGTAGCAGGGGTTTGTTTCAGATGTGGATCACAAGATCACTTTGTTAGAGATTGTCCTGAGAGGCAAGAACAGATGTCAGTTGATACTGCAGCTTCTCGACCTAATGTGAGGGGAGGTTGAGGAGGCAGGGGTGTCAGCAGAGGAGGTAGATCAGGGTTCAGTTCTAGAGGAGGTGCTACATCCAGGGAGAGTAGACTAGAGGAGGTTGGATCTTCCCAGAGGATGTATGTTATGCAGAGGCAGCCAGATGCATCGGCAGTCATAGCTGGTACTTTTTCTTTATTTGATACTTCAGTACTTGCTTTGATTGATCCGGGTTCCACACATTCATATATTAGTGCATCTATTTTGCCTTTGTCTGATGTGCATGCTGAATCCCTAGGATTTGATGTGTTGGTGACAAATCCTTTAGGGCATAGTGTGATTGTGAGTAAGGTGCACCGAGATAGTGCAGTGAGGGTGCAAGGTGAGGAGTTCCTTGGAGACTTGATTGAGATGCCATTTAAGGAATATGATGTGATTCTAGGTATGGACTGGCTATCTAGACATGGAGCTGTGGTAGACTGTAAAAGGAAAATTGTTTCTTTGAGAACTGTTGATGGTAGAGAGGTGATAGTATCTAATGAGCAGGAACAGCTAGCCTCCTTATTTGTTTCAGCTGTTGCAGCTAGGAGATTGATTAGAAAGGGGTGTGAAGCCTATCTTGCTCATGTGGTAGATTCTAGAGTGAAGGGTTCCCCTATTGATAGTATTGCCACAGTTGCTGAGTTCCCAGATGTGTTTCCAGAGGAGTTGTCAGGGTTGCCTCCTGACAGAGAGGTGGAGTTCGGTATTGAATTGTTGCCTGGTACCACTCCTATCTCTATTACTCCTTTTAGAATGGCACCAGCATAATTGAGGGAGTTGAAAGTGCAATTACAGGAGTTGTTGGACAAAGGATTTATTCGCCCCAGTGTTTCTCCTTGGGGAGCTCCTGTGCTATTTGTGAAGAAGAAAGATGGTACTATGAGGTTGTGTATCGATTATAGGCAATTGAACAAGGTGACTATTAAAAATAAATATCCTTTGCCTAGAATTGATGACCTCTTTGATCAATTGAAGGGTGCAGCTGTGTTTTCTAAAATTGATTTGAGATCAGGGTACCATTAGTTGAGAGTCAGAGCTGAAGATGTTCCTAAGACCGCCTTTCGGACCAGGTATGGGCATTATGAGTTTCTAGTTATGCCTTTTGGTCTGACGAATGCACCGGCAGCTTTTATGGATTTGATGAATAGGGTGTTTAGGCCCTATTTGGATCAGTTTGTGGTAGTGTTTATTGATGATATTCTGGTGTATTCGCGGAATAGAGAGGAACATGACAAGCATCTGCGGATTGTGTTGCAGATTTTGAGAGAGAAGCAGTTGTTTGCTAAACTGTCGAAGTGTGAGTTTTGGTTGGACCAAGTAGCTTTTCTCGGTCATATAGTTTCAGCAGAGGGTATTAGAGTTGATCCGAGTAAAGTTGAAGCTATTCTGAATTGGAGTCCACCCAAGTCTGTGACTGAAGTTAGAAGTTTTCTGGGTTTGGCAGGATATTACCGACGGTTTGTGAAAGGATTTTCTTTAATAGCTACTCCACTCACCAGATTGCTTCGTAAGGGAGTTAGATTTGTGTGGACGGATCAGTGTCAGGCTAGTTTTGAGCAGTTGAGAGAAATGTTGACTCAAGCGCCTGTTCTTACTTTACCTGTGGAAGGCAAACCATATGTGATTTACAGTGATGCTTCACATAGGGGTTTGGGGTGTGTGCTGATGCAAGAAGGTAAAGTTATAGCTTATGCATCTCAACAGTTGAAACCGCATGAGCTTAATTATCTGACCCATGATTTGGAGCTAGCAGCCATTGTGTTTGCATTGAAGATTTGGCGACACTATTTGTTTGGGGAGAAATGTTTCATCTACACTGATCACAAAAGCTTGAAATATTTGGGTGTCCAAAGAGAGCTCAATCTTCGGCAGAGGAGATGGTTGGAATTGATTAAAGACTACGACTGCTTGATTGATTATCATCCAGGTAAAGCAAATGTTGTTGCTGATGCCTTGAGTCGGAAGTCTTTAGCAGGCTTAACTGTTTATTCGCTCTCGTTGCTTGTTGAGTTGAGAGCTTTGCATTCCAGTTTTGTATCTTGTGATGATGGTGCGTTGTTAGCACAGTTGCATGTGAAACCAGTTTTGTTGGATCAGATTAAAGAGGCTCAGTTGGCTGAAGAGAAGATTCGAAAGATTGTGTCAGATTGCCAGAACGGGAAAAGTAGAGATTTTATTGTGAGAAATGATGGGAGTCTCTGGTTTAAGAACAGATTGTGTGTACCCGATGATGTTAATTTGAAAAAGATTATTCTAGAAGAAGCACATCAATCAGTGTTTGCTATGCATCCAGGCAATACTAAGATGTATCATGATTTGAGACAGCATTACTGGTGGATTGGGTTGAAGAGAGACATTGCTGAGTTTGTATCGAAATGTCTCACTTGTCAGAAGGTAAAAGCAGAGCATCAAGTTCCAACCGGGTTGCTTCAACCGTTGTCAGTACCTGAATGGAAGTGGGAAAAAGTGACAATGGATTTTGTGTCTGGGTTGCCATTGACACAAAGGAAGCATGATACTATATGGGTGATTGTGGATAGATTGACTAAGACAGCTCATTTTCTTTCGGTTCGGATGGATTACTCTTTGGAGAGGTTAGCTGAGCTGTATATTCATGAGATTGTGAAGTTACATGGTGTTCCAATTTCTTTAGTGTCTGATCGAGATCCCCGGTTTACTTCCAGGTTTTGGAAGAGTTTGCATGGTGCTTTGGGTTCTCGACTGCACTTCAGCACTGCTTTTCATCCACAGACGGATGGACAGTCAGAGAGGGTGATACAGATTGTCGAGGACATGTTGAGGAGCTGTGTCATTGATTTCTCTGGAAGTTGGGATAGATTTTTTACCTCTTGTGGAGTTTGCTTACAACAACAGTCACCAATCTAGCATTGGTATGGCACCATTCGAAGCATTGTATGGTAGACAGTGTAGGACACCTCTTTGTTGGAGTGAACTTGGAGATGGTAAGTTGATTGGACCTGATTTGATTCAAGAAACTGAAGAGAAAGTAAAATTGATTCGAGGCAGGTTGAAAGCAGCTTCAGACCGACAGAAGTCTTATGCAGATCTGAAGAGGAGAGACATAAAGTTTGATGTTGGAGATAAGGTATTTTTGAAAGTATCTCCTTGGAAGAAGATCTTGAGGTTCGGTCGGAAAGGGAAATTGAGTCCTTGTTTCATTGGACCGTATGAAGTTTTGGAAAGAGTTGGGCCAGTTGCTTATCGACTCGCTTTGCCACCTGAGTTGGATCGTATTCATAATGTATTTCATGTTTCTATGTTGAGAAAGTACAGGTCGGATCCATCTCATGTGTTGCCATTTGAACCTATCGAAGTGAGCCCAAATTTGACGTTTGAAGAGGAACCAGTTGCTATCTTGGCACGTGAAGTGAAAGAGTTGAGAAACAAGAGAGTGCCATTGGTGAAGATTTTGTGGAAGAATCATGGAAAGGAAGAGGCAACTTGGGAAAGTGAACAATCTATGCGAGAGCAATATCCTCAGTTGTTTCAGACTTGATATCAGGTAATTTCGAGGACGAAATTTCTTTTTAGAGGGGGAGAATTGTAATATCCTCATGTTTGCCCTAGAAGTATTGGTTATGTTGTTGTTGTAAATTGGATTGAATGTATATGTTATGTGTTAAGAAAAGAAATTGAGAAGAGAATGTGTATGTATATGTGTTTTGGGAAAGAAAGAGGGTTTAGAGACAAGTTTATATGTTGTTTATATGATGATATAACTAACATATACATAAGTCAAATAGAGAGTCAATGCAAGAAGATATTTTATTTGAGATTTGTGAAATTACATATTTGGGCATGCAAGGGACAAAAGCTAAATTAAGTGATGAGGGGTGTTTTGGTAATTGTTTTGTTAAATTTTGTGGTGGAGATTTAAAGAAGAAGAAATGGTTGATTTGTATTCATTCTTCTTCTCTTCTCATGTGTGTGCCGGCCATTGAAGAAAAGAGAGAGCAAGAGAGATGTGCTTGATGCTAGAACCAAATTGAAGAAGGAATCAAAGGATTTGACTAGAGATTTGTGGAATTTCTTCATTTAAGGTAAGTATTCTCTTGTTGCTTTGGTTATTTTTGAAGTTATGTTTGATGTGAGGTTTGATTGGTTGGAATCTTGATTTGGTGTGTTTGAGATGTGTTTACAAGTGTTTAAATTGATTGCAAGTTAAAAGATTTAATTGGTGTGGGTTTGGTTTTGAATATGGTAAGTTATGTAGAGGTTGATAGTGAAAGATTATGAAGGATGTTGGAATTAGGGTTTTGAGATGGCTTGTGTTTAAATGTGATGTTAATGTGTTGTTTAAGTGATTATTGTGATGATTATGTAAGATATGTGTGTATGTCATTGATTGCATCCATTTGAATGAGTTTGTGTTGTGCATAAGGTGTTAGAATGCATTTAGAAGAGTGTTGGCTTTGGTTAGGGTTTGTTCATGAGTGACACGGCCAAAACCAAAGAAGAGACACAGCCAAGACTTAATGTTTTGGAGAGACACGGCCAAGTCCATGGAAATTTGGCCGTGTGTGTGAGTTTTTGGAGAGGACACGGCCGTGTCTCATGCCAGTGTCTGCCACTGCCAATTTGTTTTGGGAGACACGGCCACAAGCTTGGCCGTGTCCCTTGGGTGTGTTGGTTACTGTGTTTGGTTTTTGTTCTTAATACATGGTTGAGTTTGATTTTACATTTGATAATGCATATGATAATGTGTGATATGGATAATGTATTTTGAAATGCTATATTAATGATGCTATATGCAAAATATGAATTGAGATGTGAAATGTGATGTAAAGCCATTGTGATTGGCTATGAAGATGCAATTGAAAGAAATAAGGCATGTTTGCCTAAATGTTGATGAGAATTGAGAATGGAAATGATAACTAAATAATAAATGAATTGTGTGGCTAATGTGTTATTCCATTTTCAGAGTTTGTTGTTGGTGGCATGCCTAATAAGTGTAACAATCTCTTGAAGTTAGGTTGGATTGAATCCTTGAAGCCTAATTGAGATGTTACCACCCTTGAAGCTAGGTTGGGTTGGTTCTTGAAGCCAAGTTGGGTTGAAGCTTAGCATGCTTTGCTCCCCTTGAAGCTTGGTTGAACCTAATCCTTGAAGCCTAGTTGGGTATATGATATTGATAAATGTGATAATAAAACCAAAACATTAACTCTGAAAATTGAATGGCATATTAGTGTGTTTTGGGCCCATGCTTGTCTTTGTTTAATATGATTCATGAATGGTAAAATGATTAACTAATGAGATATATAAAAGGATGTTGACATGTGATATGTACATATATTGTGGTTTATGGAATGTGAAAGTATGTTGCTAGCTTTACATCTATGATGTTGTTCTTATTAATAAATTGTGTGGCATTGCATTGCACTAATGCATAACATTAGCATGATTTGTCTTACTAAGCTGTTGGCTTAGCGCGATAGTGTTTGATCGCGCAGGTAATAGAGTTGAACCCGAGAGTTCATCGAGACCGAGTGAGAATAGACCTTGAAGAGTTGATTTTGGGAACTTAAAGATCAGAAGAGATATGCCAATCATGTACTACTTCTTTATATTTTGAAAAGTAATATTTATAATGTAAATATATGCACATTTGTAAATATGGATTTAAATGTTTCTTATATGTAAATATTTTATAAATTCCGCTGCGTATTAACTAAATGTATCTATATATCTATTTTGTTTTGTATTACAAGTAACTACCTATTTTTTTTATAATGTATTACAAATTGATTACTTATTATCTATAATATATATTGAGAAAGATGATGGTATTATATAAAATGTTTTTTGAGTATTAAGAAAATCCGTAGCATCCCTATGTTTAGTGCATGTATACTACATTGTGGTGTTTGTAGTGTGCATGTATTGAATGTGGGGGTGTTACAATTGTTTTGGTATCAGAGCCTAGGTTTGAGATTCTCAACCTAGGTCAAATGTAAGAAAAAGAATATTTTTACTTAAAAAGTGAGTTTTTGAATAACATATATGTTTTGGGATTGGCAATCTCTGATCTTTAATAAGATGTAATCTGCTGTGTTTGCAGATTTAGGTTGTGATGGATCCTCATTCGCGTCAGTCAGTTGAGGGAAGTGCGGAGAGTGTTGCTCCTGAGGATGGAGCTAGAGTAGATAGTGCTGGGGAGGCACCTGCTTCGGTGTCGGGTAGACCAGCTGGGGAGGAGGTTCCGCCAGCTTGGCTTAGGCATGTGGTAGAAGCGTTGAGGCAAGCACCAGTGCAACCACAGCCACAACCCCCTCAGCTTTTGGTATCTGTGAGGCACTATGACAAACTAAGGAAGTATGGAGCGGAGGATTTCCTTGGTACAGTTGATCCAGCTGTAGCGGAGCAATGGCTTGATAAAGTACAGAGAATTTTCATTCAGTTGCAAGCCACCTCAGAGGAAAAGTTTGACTATGCAAGATCTTTGCTACAGATGGATGCATACGATTGGTGGAAGACAGTGCCCCATTCTATGGATGATCCACCAACCTTGTCATATGCAGATTTTCTGAGAGAATTTGAATTGAAGTATACTCCTAGGGAGTACAAAGACATGAAGAAGATGGAGTTCTTGAGCTTGAAGCAAGACATCAAGACTGTAACTGAATATGAGGTTGAGTTTATTCGATTGAACCAGTATGCTGGGGGCATTATAGCTGATGAGATAGATAGATGCAGGAGATTTGAGGAGGGATTGAGGCCCTCTATCATGTGCTTAGTGGCTGGATCTCGATATCGTGATTTTTCCCAGCTAGTGGTAGCAGCTCGAAGTGTAGAGCGAGCTCAAGTTATTGCAGCTGCTTCAGAGGAAGAGGTTAGGGTTAGGAGGCCCCAGTTTGAGGCAGGGTCTTCTTCTGCTAAGAGAGGTAAAGGAAGCTTTGTTCCTCGGGTTAGTAGGAGTCAGAGACCAGCTGGTAGGTCAGTGCAGTTTCAGAGACAGAGATTTAGACCTGCAGCTTCAGTGGCAAGTGCTCCGACCTCAATGATTCAGAGATCCACTCTTCCCATCTGCATTCATTGTGGTAGGCCACATGGTGGTCCTTATTGGAAGACTGGTGTAGCAGGGGTTTGTTTCAGATGTGGATCACAAGATCACTTTGTTAGAGATTGTCCTGAGAGGCAAGAACAGATGTCAGTTGATACTGCAGCTTCTCGACCTAATGTGAGGGGAGGTTGAGGAGGCAGGGGTGTCAGCAGAGGAGGTAGATCAGGGTTCAGTTCTAGAGGAGGTGCTACATCCAGGGAGAGTAGACTAGAGGAGGTTGGATCTTCCCAGAGGATGTATGTTATGCAAAGGCAGCCAGATGCATCAGCAGTCATAGCTGGTACTTTTTCTTTATTTGATACTTCAGTACTTGCTTTGATTGATCCGGGTTCCACACATTCATATATTAGTGCATCTGTTTTGCCTTTGTCTGATGTGCATGCTGAATCCCTAGGATTTGATGTGTTGGTGACAAATCCTTTAGGGCATAGTGTGATTGTGAGTAAGGTGCACCGAGATAGTGCAGTGAGGGTGCAAGGTGAGGAGTTCCTTGGAGACTTGATTGAGATGCCATTTAAGGAATATGATGTGATTCTAGGTATGTACTGGCTATCTAGACATGGAGCTGTGGTAGACTGTAAAAGGAAAATTGTTTCTTTGAGAACTATTGATGGTAGAGAGGTGATAGTATCTAATGAGCAGGAACAGCTAGCCTCCTTATTTGTTTCAGCTGTTGCAGCTAGGAGATTGATTAGAAAGGGGTGTGAAGCCTATCTTGCTCATGTGGTAGATTCTAGAGTGAAGGGTTCCCCTATTGATAGTATTGCCACAGTTGCTGAGTTCCCAGATGTGTTTCCAGAGGAGTTGTCAGGGTTGCCTCCTGAGAGAGAGGTGGAGTTCGGTATTGAATTGTTGCCTGGTACCACTCCTATCTCTATTACTCCTTTTAGAATGGCACCAGCATAATTGAGGGAGTTGAAAGTGCAATTGCAGGAGTTGTTGGACAAAGGATTTATTCGCCCCAGTGTTTCTCCTTGGGGAGCTCCTGTGCTATTTGTGAAGAAGAAAGATGGTACTATGAGGTTGTGTATCGATTATAGGCAATTGAACAAGGTGACTATTAAAAATAAATATCCTTTGCCTAGAATTGATGACCTCTTTGATCAATTGAAGGCTGCAGCTGTGTTTTCTAAAATTGATTTGAGATCAGGGTACCATTAGTTGAGAGTCAGAGCTGAAGATGTTCCTAAGACCGCCTTTCGGACCAGGTATGGGCATTATGAGTTTCTAGTTATGCCTTTTGGTCTGACGAATGCACCGGCAGCTTTTATGGATTTGATGAATAGGGTGATTAGGCCCTATTTGGATTAGTTTGTGGTAGTGTTTATTGATGATATTCTGGTGTATTCGCGGAATAGAGAGGAACATGACAAGCATCTGCGGATTGTGTTGCAGATTTTGAGAGAGAAGCAGTTGTTTGCTAAACTGTCGAAGTGTGAGTTTTGGTTGGACCAAGTAGCTTTTCTCGGTCATATAGTTTCAGCAGAGGGTATTAGAGTTGATCCGAGTAAAGTTGAAGCTATTCTGAATTGGAGTCCACCCAAGTCTGTGACTGAAGTTAGAAGTTTTCTGGGTTTGGCAGGATATTACCGACGGTTTGTGAAAGGATTTTCTTTAATAGCTAATCCACTCACCAGATTGCTTCGTAAGGGAGTTAGATTTGTGTGGACGGATCAGTGTCAGGCTAGTTTTGAGCAGTTGAGAGAAATGTTGACTCAAGCGCCTGTTCTTACTTTACCTGTGGAAGGCAAACCATATGTGATTTACAGTGATGCTTCACATAGGGGTTTGGGGTGTGTGCTGATGCAAGAAGGTAAAGTTATAGCTTATGCATCTCGACAGTTGAAACCGCATGAGCTTAATTATCTGACCCATGATTTGGAGCTAGCAGCCATTGTGTTTGCATTGCAGATTTGGCGACACTATTTGTTTGGGGAGAAATGTTTCATCTACACTGATCACAAAAGCTTGAAATATTTGGGTGTCCAAAAAGAGCTCAATCTTCGGCAGAGGAGATGGTTGGAATTGATTAAAGACTACAACTGCTTGATTGATTATCATCCAGGTAAAGCAAATGTTGTTGTTGATGCCTTGAGTCGGAAGTCTTTAGCAGGCTTAACTGTTTATTCGCTCTCGTTGCTTGTTGAGTTGAGAGCTTTGCATTCCAGTTTTGTATCTTGTGATGATGGTGCATTGTTAGCACAGTTGCATGTGAAACCAGTTTTGTTGGATCAGATTAAAGAGGCTCAGTTGGCTGATGAGAAGATTCGAAAGATTGTGTCAGATTGCCAGAACGGGAAAAGTAGAGATTTTATTGTGAAAAATGACGGGAGTCTCTGGTTTAAGAACAGATTGTGTGTACCCGATGATGTTAATTTGAAAAAGATTATTCTAGAAGAAGCACATCAATCAGTGTTTGCTATGCATCCAGGCAATACTAAGATGTATCATGATTTGAGACAGCATTACTGGTGGATTGGGTTGAAGAGAGACATTGCTGAGTTTGTATCGAAATGTCTCACTTGTCAGAAGGTAAAAGCAGAGCATCAAGTTCCAACCGGGTTGCTTCAACCGTTGTCAGTACCTGAATGGAAGTGGGAAAAAGTGACAATGGATTTTGTGTCTGGGTTGCCATTGACACAAAGGAAGCATGATACTATATGGGTGATTGTGGATAGATTGACTAAGACAGCTCATTTTCTTTCGGTTCGGATGGATTACTCTTTGGAGAGGTTAGCTGAGCTGTATATTCATGAGATTGTGAAGTTACATGGTGTTCCAATTTCTTTAGTGTCTGATCGAGATCCCCGGTTTACTTCCAGGTTTTGGAAGAGTTTGCATGGTGCTTTGGGTTCTCGACTGCACTTCAGCACTGCTTTTCATCCACAGACGGATGGACAGTCAGAGAGGGTGATACAGATTGTCGAGGACATGTTGAGGAGCTGTGTCATTGATTTCTCTGGAAGTTGGGATAGATTTTTTACCTCTTGTGGAGTTTGCTTACAACAACAGTCACCAATCTAGCATTGGTATGGCACCATTCGAAGCATTGTATGGTAGACAGTGTAGGACACCTCTTTGTTGGAGTGAACTTGGAGATGGTAAGTTGATTGGACCTGATTTGATTCAAGAAACTGAAGAGAAAGTAAAATTGATTCGAGGCAGGTTGAAAGCAGCTTCAGACCGACAGAAGTCTTATGCATATCTGAAGAGGAGAGACATAAAGTTTGATGTTGGAGATAAGGTATTTTTGAAAGTATCTCCTTGGAAGAAGATCTTCAGGTTCGGTCGGAAAGGGAAATTGAGTCCTTGTTTCATTGGACCGTATGAAGTTTTGGAAAGAGTTGGGCCAGTTGCTTATCGACTCGCTTTGCCACCTGAGTTGGATCGTATTCATAATGTATTTCATGTTTCTATGTTGAGAAAGTTCAGGTCGGATCCATCTCATGTGTTGCCATTTGAACCTATCGAAGTGAGCCCAAATTTGACGTTTGAAGAGGAACCAGTTGCTATCTTGGCACGTGAAGTGAAAGAGTTGAGAAACAAGAGAGTGCCATTGGTGAAGATTTTGTGGAAGAATCATGGAAAGGAAGAGGCAACTTGGGAAAGTGAACAATCTATGCGAGAGCAATATCCTCAGTTGTTTCAGACTTGATATCAGGTAATTTCGAGGACGAAATTTCTTTTTAGAGGGGGAGAATTGTAATATCCTCATGTTTGCCCTAGAAGTATTGGTTATGTTGTTGTTGTAAATTGGATTGAATGTATATGTTATGTGTTAAGAAAAGAAATTGAGAAGAGAATGTGTATGTATATGTGTTTTGGGAAAGAAAGAGGGTTTAGAGACAAGTTTATATGTTGTTTATATGATGATATAACTAACATATACATAAGTCAAATAGAGAGTCAATGCAAGAAGATATTTTATTTGAGATTTGTTAAATTACATATTTGGGCATGCAAGGGACAAAAGCTAAATTAAGTGATGAGGGGTGTTTTGGTAATTGTTTTGTTAAATTTTGTGGTGGAGATTTAAAGAAGAAGAAATGGTTGATTTGTATTCATTCTTCTTCTCTTCTCATGTGTGTGCCGGCCATTGAAGAAAAGAGAGAGCAAGAGAGGTGTGCTTGATGCTAGAACCAAATTGAAGAAGGAATCAAAGGATTTGGCTAGAGATTTGTGGAATTTCTTCATTTAAGGTAAGTATTCTCTTGTTCCTTTGGTTATTTTTGAAGTTATGTTTGATATGAGGTTTGATTGGTTGGAATTTTGATTTGGTGTGTTTGAGATGTGTTTACAAGTGTTTAAATTGATTGCAAGTTAAAAGATTTAATTGGTGTGGGTTTGGTTTTGAATATGGTAAGTTATGTAGAGGTTGATAGTGAAAGATTATGAAGGATGTTGGAATTAGGGTTTTGAGATGGCTTGTGTTTAAATGTGATGTTAATGTGTTGTTTAAGTGATTATTGTGATGATTATGTAAGATATGTGTGTATGTCATTGATTGCATCCATTTGAATGAGTTTGTGTTGTGCATAAGGTGTTAGAATGCATTTAGAAGAGTGTTGGCTTTGGTTAGGGTTTGTTCATGAGTGACACGGCCAAAACCAAAGAAGAGACACGACCAAGACTTAATGTTTTGGAGAGACACGGCCAAGTCCATGGAAATTTGGCCGTGTGTGTGAGTTTTTGGAGAGGACACTGCCGTGTCTCATGCCAGTGTCTGCCACTGCCAATTTGTTTTGGGAGACACGGTCACAAGCTTGGCCGTGTCCCTTGGGTGTGTTGGTTACTGTGTTTGGTTTTTGTTCTTAATACATGGTTGAGTTTGATTTTACATTTGATAATGCATATGATAATGTGTGATATGGATAATGTATTTTGAAATGCTATATCAATGATGCTATATGCAAAATATGAATTGAGATGTGAAATGTGATGTAAAGCCATTGTGATTGGCTATGAAGATGCAATTGAAAGAAATAAGGCATGTTTGCCTAAATGTTGATGAGAATTGAGAATGGAAATGATAACTAAATAATAAATGAATTGTGTGGCTAATGTGTTATTCCATTTTCAGAGTTTGTTGGTGGTGGCATGCCTAATAAGTGTAACAATCTCTTGAAGTTAGGTTGGATTGAATCCTTGAAGCCTAATTGAGATGTTACCACCCTTGAAGTTAGGTTGGGTTGGTTCTTGAAGCCAAGTTGGGTTGAAGCTTAGCATGCTTTGCTCCCCTTGAAGCTTGGTTGAACCTAATCCTTGAAGCCTAGTTGGGTATATGATATTGATAAATGTGATAACAAAACCAAAACATTAACTCTGAAAATTGAATGGCATATTAGTGTGTTTTGGGCCCATGCTTGTCTTTGTTTAATATGATTCATGAATGGTAAAATGATTAACTAATGAGATATATAAAAGGATGTTGACATGTGATATGTACATATATTGTGGTTTATGGAATGTGAAAGTATGTTGCTAGCTTTACATCTATGATGTTGTTCTTATTAATAAATTGTGTGGCATTGCATTGCACTAATGCATAACATTAGCATGATTTGTCTTACTAAGCCGTTGGCTTAGCGCGATAGTGTTTGATCGCGCAGGTAATAGAGTTGAACCCGAGAGTTCATCGAGACCGAGTGAGAATAGACCTTGAAGAGTTGATTTTGGGAACTTAAAGATCAGAAGAGATTTGCCAATCATGTACTACTTCTTTATATTTTGAAAAGTAATATTTATAATGTAAATATATGCACATTTGTAAATATGGATTTAAATGTTTCTTATATGTAAATATTTTATAAATTCCGCTACGTATTAACTAAATGTATCTATATATCTATTTTGTTTTGTATTACAAGTAACTACCTATTTTTTTTATAATGTATTAAAAATTGATTACTTATTATCTATAATGTATATTGAGAAAGATGATGGTATTATATAAAATGTTTTTTGAGTATTAAGAAAATCCGTAGCATCCCTATGTTTAGTGCATGTATACTACATTGTGGTGTTTGTAGTGTGCATGTATTGAATGTGGGGGTGTTACAATTGTTTTTAGCAGAAATGGTACTGGATGGTTCTCGCTGGCTCTCTTAAGTGGGAGGTCAGGGGTTCGATCCAGGGAGGCGACCCCTTGGGGCCAAATAAACAAATCCTGCTGGGTGGACCGCGAGGGCTGTCCAGTACTGTAGCGATCGCTTGCCTCCTGCGGACTCCATGCCCAGGTGGTGAAAAGGCCGGGCCGTAAGCCACTAGTGGGCCGGGCAGCCGACCTGGTCGGGAAGGGTCGTTACAGTTAAAAAGGCGCCTTTTTAACTGTAACGACCCTCCCCGACCAGGTCGGCTGCCCGGCCCACTAGTGGCTTACGGCCCGGCCTTTTCACCACCTGGGCTCGGAGTCCGCAGGAGGCAAGCGATCGCTACATTACTGGACAGCCCTCGCGGCCCACCCAGCAGGAATTTGTTTATTTGGCTCCCTAAGGAGTCGCCTCCCTGGATCGAACCCCTGACCTCCCACTTAAAAGAGCCAGCGAGAACCATCCAGTACCATTTCTACTAGTAGGGAGCCAAATAAACAAATTCCTGCTGGGTGGGCTGCGAGGGCTGTCCAGTACTGTAGCGATCGCTTGCCTCCTGCGGACTCCGAGCCCAGGTGGTGAAAAGGCCGGGCCGTAAGCCACTAGTGGGCCGGGCAGCCGACCTGGTCGGGGAGGGTCATTACAGACATCTTTTCACGAAGACTAGGCAACACCCCTCTCACAATCATCCTAATCTGATCTGACTCATCAGGCCTCTTCTTGAGCAAAGTAGTCTTATTTCTCCATCTCTTTACATAATCAACAAAGTTCTCATTTGGTCTTTGCCTAATGGTCTCCACCTCCATCAAGGTAACCTCCATCTCGACATTGTACCTATAATGTTGAATGAAGGCTTTGTACAACATGTCCCAATCTTTTTGGGTACTTTCTTTCAAAGTGTTGAACCAATTTTAGACAACATGGTCCAATGAGAGCATGAAATATCTTAGAGTTTGAGCCTTAGTGGCTCGAAAAGATTGCATAGCAGTGATGTACTGCTTTCACATGGAGATGAGGGTTTCCAGTACCATTGTACCTAGCGAAGGAAGGCATCTTGAACTTATAAGGGAGCTCCTCATCTTGTTCAAATAGTTTGTCGATCTAAGACATCTCTTCGGTTTTCAGCTTCTTCTCTAATATCTTCTCCAGAACAGTAATCGTCTTCTCAACATCAAAAGTTTCAGTCTTTTCAAAAGTTATCTTCTTAACAACCTTTGGCTCCTTCCTTTTATCTTGAGGATCTTGGAAGTATTGAGCCTAGTCTTCATCATCATTGATGACTACCTTATCATCATCAAAAGCCACTTCACTAACCTTAGCCTTCCCTTTGTCCTTTGGCTTTTTGGTGCTAGCAGATGCTTCAGCATTGTTCCCTAAAATTGCAGCCAATTGGTTCTTCATGGTCTCAGTCAGGGCCTCCTTTAGTTCTTCCATTTTAGCATTGAGGGCGTCATCCACCATTCTTTGAATTTTTTCGAGCTCCATTGCTTTTGGTGAGAAAGTGTCGTTGCTGGATTCTTTCTCACCAACGTAAGTGGGGTTGTCATAGGCTTTTGAACTGTAATAATCCAGGGCTGTGAGCCAGAGAGGATCAATGATATGAGATAAAAATGTATTTATGCATGCATGTATGCACAAACAAGGATAAATAGGAAGTTCCTTCCAACCTTTTAACATCCACACACAAATGGCGAGTCTCTTTTTCTAGGTAATATGGTTAACAAAATATCAACATGGGGCATTTTATTTTTGAAAAGTTTCCTCAGACGTTTCAACCAATATTTATATTTTAAAAATTTTGGGTTTTAATCCATTCAACCAACTAAAGTAGCCTTTATGTTATATTAGATTAAAACTAAATTAAGAGGTTTATTATAAATAGATTTCTCACTTGAAAAAGTAACTAATGATTCATGCCAAAAATAAGCCCATGATTAATAATTCTTAGTATAAACTAGGCTCACAATTAATTTTTGGTATTTCCATAATTGACCTAAATATTCGTAAGCTCTTTCAAAATGTTATGAAAATAATTTTATTTCTAAGCCCATTGTAAAAAGATTTTAGAAAAAATGAATTTTGGGCTTTGTATTTGGGTCATGAGAAAAGAATTTTTGATTTTTTTTTAGAAAAGTTTTATGTCCAAAGACTATCTTGAAAAGGTTTGAAAATAGCTTTGGTCTTTTGGACTTTAAAAAAATTTATTTTGAGCTTACAGTGTACTTAGGTCATATTAGAAAAAGAACAAACTAAATAAGCCATGATTTAAGCCAAGATAAATTAATCATAGTCAAACAACAAGCATTTGTGGTAAAACCTAAGAAAAATAACTAGGCCAATTACACGAGCTTTAGTCTTTGGGTTGAAAGGCTTAGGTTCTCATAGCAAGTATATACCAAAAGGTACAAGGCTATGAGTGGTTATGCCATGCTCAATCTCCATACCTTAAGTGAAAGTATGGTATCCTTTACATAACACAACACGGGTAACACGGGTCTCCTAACTCACGCACACGATGCAAATATAATATAATGCAAAGGATAATATCATGATAAGAAAGAATAGAATCATATAAAGACCAACAAAATCAACTTCTCTTATCCCCAGTAGAGTCGCCATTGTGAGAGGAGATTTTTGCCCCCACTTCTGGTTGAATGGTTCTTGCGACTTCGACACTGTTTAGGCTCAGGGCCTTAGAGAACACGGGCCTAAGCCCGGAGAAAATGGAGTTGCCACCCGGACAGGAAAGGAAAAAGAAAGGGGTGGATGACTCGATTCCTAAGAAATCCCCAACCCCCTAATGAGTTCGGAAAGTTGGGTACGTGTAGGGAAGGTGAGAAACGACCCAACACTCCCACAATGCCCGGTTCATTGGAACTGGGTTCCTTTGCAGGTCTTAATATTATAAAATTCTTGAATATAATGATAGTATCCATACTACATGCCATCATAAGAATAAATAAATACTTTATTAAAATCGTAACAATGTCCAAACAAAACAAATAAATGGACATCCATCTGAGGATGGAAACATGTCCTTACATCGTCTAATATCTAAAACTAGATAGGAAACTGTAGACTCTTAATTTTTTACGCATCCAAATCTGATTGTCTAAAATAATTTTTGCGGTATTTTATTTATTTTAATAATATTTTAATTACTAATAATATTTCATAGTTATTTTTAATAAAAATAAAAAATATAAAAAATATAAAAAATGAAAAAATAAAAAATCGGACGGATCGGCGAGCGTCGCGCGGCAGCCCAATTCGCTGCAGAAATCATATAGGGGCTAATTGGCTATCCCAATTTCACCGCAGATGGAATCTGGGGGTGAATTGGGCTGTCCCATTTCACCGAGGATGGCATCTGGGGGCGAATTGGCCCGCTGCTCCCATTTTTACCAGCGTAATTTCTGCCAGCACAGCCCACGAGCCCGACAGCCCTCGCGCTGCCGATTTTTTGACCAAACCTTGTTTTATCCAGTTTCCTAATTTTTCCTAAACAATTCATATTTCCTTATTAAAATAGGATTAGGACTCTTTATTTTCCTATAAATACCACATTAAAACAAGAACAAAGGGGGGAGGACGGAAAAAAAAAAACCTAAAAGGAAAGGTAGAGAGCGGCAATTGAGAAAGAAAAGAAAGTAGCAACAACGAACACTCATCAAATAATCAATCCATCAAAGGAAGCAATATGGCCTTTGTTATTATTCATCCAGAAAACAATTTGGAGGAACCTTCAACACAGGTTTTGTGTCTTAATCTTGAATTTGCTTAAACATTCAATTGTTATATCATTTTTTGTTCTTACTGGTTTTCGTTTATGTTTTCATTTTTTTTATCACTTTGATTCAATAGTATAAACTGATAAACCCTAATCTGCTTTCCAATTTTTCAAAACCTTAAACCCTTTTATTAATTGATAAATCCTAATCAGCTTTCCAATTTTTCAAAACCTTAAATCTTTTTATTAATTCCCAAAACCCTAACTATTTTCTTAATTTTCCAAAACCCTAAACTTTTTCTAAATTCCGAACCTAAATTTATAAAATCTATTTACAAAATTCAAAACACCAAAGCCCTTATAAAATTCTAAAATGTCAAGATCCTTTAATTCCCAAACTTAGACCCAAACCCTAATTCCAATAACTTAATTCCTAAACCCTAGTTTCATATAAACCTTAAAATTTCTTAAACTCTAAATTTTATAATCCCAGCAACCTCAAAAAAAAACCCTAAACCCTAAATGATGAATCCTCAATTTAAATCCTAATTTCAAAAACCCTAATTCCAAAAACCTTATTCTAAGAGGCAAATTCTAAATTTATATATTTATTACTTTATTTAATTTTAGATTTGATTATGTAGTCTATTATGTGTTTTGGTGGTTGATTTATTTAATTTCAATGCTTGATTTATTTAATTTATCATGGATGGATATTTTTTTTTTTGTTATTATTTGCTTGTTTTAGTATTAAAAGTGTAAGAGGTATGTTTCCACTTTGTGGGTACCTCATTAGTTAAATA
Organism: Garcia nutans; assembly: GCA_947685225.1. Classification (NCBI taxonomy): domain Eukaryota; kingdom Viridiplantae; phylum Streptophyta; class Magnoliopsida; order Malpighiales; family Euphorbiaceae; genus Garcia; species Garcia nutans. The sequence goes on along the minus strand of CANTUV010000023.1, from coordinate 17,313,456 downwards.
TCATGTAATTTAAATTGATTTTATATTTTAGACCAATGTAAAGGACATGTTTCTACCTTTTGGTGGGTGTCCTATTAGTTTAGACATGAATGATGTAAGGGCATGTTTCCATCTTCGGATGGGTGTCCATTTATTTGCTTTGTTTTGACATTGCTTTAATTTTAATATAATGATGCTTTATTTCAATTGTTGTGTGTAATATGGATAATATTGTTATATTTAAGAATTTTATAATATTAAGACCTATAAAGGAGGCCGGTTCTAATGAACCGGACGTTGTGGGGGTGCTGGACCATTTCTCACCTTCCCCACACGTACCCAACTTTCCAAACCCATTAGGGGGTTGGGGATTCCTTAGGAATTGAGTCATCCACCCCTTTCTTTTTCCCCTCCCATCCGGGTGGAGACTCCATTTTCTCCGGACTTAGGTCCATGTTCTCTAAGGCCCTGAGCCTAAACAGTGCCGAAGTTGCAAGAACCATTCCACCGGGAGTGGGGGAAAAATCCCCGCTCACAGAAACCCACGGAAAGGTGGAAACGTGTCCTTTACATTGATCGAAAAACTTTAAAATAAATTAAACTACATGATTCTCATAATACGAGGTACCTAAAAAATGGAAACATACCTCTTACAATATTTTGAAACCAAAGCAAATCAATAAAAATAGCCAAGCATTCATCATAAATAAATCATTCATCAAAGACATGAAAGATCAATCAAACTATATAACAAACATTCATCTCTTTTAAATAAAAATAGTAAGTATATGAATTTAGGATTTATGCATCAATTAGGGTTTCTTGGGTTTTATTTTAACAATTAGAGTTTTGTATATACTGGATTAATCAATTGAGAAGCATTTAATATAAAAGAAATAATATGGCTACTAGATGTTTGAATTAAAGATTAGGTTTGAAATAAATTAGGTTTTGAATCTAAAGAATGGATGTTTTGGATTTAGGGTTTCAGAAGTTTTATTAGGGTTTAAATAGATAAGATTGAAGATCGTGAAAATTGGATTTTAAGTTAGGTATTTGGAAAGAATAGGCTATTGTGAATCTTAAAAAAATAGATTTGGTTAGGGTTTTAAGAAAATAGATTATTGTTTTGTGGTTTTAGAAAAGTATAATTAGGGTTTTAGTTTTCAAAAATTAGTTTTACGAGTACTTAGGTATTAGGGTTTTGAAAAATAATTTTTAGGGTTTTAAATAAAGTCTAGATAATAAGTAGAACAATTGATCAATATGCCTAACAAAAACATCACATATTGTCTGTTTATAAGACAGTGTGGGCTGCCTTTGATGGATTGTTTGTTGCTTACTGACTGCCTCTTCCTCCTTCAAGTCCATGGTTCTAAATCTATTCTATGTATGAAGGCTCCACCAAAATTGTTGATGAAAAGTATTTGCTTGCACCAAATACATTCTTCTTGGTTGGAAGGAAATCAAGACAGTGAGAGCTTGCTACTGCCTTGATGGTGTTTGATGGTTGCTGTCCATTGTTTGATAATGATTGAGAATTAATTTGTTGCTCCATTGCTCTCTGCCTAAATTGAAAGTTTGATGTTCTTCCAAAAAGTCCCAAAGAAAAAGTCCTAAAAATCCGTCTCCTTTCTCTGTGTCTTTTAATGTGGTATTTATAAGCAATTAAAATAAAAAAAAAACCTAGTATGTTAAGGAAATAAAAATTATTTTGGAAATAAAATTCAAACCGAGTAAAATAAGATTTCGGTAAAAATCAACAACGCTCATTGGTTGGCTGCTGGGCCTGCAAGGATTGCTTGCGGGCTGGCGAGGGCTTGCGAGATTCGCTGTGGGCTGGCGAGGAACAGACTTGCAGATTCTACTGTCATCGATTTTGTCATCGCCGATTTTTTTATTTTTTATTTTTTTTCTTTTTTATCTTTTTATTTTTATTTTCATTATTAAAAATAAATATTATAAGTAATAAATAAATAATAAATATTAAAATACCACAAAAATTATTTTAGACTACTTAAAAATATCAGACTGGACTCGGTCAAAAATTAAGGGTATACAGATAGGAAAAAGAAGGAACTGGACAAGCTAGACGCTCCCATTTTCACACCTTACTCTACATACATATTTTTTTTTTAGTAATTTTTTAAAATCAGTATTAACTATCCATTGTGTGTTATTACTTTTATAATTTATAACCACTTTGGAAAATGACAAATTCAAAAAAGATAATTTTATTAAAGAAGAAGATGAAGATGTTGCATAAGCCAGACAATCTATAGTAGAGGTGTCACCCTCCATATTTGAGCTGGAGAAAATGAAAATGATTCCTATTCCAAATTTAAAGTGCCTCGGTGAGGAATAGACACTAGAGGGTAGAGGAGTACAAAGGGAGAGGACTAAATGTTTGCAAGAAGAATGTCAAAAGATGGTTGTTAGCCAAACTATTGGCCCCTATTTTGATCTTAGGCAATCAAATTGAATAGGACTAATTTTGTACCAAGCTATTTTTTGCAGGATTTCTTCAGAGCCCGACCGAACTATCAGCCAGACCGACCAGATTCAAAGAAGAAGCTCGCTATACTAAGTTGAGGAATGATGATATTGAGCATAGCTTGTCATACTTCACCGAACCAGCTGAAAGTCAATGCACCATCACCGAACAGACAAGCAACAAAGCGACGAGCATGAACTTTCCAAAATCGAGCCTACTAATCTAGAAAAATCACCGAGAATGAGCTGACCATATAGAGCATGACTTGATTAGACAAAGCATGAGCTGACTAGACAGAGCATGAAATGAGCAACGAACTGAACATACCGAGACTTAAGTGATAAAATCTAGGATGAGCATATTAGACTTGACTCAAGACAAAGTATGTAGAAGAGCTCACGCTCAATGTCACTCCCACTTGATAAATGGACCACATGTCTCGACTAGACCACTATAAAGTCCGACCATACCGAGCTCATGATAAATCCTCAGAAGTCCCAGTAGAGCTCATGATCACTAAGTACACTAAAAACTTCAGCATACCATGGCAGGCATGACCAGACTTAATCCAGTCCAACCACACTGATCCAAAGCTAAAAATTCAAGAAGTTTCATTAATGCTCTTAGTTATCAACACTCTCAGAATCTCATCATACTAGACAAAGATCGACCAGTCCAAACAAGTCCAGAGCGTACCACTAATTCAAACTTTAAAAAATATAGTCGTTACCTATCCACTCAATTAGTGGATGCCATATGTACTAGCCATTAAAGAACTTTTGTTAGAAAATATGAAAATGACCGGACCGAGCTCAGTATAACCATGCATAGCTTGATTCGACCAAACTAAATGAAGTCTAACCGTGTCAAGCCAGAGCCGACCAAACCAAAGGTAGTCTGACCATAAACTAGCTCAGAAAAGTGATTTTAGTGGGAGATAAGAATAAAAAATGTTGGCTCCCACTCCAAATGGCTAGTTGAAGACTTGAAGGATATAAATACCATAAGAAATCACATCTTTGTGTAAGATTGTGATTGTAAGAGCCAAGTTTAACATCTTTCTTTTCTTTGCATCAAAATCTATGCTTGTATTCTTTAAGTGTTAGGTGTGAGCATTGAAACACCAATGTAAGTTTGAGTGTGAGCTTTGAAATAGTTAGGTTGTAGAGTTAGTCTGGAAAAACTCTTATTGGGTTATGAGGGAAATTCTCAAACCTTATAAAAGTTCAGTGCGAGCTTGTAAAAACACCAAGTTAAAGTTGAGCTTGTAAAAACTCAAGATTATGGAACCTTAACAAGTTGTTAAGGAAGTGAATGTAGGATTGAGGTAATCTGAACTACTATAAACTCCTTGTGTTCATTCTTCTATACTCTATCTTTTCTTGCTTTATTCAATTTTAAATTTTCAATTTACCATCACTTCTTTAAATCAACCAATTCACCCCCCCCCCTCTCTTAGTTTCCATCTTGGGACAAGAATTGGTATCAGAGCCTCAAATTTTCAAGAAGCTTAATTGTGAAATTTGATCCATAATGACAACCTCCTTTTCATCTTCCTCAACCTCTCATGAAAATCTCAATTCTTTTCTTATACCCTACTTTGATGGAATGAATTTCTCTTGTTGGAAATACAAGATGAATTTGTTTCTTGATAGTGAGGGAATTAAGCTTTGGAATTTCATAAAAAAATGAGTGGAAACCTCCTACTTGTGAGGTAGATGGTATTCAAATGCCTCTTTCTAGAGAAAAGTAGACGGATGCTCAAGAAAGAGCTTACTACAAAAATAATAGGGCATCCTCCATCTTGGTGGACTTCATATCTAGAGAAGAAGTTAAAAAAATCCAATAACTTACTTGTGCACATAGCATTTGGATAACTCTTGAGAAATATCATGAGGGTACTACTCAAGTGAGGCTCAGGAAAACCTAAATGCTTATACATGAGTATGAGCTCTTCAAGATAAAGCCCAATGAAAAATATCACCAAAATGACAAATCGGTTACTTGCTATTGTCAATGACTTGAAAAAATATGGAAAAGTATATGATCAAGGTAATGTCAATAGCAAATTATTGAGAGCACTAAGATCCAAGAATAACTATGAAACAAAAGTCTCTTCAATTAAAGAAGCTCATGATCTTAGTACTCTAAGAACCAATGAGCTAGTTGGCAAGCTCCTCACCTTTGAGCTACATACTGAAAAAGAGGAAGATATGGGTGAGAAAGACAAGAAGAAAGTCATAGCTCTCAAAGCCACCAAAGAAGTTAAGAGCTCAAGTGAAGAAGATTGTGATAATGATGATGAAGAATTGGTTGCTATCTAGGAGACTAAATGAATGGAAAAGAAAGAGGAGATAGCAAGCAAATAAAGGTAATTCCTCCAAATCATCTTTCAAAGATAAAGAGAAAAATAATGAAGTAAAATGTTATGAATGTGGCAAACTGGGTCAAATCAAAATGGATTGCTTCAAGATCAAAAGAAAAAAGAAATGGGATAAGGAGAAGAAGAAATCTCTTAAAGCCACATGGGATGATGACTCCTCAAGTGAAGAAGAAGAGAAGGAAGAGCAAGGAATTGTAAATTTATGTCTCATGGCTATTGGAGATGAAGATGATCACACCAATGAGGTAGGTACTCAATCCTTAAACTCCAATGCATATAGTGATAATGTTTTTGATGCTTTGGATGATGATGTAATTGAGCTTACAAACCTAAGAGTCCAAAAATAGTTTTCCAAAATGAAATTTTATAAGGAAAAATGTTTTGAGCTAGAAAAGGATTTTATTTATTTAAAGAATTATACATTAGAATTAAAAACTTCAAATGAGCAATTAATGAAATCCTTAGATAAAATGTCAAAAAATTAATCTAGCTTAGAAAAAAATTCTAAGGAAATCACAATTTGAAAGAAGAAATAAATGAGCTAAAAAATTCTATTTCAAAGTTTTATAAGGGCAAGGAAGCCTTGGATACATTAATTAGTGTCCAAGGACCACCTTCCTCCAAGTATGGCTTAGGTTCAATGGCTCATCCACTATTTCATCTAATGCACCAACATTTGTTAAAGCATCTACAACTCGAACTTCTAGTGTTGAAGTTACAAAGAATGCACAAGCACATACTAAGCCAAAAATTAATAAAGACAACTCTTAGCTCTAACACTAAGGTTCCAAGAGCAAATTATGCATATATGTACAAATGATATGAACACAATCCCAAGTATGTACATAGATAATCCTATCACACACACATGTAATTGTCAATTTAATTCTTCAAGGTTCAATCGAAAAAAGAATACAAAAATATAAAACATTGTATCAATGCCAATATTGTATGGAATTTGGACATAAAAGTTCATTTTGTTACATTAGAAAGGCACGCGTCAAATTAGAGGATCCTTCTACTATTAACCCCTAAGGACCCAAGTTCATTTATGTATCTAAAAGAAGGTAAAAATTTTCATAATCTTGTAGGTATATCTAAACTCTACTATCAATGAAAATGTTTGGCTTGTAGATAATGGATGCCTAAGGAACATGACCGGTGATAAAAAACTTTTCACAACACTCACCTACAAGTAAGGAGGTAATGTAACTTTTGGAAATAATGCTAAAGGAAAAATTATAGGCATTGGTTCTATTAGTTTGCTTGGCTAAAATATTATTGATAATGTATGGTTGGTTGATAGACTAAAACATAATTTGCTTAGTGTTAGTCAATTATGTGACAAAGGATATAATGTCAATTTTAATTCCAAAGGATGCAAAATCACATATTCTAGTGGTGAACTTGCATTCAATGGAAGTAGAATTAGTGACACATACAAAATTGACCTACACTCTAATAATGCTATTAAATGTTTAGTTACCATTAACAATGATTCTTGGCTTTGGCATAGAAGACTAGGAAAGGCTAATATTGATCAATTACATTGTCTATGTAAAGAAGAACTTGTAGTTGATCTTCCTAAAAGAAGACTTAATGAAGATAAAATTTGTGAACCATGTCAACTTGGAAAACAACATAAGAGTTCTTTCAAAACTAAAAATTTAGTAAGTACATCTAGACCTCTAGAACTAATACATTTAGATTTTTTTCGTTCTAGTATAGTTGCTAGTTTAGGAGGCAAGTTATATACATTTGTATTTTTTGATTATTACTCAAGGTTTACATGGGTTAATTTTCAAGCTCAAAAGAATGAAGCTTTTAATCATTTCAAAATTTTTGCAAAGAGAGTTTAAAAATGAAAAAGGGTATGTAATCACAACTATTAGAAGTGATCATGAAAAAGAATTTGAAAATAACAACTTTGAAAATTTTTGCAATAATTTTGGAATATCACACAATTTTTTAGCTCCTAGAACACCACAAATAAAATATTGCAATTGAAAGGAAAAATAGAACATTGGTAGAAATGGCTAGAAAAATACTTAATGAGTATAATTTGCCTTCTTACTTTTGGGCAAAAGCTGTTAATACCGCATGTTATGAGCTATGGAAAGGAAGAAAACCTAAAATCTCATACCTTCAAGTATTTGGATGCAAATGCTTCATATTAAATACAAAGGACAACCTTGAAAAATTCTCATCCATATTGGATTAAGTAATCTTCTTGGGTTATTCATCTTCTAGCAAAGCAAGTAGAGTATTTAATAGAAGAATTCTAGTAGTTGAAGAATCAATGCATGTCATTTTTTTGATGAGTCATCCAGGCTTGATCATGGGAAAGGTAGTGTTCTTGATGATTTTGAAGGTTCATTTGAAGAGCTTGAAATAAGTAATGTTTTGAAAGAAGAAACTGATGAACCAACTTTGGAATGAGAGGAAACTCAAGAGCTTCCCAAAGATTGACAATATCAAAAGGATCATCCAAGGGAACTCATCATTGGTGACACTTCAAAGGGAGTAACCACTAGATCAAAATTTAAATACTTAGACTCTAATATTGCTTTTATTTCTCAAATTGAGCCAAGGATTATTTAGGAGGCTCTTAATGATAAATGTTGGGTGATTGCTATGCAAGATGAACTCAATCAATTTGAGAGAAACAAAGTATGGGAACCTTTTCCTAGACCTAAAGATCATCCAATTATTGGTTGCTGGTGGGTATTTAGGAATAAACTTAATGAAGATGGTTTCATTACTAGAAACAAAGCTAGATTGATAGCCAAAGGCTATAACCAAAAGGAAGGCATTGATTATGATGAGACATTTGTCCCCGTAGCATGATTAGAGGCAATTAGAATTTTACTTGCATTTGGATGCCATATGAATTTTAAACTTTTTCAAATGGATGTCAAAAGTGCTTTTTTGAATGGTTTTATTAATGAAGAAGTTTATGTTGAACAACCCCCTAGTTTTGAAGACTATCAATTTCCAAATCATGTCTTTAAATTAACCAAAACACTATATGGATTGAAACAAACTCCAAGATCTTGGTATGATAGACTTAGTGCTTATTTATTAGACAATGGTTTTACAAAAGGGAATGTTGATACTATACTTTTTGTTAAAAAGAAATTGTATAATATTTTAATTATGCAAATCTATGATGATGACATTATATTTGGTGCTACTAATGAATCTTTGTGCCAAGAGTTTGCTTATTGTATTACTAGGGAATTTGAAATGAGCATGATCGGAGAAGTTAAGTTCTTCTTTGGTCTTCAAGTAACGCAATGCAAGGATGGAATCTTCAACAACCAATCCAAATATACAAAGGAACTTCTCAAGAAGTTTGATATGGATGGTTGCAAAGCTAGCAAAACTTCAATGAGTACATCCTTGAAGTTAGACAAAGATGAAAGTGGTAAGAAAGTTGATGAGAAGAAATGTCAAGATATTGTCGGATCACTTCTTTACTTAACCGCTTCTAGACCCGATATAATGTATAGTGTATGTTTGTGTATTAGATTTCAATCATGCCCTAGAGAATCACATTTAAATGCCACCAAAAGAATTTTAAAATATTTGAGTGGAACATTACATTTAGGACTTTGGTATTCTAGAAACACATTACTTAACATTTTAGTTTTTCATATACGGATTTTGCTAGTAACCTATTGGATAGTAAAAGCAAGACCGGTGCATGTCATTTTCTTGGTGATTGCCTAGTTTCCTGGTTTAGTAAGAAACAAATGTTTGTTGCTCTTTCTACCACAGAAGCCAAATTTGTTGTTGTATGTTTTTATTGTACTCAAGTTTTATGGATGAAGCAATAATTGGTAGACTATGGCAAAAATTTTGATCACATTCCCATCAAATGTGATAATACAAGTGCCATTAATCTATCAAAAAATCCAATCAAGCATTCTAGGTTAAAACATATAGATATTAGGCATCATTTCTTGAGAGATAATGTTCAAAATCAAAATGTTATTTTGGAATTTATGAACACTCAAAATCAACTTGTTGATATTTTTACAAAACCCTTGAATGATGAAAGATTAAATTTCATAAAATAACATATTAGCATGATAGATGGCAGCACTATTAATTAAATTTATTTCATATGCATATCAAAGATGGAATTAAGAATGCATGCAAAAGTATATTTTAACATGTCATAAAATTCTTCATTTATATCTATTTTGATCATGCATTAAAAGGCCACAAATTGAGATCTACAAATTTTTTCTTTGAAAATTTTCCTTAGCCTGCCCGGACTGTGTCTCAGTATGACCAGACTAGAGCTAGGCCTACCATACCATAGCTCATCCCTCTCAATTGTGCATACTGAGATCTGGTCTGACCGAGCTCCATTGAAATTTTATGACCGTTTCAATATAGTTTGCTAGATCTGCTCGAACTACCTTGTGCAAGATCGAGCACTCACAAAATTCATTTAAACCATTTTGCTTCAATTAGCTTGGTTCACTGAACTCATTTGAGCATGCTCAGACTACCAAACATCTGGATTAGTCCAACCAAACTATAAGTGGTCTGCTCAAGCTGCCTCAACGTTTTTAAAATTTCTACCCATTGGAAACCTTCCAAAACATGCATAACTCCTCTCTAACAGCTATAAATGGCTAGTTTGACCTCCAAACTCTATATAAAACTCCTTACACTAAAATTTTATGATATTCTTCAATTGATTTCACTTATAAACACTTAAACTATCTATTTCTCTTTCAATTTCATCATCATCATTTTCATGGCTCTTAAAACCTCTAAGAAGAAAGCTTTAAGACTTGAGAAGGGCAAGGGAATCGCCACTTCTTCCACTCCTTTAGAAGAATCTAGGACAAGGACTCACAAACCTAGACACTTAAGTGAAGAAGAAAAGCAAAGGTATGCTATCATCCAAAATAAGAAATGTGAACCAAACAAAATTCCTTCTTCTTTCACTCTAGAATCCCCAGGCATTAAATCCTATATTCATGAAGTATTATCATATCTTGGGTGGAAAAATTTTATTTTCTTAGAAAAGGATGATCATAGATACCTTCTCAATCTGAAAAATGCATTGTTGGAACTGGATTAGAAAGCCAAGTGGCTCTAGATTCAGGGGTTCCTGCTATAACCGAACATAAGGGAAAGATAATTTATACTAATATTGACAAGTTCATTTTATCAGGAAATGGGGATGCTCTACGCATTCCATTAGTTATGTATCAATATTCCCAAAGAACGTCTCACTACTTTGGTTGTTGCGAAGAGAGACTTAGAACCTCTAGGACCCTATTCTATCATATCTAAAATTTTCAAATGTCCTATAAACTTTCTTTCTAAGAATTTTTCTTCATTTGGGGATTCAACAAGGAAGGCTTCTTTTACCTATCCGATCCCTCTATTTTTGATACTATCTTACTTGATTTTTGGAGAGAAATTTTCCTAGAAATCAATTTCTATAAGCTTTCTAATTCTAAACATCTTAGAACCTTACTTCTTTGTATTCGCCATAGAATCATCACCTATACCATTAATGCTAGAGGTGAAAGCAATGAGAAAGTAATTCACAAAGATCTTTTACTTCTTTATTGCTTGGGAAAAAAGGTAAAAATTTAAACCAATAATGTAATATCCCATATAATACCACAAAATTTTGGAAATGTTAATTGTTGAAATTTAATTAAATGATTTAAAGTGTATATATGATTAAGTGGAAAGAAAGGAGAAAAGGGAAGTGTGTATATATTGTATATATATATATATACAACATATACAAGTCAACATCTTAATAATAAGGTTAAAAGATATTTGAATTAATTATATATTAATCGTTAGTGGAAGATGATATTTGATATTTATAATATTATAATATTTAATTGCTTGGTGGAGATTAAGTGGAGATTTATGTGGTTAAGTGAAGTGGAGTGGTTATTAACTTTTCAACATCTTCTTCTTTCTTCTCCAAGAGGGCCGGCCACCACCATTGTCAAAGGGAAAAGAGGTTTTGTTGCTTCCTAACTCAAGCAATTGAAGGATTTTAAGAGATCAAGTTAGAGTTTTAAGGATTTTTCTTCATATTTGGTAAGTTTCCAACTTATTTCTTTGATTTCTTTTGAGTTTGTGTTTATGAGTTTGGTGGATGGTTGGTGTAGTTGTGTGTATGGTTGATTTTGGTATGATTGAGGTTATTTTATCTAGTTAGCCTTGATATTTGGGATTGGATTGAAGAGAAAGGGTTAAGTTTGGTGAAGAAAATAAGAGTTGTGGATTGTGTAAGTTTTTAGTTGTGAAATATGGTTGTGATTGTGTTTTGTTGCTTGTAATTGAGTTGTTTTGATGTTATGCAAGTTTTATTATGGTATATTAATGGATTTGGTTGAGTTTGTATGGTGTTGATAAGGTTATTGTAAGATGTTTGTTAGATGTGGCGTTTTTGGTGTAGATTTTAGGTTTTTGGCCTGACACGCCCAGTAGCACTGCCATGTCTTTGAGCGTGTCGATGGTTCTATTTTTAGTATGGGTGACACGAGCAGTGACATGCTAATGTCACTGAGCGTGTCACAGCTTCTGTATAGTGGTAGTATTGACACGTCTAGTGACACGTCCATGTCACTGAATGTGTCATAGCTACTGTGTTGTTGGGGTTTTGACATGTCCAGTGACATGCCCATATCACTGAGCGTGTCATAGCTACTGTGTTGGAGGAGGATTGACACGTACAGTGACACGCCCATGTCACTAAGCATGTCAAAGCTTCTGTGTTGTGGGTTTAGGGCACGGTCAGGGACACGCCTGTGTTGTTGAGCGTGTCAAGTGTAGAGTTTGCCCTAGATAGTTCTTATCCTTATTTTCTTATGTGTATCACTAAGTGAGTATGTATTATCACCTTTGGTTTAGGTTTGAAGAGAATTGACTTACCCAAATCCAAGTGTTGAAGGATATCTTGGAAGAGGAGATTGGAATTGGCGTTTGTTGCTCTTAGAGGTAAGTACAAACCTTAAATGATTGCATACATTTACATGGCTTTGGGACTTAACACATTTGGTTGGAAAATGTGTTAAGTTACCTATTATATTGTTGGTGTATGAGAATGGTGCTATGATTTGCATAATGTAAACTATGTGAAATATATAATGATGATTCAAAATGTATGGATAATGCAATTTGTTATGTATACACTAGTGATGGTATGCAAAGCCATTGGTGATGGCTAAACTGATATAAATGAGATATTTAAGGCATTGTGCCTAGTTGATCATGAGAAAATGAAAAAGGTTTTGATAATGAAATTATGAAAGAATTGTGTGCCTAATATGTTATTCAATTTTTAGAGTTTTGTTGTTGGTGGCATGCCTAAAAGTAACAATCCCTTGAAGCTAGGGTTGACTTGGTTCTTGAAGCCTAGTTGGGTGTTACATGATGTAGCAGACCCTTGAAGCTGAGCTGGGCCTAGTCCTTGAAGCCTACTTGGGATGTTATATATGCGGTAATCCTCATTGTGATAATGATTCACCATCGGGTTAGATAAATGTAATTATTGGACCAAAGCAGTAACTCTGGAATTTGAATGGCATATTAGATCTCTTTGGGCCCATGCTCGTCTTTGCTTTAATGTGAATTATGAATGATGGAACAATTGAACAATATAATGAGATTTAATGTTATGAAATATGATATCCTTGTATATTGTTTCTAATTCTTGAAAGTTTGGCATTGGTATTACATTTGAATCATATTGTTATCAAGGTTTGTACCACTAAGCTTTTGACTTAGCGCGATTGTAATTTATCGCGCGGGTGATAGGGTAGATCCGGTTGAGCCAGAGAGTTCAGCTAGATCGAGTCAAGTCTTGGCTTGAGATTGTGAGAGCAGTGTTGACTTGGACATCAAGATCAGAGATGAACTGCCAGCATGTATAAATAATATATTTTTGTAAATATTGATTTTGATGTAAACATATGTATATTCCGCTACTTATTAAACAAATGTTTTGGATAAAATTTTGGGTAATGATGATATATATATGTATTTTAACAAGGAATGTTTTATCTATTACTTTCTATAATATAACTTAAATGTTTTAAGTTTACTTTAATTGTTGAAATGATGATTTGATGTTAAAGTTTTTTGTTTAAAATGGATTGTGACATTCTTGTATCCGGTATACGTATATTACATATGTGAGTGTATGTGGTGTACATATATGGGGTACAAGGGTGTTACAAATAAGTTTCTAATTGACAAATGTCGCATTCTCCGCAACCAATCTACCGAGACACTTATGATCACATCTTTTATTACTCAAATTGCCAAATATGTGAATGCTCTTACACCTACCAATGTAGCTACTCTTTCAAGCCCTCTTGATCCAGCCATAACTCCCATCAATATCAAATACTTGAAACACTCTAAATTCATAGTGGAAGTTGATGGCACATGCCATTATGCTTTTATTGCTTAAGGTATTAAAACACAACAAAGAAAAAGGCCAAGAATTGTTGATGAGAGCCAAGAGTCTTTTCAAGTAGAATTTCCAATATCTCAAACCTCTAGAACTCAAGGATCCATCCTTGATATCCTCCATCAAATTCAAGACCAAATTTCTTCCTGAACCTCTCATATTGATGATCTTACTAAGAAAGTCTCACACCTTCATATGGACTTTAGGGATATGCAAGAATTCATGGGCATTCCTAAATGTCCCCCATCGGATGAAGAAGGAGAAGAAGGAATGATGTCAACCTGCATCTTTGATGAAGCTTTATGAGAGGAAGAAGAGGAAGAGGGAAATGGAAATGGTGATGATTATTATCTTCCTTATACCCCTTTACCTTAACATTTGTATTTCTATTTTCTTGTATGATCATTATATATTTTGTTGGCCCTTAAATGAAAATGATCATACACACATGTTTTATTGTCATTTGCTTAACTTTAATAAAATTTTTAACTTTATCACTTAATGTTTGCATTTGATTTCTCATTCTTTTTGTCTTTGTCAAAGGGGGAGAAATTATTTGAATTGTTAGAATAGAATTACATATGTTGAGGGGTAGTAGAAGCACATATTAAGGGGTTGCAAGAATACTTATTAGACATGAAAACTTTTAATGCTCATTTTTAAATAATTCAATTTAATTGCCAAAGTCAAAAGGGGGAGATTGTTAGCCAAACTATTGGCCTCTATTTTGATCTTAGGCAACCAAATTGAATAGGACTAAAATTTGTACCAAGCTATTTTTTGCAGAATGTCTTCAGAGCCCGACCAGACTACCAGCTAGGCCGACTGAGCTCAGAGAAGTAGCTCACTATACTGAGTCGAGGAATGATGATACCGAGTATAGCTTGTCATACTGGACCGAACCCGATGAAAGTTAATGCACCATCACCAAAACTGAGAAGTAACGAAGCAGCGAGCATGAACTTTCCAGAACTGAGCTTACTGATCTGGAGAAATCACCGAGAATGAGCTGACTAGACAAAGCATGAGCTGACTAGACAGAGTACAAACTGAACATATCGAGCCTTAAAGTGATAAAACTAGGGATGAGCATATTAGACTTGACTCAAGGTAAAGTATGCAGAATCTTAGCATACCAGACAAAGGCTGACTAGACTGAATAAGTCCCGAGCATACTATTAGTTCAGACTTTAAAAAATATAGATGTTATCTATACACTCAATTAGTGGATACCACGTGCACTAGCCATTGAAGAACTTTGTCAGAAAATATGAAAGCACGACCAGATCGAGCTTAGTCCAACCATGCAGAGCTCGATCCGACCGATCTAAATGAAGTCTATAATGTTATAAATTTTTTAAATAGTGAACTCTTTAATTAATATTGATAATAGATAATGTATGGTGACAAAAGTGACCTAGATAAATGATATAAGTATAAAATAATATAGAAAATAATAAATAGTGGATCTTAAAATTTAATGAAGAAATTATTTTTACAGTTGTACGGGACTAAAACTCGAATTAGAATCAAAGGTTAAGAGTGAGGGTGCACCATAGTTATTGGGAGCATGCCCTCACCCGATTAAACTATATATATGCAAGTGCGTGCAGAAATTTCTTTTCTTTTCATCCATCTTCCATGCTTATCATCACCATCACCACCAAAACTTCTCCTTTCTTCTTCTTTTTCAAAGATTTAGCCAAACCTTAAAAGGAAATCACATCTAGTTATAGGTTTTTAGAAGAATAAGCTAGAAAAGATGAGATTATTAACAAGTAATTAAAGAGAAAAAGAGGGATTTTGAAGAGATATGTGCTTATGTATTTTAATTTGCAAATATTTAAATTTCTAAGAGTTTTAATGTTTGAATTGTTTGATTGAGTCATTTATGATGAATTATTTCTTCAAAGTATTGATTAAATGGATTGATGAGTGAAAAATGAATTAAAAGGACTTATATGTGATGATCATGATTCTTAATTCAACCTTTATAAGAATGAGTGAAAATGAATTAAAAGAACTTATATGTGACGAGTATGATTCTTAATTCAACCTCTATAAAAATTTGGTGGTTTGAGGTTGGTTTTAGCCATAAGTGATGGTTGAAGGTTTGATTAATTGAAGTTTGGATAAAGTATTTGATATGAACTCTTTTTATGCAAAAATTTGGTTTTGATATATTTTTAACTTAGATCTTCAATATGTTTGTGTTTTATAAAGTTTAAAGTGCAAACTACATAATTTTGGGATTCCACGGGAATGGTTTAGAGGTACTATGAGCATGGTATTAAAGTCAGGACTGCCGAATGAAGAATTACTCTGAAGGCAGACCCAAAATCAATGCCACAAGGGTGGCAAATAAGTGCCACGGCCGTGGGATTAGAAATGAGGTTGTTTACTTAAAGAAATAGTGTTATTTTGCATGCCACGGGCATGGTCCTGGAGTGCTACAACCGTAGGGGTCTACAAAGGTATTTGGCAGTCTCGTTTTGTATCCCACAGGCACGGGGTTGAGATGCCACGACCGTGGGGTACTTGGATGATGTTTGTGGCTTGTATTTTGTGATATAAGGGCCTGGTATAAGGCTTGCATGTTTGTGTTTCATATCTTTCTGTTGAGAATTCATGTTTATGTGTTACAAGTATAGAAAATAGTAATAAACTTTGGATATGTGACAAATATGTGTAATACTAGATATTGAACAAAGTATTGTTCCATTGAAATGGTATACAAAATTCAATGTTAATTCAATATTAACTAAAACTGATGAATTGCCCAAACCATACTGATTTTAGATCTAGCTTAGGATTGAATAGCTAGCCAGAGGGTGGATATCCATAGTGAGAGTGGGCATATCATGCCATTAATAGACGCATTGTGTCATAAGTGTTTGTGGGCATATTTGCCATTATAAATTCTTGAGATTGGGTATTAAATTGCCAATAGTGATCCGTTATCCAAACCTATGATCTGAGTTCAGTCAGCATGGGCAAATTTAAAGAAGTTATCTATATTGAAAATAATGTGTTATATGGTTGTTAAATTAACCAATTCTAGATTTAATCATGTTCAGTGTTTTAAGCTTCAATAAATTTATTAATTTCTTTATTAATGTTTTAAAGTGATAATTTCTATTGTTTCTAAATTAATTTAATAAGTTCCGTCACGTCTTTTGCAACCTATATCAATACCAGAATAGAAGTGGGATAAAGTCACTATGGATTTTGTGATTGGTCTACCAAACACCCAAAAGAAGCATGATACAATTTGGGTGATTGTTGATCGGATAACCAAATCAGATCATTTTCATCCCATTCGAGTTGATTATTCGATGGATAGACTTGTTGAATTGTATATTAATGAGATAGTCAGGCTTCATGGAGTGTCGATGTCTATTATTTTAAATCGAGACCCTCGTTTTACTTTAAGATTTTGGAAAAGTTTTTAGAAAGCATTAGGTATTCAACTTCATTTTAGTATTGCAATTCATCCCCAGACTGATGGTCAATTGTAAAGGGTGATACAATTACTTAAGGATATGCTTAGAAGTTATATAATCGATTTTAAAGGTAGCTCAGATAGATATTTGCCTTTAGTAGAATTTGCTTATAACAACAGTTATCAAACGAGTATTGAGATGACACCATATGAAGCACTCTATGGAAGGAAGTGTAAAACTCCATTGTGTTGGGTGGAATTGAATGAGAGCAAACTTATGGGACCTATGGGACCTGATCTCATAAGGCAAACTGAAGACAAAGTGAAGCTTATAAAGGATCAATTGAAAATTGCAATGGATAGACAAAAATCATATGCAAATTTGAAACAACAAGACATTGAATATAGTGTGGGAGATAAGGTACTCTTGAAAGTATCACCGTGGAAGAAGGCTTATCACTCTAGGAAGAAAGGTAAACTAAGTCGTAGGTTTATTAGACCATATGAAATACTTGAATGTATGGGTCCAGTAGTCTATAGACTAGCATTACCTCCAGAGCTAGCTAAAATTCATAATGTATTCCATGTGTCGATGCTTAGAAGATATAGATCAGATCCTTCACATGTGATTTAAGCAGAGTCCATTGAAATTCAGCCAGATTTCAGTTATGAAGAATAATCAGTGGCTATCTTAACTCATGAAGTAAAGGAGTTGCGTAATAAATGCATTCCTTTAGTGAAAGTGTTGTGGAGAAATCATTCGACAGAGAAAGTCACTTGGGAAAGCAAAGAGAAAATGAGATAACAATACCCTCAATTATGTCAAGCATCCATAACAGATAAATTTTGAGAATGAAATTTCTTTAGTGGGGAAGAATTGTAATGTTTAAAATTTTAAACAGTGAACTTTTTAATTAATATTGATAATTGATAGTGTATAGTGATAAAAGTGACCTGGATAAATGTTGAATAATGGATCTTAAAATTTACTGAAGATTTTACAGTTTTACGGGACTAAAACTCGAATTAGAATCAAATGTTAAGAGTGAGGGTGCACTATAGGTATTGTGAGCATGCCCTCACCTTATTAAACTATATATATATATACATGTGTGTGTGTAGAAATTTCTTTTCTTTTCTTCCATCTCCCACTCCTATCATCACCATCACCACCAAAACTTCTCCTTTCTTCTTTTTTTCAAAGATTTAGCCAAACCTTAAAAGGAAATCACATCAAATTATAGGTTTTTCGAAGAAGCTAGAAAAGGTGAGATTATTAACAAGTGATTAAAGAGAAAAAGAGGGATTTTGAAGAGGTATGTGGTTATGTATTTTAATTTGCAAATATTTGAATTTCTGTAAGTTTTAATGTTTGAATTGGTTGATTAAGTAATTTATAATGAATTATTTTGTAGCACCCCTAATTTTTAGAAAATTAAATTAAATAAATTAAAATTAAATTGGATAAATTAAATAAATGATTTAATTGGAAAATGAAAGGATTTTAAGTGATAAAGTAAAATGTATATTTGAAATATATTGGAAATAAACATGACATATACCTAAGATATACATCACATATATATATATATTGTATAATTAAGTAAACAGTGACTTATTATATATATATAGATAAGGATGAATGGAAAGAGAAGAGATTTCTTTCTTCTTCTTTTATTCCTTTGAACGTGAGCTAGAGAGAGAGAGAGGAGTTATTTTCTTCTTCCATACATCAAAGATTGAAGGAAATTTAAGGATTCAAGTGGAGTTTTTGAGGATTCTTCATCAATTGGTAAGTTACTTTATCAATTTTATAAGTTCTTTGGAATTCTATGGAAGAACATGATATGCGGATTTTGGAATTATGTATTAGCATGTTTTAATAGCTTATTTTGGTATGTATAAATTTGTTGTGAGTAGTTAATAATGATTTTAAGGTTGGATTGAAGAAATGATTGAATTTAAGTTGTGTTTGGAAGGTGATTGTGTTGACTAGTTGAGTGTGCAAAATACAAAAATTTTGCCTAACATGGCTAGTGACATGGCTATGTCACTGGGCGTGTCAACGGTGCTGAGTTTCAACATTAATGACATGACTGGTAACACAACCATGTCCCTGAGTGTGTTGTAGCTACTGTAAGGAAAAATAATTGACACGGCCATTAGCACGCCCGTGTTGTTGAGCATGTCAACATTTCTATGAGGCAAAATGAATGACACGGGCAGTGACACACCCATGTCATTGGATGTGTAAGAGTGGGTTAATGACACGGTCATTAATACGCCAGTATTGTGGGGCGTGTTACTTGAGGAAATTGTCCAAAATAACTCTGTTCTTTGTCTTTCATTTGTAATTCCTAATTTAAAATGTTTGATGTTGAGAATGCCTTAGAATATGATATAAATGGTTATTTATGATCACATTTGGCTTAGGCATTAAGAGAGAGTAGTTTTCCCAACCCTAGTGTTGAAGGGCAACTTGGAAGAGAAGGTTGGAGGGAGTTTTGAAGCTTGTTTTGCAGTGCTTTCTAAGGTATCTATAAACTCTTGATAAATGGAATGTGATTGCATTACATTTGGCCTAACACATTTTGGATGGAAAATGTGTTAAGCTACTTGATACATGAACAATTGTGTTGTGACATGTAAATTGTTATGTATGCATTATGAAAAACCATTGTTAATGGCTAGATTAAATAAAATGGGAAAATGACCCAAAGTGTTTGGGTAATGTGGTTTCATTATGAAATGTTGAAATGAAATGACATTGATATGAATGAGAAAAATGGGAAAATGAGAAAGGGATTGAGAATGGAAAATGTGAATTAATTGTGTGCCTAGTATGTTATTCAATTTTTAGAGTTCTATATTTGGAGGCATGCCTATGAAGTTATCCTCAATATTTTCCTTCAGCGCTAGACGCTTGGCGTCACTATGATATGATTTGGCTTCGGGGCTAGCTTTTGAGCATTACTTGATTTGCCTTTGGGGCTAGACACATGGTGTCATTATGGATAAAACAGTAACTCTAGGATTTTAATAATACATTTTTAACTTAGATCTACAATACGTTTGTACTTTATGAAGTTAAAAGTGCAAACTATATAATTTTGAGATGCCACGGGTATGGTTTGGAGGTACCATGGGCGTGGTATTGAAGTCAGGACTGTCGAAGGAAGAATTACTCCGAAGGTAGACCCAAAATCAATGCCATTGGATTGGTAAATAAGTGCCACAGTCGTGGGATTGGAAATGAGGTTGTTTACTTGAATTTTTTTTGAAGAAATAGTGTTGATTTGCATGCCATTGGCGTGGCCCTGGAGTGGCACGACTGTGGGGGCCTACAAAGGTATTTGGCAGTCTCATTTTGTATCCCACAAGTGTGCGGTTGGCTTACTTAGATGTTATTTTTGGCTTGTATTTTGTGATATACAGGCCTGATATAAGTGAGTTTCTTATCCTTGTGTTGAGAATTCATGTTTATGTGTTAAAAGTATAGAAAAGAGTAATAAACTTTGGATATGTGACAAATATATGTAATACTCAATGTTGAACAAAGTATTGTTCCATTGAAAAGGTATACAAAATTCAATGTTATTTCAGTATTAACTAAAACTAATGAATTGCCCAAACCATACTAATGTTAGATCTAGCTTGGGATTGAATGGCTAGCCAGAGGGTGGATATCCATAGTGATAGTGGGCACATCATGCCATTAATAGACAAATTGTGTCATAAGTGTCTGTGGGCATATTTGCCATTATAAATTCTTTAGATTGGGTATTAAATTGCCAATAGTGATCCGTTATCCAAACCTATGATCTGAGTTCAGTCAGCATGGGAAAATTTAAAAAAGTTATCTATATTGAAAATAATGTGTTATATGGTTGTTAAATTAACCAATTCTAGATTTAATCATGTTTAGTGTTTTAAGCTTTAATAAATTTATTAATTTCTTTATTAATGTTTTAAAGTGATAATTTCTATTGTTTCTAAATTAGTTTATGTATAGTTCTCTTTCCTTTAAATTTCTTACATATTATAAATACATAAGCACCACTAAGCTTTGCTTAGCGTGTTAAAATTGATTTATGATGCACAAATCAAACTAGAAGAATTAAGACTGCAAAGTGAGAGACATACATTTCAAATCAACTGCATCATAAAGGTTCAAAGAGTAGTATTATAAATATTGTAGTCTGTATGGTTCACATAGAAATACTTTATAATTTTGTATGACTGTTGTCTAAGCTTGAGGGTAGTAAGAGAATTATAATAATGTTTACAATATAAGTTAATAATAGGAGTTCTTTGTACTTTAAATAGATACATGTTTGTAATGCAGGCATAATCACGGTATTGATTTTGAAAGTTTTATAATTGCATTAACGTATTAAAGCATTTTGGTTTTACTTATATATTATTTATAGTCAAATAAGAGTATTTAAGTGACATCACCTATGTAGTTAAGTGTATAAACTATTTAGGGGGTGTTACAAAATAAAACCGTGCCGAGCTCGAGCTGACCGAACTAAAGGCAGTTCGACCATGAACTAGCTCAGAAAAGTGATTTTAGTAGGAGACAAAAATCAAACATGTTGGCTCCCACTATAAATGGCTAGTTGAAGACTTCAAAGCTATAAATATTACAAGAAATTACATTTTTGTGTAAGATTGTGATTGTAAGAGCCAAGTTTAACATCTTTCATTTCTTTACATCAAAATCTATACTTGTATTCTTTAAGTGTTGGGTGTGAGCATTAAAATACCATTTTAGGTTTGAGTGTGAGGTTTGAAACTCTTAGGTTGTAGAGTGAGCTGTTGCGCTCGAATTAAGTTCTACTACAAGCGGCACTCGCAAGTATTAGAGGTAGCTATAGCAAAGGTGATCGCCCAAAGGTCGTTTCCCCAAGAAGGTGTAGTTCGTAATAGCTTGATTAGCAAGTAATTTAAAAGAGAGAGTTTGTTGTTTGGAATTGTAAAAGAACAATTTAAACCTAAGATTAAGGAGTGTAGGGTTGATGTATGAAGGTTGTACAAGATCAAATCGATTCTTGGGAAGGTGCCTAGGGTCATAGGTCCATTCAATCAAAGCCCAATTCTCAATTATCCATTAACATAACCTTGTAATTAATTTGTTTATTAAGGTTAATTAGTCACTTACCAATCCATTAGTTCTCACATTCATGAATTAATAATGACCAATTCTTTTACATTACCAAATTAACTAAACCCTAGAACTTATATTTCTAATTCATTCATAGGGTAGTCGATTGCATAATTTCGATATCGAATTTCACCTCTCGGTCCTTCATTCAATATCTAGAGATCAATAGGCAGCTAATCTATCAACCTAGCATATAATCCAATGCAATCAACCAACAACAAGGTACATTAATGGAAATATCAAATCAAAGCATTCAATCAAATATACTACAAACCCTAGGCATGGGTATTTAGCTCAACATCATCAAATTAAAACATTCATTCAACTCAATATAAATCAAATACAAATTGTTCATTGCAATATCAATTCTCTTAATACGACAAAAACAATATTGGAATGAATTAAAAGAGAGAATAGACAAACCCCTTGTAAACCTTTCAGTGAACCTTCTTCAACCCTCAAGAGCTTGTTAACCCAACTTATCCCAAAGAACCAAATTGAAGCTTGTCAATGGAAGATGGAGAAGATGAAGATGAGGGACAAGGAGAGTGTCACTCTCTCCTCATCCCAAATTATGTTTGCCCTCTCCTTCTCTTTTCTTTTCTCTAACTCAAACCCTAGCCGCTCTCGCCAAAGAAAAAAATCCCCTTTCTTATTTCGTGCAACGAATTTATATAAATTTAGGGTGACACGGCCAAGCCAAGAGTGGCTTGGCCGTGTTCTTGCTTTCCTTAGGTGACACGGCCAAGCCAAGGTTGGCTTGGCCGTGTCTCTTGATTTCCATGGGACACGGCCAAGACAGTTGGCCGTGTCCCTCACTGTGGCTTCTTCTTTCTTTCTTTTTTTTCTTTGTTCTTCAAGGAGGTGACACGGACAAGCTAAGAGTGGCTTGGTCGTGTCTCATGTGATATTCATCTTTTCTTTCTTCTTTGGAATGGTGAGTGACACGGCTAAGCTTAAGTGAGCTTGGCTGTGTTTGACATGTTTGGAGGGACATGGCTAGTGGCTTGGCCGTGTCCCTTGGGTGTGTCACCTACTGCTCTTCATTCTTTGCTCTTCTTTCTTTGGTCTTCTTTGATTTTCTCTTTGAGTGAGACACGGCCAGAGGCTTGGCCGTGTCTCTGGGTGTGTCTGCTTCTGCCTTGAATTTCTTTTGAGGGACATGGCCAAGCTTGCTTTGGCTTGGCCATGTCTTGCTTGGTTCATGCTTTTCTTGCCCTGTTTTGATCTTCCAAGGGTGTTTTTGTACCTAAACCTAAAAACAACACTTTAAACACACTTAAAACAACAATTAATCAAAACATTAACTAAAACACACATAAAATCATACTAAAAACTAGTACAAAAATGACCTAAACAACTACCCCACACTTAACTCCTTGCTTGTCCCCAAGCAAGGCTAAAATCAAAACACACTAACCAGATGAATTTTATTAAGTTCAAGAGTTATAAAGATGCATCAAGACTTCCCTATCCCTAAATCCGCAATCAATATCGAATCAAACAAAATTGACACCAATGCAATTAAGTGGTTTTCCATGCATAACCAATGTTGTCACTCCCTCACCAACTCTTACAAGTGTTTGATCATGGTGGTGTTTACACTCATAACAATCAATGAAAGATTATTACCATAGGCTTGCTTATCAATCAAATCTCCACCACCAAATTTCAATCAAGCATCAATCAAAAGGTCTTTCTTTTGGTTGTAATGGGGCTAAGGTAAAGGCATGACATTTAGGAAATGTAAGCTTAATCATTAAGTTCAAGAGCACTTCAAGAATGAAGTAACCGATCATATGTATAACTAACAATCCCAAAACACCTTCCTCTCATCTACCCCTTGACATTAAAGAGTTTTTCAAGGGAACTCACTTATTAAATCTTGTAATGATACATTCCAACCCTTTCAACAAGAACAACAATTATTCTTATTATTATATATATATATTTTTCTTTTTTTTCTTTTTTTTTCTTTTTTTTCTTTTTTTTCTTTTTTTTTATTATTTTGCTTTGTAATCTTAAACCTACTAAATTTAACCCCACACTTAATTCAACACAACACTCTGTCATAAATGCTCTTAAAATGCTCTTGACCTAATGAAAGGTTAAGAGTTAAACAACAAGATTCAAGCTAATGGTGTTGTGAAAAAGAAAGAAAAGGAAAAATAAAATAAGCTAAAAATTGGCTAACTAAGGTTAAAAATAGGGTTCTTTTAAAGCCAAAGTGGGTTCACCTAATTGCCTTAATCATCTTGATGCCAAATTGAAATTTTTATGTAGTCTTAAAAAGCATTTCAAAGCAAGTTCTAGCAAATCATCAATCAAAGATGTTTACCCACAAAAAGAATAATAACTTGATGGCTCAATTCCTCACTAGGTTAATGGCAATGCAAGGAAAAACCAACAAAATTGACAATAAGCACCAATTCTACTCAATTCTCAAATTCATGCTTCAAAAATTCAAAGGTCATCTATCAACAATTTTTAAAACAATTGAACTTTCTAAAACACATTTATTCAAAGAAAAACATTAAAAACATTAACTAAAACTTAAACAAAAACAAGTTAAAAGTAAAAACACAAAAACACAAAATGCAATTAAAAGTAAAAACACAAAACATAAAATGTACCCCACACTTAAAGATTCACATTGTCCTCAATGTGAGCATGCATACTACAGAGGGGGTTTAGATGAAACCTGATTTCCATCGTTCCCATATACGATGTGTGGGGCTCCTTCCACCCATAATGCAATTGGAGCCCATGACTGAGAGGATGAATAATATGTAACTTTGAAATGTACCCAATGTACGGCAACCCCTAAATAGTATTCCTTGAAGAGAATATGTCTCAAAGGGACAGGTGAAGGTCACCTCGGGGTGATCCTTCAGTGCAATAGGAACGTGCTGATAATCTTTGTCTTTGTGCAATATAGGCATATCAGATTTCTACTCTTCCTTACCACAAAGAGTAGTAGAGATGACTTTTGGGGACTCTTTAAGTTCAACCAAGTTTGGTTGAATCACTTCTTCATCCACTTTAAGAATGTCAAGTCCCATCTCAACAACCTCAGCATCTTGCTCCTCAACCTTCAAGCTACATGGAAATGGATTTGGTGGCCTATCAGGATTGGAAAATTCATGCAACTTTGATGAGGTTAATGCCTCCAAATTCTCCTTCTCATTTGATTGGCTCAACTCCTCAATGTTGGTTTGTATCTCCTCGTCATTATCTTCTTGATTAGTACCTGCATCCAAAGAATCACAAAATTTGTTATATATTACCTGTTCACTCCTCAAATTTGTGATTACCTTGACTTGCTCCAATTGGCTAGGAAATTCCTCTTCTTGGTGTGCTTGGAGTTGATTTGTCAGTTGCCTAACTTGAATTTCCACCCTCTTCAATGATTCCTCCAAAGAATCAATCCTCTCATTGATCCCTTCCTGATTTTGTGTGCTAATTTGAATGTAAGCATTCAAATCATCTTCCACTGTGGATTTCTTGAATTGAATATGATTTTGTGCACTAATTTGAATGAAGGCATTCAAACTATCTTCCAAAGTGGGTTCCTTAAGTTTATCTTGATTTTGCGTGCTAATTCGAATGAAGGCATTCAAACTATCTTCAAGTGTAGGTGTCTTAAGGTAATTTTGATTTGAATATTGCTCTTGAGAGTAAGAGTCTCTTTGGTAAGGTTGAAAAAAATTTGGAGGTGGAATGTGCTGCTGATTTTTCCAAGAAAAATTTGGTTGGCCTCCCCAGTTGGGCTTATAAGGATTGGAATATGTATTATTTCTACCCATCTGCTGGAAACCTTGGTAGTCATATTCTTCCTCTTGCCATTCTTGGTATCATCCAAAACCCATTGAACACGTATTTGCACTATGGCCTACATTGCCACATGCTGCACATATCTCTTGGCGTGGCATAGGTGCTCTTCCTCTTACATTTAGCACCTTAAGTTGATTCGTCAATTCTTCTAATTGCCATGCCATTTCAGAATCATCGTTCCTTTCATAAACTCCCCCGTGCCTTGAAAACTACATTATTATAAAAGGCACTTAGCAACTTAAAGAAAAACAAACAAATAATTAAATTAAAAGAAAATTAAACAAAACAAACAAACAATTAAAAGAAAACAAACAAACAATTAAATTGTAAAGAAAAATCAAATTATCACTACTTAAACAACCTTCCTCGGCAGCGGCGCCAAAAACTTGTTGCGCTCGAATTAAGTTCTACTACAAGTGGCACTCGCAAGTATACGAGGTAGCTGTAGCAAAGGTGATCGGCCCAAGGTCTTTTCCCCAAGAAGGTGTAGTTCGTAATAGCTTGATTAGCAAGTAATTTAAATGAGAGAGTTTGTTGTTTGGAATTGTAAAAGAACAATTTAAACCTAAGATTAAGGAGTGTAGGGTTGATGTATGAAGGTTGTACAAGATCAAATCGATTCTTGGGAAGGTGCCTAGGGTCATAGGTCCATTCAATCAAAGCCCAATTCTCAATTATCCATTAACATAACCTTGTAATTAATTTGTTTATTAAGGTTAATTAGTCACTTACCAATCCATTAGTTCTCACATTCATGAATTAATAATGACTAATTCTTTTACATTACCAAATTAACTAAACCCTAGAACTTATATTTCTAATTCATTCATAGGGTAGTCGATTGCATAATTTCGATATCGAATTTCACCTCTCGGTCCTTCATTCAATATCTAGAGATCAATAGGTAGCTAATCTATCAACCTAGCATATAATCCAATGCAATCAACCAACAACAAGGTACATCAATGGAAATATCAAATCAAAGCATTCTTTCAAATATACTACAAACCCTAGGAATGGGTATTTGGCTCAACATCATCAAATTAAAACATTCATTCAACTCAATATAAATCAAATACAAATTGTTCATTGCAATATCAATTCTCTTAATACGACAAAAACAATATTGGAATGAATTAAAAGAGAGAATAGAAAAACCCCTTGTGAAGATGCCAAGAGTAGGATTACTAATCTTCCTCCTAGCTCCACTTGATGTATGATGAAGAACTCAAGCCCTCTTCAATGGTTGATTCCCCTTTTGCAATATTGAATGGAGCTTTCTCAAGTCACCAAACCTTTGGATGATTATGCCTTTGGAAAATGGAATGGAGCTTTCTCAAGTCACCAAACCTTTCAATGAAGCTTCTTCAACCCTCAAGAGCTTGTTAACCCAACTTATCCCAAAGAACCAAATTGAAGCTTGTCAATGGAAGATGGAGAAGATGAAGATGGAGGATGAAGATGAGGGACAAGGAGAGTGTCACTCTCTCCTCATCCCAAATTATGTTTGCCCTCTCCTTCTCTTTTCTTTTCTCTAACTCAACCCCTAGCCGCTCTCGCCAAAGAAAAAAAATCCTCTTTCTTATTTCGTGCAATGAATTTATATAAATTTAGGGTGACACGGCCAAGCCAAGAGTGGCTTGGCCGTGTTCTTGCTTTCCTTAGGTGACACGGCCAAGCCAAGGTTGGCTTGGCCATGTCTCTTGATTTCTATGGGACACGGCCAAGATAGTTGGCCGTGTCCCTCACTGTGGCTTCTTCTTTCTTTCTTTTTTTTCTTTGTTCTTCAAGGAGGTGACACGGCCAAGCCAAGAGTGGCTTGGTTGTGTCTTGTGATCTTCATCTTTTCTTTGTTCTTTAGAATGGTGAGTGACAAGGCCAAGCTTAAGTGAGCTTGGCCGTGTTTGACATGTTTGGAGGGACACGGCCAGTGGCTTGGCCATGTCCCTTGGGTGTGTCACCTACTGCTCTTCGTTCTTTGCTCTTCTTTCTTTGGTCTTCTTTGATTTGCTCTTTGAGTGAGACACGGCCAGAGGCTTGGCCGTGTCTCTGGGTGTGTCTGCTTCTGCCTTGAATTTCTTTTGAGGGACATGGCCAAGCTTGCTTTGGCTTGGCCATGTCTTGCTTGGTTCATGCTTTTCTTGCCCTATTTTGATCTTCCAAGGGTTTTTTTGTACCTAAACCTAAAAACAACACTTTAAACACACTTAAAACAACAATTAATCAAAACATTAACTAAAACACACATAAAATCATACTAAAAACTAGTACAAAAATGACCTAAACATG
The DNA here is from genome assembly GCA_947685225.1 of Garcia nutans. Lineage (NCBI taxonomy): Eukaryota > Viridiplantae > Streptophyta > Magnoliopsida > Malpighiales > Euphorbiaceae > Garcia > Garcia nutans. The sequence continues at coordinate 17,285,395 of CANTUV010000023.1, read as the reverse complement.
AGCCTGGGAAAACTCTTATTGGGTTGTGAGAGAAATTTTCAAACCTTGTAAAAGTTTGGTGTGAGCTTATGAAAACACCAAGTTAGAGTTGAGCTTGTAAAAACTCTAGATTAGTATCTATTTTAATTCCTTAAAAAAACTCACAATACCCAAATTCCATAAATTCCAAAACCCTAAGCACATGAAATAAAGAACCCTAAATGGAAATAGTAGTTATAATTTAGATGTTTATTTGCCTTATTCAATTCTATATTTGATTATGCTTTGATTTATTTTATATGCTTTAATTTATTTAAGTTCAATGCTTGGTTCATTTAATTTATCATGGATGGATGTTTACTTTCTACTGATGTTTAATACCTTTGATGAATGATTTATTTATGATGAATGGTTCTTTACTTTTTCAATTTATTTAGATTTCCAAATGTTGTAAGAGGTATGTTTTCACTTGGTGGATACCTCATTGGTTAAATATCATGTAATTTAAATTGCTTTTCTATTTTAGAACAAATGTAAAGGACATGTTTCTACCTTTCGGTGGGTGTCCTATTTAGGCATGGGATGTAAGGACATGTTTCCATCTTCGGGTGGGTGTCCATTTATTTGTTTTGCTTGGACATTTTTTTTATTTTCAATATATCGATGCTTTATTTTAATTATTGTGTGTAATATGGATAATGTTGTTATACTTAAGAATTTTATAATATTAAGACCTGCAGAGGAGGCCGGTTCCAATGAACCGGGCATTGTGGGGGTTCTGGGCCATTTCTCACCTTCCCCACACGTACCCAACTTTCTGAACCCATTAGGGGGTTGGGGATTCCTTAGGAATCGAGTCATCCACCCCTTTCTTTTTTCCCGGCCCGTCCGGGTGGCGACTCCATTTTTTCGGACTTAGGTCCGTGTTCTATAATGCTCCGAGCACTAAACAGTGCCGAAGTCGCAAGAACCATTCCACCGGGAGTGGGGGCAAAAATTCCTGCTCACACCCAGTCTTTTCACCATTCTAGCGTTTAGCCCGTAGGCAATCATAGGCATGCCGCCAAACCCAGAACTCTTAAAATTGAATAACATATTAAGCACACATTTTATTCATATTTCTCATTATCAAATTCTTTCATAATTCCTTTACCAAAACTTTTCTCATTTTTTCATGATCAAACTAGGCACATTGCCTTATTATATCATATTTTTCTCATTTTTTTTTCATTTTTTCATTTTTCTCATTATTAATCTCTTTCTCATTGTCACATATTCAATCTTGGCACATTGCCTTATTTTTCACATTTTTTTCTCAATTTTTCTGATTTTTCACATCTTTCTCATTTTTCTCACTTTTCTCACTTTTCTCATTTTTATCAATATCAATTCATTTCATTATTCCACATATCTCATTTTTGCATTCACAACACATTACCCAATTACTTTGGATATTTTCACATAATATACATATTTCACATTCTACACAATTTAGCCATTATCAATGGCTTTTCACAATGCATTTAACACATATATGACATTACAAATGTCATTGCACATTATTCATACTCAATCAATGAACCAAGTAACTTAACACATTTTCCATCCAATATGTGTTAAGCCCAAATGTCATGCAAATATTGTAATATCCCAAAGTGTGCCTTAGAATTTTTGATATAATTGTTGTTTTAATTGGATTTAATGTATATGTGTAATTGGAAAGAGGAAGGAAGTGAAGAGAGAGTGTATATGTTGTATATATAGTAATATATACAACATATACAAGTCAAGTTAGTGGAGGTCAAAAGATGATTAGTTAATGATTTTACATTAATTAAGTTAATTAAGTGGAATTTGAGTGAGTGGAAGTGGATGGAGATATTTAGAATATTTTAATATTAAAATGCTTGGAGGAGAGGGTTTTGAGGAGATAGTGGTTGAGAGTTTGACTTTGTTACTTTGTTTTCTTCTTTCTTTCTTTCTTCTTCGTGGTTCACCTTCCTCTTCTTTTTTTTTTCTTTGTTTTGGCCGGCACTCCATAGCAAGAGAGCAAGAGAGAGAGATTTGATATTCCAAACTCAAAATTGAAGGAAGTTTTCAAGTGATCAAGTTGGACATTTAAGAGTTTCTTCATCCTTGGTAAGTTCTCCACTTGATTCTTTGATTTTCTTTGAGTTTATGAGTTGAGGTTGGGGTTGATATGTGTTTGTTTGATTGTGGTGTGTTTAAGAGTGTTTGGTTCAATTGATTTTGGATTTTGGGGTTGGATTGAAGGAAAGAGTAAGTTTGTTAAAAGAGAAAGTGTTGTGGTTGTGTTTAAGGTTTGTAGTGATGATTATGACTTGTGTTTGATGTATGTTTTGAGTTGTTTTGTATTTTTACAAGTTTGTTATAGTTTTTGGGTGTGTTTAGTTAAGTTTGTTTGAAGTGGAAGATGGTGGAAGTAAGAGGATTGTTGGATGTGAGGTTGTTGTTGCCGGAATCTATATTTTTGGCCTGACACGCCCATGAGCACGGCCAAGTCATTGGGCGTGTCGATAGTTCTATGTTGCAGTAGCTTTTGCACGTCCAGTGACACGCCCATGTCACTGAGCGTGTCATAGCTACTGTGTTGGTGAGGACTGACACGACCATGAGCACGTCCGTGTTGTTGGACGTGTCAATGTTTCTGTGAGAAAGAATATATTACACGTTCAGTGACACGCCAGTGGTTCTGAGGGTGTCAAAGCTTCTGTGTTGTGGAGTTAGGGCACGGTCAGGGACACGCCCGTGTTGTTGAGCGTGTCATGTTTAGAGTTTGCCCTGGTTGGTTCTTTGCTTTATTATCTTATATGTATCTCTAAGTGAGTGTGTATGATTACCTTTGGTTTAGGTTGTGAAGAAGTTGAATTTCCCTAACTTAAGTGTTGAAGATTCTTGGAGGAGGAAGTGTATAGATTGGTGTGAGTTGGTTTTGAGGTAAGTACAAACCCTACCTTATTGTATGCCTTTATATGATCTTAAGACTTAACACATTTGATTGTAAATGTGTTAAGAAATCTATTGCATTGTTGATGCATAATAATAATGTTATGTTTTGCATAATGTGAACTTTGTGGAATGTATGTTGAGGATTCTAAAGATATGATGATGTAAATGCAAATGAAATAAGAAATGTGAAAGATATGATGATATGATGAAATATGGAATGTATGTGCAATTCAATTGATTGTGATGAATACTTCAATGATGAGTTATTTTAATGTGAATTGAGATAATTGAAGTATGTTTGCCTAGATGATGATGTTCAATACAAATTGTTATGTATACTCTATTGATGAGATGTGAGGCCATTGTTGTTGGCTACAATGATGTAAATGAGATGATTGAGGCATGGATGCCTAAATGATGATGAGAAAATGAGAATGAAATTGATAATGATTTAATGAATGAATTGTGTGTCTAATGTGTTATTCCATTTTCAGAGTTTTGTTGTTTGTGGCATGCCTAATAGTAACAATCTCTTGAAGTTAGGTTGGGCTTGATCCTTGAAGCCAAGTTGGGTTGAAGTTTAGCATGCTTAACTCCCCTTGAAGTTTGGTTGGGTCTAGTCCTCGAAGCCTAATTGAGATGTTACAACCTGTTGCGCTAAAATTAAGTACTACTACAAAGCGTCACTCGCAAGTATACGAGGTAGCTGTAGCAAAGGTGATCGCCCCAAGGTCGTTTCCCCAAGAAGGTGTGGTTCGTAATAGCTTGATTGACAAGTATTTAATTGTGGAAATGTTTGTTGTATGAAATGTGCAAGATTAATTTAAACCTAAAATTAACGTGCGTAGGTTGAAGTGCGTGATGGGTGTGCAAGATCAAATCGATTCTTGGGAAGGTGCCTAGAGTCATAGGTCCATTCAATCAAAGCCTAATTCTCAATTGTCCATTAACATAACCTTGTAATTAATTTGTTTCTTAAGATTAATTAGTCAATTACCAATCCATTAGTTCTCACATTCATGAATTAACAATGACAAATTCTTTTACATTACCAAATTAATAAACCCTAGAACTTATATTTCTAATTCATTCATAGGGTGGTCGATTATATAGTTCCGATATCGGATTTCACCTCTCGGTCCGTCATCCAATATTCAAAGATCAATAGGTAGCTAATCTATCAACCTAGCATTTAATGCAATACAATCAACCAATCAACAAGGAACATCAATGTAAATATCAAATCAAGACATTTAACCAAATATACTACAAACCCTAAACATGGGTATTTAGCTCAACATCATCAATTTATAACATTCATTCAACTCAATATAACACAAATACAAATTGTCCATTGCAATATCAATTCTATTAATACAACAACAACAATAAGCAATGAATTAAAAGAGAGAATAGAAAAACCCCTTGTGAAGATGCCAAGAGTAGGATTGCTAGTCTTCCTCCTAGCTTCACTTTGATATGTTTGATGAAGAACTCAAGCCCTCTTCAATGGTTGATTCCCTTTGCAATGTGGAATGGAGCTTTCTCAAGTCACCAAACCTTTGGATGGAGCTTTCTCAAGTCACCAACCTTCAATGGATATGCCTTTGGAAGATGAAATGGAGCTTTCTCAAGTCACCACTCCCTTCAATGAAGCTTCTTCAACCTTCAAGAGCTTGTTAACCCAAATTTTCCCAAAGAACCTCAAAGATCCTATCAATGGAAGATGGAGAAGGTGGAGAGGATGGAAATGGAGGTTTGGAGGTGAAGGGACAAGGGAGAGTGTCACTCTCCCCCTCTCCCACGTTTTTTGCAGAAAAATGGCTCCAAGAAGCCAAAAACTTCCTCCATTTCCCTCTTCTTCTCTATTTAATTGATTCAAAAATCAACACCCATGCCTTCCAACTCATCCCATTTCCCTTTGTCCCCCACTTTTATTTGTTTAATATTTCTTTTGGCAAGCAATAAGTCTTTGTCTCCCACTTGTTCTCCACTTTGTTGAAAGAATTTTGACTTTTCAGGTGGGACACGGCCAAGCCAAGACAAGCTTGGCCGTGTCTCTTGCAAATTTTCCTTGCTTTCCTTGAGGTGACACGGCCAAGCCTTGGTTGGCTTGGTCGTGTCTCTTGAATTTCATGGGACACGGCCAAGGACACGGCCGTGTCCCTTGAGCGTGTCAGCCACTGCCTCTTTTCTTTCCTTTCTTTCTTTCTTTGGTGGTGGGAGGTGACACGGCCAAGACTTGTTTGGCTTGGCCGTGTCCCTTGATTTTTCATGGGACACGGCCAAGCCTCAAGCCAACTGGCCGTGTCCCTCACTGTGTGTTTCTTTGCTTGCTTTGATTTCCAGAGGGTGACACGCCCAAGCCTTGATTGGCTTGGCCGTGTTTGATGTGGATTGGAGGACACGGCCGTGTCCCTTGGGTGTGTCCGTCTCTGCTTGATTTTCCTCTCTTCCTCTTTGGAGTGTGACACGGTCAGGCCTTAGTTGGCTTGGCCGTGTCTGACATTTTTGGGGGGACATGGCCAGTGACACGGCCATGTCCCCTGAGTGTGTCACCTTCTGCTTGATTTTTGCTCTTTCTTGCTTTGTTCTTTGGTTTTGCTCATCAGGTGAGACACGGCCAGAGGCTTGGCCGTGTCTCTGGGTGTGTCTATTCCTGTTTCTTCATTTTTGCTCTGTTTTCCACTGTTTTGATCTTCCAAGGGTGTTTTTCCACCTAAACCTAAAAACAACACTTTAAACACACTTTAAACAAAAATCAATCAAAACATAAACTAAAAACACATAAAAATCACACTAAAAACTAGTACAAAAATGGACTAAACACAACCCTTGAAGCTAGGTTGGGTTTGGTTCTTGAAGCCAAGTTGGGTTGATACTTAGCATGCTTTGTTCCCCTTGAAGCTTGGTTGAACCTAAATCCTTGAAGCCTAGTTGGGATAATGATAATGATAAATGTGATAATTAAACCAAAACATTAACTCTGAAAGTTGAATGGCATATTAGTGTCTTTGGACCCATGCTTGTCTTTGTTTTCAATGTGATTCTTGAATGGTGAAACCAATGAATAATAAGATACATGTTTGTGAGATATAATGTTTTGATATGATATTGAACAATGTAAGGTTTTGAAATATAATATTATTTTGAATAGTGTATGAAAATTTATTGTGTGACATTGGTATTGCATTGAAGCATACTATTATTGTAGATTGTACCACTAAGCCGTTGGCTTAGCGCGAGTGTGATTCATCGTGCAGGTGTCAGGAAAGAACCGGAGAGTTCCTCTAGGCCGAGTAGAGTCTAGATTTTGAGGTGTTGATAGTGGAGCTTAAAGATCAAAGACATACTGCCAAACATGTATATATTTTATGTTTTGTAAAACTTGAGTTTTGTTATATATGTATTTGTAAATATTTGTGATATTTTCCGCTGCGTTTTGAATAAACATTTTATCTATTGTGTTTTATCATATAACTTAAATGTTTTAAATTTGTTCATATTATTGTAAAAGAAGTGAGTCATTTGTTTAGTAAACCGTGGCATTCCTATATTCAATATACGTATATTACGATCATAATAGCATGCTATGTACGTATACGGGGTATAGGGGTGTTACAAATATAAATAATATATTCAAAGTTTATACATACCTCCACTAGCAACCCAAAGCAAGCTTAACACAACCTCCAATCCTATTCTTCCAAGTTGTTCTTCACCACTTGGATGAAGCAAATCAACCTCCCTCAATGCCTATATCAAATGTGATCATAAACAATCATTTAATATCACATTCTAAGGCATTCTCAACATCAAACCTTAATTTAACAACACTCCTACAAAATTTCAAAAATTAAGTCTTTCCTTACTTTAACTAGCAAATCCATATTAACCCATTAAATTATTGTTTTGAGTTTATTTATATCATTACAAACATATTTTAACATGTTTAAACCAATTACATTAATTAACCACATGCTTATGTTCAAAATAATAAAATGGCATAACCTTCACCATTGAAGGATCTCCATTCCAAATCAATCCAATTATCATTTCAAACTTATTTCCACCACTTATATCATTAAATAACATGATTTAAGCACTAAAATCAAACAATTAATCATTCTTTAAAAATTCACTTTTCCAAAACCCTAAATCAATACTACCATCTTCAAACTCTATCCAAACTTAACTAAATCCATCATTTGATTTTAAAATCCTTGTTTATCCATCAAAATAACACATTTGGAACCAATTTGTACAATTAAAACTCATGATTTCAAAAACTCAAATGTTCTATAACCCTAAATTCTCTCTCTTCACTAAACTCAACTTAAATTGAACCATTTCTTAAATCTAACCTTAAAATCATTAATAACCAATCAAAACAACTTCATTCATATCCAATTAAGCAATTAAATCATGCTACTATGAAATCCAAAAATTCACATAACACACTTTTCCATAGAATAGGCAAAATTGGTAAAGAAGCTTACCAATTTATGAAGAATCTTCTAAAACTTCACTTAAATTCTTGAAATCTTTTCAATTATGGTTGCTTGGAAGAAGAAATATCTTCTCTTGAAGGCATAAAAGTCGGCCTTGAAGGAAAGATGAAGAAGAAGATGAAAAAAAAATGATTTTCTCATTCCTCCCACTCACATTTTTAACCTTATATATATTATTATTTTAATACATTTTTAATTAATTAATTATTTATTTAATTAATTAAAATCCCAAAATATTATCTTCCATCCAAAATTATTTAATTTTGAATTATTTTATTAATTTTAAATTTCTAAGATTTAATTACCAAAATACCCTTTTACTTTGACTTTTCTTTTAAAAAGTATTGATTTTTATATGTTGTATATATTTTACATATATATCACATATAAATTCCATTTTTTCATTTAAAATCTCTTCATTTTTCATTTAAAACCATTAATTTAATTTATCCATTTTAAATTATAATTTATTTTATTAAATTTTCAAAAATTAGAACTTTTCAAAAAATTTGGGATATTACACATATGCACAAGTAATGTGTATCTTATATACACATCAAATGTACCTTATATGTGTATTAAATATATTAAGTATGTAATGTATTAATCTAACATATACAATTAATATACCATATGTATATATTATATATATACTCTAGATATATATATTGAGTATATATAAAATTTTATATCTCCAAAATCACGGTTGTAACATACCTTGTGTTAACTTACCTGGCTCTATGTTAGCATGATCATTGCATTATCTAGGGCAAAGGGTGTGTCTATAAAGCCCGACAATGGTATGATGTTGCACCTTCTCAGGTAAAACGGATTATCCGAGATTGCGGTTTTGAAAGCTTTATCTTGCAATTACCATCCGAGGAGTGTCCGATAGACCGGAGTGTAGTTCAAGCATTGTCAAAATGGTGGATGAACACGACCCATACTTTTCGCCTACCTATAGGAGAAATGACCATTGGCCTGGTCTATTATACAGCTATAACTGGTATCAGGTACTATGGCCTTCCGGTCCCTCTTACCAAAGATATTCTAACATTCGAAGAAATCCAACAGTTAATCAGTATGTAACCATCATTTAAAGGGCCTTTCAAGATAAAAATTGAGCCGATTTGGAGTTATTGGATGAACTACGAAGGACAGGTTCGTAGAGAAATAGCCAAACAATATGCTCGAGGATTTTTACTATATTTGTTTGGGTCGACCATTTTAGGCAGTGCCGAATCCGCCATCCATTTGTCGATGTTGAGGGCCCTTACTGATATGAGTATGGTACCACTTTATGGCTGGGGTAAAGATTGCCTTGCCTGTCTTTACCATGGACTTGACAAAATTTGCAGAAATAAGAGGACTTTTGTTGGCTTTATGGCGGTTGTCGAGGTACTCTTCTTCCACTAATGTCATTTCCATTCTTATTCTTGCATGAATTTGATTTTTATTATTATTGTAGATATGGGCATATGAGCACAATCTTGTGACGGTGCCTGGCATTTTCTGAGAGAGAGTCGGGTATCCGAGATTAAATTTTTAGTTGTCAGGTCATGTAAAAGTTCCTGGCTACACACCCAGCACTATCTCTTGAGCTGCTCAACCTCGGCCAGGTAAAATAGCATTAGTATACTTTAAAATTTATATAAAATTTCACTTACCTTATGTCATTTTGTAGGTTAATTTGGCCTGGTGGAACACTGAAGAGTCGACAAACTAGACTTCCTCTATGAATGCCGCACTGCCTTTTCAACATACCCGCGGAGTCATTGCCGGCCCTGTGTCTAGTGGCTGGTTTCTCAGAGAGAGAGTATATGAGTGGTTTCTTGGTCCCAAGTAGCGGAGGATCTTGATGTGATGCTCGAAGTATACTTTAAATATCACATCAATGCCGGAGAATGCATGGTGGTTGGCTCGGCATGGTAATGATGTTGAAACCTTTCTCTATCCACCAGGTGCATCTTACACCCAGTTTATTCAAATAGGGCTCTTGAACTTTGATGTATCCCCTGTTGGTGTACGGGAGATTCACGAGGAAAATGAGGATAGAGATGAAGAGGAGCATCATGGAGAGGGAAGAGAGTCTATCTCACATCTCGGGGCTAGCACTTCTCAGGTAAACTTTTACCATTTTTTCCATTGCAATTGCTTCCTTCTTAACTTATTTTGACTTTTTAATGATTGTTGCAGGCTGCTGGCTCATTTGGTCATGAGGCTAGACCTTCTTTTACTGCTCCTCCATTTGCTCATTCTAATCAACTGGAGATGCCCTCTCATCCACAGGGCATTGATATGAATTACCTGGTAGGTTTTCTTGTTCCATGATAATTTATGCTATATGTATACATGATTATGTATGCTCTCGCTCTTTTCCTTTCTGGCTCACAGCAGATGCTTGAGGAACAAAACAAGAAACTTCAAGAAGAGTTGGCTGCTAGTCGTCAATAGGTTTCCCATTTTGAAAAATTATATCACCAGTCAGAGAAAAATTTTTGAGACTTTCGGTTTCAGGGGATGAGAGATCCTGGTGCTTCTTCATCTAGAGGCCCCCAAGCTGATGACCATGACATCCTTTTGTCTACTTCGGATGAGGACCGTTACAGATCTAAATTTCAAGGTAATAGAGATTCAGGTGCTCCTACTTCGGGTGGACTTGGGATAGGTGATATGCCTCCTCCTCCAATAGGCAATGACTTTTTCAGAGCTTTATTTGATGATGATCTACCACCTCATTCTCAATGATCTATTATTGTATAATAATAATAATGATAATTATAATTTGCACTTTTACTGTAACTTTTGACTTTTAAATATATTTTTTCCTTCTTCTTTTTATCTAGCCTTCATATCTTCTCCTTGCCCCCCATGGTTTTTTCTATGCGGATGTGAGTGGGGATTTTTGCTCAAACTCTCGGTGGAATGGTTCTTGCGACTTTGGCACTATTTAGGCTCAGGATCTTAGAGAACACGGACCTAAGTCTGAAGAAAATGGAGTCGCCACCAGGACGGGCTGGGAAAAAGAAAGGGGTGGATGACTCGATTCCTAAGGTACCCCCAACCCCCTAATGGGTTCAGAAAGTTGGGTACGTGTGGGGAAGGTGAGAAATGGCCCAGCACCCCCACAATGCCTGGTTCATTGGAACCGGCCTCCTTTACAGGTCTTAATATTATAAAATTCTTAAATATAACAATATTATTCATATTACACACAATAACTAAAATAAAGCATCGATATATTAAAAATCAAAACAATGTCCAAAAAAAGTAAATAAATGGACACCCATCTGAAGATGGAACATGTCCCTACATCCCATGCCTAAATAGGACACCCACCGAAAGGTAGAAACATGTCCTTTATATTGGTCTAAAATATAAAAGCAATTTAAATTACATGATATTTAACTAATGAGGTACCCACAAAGTGGAAACATACCTCTTACAACATTTGAAAATCTAAATAAATCGATAAAAGTAAATAACCATTCATAATAAATAAATCATTCATCAAAGATATTAATCAAAATATAAAATAAACATTCATCCATGGTAAATTAAATGAATCAGTCATTGAAATTAAATAAACCAACAAAGCATTGAAAATAAATTAAAGCATATAATAGACTACATAATCAAATAAAAAATTAAATAAAGCAAATAAAGATTCAAATTAGGCTACTGTTTCTATTTAAGATTCTTTATTTAATGTGTTTAGGGTTTTGGAATTTATGGGTTTAAGCTACTGTGAGTTTTAAAGGAATTGGAATGGATTAAAGTTTTATAATTTAAGAGGTTGATAAAATTCTTTGATTAACCAAATTAGGGTTTGAGGAGTGAAATCATGAAATTAGGGTTTGGACACTTTAAAACATTTAGATTTATGATTATTAGCTACTTACTGTGTTGAATTTTAATATTTAGGTTTATAAGGTTTTAAGGGAATTAGGGTTTTAGGTTAGCAAGTTTGGGGTTACTGTCTTGGTTTTGAAGTTGAATTAGGGTTTTTAGTGTTTCGGAGAATGTATTTGATTTTAGAATTTGGAAAAACAATTTATAGTTTTATGAAGCTTTATGAAAATAAACAAAACGATTTAGGGTTTATAGAAATAGAAAAGATATTTTTTTTGAAAAGAAAAGGATTCAATTTAGGGTTTTGAAAAATTGGAAAGCAGATTAGGGTTTTTATATTTTGAAATGGTTTAAGGTTTTGAAAAGTTAGAAAGTAGATTAGGGTTTTAAGATTTTGAAGAAACAGAAACAACAATTTTAAGATTTTTGGAAAATAAAGAAACGAATTAAGGTTTTTTAAGCTTTAGAAAAGGTAAATTAGGGTTCTAGGGGTTTTTGGATCAAAAGAGACAATTGGATGATTCAAGCTACTGTGAAGGAAAAAAGGTTAGATATTCATACCTTCATTTGTTGGTTTCACCAAAAATTACTTCTTGGATGAACAAGAACAAAGGCAAGATGGTTGCCTTTGATGGATTGAATTGCTTGTTTGCTTCTCTCAAAAGTCCGATCGATTTCACTGCCAAAAAAGTTTCAAAGTCTGATCACTTTTTCTAAGTTTTTCCTTTCAAATTTTCCCTCCTCCCTGTGTTGTCTTTTAGTCCTTATTTATAGAAGATTTTGATAATTAATCTTAGTTGCTTATGGAATCTAACATTAATTAAGAAAAGGAAACCGAAATCGAATTAAATTTGGTTTCGATAAATTTGCGTTGAAAAAATTTCGCTGGCTAAAAAAACTGCTGCAGAAAAATTTTGCTGGCGAAAAAGTTGCACAAGAACCTACGAGCTGGGGCTGGCAAAATTGCCTGCGAGCCATTTTGTCCCCCTTTTCGGCGATGAAAAATTTCATCGCCGATTTTTTGTCGCCGATTTTTATTTTTATTTATTTATTTATTATTATTTTTTTATGTTTTATTAATTATGAAAACTAAATACTAAACCAAATATTATTTAATTAAGATAACAAAAAAATTTTTTTGGACTACTTAAAATATATTGGACAACACAAAAATTATTTTGGACTAATTAAAATATATTTGACCGGACTGGGTTAAAATTAAGGGTCTATAGTTTGCCCCCTGTTTGAACGATCTGAGACTTTAGTAAAAGAGAGTGAAAAGTAATAAGACTCAATTTTGGAGATGGTTGAGGTTTTGGGTTCCAGACTCAGTTCGAGTTATAGACTCAAGGATAATTTTAGGTTCTGGACCTAAGCGTAATTTTAGGTTCTGGATCTAAGCTAAGTTCTGGACTTAGAAAAGATTTTAGGTTTTGGACCTAAGGGTAATTTGGGTTCTGGACCCGAGCTAAGTTCTAGACTTAGGAAAGATTCTAGGTTCTGGACCTATGGGTAATTTGGGTTCTGGACCCGAGCTAAGTTCTGGACTTGGGAAAGATTCTAGGTTCTGGACCTAAGGGTAATTTGGGTTCTAGACTCGATCTAAGTTCTGGACTTAGGAAAGATTCTAGGTTCTAGACCTAAGGGTAATTTGGGTTTTAGACCCGAGCTAAGTTCTAGACTTAGGAAAGATTCTAGGTTCTAGACCTAAGGAAAATTTGAGTTCTGGACCCGAGCTAAGTTCTGGACTTAGGAAAGATTCTAGGTTCTGGACTTAACAGTAATTTGGGTTCTGGACTCGAGCTAAGTTCTAGATTTGGGAAAGATTATAGGTTCTAGACATAAGGGTAATTTGGGTTCTGGACCCAAGCTAAGTTCTGGACTTAGGAAAGATTCTAGGTTCTGGACCTAAGGGTAATTTGGGTTCTGGACCCGAGCTAAGTTCTGGACTTAAAAAAGATTCTAGGTTCTGGACATAAGAGTAATTTAGGTTCTGGACCGACTTAGGAAAGATTCATTATCCTTAGATCTAAGGATAATTTGGGTTCTGGACCTGAGCTAAGTTTTGGACTTAGAAGAGATTCAAGGTTCTGGACCTAAGGATAATTTGTGTTCTGGACCCGAGCTAAGTTCTGGACTTAGGAAAGATTCTAGGTTCTGGACCTAAGAAAAATTTGGGTTCTAGACCCGAGCTAAGTTCTAGACTTAGAAGAGATTCTAGGTTCTGGACCTAAGGGTAATTTGGATTCTGGACCAGAGCTAAGTTCTGGACTTAGGAAAGATTCTAGGTTCTGGACTTGAGGGTAATTTGGGTTCTAGACCCGAGCTAAGTTCTGGACTTAGGAAAGATTCTAGGTTTTGGGCCTAAGGAAAATTTAGGTTCTGGACCCGAGCTAAGTTCTGGACTTAGAAGAGATTCTAGGTTCTGGACCTAAGGGTAATTCGGATTCTGGACCCAAGCTAAGTTCTGGACTTAGGAAAGATTCTAGGTTCAGGACCTAAGGGTAATTTGGGTTCTAGACCCAAGCTAAGTTCTGGACTTAGGAAATATTCTAGGTTCTGGGCCTAAGAAAAATTTGGGTTCTGGACCCGAGCTAAGTTCTGGACTTAGAAAAGATTCTAGGTTCTCGACCTAAGGGTAATTTGGGTTCTGGACCGACTTAGGAAAGATTCATTATCCTTAGATCTAAGGATAATTTGGGTTCTGGACCTGACCTAAGTTCTGGACTTAGAAGAGATTCTTGGTTCTGGACCTAAGGATAATTTGGGTTCTGGACCCGACTAAGTTCTGGACTTAGGAAAGATTCTAGGTTCTGGACCTAAGAAAAATTTGGGTTCTGGACTTGAGCTAAGTTCTGGACTTAGAAGAGATTCTAGGTTCTGGACCTAAGGATAATTTGGGTTCTAGACCCGAGCTAAGTTCTGGACTTAGAAAAGATTCTAGGTTCTGGACCTAAGGGTAATTTGGGTTCTGGACCCGAGCTAAGTTCTGGACTTAGGAAAGATTCTAGGTTCTGGACCTAAGGATAATTTGGGTTCTGGACCCGAGCTAAGTTCTGAACTTAGAAGAGATTCTAGGTTCTGGACCTAAGGATAATTTGGGTTCTGTACCCGAGCTTAGAAAGGATTTTATTATCTGCAAAAAATAATTTTTTGGTGTCAAAAAGTCTAACTAATTTTTATGCACATGTCTTCTTCTTGCCCCCTGCATGTAAAAATATATATATACATGCAAGCATTTAATTGAATTTACTATTTATTTACTATGTAGTCACTGTTCATGCACCATTTACTATTCATAAATAGTAACTTACTATTCGTAAATAATATGTTACTATTATAAATAGTAATTTACTATTCTTAAATAGTAATTTACTATTTATCAATAGTAAAATATACTATTCATTAACAGTAAAACTTATTTTTGAATTTTATTTTTTTCCTTGCCATTTCTCTATATAAACCAACGAATTCCTTCATTTCATTCACAGCGAAATCTATAATTTCTATAATTCTCTTAAATTCTTTTAAATTTAGCACATAGTTTTCAAAAAAAATGCATGCTTCAAGGTCAGGGACTCATTACAATGCCGAGTTATTAGAGTTTATTCGGCATCATGAAGATGGAAATATAGATATACTAGCCGGGATGCCGCTTCATCGTAGTTCAAACCAAAAGAGCACGATAATTATTTTTCCCCCTTTTTTATATATTTTTTGTTTTATATTTTTTAGTTTCATTTTTTTATAGTATTTTTTTATAGTATTTTTTATAATTTTTGATTTTTGATTTATGTTTTTATATTATGCTCTTTTATTATTATTGTGTTTGCCTTTATTTTTTATTGATATTTTTATATTATTATAATTTTTTTATAAAATTTAGGAAAAAATATATTAATTTAAGCAGATAGGATAATATGTACTCCCCTGGTATTAACTTACCTGGCTCCGTGTTAGCGTGATCATTGCATTTTTCGGGCCGGAGGGTGTAACTACAAAGCTCAACAATGGTATGAGGTAGTGCTTTTTCGGGTAAGGAAGATTATCCGAGATTGCGGCTTTGAGAGCTTCATCTTACAATTGCCATCCGAGGAGTATTTGATAGATCGGAGAGTAGTCTAGGCACTTGCAGAACGATGGTTAGACACAACCCACACTTTTCACTTGCCCATTGGAGAGATGACAATTGGTCCGGTCGATTTTACTACTATAACCGGTCTTCGATATGATGGTGTTCCAGTTCCTCTGATCAACGATATTTTAACATTTGAAGAAATTCAGCAATAAATTGGCATGGAACCATCATATAAGGGGCCTTTAAAGATAAAAATCGAGCCAATTCATAGTTATTAGATGAACTATGAAGGATGAGTTCGCAGAGACACGGCTCAACAGTATGCTCGAGGATTTTTGTTATATTTGCTTGGGTCGACCATCTTAGGCAGCACTGAATCTGCCATCCATTTGTCAGTGTTGAGGGCCCTTTCTTATTTCAGAACGGTACCATCTTATGGCTGGGGTGAAGCTGGCCTTGCCTGTTTTTACCATGGTCTTGATAAAATTTGCCGAAATAAGAAGTCTTTTGTCGGCTTGATGGCGGTTGTCGAGGTACACTTCTTCCACCAATGTCAATTCCACTCTTTTCTTGCATGAATTTGATCTCTATTGTTGTTGTAGGCATGGGTATATGAGCACAACCTTGTGAGGGTACCTGGTATTTCCCAAGAGAGAATCGGGTATTTGAGATTAAATTTCTGGTTGTCAGATCGCGTGGAAGTTCTCGGGTCTCACCACGTGCATACCCAACGCTTCGTGTTGAGCCGTTTAACCTGGGACCAAGTAAAATAGTGTTAGTATGCTCTAAAATTTATGTGAAAGTTTACTTACCTTATGTCATCTTGCAGGTGAATTTGGCCTGGTGGAACCCAGAAGAACGGACAAACTGGTCTCCCTTCATAAAGGCTGCGCTATCTTTCCAACGTACTCGCCGAGTCATCGCTGGCCCAGTGTCTAGTGGCTGGTTTCTCGGAGAGAGAGTTTATGAGTGGTTTCTTGGTCCAGAGCAGCGGAGGGTTCCAATGCATTGCCCGGAATATACTTTAAATATTATATCAATGCCGGAGGATGCATGGTGGTCAGCTCGGTATGGTTATGGTGTTGAGACATTTCTCCATCCACCGGGTGCATTTTATGCCCATTTTATTCAAGGAAGGCTCTTGAACTTTGATGTGTCTCCTGTTGGTGTACGGGAAATTCCCGAAGAAGATGAGGGCAGAGATGGAGGTGCAGGAGAATTCGTTCCACATCTTGGGGCTAGCACTTCTCAAGTAAACCTTTTCCATTTTTCCCTTGCAACTGCTTCTTTCTTTCTTTTTTTTTATTCTTTAATGATTGTTGCAGGCTATTGGCTCATTTGATCATGAGGCTGGACCTTCTTTTACTGCCCTCTTCATTTGCTCATTCTAGCCCACCAAATATGCCATCTCATCCGCAGGGCATTGATATGAATTACCTGGTAAGTTCTCTTATTTCATGGTAATGTATGCTATATGTATGCATGGTTATGTATGCTCTTACCTTTTTCCCTTCTGGCTCATAGCGGACGATTGAAGATCAAAATAAGAAACTTCAAGAAGAGTTGGCTGCAAGTCATCAGCATGCTTCTCATTTCAAAAATTTATATCATCAATCCGAATAAAATTTCCGAGACTTCCGATTTCAGGGGATGAGGGATCCTGGAGCCTCTTCATCAAGAGGCCCCTAGACTAATGACCATGAGATCCTTTCATCTACTTCCGATGAGGACCATGACAGATCAAAACTCCAAGGTAATAGGGATTTTGGTGCTCCTGCTTCGGGTGATCCCGGGATGAGTAATTTGCCCCCTCCTCCAACAGGCGACGACTTTTTCAGAGCTTAATTTGATGACCTACCACCACCTTCTTAGTAATGTATAAATTGTATCAACATTGTTCAATAAGCATAATAATGAAAAATATAATTTCTATCTTTACTGTAACTAATTTCCTTTTTCTTTTCTTTCTTTTTTTTTACTTTTCATCATTACTGCATCACAATTATTAAACTTTCTTTTTCATATTTCAATATTTATACAGTCACCACCACAAAAGCCAAATGCAACACGGTAAAGTACATTCGTCACCAATTCCTTTCCTTACACAACATGGTTTCATCCTTTTCCATCACCTTTACCTTATCAATTTTGGAAAAGTTTATTTCCTCTATATAAATCACCTTTCATGCCATATTTCATACAGAAGCCAAAATACTTTCCATTTCAACTTAAAAACTCCTTTAACAATTTTGATTTTTCTTCATTCATCCACCATGACCGAACTTCATTTAAAGAAGATAAAAATTTTATTTAAGAATATAGATGTCATTCACTGGAAGCAAATTTCGTGGTCAAATTTTGATATTTCAAAGTGTTTTCAAAATGTTAAATTGGACCACTCCTTCTTACATGCCATGTCTTGCTTTTGGAATATGGATTCTAGGGCATTTAAAATTAATGGTTTTGAAATATGTCCCTTGATTGAAGAATTTGAGGCCATCCTTGGATATCCAAATAATCAACAAATGGCGTTACCCACATTGATTTCCAAGACTCAACAGAAGATGCAGATGTTATTTCAAATTCCAAAACCCGAAGTTCTTCAGTTGATGAGAGGTGAAAAAATTCTACTTGCTCCCTTGATTGATTTTTATCTCTCTCATTTGGCTCCTACTAAGGCATAGGGGTGCATGCTTTGTTTTTGTTTGCTAGGCCAATTCTTGCTTGTTTCTCCCAATGGCGATTTTGATCCACGAGTATTGGATATCATGGACCAAATGGAAGGAAGCTTGTCACCGGTACCTATGATCTTAGCTGAGACTTTAGTTGGGTTAGACCAGCTTAAATCAGGATTGAAAAAGAGATTGACTGGGAGTCCGTTGCTGCTTCAAGTAATTACCTAAACTGCCTTTTTGGGTTTTCAATTTAGGTTTTCTTTTTTCTTCTTTTCTTTATTTCTCTAATTTTTGCCTAGTCCGCCCATGTAGGCTTTCGGAACTAGCGAGTTGTCCTAATTTTTGCCTTAGCGGACCTCTCTCTCTTTTTTTATATATTTTTTATTGCTCTGATTTTTGCCTAGTCCGCCCATGTGGGTTTTCGGAACTAGCGAGCTATCCTGATTTTTGCCTAAGCTGCCCTTGCGGGTTTTCAACTTAGCAGACTCCTTTTTTTAAAAATTTAATTCTTTCCTCACAGATTTGGCTTCAGGAGCATCTCTATTTGCTTGATGCTCCATCCATAGATTTTGCCAGATATCTGCCACGTCATCATTCTGCTAGGAAGCTACTCCATCCTGCTTCTTCATATACTGACTGGGTTGACTAGATCCACTCACATGCTGAAGTCAATATCCGTTGGTTGGTACCTTGGTGGAAGATTTCTCATATCACCATGCAGACATACTTGATGTACGTTCCCCTTGCTGCTCTTTGTCAAGGTACATGCTATGATCCTCACCGACTTGGTTGTCAGTACGAAGCTGAGCCTCGCGATTTTGACTTTACTCCCGATTTAGACATGCCTTGCTTGACTGAAGCCTACTTGGATCGGCTGAGGCGAAGCTATCCTGCACGTTACACTTTTCGTCTTTTGCTATTGTGTTTATTTATTTCATCTATATCTGGTTAAATACTTATAATAGTGCACATAGAACAACTTTAACATTAATTCTATTTTATTAAATTGGGGAACAACCAAACATAAAGCCAGCATACACAAGATCACTCATGTTGCCAACTAGCCCTTTCAGGTTTTCTAATTGACAATTTTCTCTCTTTTAACCTAATTGTTGCCTAGCCCGCCCTTTTGGGTTTTTGGAACTCGCGGACTGCTCTAACTTTTGCCTAGGCCGCCCTTTTTGGGTTTTCAACCTAGCGAGCTCTTTTTTTTATATACATAAAACCTCTTCAACCTGTCGATGTTCACTGGCTCACTAAACTCATTCCCATCCATATTTGATAACTTCACTGCACCTTTGTTCATGAATTGTTTCACGACATATGACCCTTCCCAGCTAGGCCTGAACTTCCCTCTCGGATCTGATACATTAGGTTTACATTGCTTCAACACCAAATCCCTGACTCTGAGTTTTCTGATCTTAACCCTTCTATTGTAGGCCTGAGCTATCTTCCTTTGATACAGTTGGTGATGATATAGTGCCTTTAACCTTCTCTCTTCTAGTAAAGCTAGCTGTGTATATCTGCTTGCTACCCATTCCATTTCAGTCATTTTAGCTTCCAAGACTACTCTCAACGACTTGATCTCTATTTCAATTGGCAACACTGCTTCCATCCCGTAAACCAAAGAGAATGGTGTCATTCCAGTAGGTGTTCGCACACTTATCCTATATCCCCATAAAGCAAAAGGAAGCATCTCTAACCAATCCCTGTAAGTTTTGGTCATCTTGGACAGAATTTGCTTAATTGTCTTGTTTGTTGCTTCTATCGTACCATTAGCCTTTGGTCTATAAGGAGAGGATCTATGATGATAGATTTGGTACTTCGAGAATAAATCCTTAACTGCTCCTTGAAATTGTACCCCATTGTCTGATATCACACTGTGTGGGACCCCGTACCGACAGATGAGGTTCTTTTCAATAAATCTAGCCATTTGACTTGCACCCAGTTTGTTGAAGGATTTGGCTTCGACCCATTTTAAAAAATAATCTACTACTACCATAATGAACCGGTGACCGTTTGAGACTGTCGAATGTATCTCTCCTATAATGTCGATACCCAAGTGGCAAATGGCCAGGGTGAAGACATAGAATGCAATTCTTTAGGAGGCATGTGATTCAAGTTACCATACATCTGACATTGTTGGCACTTCTTTACAAACTCAATACAATCTCTCTCCATGGTCAGCCAGTAGTAACCTAGCCGAATAATCTTCTTAACTAGGGCCAAGCCACTCATATGCGGTCCGCAACTTCCTTCATGTATTTCTGACATGATATGCTCCACTTCAGGCTTCCTTAAACATCTCAAATGCACCCCATCAGGCCATCTTCGATATAACTCTCCATGGAATGTAATTTATTGCAAAGACCATCGCCTTATGGCTCTTCTTTCTTTCTTTGTTGCCCCCAGCAGGTATTCCCTTTCCTCCAAAAATCACCTTATAGTATCATACCACGCATCATGGTTTGTATCGGTTTCCATGATTGATTCATATTCATAGCAAGGAGTTGATGAACTAGTCAAGATCAGAGGCTTAAGGAATAAGCTGACAGGGTTTTCCCATACCGAAGCCAATGTGGCTAGGGCATCAGCCATATGATTTTCTTCTCTTGATAGGTGTATAAACCTACACTCCTTAAAGTTCTTCTTCATCATGTCAGGTAATGGTGGTATGGTTTTAATTTTTCTTCTTTCAACTCCCACTCTCCATTTACTTGGGATACTAATAGCAATGAATCGCCAAAAACTTCCACCTTATCCACCTTCATAACCATTAGGGCTTCCAAACCAAAAATACAAGCTTTGTGTTCCACCATATTATTGGTTGCCCTAAATTTCAACTTTTTTGCTAAAGGGATCAGTTCCCCTTCGGGCGATTCTAGTATAACTCCCAAACCTGCTCCTTTCCTATTTACTGCTCCATCAAAATACATTTTCCACCCTTGTACTTCAATTGCCTTTAAATGTTCATCCGAAAATTCCAAGATTACCTCTTCGCTATCTGGTAATGGTTGTTGGGCCAGGAATTCTGCCACCACTCTACCTTTGATTATTTTCCTGGTTACATACTCAATCTCAAATTCTTCTAATATTATCAACCATTGACCATATTTCCCAATCAAAGAGGGTGTCTCTCTTAAGTACTTCATTGGATCCAGCCTAGAAATTGCTTGCACACTATACGATTGAAAGTAATGCCGCAACTTCTTAGAAGACCAAACCATGGCTATACAGGCCTTTTCAATGATACTATACTTAATTTCATAAGGTAGGAGCTTTCTACTCAAATAGTAAACTGCATGCTTAATCTCTGACTCATCTGCTTGGGCTAGCATGGCTCCTATTGACTCTTCTTCTACTGCTAAGTACAATAATAGAGGTTTGCCGGGTTTAGGTGGTTTTAAAACAGGTGGATTCAACAAATTTTCTTTTATTCGCTCAAAGGCCTTTTGACACTCTTCATTCCATATGACAGGCTGATTCTTTTTAAGCAATTTGAAGATAGGCTCACAGATTGTTGTGAGCTTCGCTATAAATCTGCTAATGTATTATAATTTACCAATAAATCCCCGAACTTCTCTCTCTATCTTAGAGGCTGGCATATCCCTGATTGCTTTAACTTTGTCAGGATCAATCTCAATGCCATTCGGACCAATCACATGTCTTAATAATTTACCTGAGGTAACACCGACCACACACTTCTTCGGGTTTAATCTTAGCTTATATTTCAAAGCTCTATCGAAGAATTGCTCTAGGTTTTGGAAGTGTTGTTTCCTTGTGTCCGATTTCACCATCATATCATCAACATATACTTCAACTTCTTTGTGCATCATGTCATGAAATAGTGTGGTGGCCATCCTTTGGTAGGTTGCTCCAGCATTCTTTAAACTGAACGACATCACCCTATAACAAAATATACCCCATGTAGTAATGAAAGCAGTTTTGGCTTTATCCTCTTGGGCCATTAACACTTGGTTGTATCCGAAAAATCCATCTACAAATGAGTGTAGTATGCCAGAGGCTACACTATCAATAAGGACATCTATATGGGGTAAAGGGAAATCATCTTTAGGGGAAGCCTTGTTTAAATCTCTATAATCCACACAGACCCTTATCCTTCCATCTTTCTTTGGCACGGGTACTATGTTGGCTAACCAATTTGGATATTCTATCACTTCGAGGAACTTCACTTTTATTTGTTTAGTGACCTCTTCTTTAACCAATTCAGCCCACTCAGGTCTTAATTGCCTAAGCTTTTGTTTGATAGGTTCCATGTGAGTGTAAGTAGGAATATGATGCTTGGCTATGTCTCAATCTATTCCAGGCATATCCTCATAAGACCAAGCAAACACTTCTTCATATTTTTTGAATATTTTTTCCAATCTCTTTCTATCATCAGGAGTAAGGTCGGATGCTATGTTAATGTTTTTAGGATTTTCGATTGTTTCCAAATTTAATGATTGTGTGTTAACAGAATTAATATTAAAGATGCTCATGTAACTGCTATTTGAATGTATGCAACCATCTGGAGAAACATCACACAAGTAAGCAAAATCAGACTTTATTGCATTCATTTTGGAAAAGAAAACATCATCATCCTCATACAAAGCAGACAAATTAAAATCAAAATTAAAATCATTGTTCTCAGAATCATAAGGTAGGATGTCTTCAAACTTTTCTTCAACCAGGGCAGCAATCTCCTCCAGAGTCTTCTCAGCTTTCAGGACAACTTCTTTCTTCTCTTTTGGATTGGATTCTTTATTGGCTGACAGGGTGAGCTCTTCCTTCACTTGGTCCACTAGCTCACCACATCTGCAAAAATTTCAGAACCCGGGATCAACTTTCCGATGAACAAGATTGGCTCGGGCTTTCCCTGGAGTGGTCCCATATCCGGAGCTTTGATAAAGATCTCATCAAGTGGTGGGAAGCTCATCTTCTCACTCTTCTTTGGCTGGACCTCATTGTTTTCATCATATCCCAACCCTTTCTTGGTAGTTTGAGTTCTAAAATCTGGAAGCTTTGTCAAACCAGCTTTACCCTTACCAAGACCAGCTCCGGGAAGGTAGTTCATGTTCTTCATCATATTCAAGACTTTGGAGTCCACTACTTCATCATAAGAAATTGTAGCTACTTGAAAACCATTGAGAGGCCTCTCTATCATTAGAGTGTTAACAATCTCATTATCTTTAGCTTCAATGACCACTGTCTCATCTCCGTTGGGGAACTTGATCTTTTGATGAAGGGTGGAAGGAACTCCACCAAGAGGATGAAACCATGGTCGCCCCAAGAGTAAGGCAAAGGTAACCGGTATGTCTAAAACAACAAATTCAACAATAGATTCAATTGGACCAACCTTGACAGCAGCTTTGAAAGTTCCTTCGGCGCGTCTCTTAGTATTGTCATAAGCCCGAATTGTTACCTCGGTCAGGTTTAGATCCCCTATTGACATGGCTAGCTTTGGCAATATCTTAAGTGGGCAAACATTTATGGCGGACCCATCATTGACCATTACACATGGAGTCCTCTTTCCCTTGACTTCTATTTTGATAAAGAGAGGGCGGATGTGATCTCTCCCCTCCTCCGGTAAGTCCGCATCTGAAAAAGAAACTGCTCTCATATTAACTTCACTCTTTTCTTGAACATCTTCACATTTCATTACCCCTCCAATTTTTATGAAGTTGATCAGCTCCTCCGGTGTTGTGGAGGTAGAAATTGGCATGCTGGCTAAGGCTTTGGCCATAGTTTCTCGGTGCTTTTTAGAAGTAGCTGATAAGTCCCAAATGCTAACACTTGCTTGGGTTATGTTCCATTGCTTGAGCATCATCTTCCTCTTCATATTTCCTACTTCAACTTTCTTACCCTTATTAGTTTCTACCTCCATAGGTGGTGGCCTTGCATAAGGCTTACCAGATCTAGTGTTCATTACTTCATCTTCTTCGGGCTCAGGCCAAGTCCATTCCTCCTTCTTGGATACAAGATCATCATCACTATCACTTGAATCCCAAAATCCATTGACAACATAAATTGTTACTTCTTTACTCACCATAGCTTGTTTAACTTTGCCAAATACCTCTTCTTCTTTGGTAGCTTCTCTACCCACATCTTAGAAAGAAGACATGACAAAATCTTCATGCAAACCTCCTCCAATCATGAAGATTGTCTTTGGTGTTTGGTTTGTTGGGCTCGGGTAGCTTCCCATTATCAATTAGATTTTGGATCTCATGTCTTAACTTCACACATCTATCCGTGTTGTGCCCTTGCATTTGGTGAAATTGACAAAATACTTTAGTATCGAAATTAGGTGGGAGAGGGTTAGGCAAAGGACAAGGATTTAAGGGTTGTAGCAATCCCTTCCTTTGAAGCTTATTGAGAACCCAAGACATCGGTTACCCTAATTTTGAAAACTACCTCCTTGTCCCTTGGTTAGTAGCATTAACACCGACTGCCTTTTGCATGCTTTGGCTACCAGACTGATAGTTTCCTTTCTCATTCCTTCTCGTTGAAAAATGGTTCTTCTCTCTCTCCCATTCTTCAATTTGCAAACTAGCTTGGAGAAGGTCTTTGAAATCACGGATGAGTGTATGAGACATCCTCTCATGAAGACTAGGCAACACCCCCTCTCACAATCATCCTTATTTGATCAGATTCATTGGGCCTCTTCTTGAGCAAAGCGGCCTTGTTTCTCCATCTCTTCACATAATCAACAAATTCTCATTCGACCTTTGCCTAATAGACTCCACTTCCATTAAGGTAACTTCCATCTCGACATTATATCCATATTTCTAGATGAAGGCCTTGTATAACAAATTCCAACTCTTTTGTGTTCCATCATCTAAGGTATTGAACCAATTTTGGACAACAGGGTCCAATGAGAGCATAAAGTACCTTAGAGTTTGAGCCTTAGTAGCTCGAGCAGACTGCATAGTAGTGATATATTGCTTCACATGGAGATGGGGATTTCTGGTTTCGTCTTGTATGGAACTTCTTCATCTAACTCAAATAATTTGTCAACTTCAGACATTTCTTCAGTTTTCAGCTTCTTCTTAAATCTCTTTTCTAAATCAGCAATCATCTTTTCAACATCAGAAACTTTGGTTTTCTCCATAGCTGATCTTTCAACAATCTTTGATTCTTTCTTCTTGTCTTGATCATCTTGGTAGTATTGAGCCCAATCATCATCATCATCAATGATCACCTTTTCATCATCAAAAACCACTTCACCAACTTTTGTCTTCCCTTTGTCCTTTGGCTTCTTAGTGCTAGCAGATGCTTCGGCATGATTTTCTAAAATTGCTGTCAATTGGTTCTTCATGGTCTCAGCTAGGGCCTCTTTTATTTCTTCCATCTTGGCGTTGAGGGCATCATCCACCATTCTTTGAATTTGTTCAGGATCCATTGTTTTTGGTGCACAAGTGATTGAGTCGTTGCTAGATACTTCGTCTCCAGCATAGGTCGGATTGTCGTAAGCTTTTGAACTGTCGTAATCCAGGGCTCTGAGCCAGAGAGGACCAATGATATGAGATGCAAATGTATGTATGTATGCATGTATGCACAAACAATTAACAAACAAGGACAAATAGGACGTTCCTTCCAACCTTATAACATCCACACACAAATTGCGAGTCTCTTTTCCTAGGTATATGGTTAACAAAATACCAGCATGGGGTATCTTATTTTCGAATAATTCCCTCGGACATTTTAACCAATAGTTATATTTTCAAAAATGGAAGTCAATCCATAATAATTCCCATTAATTGGGTTTTAATCCATTTAACCAACTAATGTAGCTTTTATGTTGGATTAAAATGAAATTAAGAGGTTTATTATAGATAGATTTCTCACTTGAAAAAGTGACTAATGATTCATGCCAAAAACAAACCCATGATTAATTACTCTTAGTATAAACTAGGCTCACAATTGATTTTTATTATTCGTAATTGACCTAAATATTTTGCAAGCTCTTCATAAGAAAAGGATGAAAATAATTTTGTTTCTAAGCCCATTGTAAAAAGATTTTAGAAAAAAATGGATTTTGGGCTTAGTATTTGGGTCATAAGCAAAATAATTTTTAATTTATTTTTGTTAGAAAAGTCTTAGGTCCAAAGACCATCTTGAAAAGTTTTGAAAATAGTTTTGGTCTTTTGGACTTTAAAGAAAAATTTATTTTAAGCTTACAATGTACTTAGGTCATATTAGAAAAAGAACAAACCAAATAAGCCATGATTTAAGCCAAGATAAATTAAGCATAGTCAAACAACATGCATTTGGGGTAAAACTTAAGGAAAGTAACAAGGCCAATTACATGAGCTTTAGTCTTTTGGTAAAAAGGCTTAGGTTCCCATAGCAAGTATATACCAAATGGTACGAGGCTATGAATGGTTATGCCATGCTCGATCTCCATACCTTGAGTGAAAGTATGGTATCCCTTACATAACAGAACACGGGTAACACGGGCGTCCTAACTCACTCACACAATGCAATCTAATATGATGCAATGGATAATATCATTATAAGAAAGAATAGAATAATATAAAGACCAATGGAATCAACTTCTCTTATCCCCAGTGGAGTCACCATTGTGAGTGAGGATTTTCACCCCCACTCTCGGTGGAATGGTTCTTGCTACTTTGGCACTATTTAGGCTCGGGGTCTTACAGAACACGGACTTAAGTTCGGAGAAAATGGAGTCGCCACTCGGATGGGTCGGGAAAAAGAAATGGATGGATGACTCAATTCCTAAGGAATCCCCAACCTCCCAATGGGTTCGGAAAGTTGGGTATGTGTGAGGAAGGTGAGAAATTGCCCAGCACCCCCACAACGCCCGGTTCATTGGAACCGGACTCCTTTACAGGTCTTAATATTATAAAATTCTTAAATATAACAATATTATCCATATTACACACAATAACTAAAATAAAGCATCGATATATTAAAAATCAAAACAATGTCAAAACAAAGCAAATAAATAGACACCCATCTGAAGATGGAAACATGTCCTTACATCCCATGCCTAAATAGGACACCCACCGAAAGGTAGAAACATGTCCTTTACATTGATCTAACATATAAAAGCAATTTAAATTAATGAGGTACTCACAAAGTAGAAACATACCTCTTACAACATTTGGAAATCTAAATAAATCGATAAAAGTAAATAACCATTCATAATAAATAAATCATTCATCAAAGATATTAATCAAAATATAAAATAAACATTCATCCATGGTAAATTAAATGAATCAATCATTGAAATTAAATAAACCAAAAAAGCATTGAAAATAAATTAAAGCATATAATAGACTACATAATCAAATATAAAATTAAATAAAGCAAATAAAGATTCAAATTAGGGCTACTGTTTCTATTTAAGATTCTTTATTTAATGTGTTTAGGGTTTTGGAATTTATGGGTTTAAGCTACTGTGAGTTTTAAAGGAATTGGAATGGATTAAAGTTTTATAATTTAAGAGGTTGATAAAATTCTTTGATTAACCAAATTAGGGTTTGAGGAGTGAAATCATGAAATTAGGGTTTGGACTGTAATATCCTCATTTATGCCCTAGAAGTTTTGCATGTTGTTGTTGTGGTTGTTGTTGTTATTGTTGTTGTTGTTGTATTGTTGGTTTAAATTGAGAAAAGAAAAGTATAAGTATTTTGGGAAAGAATTTAGGGTTTAGAGACAAGTTTATATGTTGTGTATATTGTGATATATATATAACATATACATTGGTCAAAAGAGTTGGTCAAGGCAAGAGGAGATATTTTTTTAGGGCATGTGAAATTACCAAAATGGGCAAGAGATAACAAAGAGAATTAAGATATGTATGAGGGCATTATAGTAATTTTCCTTTGGATGGGTATTTAATGAAGTTTGACTTTGTGATTCTTCATCATCTTTTCTTCTTTCTTTCAAGAGGTGGCCGGCTCTCTATTAGCAAAAGGGAAGGAGAAGTGTTCTTGATACTAAGATCAAATTGAAGAAGGAATTGAGAGCTTTGGTGAAAGAATTGTGGAATTTCTTCATCTAAGGTAAGTATTCTTTTGTTTCCTTTACTTATTTTGTAGTAGTGTTGAAGTTATGATTAGGGTGATTTGTGATTTGTTGGTTTGATGATTAGATGTGTTTGTGTTGTGTTCTCAAGTGTTGAATTGGTTTTAAGTTAAGAGTTTAAATAGGTGTTGTTGTTGGAAGTGGTGGATGTTGAAAGATGGTGATTGTAGGGTTTTGAGATGATTTGTGTTTAAGTGTAATATTAATGTGTTATGAGGTGATTCTTATGATGAATATGTGTTTAGAACATTGTTTATGTTCATTTGAAACTTGTGGTATGATGTATATTAAGTTTAAATGCAATTGGGAAAGTGTTGGCTTTGGTTAGGGTTTTGGTTATGGGTGACACGGCCAAAAAGCTATGGGAAACACGGCCAAGACAGGAAATTTTGAAGGTGTTGGATTGATTTTTGGGAGACACGGCCGTGTCCCCAAGCCATGTTTGCTACTGCCAAAGTTTGGTTGAGAGACACGGCCACAAGCTTGGCCGTGTCCCTTGCCCGTGTTGCTTACTGTCCAATTGGGTTGAGTGACACGGCCACAAGCTTGGCCGTGTCCCTCATGTGTGCTGCCCGTGTCCCTCATATGGGTTAGGTAAGTTTTGTTTTCCTTGACCTAGTTGCAATGTTTTGGTTCTTCAAAGGTAGGTTGGTTCCTAAACCTAAACTTAAACATACTTTAAACTATGAATGAGCTAATCAAATGCATATGAAAGATCCTAAAGCTATGAATCATATAAATTGTTCTTTGCCCTAATTGCATTGTTGAGATTTAAATAAGGTTATGTTATGCATTGTGAAAGGTAATGTGTTTTATGAGTAATGTACTTTGAAATGTTATATCAAAGATGTGATATCAATGATGCTTTATGCATAATATGAATTGAAATGTGAAATGTGATACAAAGCCATTGTTATTGGCTATAATGATGATATTGAGAGAAAGAAGGCATGTATGCCTAAATGTTGATGATAATTGGAAATGGAAATGATAATTGAATAATAAATGAATTGTGTGGCTAATGTGTTATTCTATTTTCAGAGTTTGTTGTTGGTGGCATGCCTAGTAAGTGTAACAATCTCTTGAAGTTAGGTTGGATTGAATCCTTGAAGCCTAATTGAGATGTTTCCACCTTTGAAGCTAGGTTGGGTTGGTTCTTGAAGCCAAGTTGGGTTGAAGCTTAGCATGCTTTGCTCCCCTTGAAGCTTGGTTGAACCTAATCCTTGAAGCTTAGTTGGGTATATGATAGTGATAAATGTGATGATAGAACCAAAACATTAACTCTGAAAATTGAATGGCATATTAGTGTGTCTTGGGCCCATGCTTGTCTATGGTTAATGTGAGTCATGAATGATGCTTGCCTTTGCTTATTGTTGATGATGAATGATTAAATGAATATAAATGAGGTCTATGATAAGATGTGAAGTATGATATGCCTATATATATATGTTGAGTTATAAAATGGAAAGCTATGTTATCAACTTGGCATATATGATGTTACATGCATAATATGGATTGAGAATTGGTACTGCATTGCATTAAAGCATAACATTAGCATGATTATCTTACTAAGCCGTTGGCTTAGCGCGATAGTGTTTAATCGCGCAGGTAATAGAGTTGATAGAGTTGATTTTGGAGACTTAAAGATCAAAGAAAACTTGCCAATCATGTATAACTCTTTTATATTTTGTAAAGTATTGATTAAATGTACATATATGTATATTTGTAAATATGGAATTAAGTGTTTTCAAATATGTAAATATGTAAATATTTTATGACTTCCACTGTGTAATAACTATATGTATGTATATATATATATCTAATGTGTTTTATTTTAAAAGTAAATGATCTACTTTTCTATAATATATAATGATAATAGTATTGTATCTATTTAAATGTTTTGAATTTTGAAGAAAATCGTAGCATCCCTATGTTTGGTGCACTTATGCTACATTGTTGTGGTTGTAGTGTGTGTGCATTGGATGTGGGGGTGTTACAATTGTTTTGGTATCAGAGCCTAGGTTTGAGATTCTCAACCTAGGTAATATGTTATAAAAAGAATATTTTGAATTAAAAAGTGAGTTTTTGAAATAAAATACATGTTTGGGATTGGCAATCTTTGATCCTTAATAAGGTGTGTCCTGTTGTGTTTGCAGTGTTAGGTGTTGATGGATTCTCATTTGAGACAGTCAGTTGAGGGCAGTGAGGAGAGTGTTGCTCCTGATGAGGGAGTTAGAGTTGAGAGTGCTGGGGAGGCACCTGCTTCTGGGTCGGGGAGACCAACTGGTGAGGAGGTTCCACCAGCTTGGTTTGTGAATATGATGAAGACTTTCAGGCAAGCGCCAGTACAACCAGTGCCACCACCCCCTCAGCCTTTGGTGCCAGTGAGGCACTATGACAAGTTAAGGAAGTATGGAGCTGAGGATTTTATTGGTACCACTGATCCAGCTGTAGCAGAACAGTGGCTTGACAAAGTTCAGAGGATCTTTATTCAGTTGCAAGCCACCCCTGAGGAAAAGTTTGATTATGCAAGATCCTTGTTGCAGAAGGATGCATATAGTTGGTGGAAGACAGTGCCCCATTCTATGGATGATCCATCAACCTTGTCATATGCTGACTTTTTGAGAGAATTTGAATTGAAGAATACTCCAAGGGAGTATAAAGATGGGAAGAAAAGAGAATTTTTAGATTTGAAGCAAGATCACCGGACCGTAACTGAATATGAGGTTGAGTTTATTCGATTAAGTCAGTATGCTGGGGGCATAATATCAGATGAGGTAGATAGATGTAGGAGGTTTGAAGAGGGATTGAGGCCCTCTATCATGTGTCATGTGGCTGGATCCAGATATCAAGATTTTTCCCAGCTAGTGGCAGCAGCTCGGAGTGTGGAGCGAGCTCAGGGTATTGCAGCTGCTTCAGAGGATGAAGTTAGGGTGAGAAGGCCCCAGTTTGAGGCAGGGTCTTCTTCAGTGAAGAGGGGTAGAGGAAGCTTTGTTCCTCGGAGTATTAGGAGTCTGAGACCAGCAGGTAGATCAGTGCAGTTCCAGAGACAAAGATTCAGACCTGCAGCTTCAGTGGCAAGTGCTCCAACCCCTATGGTTCAGAGATCCACCTTACCTATCTGCATCTATTGTGGGAGGCCCCATGGTGGTCCTTGTTGGAAGGCTGGTGTTGCAGGGGTATGTTTCAGGTGTGGGTCACCTGACCATTTTGTGAAAGATTACCCTGAGAGGCAAAGGCAGATGCCAGTTGATTCTGCCGCTTCTCGAGCCAGTGTGAGGGGAGGCAGAGGTGCCAGCCGAGGAGGTAGACCAGGGTTCATTTCTAGAGGTGGTGCTACATCCAGGGAGACTAGACCGGAGGA
Organism: Garcia nutans; assembly: GCA_947685225.1. NCBI lineage: Eukaryota > Viridiplantae > Streptophyta > Magnoliopsida > Malpighiales > Euphorbiaceae > Garcia > Garcia nutans. The sequence goes on along the minus strand of CANTUV010000023.1, from coordinate 17,253,913 downwards.
GGTTGGTTCTTCCCAGAGGATGTATGTTATGCAGAGGCAGCCGGATGCATCGGCAGTCATAGCTGGTACTTTTTCTTTATTTGATACTCCAGTACTTGCTTTGATTGATCCGGGTTCCACACATTCATATATTAGTGCATCTGTTTTACCTGTATTTGATGTGCATGCTGAATCCCTAGGGTTTGATGTTTTGGTAACAAATCTGTTAGGGCATAGTGTGATTGTTAGTAAAGTGCACAAAGATAGTGCAGTAGTGGTGCAGGGTGAGGAGTTCCTTGGGGATTTGATTGAGATGCCATTTAAGGAATATGATGTGATCCTAGGCATGGATTGGCTATCTCGACATGGAGCTGTGGTGGATTGTAAAAAGAAAATTGTTTCTTTGAGAACTGGTGATGGTAGGGAGGTGATAGTATCTAATGAGCAAGGACAGCTAGCCTCCTTATTTGTTTCAGTTGTTGCAGCTAGGAGGTTGATTAGGAAAGGGTGTGAAGCCTATCTTGCTCATGTGGTAGATACTAGAGTAAGAGGTTCTCCTATTGATAACATTGCCACAGTTGCAGAGTTCTCAGATGTATTTCCAGAGGAGCTGCCAGGATTGCCTCCTGAGAGATAGGTGGAGTTTGGTATTGAATTGTTGCCTGGTACCACTCCTATCTCTATTACTCCTTACAGAATGGCACCAGCAGAATTGAGGGAGTTGAAAGTACAATTACAGGAGCTGTTGGATAAAGGATTCATTCGCCCCAGTGTTTCTCCTTGGGGAGCTCCTGTGTTATTTGTAAAGAAGAAAGATGGTACTATGAGGTTGTGCATCGATTATAGGCAATTGAACAAGGTGACCATTAAAAATAAGTATCCTTTGCCTAGAATCGATGATCTCTTTGATCAATTGAAGGGAGCGTCAGTATTCTCTAAGATTGATCTGAGATCGGGGTACCATCAGCTGAGAGTCAGAGCTGAGGATGTTCCGAAGACAGCTTTTCGGACCAGGTATGGGCATTATGAGTTTTTAGTTATGCCTTTTGGTCTGACGAATGCACCTGCAGCTTTTATGGATTTGATGAACAGGGTGTTTAGGCCCTATTTGGATCAGTTTGTAGTGGTCTTCATCGATGATATTCTGGTGTATTCGAGGAATGAAGAGGAACATGATATGCATCTGCGGATTGTGTTGCAGATCTTGAGAGAGAAGCATTTGTTTGCTAAATTGTCGAAGTGTGAGTTCTGGTTGGATCAAGTCGCTTTTCTCGGACATATTGTTTCAGCAGAAGGCATTAGAGTTGATCCGAGCAAAGTTGAAGCCATTTTGAATTGGAGTTCACCCAAGTCTGTGACAGAGGTTAGAAGTTTTCTGGGTTTGGCAGGCTATTACCGGCGGTTTGTGAAAGGGTTTTCTTTGATAGCTACTCCACTCACCAGATTACTTCGTAAGGGAGTTAAATTTGTGTGGACTGATCAGTGTCAGGCTAGCTTTGAACAGTTGAAAGATATGTTGACTCAAGCGCCTGTTCTCACTTTACCTATAGAAGGCCAACCCTATGTGATCTACAGTGATGCTTCACATATTGGTTTGGGTTGTGTGCTAATGCAGGAAGGGAAAGTTATAGCTTATGCATCTCGTCAGTTGAAACCGCATGAGCTTAACTATCCTACCCATGATTTGGAGTTGGCAGCTATTGTGTTTGCATTGAAGATTTGGCGCCACTATCTGTTTGGGGAGAAATGTTTTATCTACACTGATCACAAGAGTTTGAAGTATTTGGGTGTCCAGAAAGAACTCAATCTTCGCCAGAGAAGATGGTTAGAATTGATTAAAGACTACGACTGCTTGATAGATTATCATCCAGGTAAAGCAAATGTTGTTGCTGATGCCTTGAGTCGAAAGTCTTTAGCTGGTTTAACTTTTTACTCGCTCTCGTTGCTTGTTGAGTTGAGAGCATTGTGTGCTAGTTTTGTACCTTGTGTTGATGGTGCATTATTAGCACAGTTGCATGTGAAACCAGTTTTGTTGGATCAGATTAAAGAGGCTCAGTTGGCTGATAAGAAGATTCAGAAGATTATTTCAGATTGTCAGAATGGAAAGAGTAGAGATTTTGTTGTGAAAAGTGATGGAAGCCTCTGGTTTAAAAACAGATTGTGTGTACCCGATGATGTTGATTTGAAAAGGATTATTTTGGAAGAAGCACATCAGTCAGTGTTTGCTATGCATCCGGGCAATACAAAGATGTATCATGACTTGAGACAACATTACTGGTGGATTGGGTTGAAGAGAGACATTGCTGAATTTGTATCTAAATGTCTCACTTGTCAGAAGGTTAAAGCAGAGCATCAAGTTCCCACTGGGTTGCTTCAACCGTTGTCAGTGCCAGAATGGAAGTGGGAAAGAGTGACAATGGACTTTGTGTCTGGATTGCCTTTGACACAAAGGAAACATGATGCCATATGGGTGATTGTGGATAGATTGACTAAGACAGCTCATTTCCTTCCGATTCGGATGGATTACTCTTTGGAGAGGTTGGCTGAGCTGTACATCCATGAGATTGTGAGATTGCATGGTGTTCCAACTTCTTTAGTGTCTGATCGAGATCCCAGGTTTACTTCGAGATTTTGGAAGAGTTTGCATAGTGCTTTGGGTTCTCGACTGCATTTCAGCACTGCTTTTCATCCACAGACGGATGGACAGTCTGAGAGGGTGATACAGATCATTGAGGATATGTTGAGAAGCTGTGTCATCGATTTCACTGGAAGTTGGGATAGATTCTTACCTCTTGTAGAGTTTGCTTATAACAACAGTCACCAATCCAGCATTGGTATGGCACCATTCGAAGCACTGTATGGTAGACGGTGTAGGACACCGCTGTGTTGGAATGAACTTGGGGAAAGTAAGTTAATTGGGCCTGATTTGATTAAAGAAACTGAAGAGAAAGTGAAGTTGATTCGGGGCAGGTTAAAAGCAGCTTCAGACCGACAGAAGTCCTATGCAGATCTGAAGAGGAGAGACATTCAGTTTGATGTTGGAGATAAGGTATTTTTGAAGGTATCTCCTTGGAAGAAGATTTTGAGGTTCGGTTGGAAAGGGAAATTGAGTCCTCGTTTCATCGGACCGTATGAAGTGTTAGAAAGAGTTAGGCCAGTGGCGTATAGACTTGCTTTGCCACCTGAGTTGGATCGTATTCATAATGTGTTCCATGTATCTATGTTGAGGAGGTATAGGTCGGATCCATCTCATGTGTTGCCATTTGAATCTATTGAAGTGAGCCCAGACTTGACATTTGAAGAGGAACCAGTTGCTATCTTGGCACGAGAAGTGAAAGAGTTGAGGAACAAGAGTGTACCATTGGTGAAGGTTCTATGGAAGAACCACGGAAAAGAAGAAGCAACTTGGGAAAATGAACAAACCATGCGAGAGCAATATCCTCAGTTGTTTCAGACTTGATATCAGGTAATTTCGAGGACGAAATTTCTTTTTAGAGGGGGAAAATTGTAATATCCTCATTTATGCCCTAGAAGTTTTGCATGTTGTTGTTGTGGTTGTTGTTGTTATTGTTGTTGTTGTTGTATTGTTGGTTTAAATTGAGAAAAGAAAAGTATAAGTATTTTGGGAAAGAATTTAGGGTTTAGAGACAAGTTTATATGTTGTGTATATTGTGATATATATATAACATATACATTGGTCAAAAGAGTTGGTCAAGGAAAGAGGAGATATTTTTTTAGGGCATGTGAAATTACCAAAATGGGCAAGAGATAACAAAGAGAATTAAGATATGTATGAGGGCATTATAGTAATTTTCCTTTGGATGGGTATTTAATGAAGTTTGACTTTGTGATTCTTCATCATCTTTTCTTCTTTCTTTCAAGAGGTGGCCGGCTCTCTATTAGCAAAAGGGAAGGAGAAGTGTTCTTGATACTAAGATCAAATTGAAGAAGGAATTGAGAGCTTTGGTGAAAGAATTGTGGAATTTCTTCATCTAAGGTAAGTATTCTTTTGTTTCCTTTACTTATTTTGTAGTAGTGTTGAAGTTATGATTAGGGTGATTTGTGATTTGTTGGTTTGATGATTAGATGTGTTTGTGTTGTGTTCTCAAGTGTTGAATTGGTTTTAAGTTAAGAGTTTAAATAGGTGTTGTTGTTGGAAGTGGTGGATGTTGAAAGATGGTGATTGTAGGGTTTTGAGATGATTTGTGTTTAAGTGTAATATTAATGTGTTATGAGGTGATTCTTATGATGAATATGTGTTTAGAACATTGTTTATGTTCATTTGAAACTTGTGGTATGATGTATATTAAGTTTAAATGCAATTGGGAAAGTGTTGGCTTTGGTTAGGGTTTTGGTTATGGGTGACACGGCCAAAAAGCTATGGGAAACACGGCCAAGACAGGAAATTTTGAAGGTGTTGGATTGATTTTTGGGAGACACGGCCGTGTCCCCAAGCCATGTTTGCTACTGCCAAAGTTTGGTTGAGAGACACGGCCACAAGCTTGGCCGTGTCCCTTGCCCGTGTTGCTTACTGTCCAATTGGGTTGAGTGACACGGCCACAAGCTTGGCCGTGTCCCTCATGTGTGCTGCCCGTGTCCCTCATATGGGTTAGGTAAGTTTTGTTTTCCTTGACCTAGTTGCAATGTTTTGGTTCTTCAAAGGTAGGTTGGTTCCTAAACCTAAACTTAAACATACTTTAAACTATGAATGAGCTAATCAAATGCATATGAAAGATCCTAAAGCTATGAATCATATAAATTGTTCTTTGCCCTAATTGCATTGTTGAGATTTAAATAAGGTTATGTTATGCATTGTGAAAGGTAATGTGTTTTATGAGTAATGTACTTTGAAATGTTATATCAAAGATGTGATATCAATGATGCTTTATGCATAATATGAATTGAAATGTGAAATGTGATACAAAGCCATTGTTATTGGCTATAATGATGATATTGAGAGAAAGAAGGCATGTATGCCTAAATGTTGATGATAATTGGAAATGGAAATGATAATTGAATAATAAATGAATTGTGTGGCTAATGTGTTATTCTATTTTCAGAGTTTGTTGTTGGTGGCATGCCTAGTAAGTGTAACAATCTCTTGAAGTTAGGTTGGATTGAATCCTTGAAGCCTAATTGAGATGTTACCACCTTTGAAGCTAGGTTGGGTTGGTTCTTGAAGCCAAGTTGGGTTGAAGCTTAGCATGCTTTGCTCCCCTTGAAGCTTGGTTGAACCTAATCCTTGAAGCCTAGTTGGGTATATGATAGTGATAAATGTGATGATAGAACCAAAACATTAACTCTGAAAATTGAATGGCATATTAGTGTGTCTTGGGCCCATGCTTGTCTATGGTTAATGTGAGTCATGAATGATGCTTGCCTTTGCTTATTGTTGATGATGAATGATTAAATGAATATAAATGAGGTCTATGATAAGATGTGAAGTATGATATGCCTATATATATATATGTTGAGTTATAAAATGGAAAGCTATGTTATCAACTTGGCATATATGATGTTACATGCATAATATGGATTGAGAATTGGTACTGCATTGCATTAAAGCATAACATTAGCATGATTATCTTACTAAGCCATTGGCTTAGCGCGATAGTGTTTAATCGCGCAGGTAATAGAGTTGATAGAGTTGATTTTGGAGACTTAAAGATCAAAGAAAACTTGCCAATCATGTATAACTCTTTTATATTTTGTAAAGTATTGATTAAATGTACATATATGTATATTTGTAAATATGGAATTAAGTGTTTTCAAATATGTAAATATGTAAATATTTTATGACTTCCGCTGTGTAATAACTATATGTATGTATATATATATATCTAATGTGTTTTATTTTAAAAGTAAATGATCTACTTTTCTATAATATATAATGATAATAGTATTGTATCTATTTAAATGTTTTGAATTTTGAAGAAAATCGTAGCATCCCTATGTTTGGTGCACTTATGCTACATTGTTGTGGTTGTAGTGTGTGTGCATTGGATGTGGGGGTGTTACATGGACACTTTAAAACATTTAGATTTATGATTATTAGCTACTTACTGTGTTGAATTTTAATATTTAGGTTTATAAGGTTTTAAGGGAATTAGGGTTTTAGAGAACTTTAGGGTTTAGGTTAGCTAGTTTGGGGTTACTGTCTTGGTTTTGAAGTTGAATTAGGGTTTTTAGTGTTTCGGAGAATGTATTTGATTTTAGAATTTGGAAAAACAATTTATAGTTTTATGAAGCTTAATGAAAATAAACAAAATGATTTAGGGTTTATAGAAACAGAAAAGATAATTTTTTAGGGTTTTTGAAAAGAAAAGGATTCAATTTAGGGTTTTGAAAAATTGGAAAGCAGATTAGAATTTTGATATTTTGAAATGATTTAAGGTTTTGAAAAGTTAGAAAGTAGATTAGGGTTTTAAGATTTTGAAGAAACAGAAACAACAATTTTAGGATTTTTGAAAAAGAAAGAAACGAATTAAGGTTTTTTAAGCTTTAGAAAAGGTAAATTAGGGTTCTAGGGGTTTTTGGATCAAAAGAGACAATTGGATGATTCAAGCTACTGTGAAGAAAAAAAGATTAGATATTCATACCTTCGTTTGTTGGTTCCACCAAAAATTACTTCTTGGATGAACAAGAACAAAGGCAAGATGGTTGCCTTTGATGGATTGAATTACTTGTTTGCTTCTCTTAAAAGTCCGATCGATTTCACTGCCAAAAAAGTTTCAAAGTCCGATCACTTTTTCTATGTTTTTCCTTTCACATTTTCCCTCCTCCCCTGTGTTGTTTTTTAGTCCTTATTTATAGAAGATTTTGATGATTAATCTTAATTGCTTACGGAATATAACATTAATTAAGATTTCCATCGCCGATTTTTATTTTTATTTTTATTTATTTGTTTATTATTATTATTTGTTTATTTTTTATTAATTATAAAAACTAAATACTGAACCAAATATTATTTAATTAAGATAACACAAAAATTATTTTGGACTACTTAAAATATATTGGACAACAAAAAAATTATCTTGGACTAATTAAAATATATTGAACCGGACTGGGTCAAAATTAAGGGTCTACAACGGCTTTGGTTGATGTTTGTATATTGTCTAGCTCATCGAACAAGCATGCATTTCTTCTTTTCTTTTGTAAAATGACTGGAGTTTCCAAAAGCAATGGGTCTTCTATGCCCCTCTGATTCAATATAGTGGTTTTGTTGACTCACAGACCGAGGTGATCAACTAAAGTGTTCTCATTGGTTCCTTTTTGACGCTCATTTAAGTCTTACATTGGAATGATAGAAAGCTTTACATTTATGGCTTTTATCTTCAAGATGTTGAGAACATGAGTGGTGGAGACTCCAATCAGCAGAGTCAGGGATACATCCACTTCAAACTATGTTTTATCATGTCAGTTGGTAGCTTCTTCATAACCTTGCCAATAATCATTTACTTTACCCAATGTGTCTTTTGAGATTCGACAGCTCAACATACTCTCCTTAACTTAAAGGCTTTGTATATTACATATATATAATATATATTTGAATTTTGATTTTGAAATCAAATGTTGGCTTTGTCAAATCAATGTCATTGTACCTCAGGACTTGATTTTTCAAATTAATATATCTATAACATGACAACCCTAGTTACCGTACTAAACTCGGGAATGATTTCTATTTAAGCAAGAATTGTTGCATTTCAAATAGGCACATACACATTACTTAGTCAAAGGTCTCATTGAGTTTGAATATTGTTTATCTCATATGCATGCTTATCCAAACTATCTCCACTAATAGACTCTACCTACCAAGAGAGATCAACAGGTCTTTGATAGGCTTGAAATGGGGTCTATAAGGGACATGGGTTAAATGAAGGCCATTTTGAGATTGGAGCTGATGTGACACAATGGACAAAGCTTCACACTACAAATTTCTTATTTGGATTCTAGGCAGTTGGAAGCAATCTTGCTAGACTTCAAATTCCTTCTATCTTCTTGGCATTAATCTGGATCTTGATTAGGAAAGTCTTTGCCCTTGCAAAATGTTTGGTACCCAAATTTGTTTCTTTTCTTCTTCTCCCTTTTCTTTCTTTTTATTTTTCTTACTCTTCCCTTTCTTTGAGCATTTTATCATTTTGTTCTTCTTCCTTGTAGGATTGTCAAGTACAAAACTTTTAAGAACTAGATGGTCTTTCTCCTTTTTCTCTAATTTTGATTGAATCTTTAGTTGGGTTGGACCAATTCAAGTCAAACTATCCTTATAAACCAAATGAAAGCCTTTTGCTGCTTTAGGTAAAAGAGAACTTAGTTGGCTTTCTTAACCGCCTTTTTAGGTTTTATCTTTCTTTTTTTCCTTTTTTTTCATTTTGCCTTCTTTTTTTTCTTTTCTTTTTTTCTTCTTCTCTTTTTTTTCTTCTTCTTTTTCTTCTTCTTTTTTTTTTGGTTCTAGCTCTAAAAGAGTTATCTTGTTTATACCAACTTGGGTTTCTAATAATGGATGAGTGGAGTGACATAAATCTTCTTTAAAGGGATAAATCATTTGTTACTCTGATGTCATCTTGATAGATTGGGGATATTAGGAGAACTTCAACTACCCTTATGGTCTTGATAACATCAACTATCCTTATGGCTTTGGCTATGCATTCCATTCTTTGATCTTCTTGCCTCTTCACCTTATCATAAGACTTGACAAAAGTATCACAACAACTCAGGGTAGGTTGTTGGGGTTATATGCCAATGAAAAGAAAGCTAAAATTTTATGAAGGCTCAAAGGGACAACTAGGGATTGATATTTAATAGGGTGGATACTAGTTGTTGGCTAACCAAACAATGCCTAGATCATTTCTCTCTTAAAATAAGCATAATTCAATTTCACCTCGAAAGTTTGTCAAAGCATATTCTAATACTGACTAGGATCTAGACAAAGGTAATTATGCAGGAGCCCTCTCTAAGTAAGCATACACAACTCAATGCTATAGAGCAATTCCCTCACCTAGTAAAGTCATTCAAATCGTGATGCATAGATATGCTAATTTATAAATATCAAGTTAAATTCCTCATTGGTTGAGCACCAAAATGAACAAAGACCAACAAAAATTTTGATGAAAGTAATTTATTCAAACAACTTTAAATTTGAAAAACACGATTGTTCTAAAAAGAAAGCAAAATAAATAGAGCGATATTCAAGCTAAGGAAAGTTTGTGAGTTGGAGTCGAAGATACTCCAATTATTTAGACATATCAAGGGCAAGGATTTTTTCCATCATCAAGGATCATTGCTTCATCATCCACAGTTAGTTCAAGCTTTCTTAGTAGCACATCCTCTTTAGCAGCTTCTCTATCCATGTCATGACGAGATGACAAGATAAAAATCTTCATGAAGGTTACAAGCGATGGTGCCTTTCCAAATGTAGGTATAGAATTATTCTTAGTGTTGGGCTTATCAAGCTCAGGTATACCACTATCTATTAGTTCTTGGATCTCATGCTTCAATTGGGTACATCTATCGGTCTCATGTCCTTGAGTCTGATGAAATTGACAAAAAGCCTTAGTATCAAATTTTGGGGGCAAAGGATTTGGCAAAGGTCAAGGGGCCAATGGCTATAATAGTCCCTTCTTTTGTAGCTTGTTAAAGACCCAAGACAAAGCTTCCCCAGATCTGAAAATTGCCTTCTATTTGCTTGACTAGTTGTATTAACATCAACTTTTTTTTGCGTGCTTTGATTTCCAGACTGGTAGTTCCCTTTCTCATTCCTTCTTATTGAAAAGCGATTCTTCTCCCTTTCCCATTCTTCAATTTGCAGACCAGCTTGGAGAAGATCTTTGAAATCATGGATGAGTGTATGAGACATCCTTTCACAAAGACTAGGCAACACCCCTCTCACAATCATCCTTATTGGATCTGATTCATCGGGCCTCTTCTTGAGCAAAGCAGCCTCATTTCTCCATCTTTTCACATAGTCTACAAAATTCTCATTTGGCCTTTGTCTAATGGACTCAACTTCCATTAAGGTAACTTCCAGCTTGACATTGTATCCATATTATTGGATGAAGGCCTTATATAGCATATCCCAACCTTTTTGAGTACTTTCCTCTAAGGTGTTGAACCAATTTTGGACAATAGGGTCCAATGAGAGTATAAAGTACCTTAGAGTTTGAGCCTTAGTAGCTCAGGAAGACTACATAGCAGTGATGTACTGCTTCACATGGAGATGAGGGTTTCCAGTACCATTGTACCTAGTGAAGGAAGGCATCTTGAACTTATAAGGGACCTCCTCATTTTGTTCAAATAGTTTGTCGATCTTGGACATCTCTTTGATTTTCAGCTTCTTCTCAAATATCTTTTCTAAATCAGCAATCATCTTCTCAACATCAGATGTCTCGGTCTTTTCAATAGTTGTCTTTTCAACAACCTTTGGCTCCTTTTTTTCTTGAGGATCTTGGAAGTATTGAGACCAGTCATCATCATCATCAAGGACTACCTTGTCATCATCAAAAGCCACTTTACCAACCTTAGCCTTTCCTTTGTCCTTTGGCTTCTTAGTGCTAGCAGATGCTTTGGCATTGTTTCCTAAAATTGTAGCCAATTGGTTATTTATGGTCTCAGCCAGGGCCTCTTTTATTTCTTCCATTTATGCATTGAGGGCGTCATCCACCATTCTTTGAATTTGTTCGAGCTCCATTGCTTTTGGTGAGTAAGTGATTGAGTCGTTGCTAGATTCTTCATCTCCAACATAGGTCAAATTGTCGTAAGCTTTTGAACTGTCGTAATCCAGGGTTGTGAGCCAAAAGGGATCAATGATATGAGATGCAAATGTATGCATGTATGCATGTATGCACAAACAATCAACAAAGATAAGTAGAACATCCCTTCCAACCTTATAACATCCACACACGAATGGCGAGTCTCTTTTCCTAGGTGATGTGGTTAACAAAATACCAACATGGGGTATCTTATTTTTTTATTAATTCCCTCGGACGTTTTAAACAATAGTTATATTAAAAATGGAAATCTATTCATGATAATTTCCATTAATTAGGCTTTAATCCATTTAACAAACTAAAGTAGCTTTTATGCTATATTGGATTAAAACTAAATTAAGAGGTTTATTATAAATAGATTTCTCACTTGAAAAAGTAACTAGTTCATGCCAAAAACAAGCCCATGATTAATTATTGTTAGTATAAACAAGGCTCACAATTAATTTTTGGTATTTTCATAATTGACCTAAATAATTTTGTTTCTAAGCCCATTGTAAAAGGAATTTAGAAAAAATGGATTTTAGGCTTTGTATATGAGTCATGAGAAAAGGAATTTTTGATTTGTTTTTAGAAAAGTTTTATATCCAAAGACCATCTTGAAAAGTTTTGAAAATTGCTTTGGTCTTTTGTACTTTAAAGAAAAATTTATTTTGAGCTTACTATGTACTTAGGTCATATTAGAAAAAGAACAAACTAAATAAGCCATGATTTAAGCCAAGATAAATTAACCATAGTCAAATAATAAGCAATTGGGGTAAAAACCTAAGGAAAGTAACTAGGCCAATTACATGACCTTTAGTCATTAGGTTAAAAAGGCTTAGGTTCCCATAGCAAGCATATACCAAAAGGTACAAGGCTATAAGTGGTTATGCCATGCTCGATCTCCATACCAAGATCAAAGGATAACACAACAAGGGTAACATGGGCATCCTAACTCACACACACGATGCAATCTAATATGATGCAATGGATAATATCATGATAAGAAAGAATAAAATTATATAAAGATCAACAGAATCAGCTTCTCTTATCCCCAGCGGAGTCGCCATTGTGAGCGGGGATTTTCGTCCCCACTCTCGATGGAATGATTCTTATGACTTTGACACTGTTTAGGCTCAAGGCCTTAGAGAACATGGGCCTAAGCCTGGAGAAAATGGAGTCACCGCCCAGACAAGCCGAGAAAAAGAAAAGGGCAGATGACTCGATTCCTAAGGAATCCCTAACCCCCTAATGGGTTCAAAAATTTGGATACGTGTGGGGAAGGTGAGAAATGGCCCAGCACCCCCACAACACTCGGTTCATTGGAACCAGCCTCCTTTACATGTCTTAATATTATAAAATTTTTAAATGTAACAATATTATCCATATTACATGCAACAATTAAAATAAAGTGTAACACCCCTTCCCGACCTACATGTGTAAGCCGAGTAGAGGTGCCACACTATCCAAATGTTGCTACCAATTTTACTTAGTCAAATTTTAGTTCCGATTTTTACAGAAATTTTGCCAGAGGTTCGCCTAGAAATTGGGTCCCAAGTGTCGACAAAACTTATTTTTTCTGATTTTTGAAAACATTTTTACACAAACCAATGCGAATACAATCAGTTTAAATACACTCCCAATGAATCCACCTTATACCCTCAACTACAAACTTGCAAGAAGAATTCACACTTCTAATACAAAATAAAGTAGAGGTTTGTTTTTATTACATACTACTAACGTACAGTATAACATAGAAATTCTCAATCATATATTTTCATATACATGCCACAACTAGCCAACTCATAATATAGGAAATGAAAGGCTACTCTGAGGTGCTGCGCTGTGTTGTGCTGCTCGATGCTAATCACCAAAATCTACTGCTCCGAACCTACGAGTCAAGAAAACTCAACTCGCTGAGCAATGACGCTCAGTGGGTACTTTACCGAAGAAAATATAGTAAAACATGAAAGCATTTGAAATAAAAAGAAATAATTGAATAAAAAATCAACCAACATTGAACCAATGGAAGTTATTGTCCAATCAGTATAGATATACTTTCAACAATTGTAAAAACTATAATTCAAACTCATATTGCAGTACGTAGTTTTAGAAAAATAGGACTTTGGCTCAGGCTCTACTGGCATATAGGGAACCATAGCGATAAGGCAGTGGCCCTCACCACTGTAACATAGGTGGCCCTCACCACCATGGTTATAACCAATTCCGCTCTACGGCCTATACCTGTAGGTAACCGCCGGAGCATTTCAATCACAATTTCACAACATCTCCGCTCCACAGCCTATACCCGAAGGTAACCGCCGGGGTGTATCAAACACAATAAGTGGCAGTACTGCATAAGTTAGTATAGTGCACCATACCCTTATCTACCACCCCCACTACCCAGTAGAGCATAAAGGTTAAAACGATTCAATTTAAGTCTCAAACTTCATTTTAGAATGACACGAGAAATTATTTTAATTTCCGTTGCACTTTGCCATTTACGCCGCGCACCACATTCTTTAGTCAAACCATTACCTTTTTTTCACATATTTATCATCCACAATAAACATATCAAACATTTCAAAGCATTCCTCAAAGAGTCACAAATTGTCCAAATGAATAGTGTCGCGGCACGTAAAATCGGCAATGCAAAATGGCATGACCAAATGAATAGTAAAATCTGGATTTTTGTCAAAATTTCAGTCTGTTTCAGTCATGCATTTGACCAGGTAAATGATCTTATTTTTGGCTGAAATTTTACAGAAAACTTATTTCATATGTTGACTAATTACACGTAAAATTTCGTTGAAAAATTCATTCATTTGCTACCTCAAATAGCTGCCACAAAAAGAGTCCAGAATCTGCCATTTTGGGACCATTTCGGCCCAAACATATGAAATACATAGGATAGTTTATTTTTCTTTTTCAAATCAATATGAAGGCTTCTTTAATGGTAAAGTGAAGATTCAAACACTTCCCTTTGACAACTTTTGCATGTTTAACTCAAATCAAACCAATTAAAGTTCAAAACAACTTACCAAATCAACTTGCCACATTTTCTCAAAACATTTGTTTCAATTAATTTTAAACAACTCAATTGCCATAAGAACCCAAGAACATAACTCAAACGTTTAATTTAAACTCAATCAATACATTTAAGCATCAACATCAAAAATTCCATAAACCAAAGTTTGTAAGAAAAATAAAATTTCTTTTATGGTAAAGTACCAAACCTTGTTTATTTGCTTTGTTCCTTGCTTGTCCTATTCTTTCTTCCCTTCTTCTTCTTATTTCCTATAATTTTCAAAACTTCCATAATAAGAACATGATAGAAACCATATGTTCAAGCCTTGATTCTTGCTATCTAAAGCTACTAATTACCATTTATTCATCACTTCTACATGTATGGATCATTTAATCTAATTTCTCTTCACTTTCTTAACTTTCCCATAATCTTCCCAACTTTTCTTTCATTGATAACTTGAAAACTATAAATCAAATGAATAAACTAAAGCAAGAATTGGAATCCTTACCTTAAAATTAAGCTTTTCCTTCCAAAAATCCATTTGAACACTTGAAAAAATTCCTTCCCTTTTTTTTGGTGGAGAGAATTCAGCCATGCCTCTCAAAATGGAGAGAAAAATATGTGTTCTTAGTTCTTTAATCATCCTTCTCTCCCTTTTTATATTTTTCCATTTTCCATTTATTTAATTAATTTCATTTTGAAGGGTTAAGATTAATCCAACCCAAAAGTGTCTTTAAACAAGATTTTTCCATGTGTCCTTTTCTAGAAAATTACTATGCCATGTGTCCTCCCTTGGAAATTTACCAAATTACCCTCAAATTATCACACATGGCCCCCTTGGTGCTTGGGTGGAAGTGAAAAGACCAAAATACCCTTCAATTGAAGGTTTTGCCTTTCCTTCCTAACCGGGCGATTTTACGACGCGTAAAATATACCGTTCTCCTCCTTTCAACCTCTAGTTTCCCTTTTCGACATTCATTCTTGATTTTGAACTAATTTATAAAAATTACGCTCATGCCCTTGACTTTTGTAAAAATTCCCTTTAGGTCCTTTCTTTGCTCGGGTTTTGCCCGGGCTCCATTTCTACTGACGATTGTTTCATATTCAACCCCTCGACGTCCTCTACTCACTCGTATTTTTATTTCCTACTTTGGATTCATGTATAATGACCAAAATGGCCCTAGTCTACATGTCTTCGTTTCTCTCAAACGGGGCGTTTCCTGGAAAAACCGTTACGCGTCATTGCAACCCAATTTTTCTCTACTCTCCATCTTTGGAGTCTGTTAGGTGCACTATTAAGAACTTCCAGTACAACTTTTTAGAAATTACAGTTACCTCCTCAAAACTTTTTGAAATTACAGTCACCTCCCCAAAACTTTACATTTTTGCAATTAGGTCCCTTTGGTCCTACGACCTTCTCTAGGAACCGCCATCAGAGATGACCTCTCCAGATCCTTTCTCTTGCTGAGCATATGACTGCTAGACATAAATATAGTGGCCGGATGTGACAGTTCCTCCCTCGTTAATTTAGGCTTCGCCCCGAAGCCCATCAGGTGGAAACAAATATGGGTATTGCTTCCTCCACCTTGTGGTTTCTTCAGAGTACTTTGACTAATGGAATCATTTTATTCCGAAGTTCTTTCACTTCCCGTGCCAAGATTTCCACTGGTTCTTCTTCATATGTCAAATCAGGCCGAACTTCAATATCCTGGGTCTTTACGATGTGTGACGGGTCCGAACGATACCGTCTTAATATCGACACGTGGAATACGTTATGTATCTTGTCTAGCTCGGATGGTAATGCTAGCCGATAAGCTACTGGACCTATACGTTCAATGACTTTGTAAGGCCCAATAACCTTGAACTTAGCTTACCCTTTTGTTTAAATCTTAGCACTTTCTTCCATGGTGAAACCTTAAGAAATACCTTATCACCAACATTGAATTCTATGTCCCTTCTCTTCAGGTCCGCGTATGAGTTTTTTTTTTCCGCCACAGCTTTTAACCAATCCCGGATAATTTTTACTTTCTCCTCGGTCTCCTTAACTATCTCCGGGCCCAAGATCTTTGCTTCGCTTAATTTCGTCCAACAAATTGGAGTCCTGCATTTTCGTCCTTATAGTGCTTCATAAGGAGCCATCTGTATACTGGACTGGTAGCTGTTGTTGTAAGCGAACTCCATTAAACTTAAGTACTTCTCCAAACTACCTTTGAATTCTAATATGCACGCTCTTAACATATCTTCCAAGATCTGGATTACCCTCTTTGACTGTCCGTCCGTCTGTGGATGAAACGACGTACTCTAGTCCATTTGAGTTCCCAAAGTCATTTGGAACTTTTGCCAAAAGTTCGACGTAAAGCGTGGATCTTTTTCCGATATGATTGATGTTGGACTCCATGAAGTCGTACAATCTCTTTAATTTACAAGTCCGCTAACTTATCCAGGGAGTAGTCCATCCTTACTGGTAAGAATTGAGCTGACTTAGTTAGCTGGTCTACTATCACCCATATTGCATCATGTTTGTCTCTTGTCATTGGTAGTCCCATCACAAAATCTATAGTTATGCGATCCCATTTCCATGTTGGAATCGTAATAGGTTGTAGAAGTCCCGAGGGTAGTTGATGTTCTGCCTTTACTTGTTGGCAGGTTAAACGTTTCGCCACGTAATCTACCACTTCTCTCTTAGTCCCTGGCCACCAATAGCATTCTTTCAAATCCAATACTGCTTCTACCTTCTTAGAATCAACTCTTATTCCTTCCGCCGATACAATATGTCCTAAAAAGGCCACTTCTTCTAACCAAAATTCACACTTGCTGAATTTGGCGTATAACTTCTTCTCCCTCAATGTTTGTAACACGATTCTCAAGTGCCGATCATGATCCTCTGCATTCTTTGAGTAAACCAGTATGTCATCGATGAATACCACAACAAACTGGTCCAAATAAGGATGGAAAATCCGGTTCATCCAATCTATGAATACCGCAGGTGCATTCGTGAGCCTAAAAGGCATTACGATAAACTCGTAATGTCCATATCGGGTTTTGAATGTAGTCTTTGGTATATCTTCATCTGTAATCTTCAGTTGATGATAGCCGGATCACAAATCAATCTTTGAGAAAACTCCCACACCTTTCAATTGATCAAATAAATCGTCTATCTGGGGTAGCGGGTATTTATTCTTAATCTTCAGCTTATTTAACTGCCGATAATCTACACATAGTCTTAGGGATCCATCTTTTTTTTTTTTCGCAGTCCACTAATGCCTTATGTTTTGTCAGCCAATCCATTCCAAGTATTACGTCAAATTTCCTGGAATGGCAACTCAAACAGATCACCTAAGAAAGTGTGTCTGTGTACTTCTACCGGACAATCCTTTACTACCTTCTTGGTAACCATCTCACTACCCAAAGGATTTGTAACTAACACTCCATCTGTTTCAAGTTCTACTTCTAAATCCTTTAATTTTTCATTTTTCATACATATATATATATATAAGTATGAAGAACCTAGATCTGCTTTAGGCATTAATTGGTATTTCAACATAAATAACTAACCTGCTATGACGTCGACGTCGGGGGCTTCCTCTTCTTCACGTGCCCTCATTGAATACGTCTTGGTAAGAGCTCTAGTTTCAGGTTTGTCCATCGTTTCGGATTGAACTTGCGAAGAGCTTTTTCCTCTACCTCTGGCCCTTTTCCCCTTCAAGCTACGGCTCGAGATGCTTCGGTATTATCTAGTGCGTTTTGCTTTCTTAAGGGGCATTCTCATTTAAAGTGGTCCTTCGCTCCACAAATAAAACATACCCAGGCCTTGCCCCAACATTTTCCTGAATGCCTACGCCCACATTGAACACAACGTGGATGGGTGTTTTCACTTCCTCCGATAGTTTTGGGCTGAACAAAGTTACCTCCACCTTGGCCATGCCCTCTTCCTTGTCCTCTCCCAGATCGGCCAGTGCTAGCTACAGAGGTGGCCTGGCTCGAACTACTATAAGCCGATCCCTGACCAAAAGTTCTACATTGGTTACCCTCTGTGAAACTGCCTCCTCTGAAGCGCTTCCTCGGTGACTGAAAATTTCCCGAGTAGCCCTGGCTGTCTCTCCTTTGCCTTACTCTCTGTCTACTATCTCGCTCATCCACCTGACATTGCTCTACTTCCAGAGCCCTAGTGACCAACTAGGAAAATTCCTTGATATTAGCAGCAATTAACTGCATCCTAATCTCATTATTCAAACCATCCTGGAATTGTTTACACCTATCATGTTCGTCTTCAATTGTCTTCTTGGCATACCTACTCAGCCTATTAAATTCCCTCTCATATTCGGCAACGGTCAGTCGACCTTGCTTTAAATGTAGAAATTCCTTTTTCTTGGCATCTAGGTATGCCTCCGATATAAACTTCCTCTTGAACTCATTCACAAAGAAATCCCATGTCCTTTGTTCCAGTGGAACTCGTTGTTGAACTGTGTCCCACCATATATATGCTTCTTCCACTAATAAGGAAGTAGCACATACCACTCGCTCTTCTGGCATACACTGTAACTGATTTAAGGCTCATACCGTTCCTTCCAGCCAATACTCGGCTGTAGAAGAATCATCGTCCCTTCGGGCCCTAAACTCCTTCGCCCCGTACTTTCTTATCTTTTCGATCGGGGTTTTCCTTTCCCCTCCCACAGCAGGAGTGGGTACTGGCACTAGCGCTGGTGCCGGGGCAATGCCTGCTATCTGTCACAGCGCTGCAGCTATCTGTTGCAACATTTCATTCGGAAGAGGAGCTCCCACTGGGCTCAGCCTTCGGTGTTTCAGATACATGCATCTCTACAGTATGTGACGCTCGAGATTCAACTTCCTCCTCTACGGCTCTTTGAGAGGACTCTCGCGACATCTATGTTCTAACACATAACTCACAGTCAATAACAGCACAGCTCAGCAGCACTATTAAACCATATGTGGCATGTATATAAAGACAAAACACTTAATCAAATATATGCAAACATACCCTTATTTATTTTCCTATATTTCCTTCCTGAATGATGCCTACTTTTTATCTCCTATTTACTATAGTATATCTCGTTTTACGTCAGTAATGGCCACTCCCGACATAAAACGTACATCCTCCTATGTTGGATTACCCAGAAGCAGCTAAACCTGGCTCTGATACCAAAATTGTAACACCCCTTCCCGACCTACATGTGTAAGCCGAGTAGAGATGCCACACTATCCAAATGTTGCTACCAATTTTACTTAGTCAAATTTTAGTTCCGGTTTTTACAGAAATATTGCTAGAGGTTCGCCTAGAAATTGGGTCCCAAGTGTCGACAAAACTGATTTTTTCTGATTTTTGAAAATATTTTTACACAAACCAATGCGAATACAATCAGTTTCAATACACTCCCAATGAATCCACCTTATACCCTCAACTACAAACTTGGAAGAAGAATTCGCACTTCTAATACAAAATAAAGTAGAGGTTTATTTTTATTATATACTACTAACGTACAGTATAACATAGAAATTCTCAATCTTATATTTTCATATACATGCCACAACTAGCCAACTCATAATATAGGAAATGAAAGGCTACTTTGAGGTGCTGCGCTGTGTTCTGCTGCTTGATGCTAATCACCAAAATCTACTGCTCCGAACCTACGAGTCAAGAAAACTCAACTCGCTGAGCAATGACGCTCAGTGGGTACTTTACCGAAGAAAATATAGTAAAACATGAAAGCATTTGAAATAAAAAGAAATAATTGAATAAAAAATCAACCAACATTGAACCAATGGAAGTTATTGTCCAATCAGTATAGATATACTTTCAACAATTGTAAAAACTATAATTCAAACTCATATTGCAGTACGTAGTTTTAGAAAAATAGGACTTTGGCTCAGGCTCTACTGGCATATAAGGAACCATAGCGATAAGGCAGTGGCCCTCACCACTGTAACATAGGTGGCCCTCACCACCATGGTTATAACCAATTCCGCTCTACGGCCTATACCCGTAGGTAACCGCCGGAGCATTCCAATCACAATTTCATAACATCTCTGCTCCACGGCCTATACCCAAAGGTAACCGCCGGGGTGTATCAAACACAATAAGTGGCAGTACTGCATAAGTTAGTATAGTGCACCATACCCTTATCTACCACCCCTACTACCCAGTAGAGCATAAAGGTTAAAACGATTCAATTTAAGTCTCAAACTTCATTTTAGAATGACTCGAGAAATTATTTTAATTTCCGTTGCACTTTGCCATTTACGCCGCGCACCACATTCTTTAGTCAAACCATTACCCTTTTTTCACATATTTATCATCCACAATAAACATATCAAACATTTCAAAGCATTCCTCAAAGAGTCACAAATTGACCAAATGAATAGTGTCGCGGCACGTAAAATCGGCAACGCAAAATGGCATGACCAAATGAATAGTAAAATCTGGATTTTCGTCAAAATTTCAGTCTGTTTCAGTCATGCATTTGACCAGGTAAATGATCTTATTTTTGGCTGAAATTTTACAGAAAACTTATTTCATATGTTGACTAATTACACGTAAAATTTCGCTGAAAAATTCATTCATTTGCTACCTCAAACAGCTGCCACAAAAGAGTCCAGAATCTGCCATTTTGGGACCATTTCGGCCCAAACATATGAAATACATAGGATAGTTTATTTTTCTTTTTCAAATCAATATGAAGGTTTCTTTAATGGTAAAGTGAAGATTCAAACACTTCCCTTTGACAACTTTTGCATGTTTAACTCAAATCAAACCAATTAAAGTTCAAAACAACTTACCAAATCAACTTGCCACATTTTCTCAAAACATTTGGTTTCAATTAATTTTAAACAACTCAATTGCCATAAGAACCCAAGAACATAACTCAAACGTTTAATTTAAACTCAATCAATACATTTAAGCATCAACATCAAAAATTCTATAAACCAAAGTTTGTAAGAAAAATAAAATTTCTTTTATGGTAAAGTACCAAACCTTGTTTATTTGCTTTGTTCCTTGCTTGTCCTATTCTTTCTTCCCTTCTTCTTCTTATTTCCTATAATTTTCATAACTTCCATAATAAGAACATGATAGAAACCATATGTTCAAGCCTTGATTCTTGCTATCTAAAGCTACTAATTACCATTTATTCATCACTTCTACATGTATGGATAATTTAATCTAATTTCTCTTCAGTTTCTTAACTTTCCCATAATCTTCCCAACTTTTCTTTCATTGATAACTTGAAAACTATAAATCAAATGAATAAACTAAAGGTAGAATTGGAATTCTTACCTTAAAATTAAGCTTTTCCTTACAAAAATCCATTTGAACACTTGAAAAAATTCCTTCCCTTTTTTTTGGTGGAGAGAATTCGGCCATGCCTCTCAAAATGGAGAGAAAAATATGTGTTCTTAGTTCTTTAATCATCCTTCTCTCCCTTTTTATATTTTTCCATTTTCCATTTATTTAATTAATTTCATTTTGAAGGGTTAAGATTAATCCAACCCAAAAGTGTCTTTAAACAAGATTTTCCATGTGTCCTTTTCTAGAAAATTACTATGCCATGTGTCCTCCCTTGGAAATTTACCAAATTACCCTCAAATTATCACACATGGCCCCCTTGGTGCTTGGGTGGAAGTGAAAAGACCAAAATACCCTTCAATTGAAGGTTTTGCCTTTCCTTCCTAACCGGGTGGTTTTATGACGCGTAAAACGTACCGTTCTCCTCCTTTCAAACTCTAGTTTCCCTTCTCGACATTCATTCTTGATTTTGAACTAATTTATAAAAATTACGCTCATGCCCTTGACTTTTGTAAAAATTCCCTTTAGGTCCTTTCTTTGCTCGGGTTTTGCCCGGGCTCCATTTCTACTGACGATTGTTTTATTTTCAACCCCTTGACATCCTCTACTCACTCGTATTTTTATTTCCTACTTTGGATTCATGTATAATGACCAAAATGGCCCTAGTCTATATGTCTTCGTTTCTCTCAAACGGGGCGTTTCCTGGAAAAAACCGTTACGTGTCATTGCGACCCAATTTTTCTCTACTCTCCATCTTTGGAGTCTGTTATGTGCACTATTAAGAACTTCCAGTATAACTTTTAGAAATTACAGTTACCTCCCAAAACTTTTTGAAATTACAGTCACCTCCCCAAAACTTTACATTTTTGCAATTAGGTCCCTTTGGTCCTATGACCTTCTCTAGGAACCGCCATCACAGATGACCTCTCCAGATCCTTTCTCTTGCTGAGCATATGACTGCTAGACATAAATATAGTGGGCGGATGTGAAATAAAGCATCATTATATTAAAATCAAAGCAATGTCCAAACAAAGCAAATAAATGGACACCCATTCGAGCTTGGAAATATGTCCTTACATTGTTCATGTCTAAACTAAATAGGACACCCGCCGAAAGGTGGAAACATATCCTTCACATTGGTCCAAAATATAAAAGCAATTTAAATTAAATGAAAATTAATTAATGAGATACCCAATAATGAAAACATACCTCTTACAATTTTAATACCAAAATAAACACAATAATCATAATAATAAAGAAAATATACATCCATGATAAATTAAATAAATCAAGCATTGAAATTAAATAAATCAACCATCAAAACATATAATAAATTACATAATCAAATCTAAAATTAAATAAAGCAATAAATATATAAATTTAGGGTTCATGCATTAATCAGGGTTTCTAGGATTTTATGTTCAATAACTAGGATTTTGCATTTACTAGTTTAATTAGTTGAGCAATATTTTAAGGAAATAAAAGATTTAAGGTTTTGGATTTTTTTATAAAAATAATGTTACTGTGATTTAAAAAAGTAGATTTAGTTAGGGTTTTAAGCAAACATTATGAAATTATGGTTTTGGAACCTTAAGACATTAGGGTTTGTAATTCATTGTTACTCGATTGTGGTTACTGAGTTGATGAACTTGTTATAAAGTTTTGATGTTTTAAGAATTATGGTTTAGGAAAACTAGGGTTTACTGGATTGGGTTTTGAGAATTAATAAGATAGTTTAGGGTTTTTGATATTTTGAAAAACATATTCGATCTTTAGGATTTAAGAAAACAGTTTAGAGTTTTATAGAAACAATTATGATTAATGTTTTAGAAACTATAAAGAAGATTAGGGTTTTGGAGAATTAAGAAGATATTTTGAAGTTTTAGACAAAAAAGTTAGGGTTTAGATTATTAAGAAAATAGTTCGGGGAAAAATAATTTAGGGTTTTAAAGTTTTGGAAACAAAAGGACAGTTTTAGGGTTTTGGAAGTTTTGGAAACAGAAGGACAGTTTTAGGGTTTTTGAAGTTTTGGAAACAGAAGAATGATTTAGGGTTTTTGATAATTTAATCAATGACTTAGGCTAATGGATGAATGGACTATTTGATCTGTAAAACATACTACTAAGTTTAATAATTTAGGTTACTGACTCAATATCAAAATAAATGATAGAAACATTTAAAAGAAAATATGGCAATAACATCGTATGCTTAAACAATTCCTGAATCTAAACATAAGAATGTTGTAAATATAATAAAATAAAAGATTTACAATCAAACCTCCGTTCGTTGGTTCCTCCACAATTGACTTCTGGATGAACAATGACAAAGGCAATGTTGCTGCCTTTGATGGATTGATGAATGCTTCTTGTTGCTAATTTTTGTCATTTCTTGTTCCTAGGGTTTCTGTCTTCTTTTTCCTCCCAAGTCAGAAGTCCAAAGTCTCTCTCAAGTAAAATAATTTCCCCCCCTTAATTTTGTGTTTTAATGTGGTATTTATAGGAAAAATAAGAAACCTACTTCTAAATGTCTAAGGAAATTCAAACTATTTAGGAAAAGAAATCAAAACCAAATAGAATTTGATTTCGAAAAAACTGCATTGGGGAAAAATTGTTGGGGGCGAAAATTGCAAGCGAGCGCTGGCAGACTAGTCAATTCGCCCGCAGGAAATTCCTGCGGCGAATTAGCCCAAGCAATTCACTTTCGGTGACGAAATTTTTCGTCGCCAATTTTCCGTCACAGATTTTTATTTATTTATTATATATATATATTTTTTACTTTATTAATATTAACTTTTTTATTTTTATTAAAAATTATAAATACTAAATACTAAAATAAATATTTTTTAATTAAAATACCATAAAAAATTTTGGACTATATAAAAAATATTGGACCAGACTGGGTAAAAAATTAAGTGTCTACAATAACACTTTGATAAATACTAATATGTAAAATGGTTACTGGACGTGTTGTAATATTTAAAATTTTAAATACTAAACTCTTAAATTAATATTGATAATTGATAGTGAATTGTGATATAAGTGGCATGGATAAGTGATGTAAATAGTAAATCTTAAAAATTTACTGCATAAATTATTTATTTTTATAGTTTTACGAGACTAAAAATTGAATTGATATCAAAGGTTAAAAGTGAGGGTGCACCATAGCTAAGATGAGAGTGGCCACACTAGAATAAACCATACATATATGTGTGTGTGGACAAGTATATGTGTATGTAGAAGTTTCTTTCTTCTTTTCACTTTTTCTTTCCACGTTCATCATCACCTTTGCCATCAAAACTCCACCTTTCTTCCTTCTTTTCAAAACTTTAGCCAAAATTTAAGAGAAAATCACATTTAGTTAGAAGTTTTTAGAAGAATAAGCTGAAAAAGTTGAGATTATCAACAAGTGATTAAAGAAGAAAATAGATTTTGAAAGAGGTATGTGCTTATGTATTTTTAATTTACAACTATCTGAATTTCTATGAATTTTATTGTTTGAAGTGGTTGATTGAGTTATCTTTGATGAGTTTTTACTGAATAGTATTTGATATAAACTCTTTCTATGTCAAAGAAACTAGTTTTGATTCATTTTTATCATGTATTTGGATATATGGTGTTTAAGTTGTTGAGTGTGTGAAATACAGAATTTTGCTTGACACAGCTAGTGACACACCATGTCATTAGGCATGTCAATGATGTTGTATTTCAATGTTGATGACACAACTACCACATACCCATATCATTGGGCATGTCATATCTACTTTGATAAAAGATAAATGACACGGCCAATGACACACCCGTATCATTAAGTGTGTCATAGCTACTGTAATGCAAGTTAAATAACACGGTCAGTGACACGCTCGTGTCATTAGGCATGTCAAAGCTTCTGTAAGAATGGGAAAACAACATGATCATTGATACGCCCATGTCATTAGGCGTGTGTGAGCGGGGATTTTTGCCTCCACTCTCACGTGGAATGGTTCTTGCGACTTCGGCACTATTAGGCTCAGGGCCTTAGAGAACACAGGCCTAAACTCAGAGAAAAATGGAGTCGCCACCCGAATGGCCCGGGAAAAGAAAGGGGTGGATGACTTGATTCCTAAGAAATTCCCAACCCCCTAATGGGTTCGAAAAGTTGGGTACGTATGGGGAAGGTGAGAAATGGCTCAGCAACCCCATAACGCTTGGTTCATTGGAACCGACCTCCTTTTTAGGTCTTAATATTATAAAATTCTTAAATATAACAATATTATCCATAGTACATGCGATCATAAGAATAAATAAATACTTTATTAAAAATCATAGCAATGTTCAAACAAAATAAATAAATGGACACCCATTTGAGGATGGAAACATGTCCTACCCACCAAAAGGTGAAAACGTGTCTTTTACATTGATTCCAAAATACAAAAATAATTTAAATTACATAAGGACTAATTAATGAGGTACCCACAAGGTGGAAACATACCTCTTACATAATGAAAAAGATAAGATAAATCAATAAAAAAAATATATTCAACCATTCATTATAAGCCAAGTAAAGATCAAGATATGAAGATGTAAACTAAATACATCAACCAGAATTCCAATAACAATTAAAGATTAAATACACAAGTTAGGGTTTTATGGATCATGGTTTAAGAAAATAGGGTTTGTGGTTTGGAATTAGGGTTTGGACCTAAATTTGGAAATTGAACTTACTTGAATTAGGGTTTTAGGTTTTGGGGTTTTGGTTTTGGAAATCACAGTTTAAGGTTTTTAAGGCTCTTTGACTAAGGTTTGGGACAAATTAGGTTTTAAGTCTATTAGGTTACAGTTTTGGTGTTTTGGGTAAAATAATTTAAAAGTAGGGTTTTTGGATAACAAGCCTTAAAAGAGATTAGTGTTTTAATTTATTATTTTAGAAAAACAGTGATTTGGAGAAATAAAATAAGGTTTTGGAAAAACAATTTTTTGGATTTAATGAAAACAGTGTAAGGTTTTGGACAAAAACATTGTTTACGAATTTGAGTTTTAACAAAAGAATTTAGGGTTTTTGAGTTTAGCTAGCCACTAAAACATTAGGGTTTAAGGGTTTTAAGGAATTAGATGAGGGTTTAAGGATTTAATGAATTAGGGTTTTTGTTCATAAAATATATAAATCACTTTTAACAATTTTATGCTATTGAAAATTAATATCAAAATACTTTAACAAATCAAAAGAAAGCATGTTATGGCTACTGTGAATATAAAAAATCATTAGTGAAGATCAAAACTCCATTATTGGTTCCACCACAATTGTACCGTTGGAATTATGAGGAGACCTTGATCAAGACAACACAACTTGTTGCCTTGTGGATGGGAGTGTTATTTTTCCTTGGCTGCTTCGGGTTGCTTCAAAATTAAAAGTTCAATCTTTAGTAAATTTTGTCTTCCTCTCTTCTGTGTTTTAAGACTAATATTTATAGGATGCGAACAATTGGGCAAGGGCCTGGGAGCCGCAGCCCAATTCACCGCAGCAAGTACCTGCAGCGAATTGGGGCTGGCCAATTCGTTGCAGGTTTGCACCTGCGGGACCTCCTTATGTGCTCGTCGAAGGGGTCAATATTTATTTGTGTATTATAAATCTTTATGTTTAACTTCCTTTATTTTAAATCCTAATTTAGTTATTAAGATTCTAAAAATCTTAATTTAAGATTTAAACCCTAAATTTATAGATTTATTGCTTTATTTAATTTTAGATTTGATTATGTAGTTTATTATATGTTTTGATGATTGATTTATTTAATGTCAATGCTTGGACCAATTCACCGTAGGAAAAACCACAAGCCAAACCTGCGGTGAATTGGCCACAGGCCAATTTGCCCAGGCAAAACCTACGGCAAAATTGTGCCCTGCTAACAATTTTGCCTGCACCTTGCAGCAGCTCTGCCCCAGCTCGCCCGGGCCCGCTCGCAGTTTTTGCCGAAATCTTATTTTACTTGGTTTTTGATTTTATTTCCAAAATAGTTTTTAATTTCCTTAACATATTAGGGTTTTATTTTAATTGCCTATAAATACCACATTAAAAACACACAAAAGTGGAAACAATTTTATTCGGCCAGGGGGATTTACAGGGAATTTTTTAATTCTGCCAGAAGGGAAAATTTACGGAAGAATTATTTGAACTTTTTCTTAGCAATTGGTTCAAGGACTAGACTTTGGAAATTTGAAAATGGAAAGCAACAAAAATAAAGGAGAAACCCTAGCAGCCAAAGGAGCAAAAATTATTGAATGAAGGAAGTAACTGGCAGTGTCAAGGCAATTGCCAAATTGCCAAACTTCAACCGAAAAAGTAATTGACTCAGGCAGTAGCAAAAATCAAACAAAAGCTTGGTTCAAATCTTTTAATTTTGGTGGAGCCAACGAATGAAGGTTTGTTTGTTATGTTTAATTATTTGAAATTATAATAGTTACATTATTGTTATCTCATGCATTAATTTACTAGACATTCAAACAAATCAGTAGCTATATTTACATTTGTTTTATTTATCACAGTAGTTGATATTAAAATCCAAACCCTAATTTTAAATACACAGTGACCATATTTTTATCAAAACCCTAAACCCTAGCACTGTCTTCATAAAAGTTTCAAATTTTTATCAAAACCCTAACCCTAATTTCTAAACTAAAAACCCCTAATCATATGTTCCTCAAACCCTAAAACTAGTTTTTAAAATTTTCAAAACCAAAACCTACACCCCTAAAGACCAGTTTTCAAAATTTTCTAGGGCACTGCCCCCCTTGACCGTCGTATGGGCTCGTCAAAGGGGTCAATATTTATTTATGTATTATAAGTCTTTGTGTTTAACTTCCTTTATTTTAAATCCTAATTTAGTTATTAAGATTCTAAAAATCTTAATTTAAGATGTAAACCCTAAATTTATAGATTTATTGCTTTATTTAATTTTAGATTTGATTATGTAGTTTATTATATGTTTTGATGATTGATTTATTTAATTTCAATGCTTGATTTATTTAATTTATCATGGATGAATATTTTTTTAATTATTATTTATTTATTAAAATTGTAAGAGGTATGTTTCCATGATTGGGTACCTCATTAATTAATTTTAAATTGCTTTTATATTTTGGGATTAATGTAAAGGACACTTTTCCACCTTTTGATGGGCGTTCTATTTAGTTTTAGACATTGGACAATATAAGGACATGTTTCCATCTTTGGATGGGTGTCCATTTATTTATTTTGTTTGAACATTGCTTTGATTTTAATATAATGATACTTTATTTTAATTATTGCATGTAGTATGGATAATATCATTATATTTAAGAATTTTATAATATTAAGACCTGAAAAGGAGGCCGGTTTTAATGAACAGGGTGTTGTGGGGGTGCTGGGCTATTTCTCACCTTCCCCACACATACCCAACTTTCTGAACCTATTAGGGGGTTGGGAATTCCTTAGAAATCGAGTCATCCAGCCCTTTTTTTTCTGGCCCGTCCGAGTGGTGACTCCATTTTCTCTGGGCTTAGGTCCTTATTCTCTAAGCCCTGAGCCTAATAGTGCCGAAGTCGCAAGAACCATTCCACTAGGAGTGGGGCCAAAAATCCTCGCTCACACAATCTTAATTTTAAAAAAATATAATTGTTCCAATTAAATATTTAAAGAAAGCAAAATAGAAGAGCAACATTCAAGTTAAGGAAGTTTATTGAGTTAAAATTTTTCCTTATTTCCCATCTTCGATACTCTGATCTTGAAAGGAGGATAAGAAAAAAATCTTCCTCCAATCCTCTTCCTATCATGAAAGTTGCCGGTGGAGGCACTCTTCCAAATTTAGACAAAGGATTGCTTTTGGTGTTGGGCTTATCCAACTCGGGTAGCTTACCACTGTCAATCAAATCTTGGATCTCATGCCTTAGACAAGCACATTTATCCGTTTCATGCCCTTGCATCTGATGAAATTGACAGAAGGCCTCGACATCAAAGTTTGGTGGCAAAGGATTATGTAGTGGTCGAGGAGCCAATGGTTGTAACAGACCTTTCTTTTGTAGCTTGTTGAAAACCCAAGATAGAGGTTTCCCCAACTCTGAGAACTGCCTTCTATTTTCTTGACCAGTCATATTAACATCAACTTCCTTGTAAGTGCTTTGATTACCCGACTGATAGTTTCCTTTCTCATTCCTTCTTGCCGAAAAATGATTCTTCCCCCTTTCCCATTCTTTAATTTGCAGTCCAGCTTGGAGAAGATCTTTGAAATCCCGGATGAGTGTATGAGACATCCTTTCATGAAGACTAGGTAATGCTCCTCTCACAATCATTCTTATTTGATCAGATTCATTAGGCCTCTTCTTGAGCAAAGAAGCCTTATTCCTTCATCTCTTCACATAGTTTACGAAGTTCTCATTCAGCCTTTGTCTAATGGACTTCACCTCTATTAGAGTAACTTCCAGCTCCACATTGTACCCATACTATTAAATGAAAGCCTTGTAAAGCAAATTCTAGCTCTTTTGAGCGTCATCCTCTAAGGTGTTGAACCAGTTTTGGACAACAGGGTCCAATGAGAGCATAAGGTACCTTAGAGTTTGAGCCTTAGTAGCTCGAGCAGACTGCATAGCAGTGATGTACTGCTTCACATGGAGATGAGGGTTTCCAGTTCCATCGAATTTGGCAAAGGAAGACATCTTGAACTTGTATGGGACCTCCTCGTCTAGCTCGAACAACTTGTCAACCTCAGACATCTCTTCAGTTTTTAGCTTCTTTTCAAATTTCTTTTCTAAATCAGCAATCATCTTCTCAACATCAGATGTCTTGGTCTTTTCAACAGTTATCTTCTCAATAACCTTAGGCTCCCTTTTATCGTGAGGATCTTGGAAGTATTGGGCCCAGTATTCATCACCATCCATAACCATCTTGTCATCATCAAAGACTACCTAACCAACTTTAGCTTTTCCCTTGTCTTTCTTGGTGCTTCCAGATGCATCAGTAGTGTTCCCAAATATTACAACCATTTGACTTTTCATGATCTCGACTAGGGCCCCCTTTATTTCTTCCATCTTGACTTTAAGAGATTCGTCCAACATCTTTTAATCTGCTAAAGTTCCATTGCTTTTGGTGAGAAGCTAACTGAGTTGCTGCTAGATTCTTTGCCACCGGTGTAGGTTGGATTGTTGTAGGCTTTTGAACTATTGTAATCCAGGGCTATGAGCCAGAAAGGATCAATGATATGTGATGCAAATGTATGTATGCATGTATGCACATATGCACAAGCAATAAACAAAGATAGCTAGGACGTACCTTCCAACCTTATAACTTTCACACACGAATGACAAGTCTCTTTTCCTAGGTATATGGGATATTTAGTTTTCAAATAATTTTCTCGGACATTTCAACCAATAGTTATATTTTCAAATATGGAAATCAGTTCATGATAATTCCCATTAATTATGCTTTAATCCATCCAATCAACTAAAGAAGCTTTTGTGCTTTATTGGATTAAAACTAAATTAAGAGGTTTATTATAAATTGATTTCTCACTTAAAAAAGTAACTACTGATTCATGCCAAAAACAAACCCATGAATAATTATTCTTAGTATAAACTAGGCTCTCGGTTGATTTTTAGTATTTACATAATTCACCTAAATATTCATAAGCTCTTTAAAAAAGGTTGTGAAAATAATTTTGTTTCTAAGCCCATTGTAAAAAGATTTTAGAAAAAATGAATTTTGGGCTTTGTATTTGAGTCATGAGAAAAGAAATTTTTTTTGACTTATTTTTGGAAAAGTTTTATGTCCCAAGACCATTTAGAAAATTTTGAAAATAGATTTAGAGGAAAAAATTATTTGAGCTCACAATGTAATTAGGTCATATTAGAAAAAGAACAAACCAAATAAGCCATGATTTAAACCAAGATAAATTAACCATAGTCAAACAACAAGCATTTGGGGTAAAAACCTATGAAAAGTAACTAGGCCAATTACATGAGCTTTAGTCTTTGAGTTAAAAGGTTTAGGCTCCCATAGCCAGTATTTACCAAAAGGTACAAGGCTATGAGTGGTTATGCCATGCTCGATCTCCATACCTTGAGTGAAAGTATGGTATCCCTTACATAACACAACACAAGTAACACGGGCGTCCTAACTAACGCACACGATGCAAACTAAATGATGCAATGGACAACATCAAGATAAGAAAGAATAGAATAATATAAATACCAATGGAATCAACTTCTCTTATCCCCAGTGGAGTCACCACTGTGAGCAGGAATTTTTGCCCCTACTCCCACGTGGAATGGTTCTTGCAACTTTGGCACCGTTAGGCTTAGGGCCTTAGAGTACGCAGGCCTAAACCGGAAGAAAAATGGAGTCACCACCCGGATGGGCCGGGAAAAGAAAG
The DNA here is from genome assembly GCA_947685225.1 of Garcia nutans. Taxonomy (NCBI): domain Eukaryota; kingdom Viridiplantae; phylum Streptophyta; class Magnoliopsida; order Malpighiales; family Euphorbiaceae; genus Garcia; species Garcia nutans. The sequence goes on along the minus strand of CANTUV010000023.1, from coordinate 17,222,492 downwards.
GAATGGATGACTCAATTTTTAAGGAATCCCCAACCCCCTAATGGGTTCAGAAAGTTGGGTAGGTGTGGGGAAGGTGAGAAATGGCCCAGCAACCCCCCCCCCCCCACAACGCCTGGTTCATTAGAACCGGCATCCTTTTAAGGTCTTAATATTATAAAATTCTTAAATGTAATAATTTTATCCATATTACATGCGATCATAAGAATAAATAAATACTTTATTAAAAATTATAGCAATATTCAAACAAAATAAATAAATGGACACCCATCCGATGATGGAAACATGTCCTTACATCGTCCATGTCTAAGACTAAATAGGACACCCACCGAAAGGTGGAAATATGTCTTTTACATTAATCCCAAACTATAAAAATAATTTAAATTACATGAGGACTAATTAATGAGGCATCCACAAGGTGAAAACATACATCTTACATAATGAAAAAGATAAGGTAAATCAATAAAAAAAAATTCAACCATTCATTATGAAAGGAAACCATTCATTATAAGCCAAGTAAAGATCAAGATATAAAGATGTAAACTAAATACATTAAGCAAAATTCCAATAACAATTAAAGATTAAATACACAAATTAGGCTTTTATGGGTCATTATTTAAGAAAGTAGGGTTTGTGGTTTGGAATTAGGGTTTGGACCTAAATTTGGAAATTGAACTTATTGGAATTAGGGTTTTGGTTTTGGGAATCACATTTTAAGGATTTTAAGGCTCTTTGACTAGGGTTTGGGACAAATTAGGTTTTAAGTCTACTAGGTTACAGTTTTGGTGTTTTGGGTAAATAATTTGAAAGTAGGGTTTTTGGATAACAAGCCTTAAAAGAGATTAGTGTTTGAATTTATTATTTTAGAAAAACAGTTATTTGGAGAAATAAATTAAGGTTTTGAAAAAGCAATTAAGGTTTTGGGATTTAATGAAAACAATGTAAGATTTTGGATAAAAAAATAGTTTATGGATTTGAGTTTTAACAAAAGAATTTAGGGTTTTTGAGCTTAGCTAGCCACTGAAACATTAGGGTTTTTAAGGAATTAGATGAGGGTTTAAGAATTAAATGAATTAGGGTTTTGGTTCATAAAATATATAAATCAGTTTTAACAATTTTATGCTACTGAAAATTACTATCAAAACACTTTAACAAATCGAAAGAAAGCATGTTATGGCTACTGTGAATATAAAAAATCATTAGTGAAGATCAAACCTCCGTTGTTGGTTCTACCACAATTGTATCGTTGGAATTCTAGGGAGACCTTGATCAAGACAACACAACTTATTGCCTTGTGGATGGGAGTGTTATTTTTCCTTACTACTTTGGGTTGCTTCAAAATTAAAAGTTCAATCTTCATTATTTTTTGTCTTCCTCTCTTCTTGTTTTAAGACTATTATTTATAGAATTTTAAAATAAAAGCTAATATCTTCAGGAAGTTCAACCCATTTAGGAAGTTTATTTGAGTTTCTGAGCAAAAATAGGATTTTAGCAAAAATTGGCCAACGCACTAGTACGGGCTGCTGAGACGCGAGCAACGGGCTAGCAACGTACTGGGATGCGAACAATTGGGTGAGGGACTGCGAGACACAGCCCAATTTACCTTAGCAAGTACCTGCGATGAATTGGGGCTGGCCAATTCATCGCAGGTTTGCACCTGTGGCGAATTGGCTTGCCCAAGCCAATTCGCTGTAGGTCCTTTCGGCCTGCGGCAAATTGGCTTGCCACGTGCCGCTCACCGATTGGTCCGTCCATTTTTTATTTTTTATTATTTTTTTATTATATATATATTTTTTTAATAAATAAATAAAATAAATGATAAATAATAAAATATGTATTAAAATATATAATAAATAATAAAATAAATAATAAATACTATAAAAATTATTTCAAACTTATTTTAAAATATTGAATTGGACTTGGTAAAAAATTAATGTTCTACAGCGTGTCACTTAAAGAAATTGCCAAAATAGCTCTTTTTCTTGTTTTTCATCTTTGATTTTGGCCTAAATGACTATAAGGCCTTAAAGTGTAAAGAATTTTTGAAATTAACCCTAACAAGTAGTGTAACAAATTTATTTTGAATATATGATAAATATGTGTGATGTTAAGTGTTGATTAAAGAATTGTTCCATTGAAGTGCTATACATAATTTAATGTTAGTTAAAAACTAATGAATTGCCCAAAATATACTGATTTTAGATATAGCTTGGGATTGAATGGCTAGCCAAAGGGGGATATCCAAAGTGATAGTGGGCACTCTGTGCCATCAATAGATACTTTGTGTCACCATATTCAGTGGGCATTCATGCCATAGTGGGCCATTGGCTAAATTTTATACAATGGGCATTAAATTACCAACAGTGACCCGTTATCCAAATCTAGGATCTGAGTTCAGAGTGTATGGGCATAATTCAAGAAGTTATCTACATTGAAAACATTGTGTTATATGGTCATTGTTAAATTAATCGTGTTTAGTATTTCCAGTTTCAATGAATTTATTAATTTCTTTATTAAACATTCTAAAAGTGATACTTTCTATTGTTTCTAAATTATTTAATGTTTAGATCTTTTTCCTTGAATTTTTCTTGCATATTGTAAATACATAAGCACCACTAAGATTTGCTTAGCGTGTTAGAATTATTTTCTGACACGCAGATCAAACAAGAAGAGTTGAGACTCCAGAGTGAGAGATACACGTATTCTGTATAGTTCACATGGCTATACTTTATAATTTTGTATGACAGTTGTACAAGTTTAAAAGTAGTTTGAGAATTATAATATTGTATGTTAACAATAGGAGCTTTTAATAAATTAACAGATATATGTTTGTAATATAGTCATGATCACAGTATTTCTTTTGAAATTTTAATAATTGTGTTAATATATATAAGTATTTTGGCTTTATTTCTATAATACATATATAGGCAAGTGCAAGTATTTTGGTGACATCACCTGTCACATCCTTGATTTTAGAGATATAAAATTTTATATATACTCAATATATATATCTAGAGTATATATAACATATACATATGGTATATTAATTATATATGTTGGATTAATACATTACATACTTAATATTTGATACACATATAAGGTACATTTGATGTATACATAAGATACACATTACTTGTGCATATGTGTACTATCCCAAATTTTTGAAAAGTTTTAATTTTGGAAAATTTGATAAAATAAATTATAATTTAAATGGATAAATTAAATTAATAGTTTTAAATGAAAAATGAAGCGATTTTAAATGAAAAATTGGAATATATATGTGATATATATGTAAAATATATACAACATATAAAAGTCAACACTTTTTAAAAGAAAAGTCAAAGTAAAAGGGTATTTTGGTAATTAAATCGTAGAAATTTAAAATTAATAAAATAATTCAAAATTAAATTATTTTTGAATGGAAGAGGGAATTTAAGGGTTTTAATTTATTAAATAAATAATTAAATTATTAATTATTAAATTATTTTAATATATATATATATGGTTTAAAATTAAAGGGTGAAAGGAAAGAGAAATGAAAAAAAATAAAGTCTTCTTCTTCTTCTTTCCTTCAAGAACGACTTTCATGGCCAAAGAGGGAGATTTTTAGCTTCTTCCATCATCAAATTCTTCAAGGTTTCAAGGAAATAAGAGTAGTTTTGGTGATTTTCCAATAAGTAAGTAAGCTTTATTTCCAAAATTATGAATTTCTTTAAAGCTTATGAATATGTATGAATTGAGTTTTTGAAAGAGCATGTTATAATTTTTGGAATGGGTATGGAAGATGTTCTTTTGATGAGTAAATAATGAATTTAAGGTTGGATTAAAGAAATGGCTGAGTTTGGGTAAGATTGGTGAAGAGAGAGAATTTAGGGTTATGAAACATTTGAATTTTTGAAATTATTATTTTTAATTTTGGAAATTGATTCCAAATGAGTTGTTTTGATGCATAAACAAGTATTTTAAAGTCAAATATTGGATTTGGTTGTGTTTGGTTAGAGTTTGAAGAGGGTAGTATTGATTTAGAATTTTGGAAAAGTGAATTTTCAAAGAATGATTAATTGTTTAATTTTAATGCTTAAATCATGTTATTTGAGAATATAAGTGGTGGAAATAAGATTGAAATGATAATTGGATTGAGTTGGAATGGAGATCCTTCAATGGTGAAGGTTATGCCATTTTAGGGTTTTGAGCATAAGCATGTGGTTAATTAATGTAATTGGTTTAAACATGCTAAAATATATTTCTAATGATATTAATAAACTTAAAACACTACTTTAAATGGTTTGATATGGTTTTTCAAAGTTAAAGTGAGGTGAAGCTTAATTTTGGGATTTGGTTTAGAGTGATGTTTAATTATGGTTTGATGTTGAGAATACCTTAGAATGTGATATTAAATGATTATGTATGATCACATTTGGTATAGGCATTGAGGGAGGTTGATTTGCTTCATCCAAGTGGTGAAGGGCAAGTTTGAAGGATAGGATTGGAAGTTGTGTTAAGCTTGCTTTTGGTTGCTAGTAGAGGTATGTATAAACTTTGAATATATTGTTTATATTTGCATGACATTTGAGCTTAACACATTTTAGTTGGAAAATGTGTTAAGTTACTTGGTTCATTGATTGTATATGAATAATGTGCTATGACATTTGTAATGTCATATATGTGTTAAATGCACTGTGAAAAGCCATTCATAATGGCTAAATTGTGTAGAATGTGAAATATGTATATTATGTGAAAATATCCAAAGTAATTAGGTAATGTGTTGTGAATGCAAAAATGAGATATGTGGAATAATGAAATGAATTAATATTGATAAAAATGTGAAAAGTGAGAAAAATGAGAAAGATGTGAAAAATGAGAAAAATGAGAAAAAAATTGTAAAAATAAGGCAATGTGCCTAGATTGAATATGTGACAATGAGAAAGAAATTGATAATGAGAAAAATGAATAAATGAAAAAAAAAAGTGAGAAAAAGATGATATAATAAGGCAATGTGCCTAGTTTGATCATGAGAAAATGAGAAAAGTTTTGTAAAGGAATTATGAAAGAATTTGATAATGAGAAATATGAATAAATTGTGTGCCTAGTATGTTATTCAATTTTCATAGTTCTGGGTTTGGCGGCATGCCTATGATTGCCTACGGGCAAACGCTGGAATGGTGAAAAACTGGGTCATAAGCCAGGCCGATTGATAAATATGATGTTTTTGTGGTGAAAAGACTGGGTCGTAAACCTCAAAAACTGTAGCAGTCTAGCCGGGTTGAGGACCAAGATACTAGGGCCTAAGGCTCTAGCCGGGTTGAGGTCCAAGAGACTGGGGCTGTTATATTATCCATGGATATTTTTCCTACGGGGCTAGACACATGGTGTCATTATGAACCAAAGCAGTAACTCTGAAATTTGAATAGCATATTAGATCCTTTTTGGGCCCATGCTTGTCTTTGTTTTAATGTGAATTATGAATTGTGATAAAATTGAGCAATATAATGAGATATAATGTTATGAGTTGTGATATGTATATGTGTTGTGCATTGACATTTCATTTGGACTAAATTATTATCAAAGTTTGTACCACTAGGCTTCGGCTTAGCACGATTGTAATTCATCGCGCAGGTGTCATAGACGTTTTGGTAGAGCCAGAGAGTTTTACTAGACCTAGTCTGGTTTAGGTTTGTATTTTTTGAGCTTGAAGAGTTATTTTGGGTACATCAAGATCAGAGCCAGTTGCCAACATGTACATTTTTTATATTATGTATGTTATGATATGTTTTTGAAGCATATATTGTAAATTGTAAAGAATGATTTGAATAATTTTGTTTAAGATGAGATTTTATATGTAATGTTGATATATATATACCTATATATAAGTATTTTGAGAAAATATGGAGAAATTAAGTATTGGTGAATTAGTGAATTGATTTATTTGGAGTGTTTGTTTTATGCAGGTTGTGTTTTGTTGAATTTTGGAAACGTTCAAATTACAAAAAAAAAACTCTAGCGAATTTTTCCCAGAGATTTTCATATAAAATATTTATTTTAGATTCCTATAACAAGCAAAGAATATTTATATATTATTTATTTTATATATTAGTATTTGAAATCTTAAAAAAAATATGAAAATTTTTATTAAATCGGTCTGTGACATTTTTATATCTTATATGCATATTTTACATATGCTGAAATTATGTATTGTACGTAAGGGTGTTACATTTATTTTGGTATCAGAGCCTAGGTTTGAGTTTCTCGACCTAGGTGGGATGATAGAGAGAGAAAATTGGAATAAAAAAATAAATTTTCAATTGTGATGCATGCATTGGCACTGTCAATTTATCTGATCCTTGATGTGGCAATGTCCATTTGATATAATTGATATGAGTTGAGATGGTGTCTAGGTTGCATAGATCATAGTGGCGCAGTGGAAGCATCATTCTAGAGATTATGGATTAAAAATTTTTGAAATTTTTATTTGAAATTTAAAATTCATAGCTGATTCAATTGATGAATAAGTGAAATTAGAAAAACAATCTAGGAAATAATTTAAGATATAAAAATAAAAAGTTTGAGAAATGAGCATGATAGTTATAGAAAATTTTATAGGTGTACTGCAAAGTGATATTGTCTGAATTTTTGGATAAATCTAGAAATGTTGGATGAGTTTGAACATTTAATAGAAAGTTTTTATATATGTTAGAATCCAATGTATAAAATTTTATAAATTTTAAAAATGGATCTCTAATTAAGAAAAATAGAAGAGCACAGATTGTTAGAGAAATTTCAGCAACTCAGAATCTGTATAAATTTAAAAAAAAATTATAAACTATGGTAAACCAACCCAGAAAAATATAAATATTTACACTCAATATCATATGTATTCCTATAACATATGGTTAAAATTTCATGAATTTGTATTAAGGTTTGATACCTGAAAAAAATGGACACCCAGGTGTTGCCAGAGAAATTATTAAAGAGACAGATTCTCTTATTTTGGAAGATTTAATTTTTAAATATATTAAATCAATTTGGAAAAATCTAAAATTTTAAATATAAGTCCATATATGTGTCAAGTGCACATGGCTAAAATTTTACAAGCTTTTATAAAGAATTGGTAAGGAATATAAAAATTGAAAGTGAGAGTGACATGAAACTAAGGAAGTCATACAATTTTGTATACATGAGTAATAAATTAATTTCATGAGACAAATGAATGAAGAAAATTATGAAAATTTATATATATATGGGTAGAAGTATAAAGAAGGAATATGGAGTTTTTAATAATTTTCAACAACGAGTTCATAATTAAAATCAAAGAGCGAAATCACATATGATAGCAAATTATTTATTATGGAACAATAATGCATAATTTAGGATTTGAGTACGTAAAAGTAGGATATCTAATTGATTATGTTAATTAGTGTGAGGAAATGAATTAGTTTTGTTTAAAAGTAAATGTTATGATCTTAAGATTGAGAATGTGATATGGATGAGATTTGGTGAGGTTCATGTTGTTGGTTGCAATATATGAAATTTGAATTTTTGAAATGGGTTTCCATAATTGTGAAAGTGATGTGTTTTGATGTTATATTAATATAAAAATAAAGTTTATAAAGTTAGCTCTTGAAAATGAGATTAATAGAATGAAGTTTAAGTAAAGTAGTAAGTTGAAAATTTAGAGTTGTAAGAGATTTTTGATGAAGATTGTTTAAATGTTGATAGTTTAATGTTTAATAAGCGTGGGAGTAATTTTGAATGAGTAATATTATTTGTGAAAATATCATGTAACGTGTAATGTGGTTGATAATATAGAAATTTGTAATTAAATAAAAGGGAAATGATTAAGTAAGTAAAAATGAGTTACTTTAGGTAATTGAATTGGAAATGATGAAAAGGGTTATGAAGGGTATGATAAATGCATAAAAAAAATGTGAGAGAGATGTCACATTAGAAATGTGACTAAGATTTATGTGAGGTGTTAAATATATATATATATATAATAAGAAACTTATTTAAGAGATAGGCGATTAAATAAGGAAGATGTAATTATGTTATGGTCAGAGTGTATATATATGTTGAATTGATGAATAACCTAAGTAATGTCAAAAGAATGAGAAATGATAATGTTCTCTGAAAGGTGATAAATGATAACTTTGTATAGATTGTATGTAAAAGAGGAATTGAGTATAATTGTATGATTTGTGTGATGAGATTTTTTTCAATATGAACACAAATATGATATGTAAGAAAATGTGTAAAGTAAGTCATATTGTGATTATGACTTACGAAGATGTACATGGATAATTAAAAAAAATGTTATCAAGTGTTTACTGCCTTATACAAATACGTGTCTGGTGATATTGCGAATGATATTACATGTATTAATAGACCTAAGAGAGATAGGTCTTGACCTATGTAGAGTTAGGTCATGTAATGAATTGAGATTGAGAATGGACCCTGTAGACCCTTAATTTTTGACCCAGTCCAGTCCAATATATTTTATTTAGTCCAAAATAATTTTTGTGTTGTCTAATATATTTTAATTGGTCCAAAATAATTTTAGTTATCTTAATTAAATAATTTTTGACTTAGTATCTAATTTTTATTAATAAAAAATAAAAATAAACAAATAAAAATAAAAATAAAAATCTGCGACAGAAAAATCGTCTCCGAAAACTAGCCCGGGCTTAGCCGTGGGCCATTTCGCCCGCAGGAAAATCCTGCAGGCGAAATGGCCCGCAGGCCGTTCCCCGCCACCTATCGCAGCCAACTAGGCAAATTTTTTCGCCAGCGCAATTTTTTCGCAGCAATTTTTTTTTCGCCAGCAAAATTTTCCGACTCAAATTTTCTGAAACCTAATACAATTAGGTTTCGGTTTCTTTTTCTTATTCAATATTGTATGCCGTTAGTAATTAGGATTGATAATAGAATTCTTCTATAAATAAGGAGGCAGAAAGAGGAGAAAAGGGATCAGAAATTGGGAGGGAAATTGAGAGAGTTTGAAACAGAATCTGTGAAGGAAAACTAGAATCAAGCTGGGTTTTTTTTTTTTTTTGAGGGAGCAGAAAAGCATTAACAAACGATCAAAGGCAGCAACTGCCTTTGTTTTTGTTCATCTAAGAGGAATTATTTTTGGAGAAACCATCAAAAGGAGGTATGTATTAATTGTTATATTTTTTCACAATAGCTAAGATTATGAAATTGTGTCTTTCAAAATCAAAAACCCTAGAACTTTAATTTAGTTTTTCTAAAGTTAAAAACACTAATTCGTTGTTTTATTTTCCAAAAAGACTTAAAATTTTTATTTTTACTTCTTCAAAATCTTAAAACCCTAATTGAACATGTTTTTCAATAAAACCAAAATTTGATTCTGTTTCTTACAACAAACCCTAAAAACATCTTTTCTATTTATATAAACCTTTAATCGTTGGTCTACTTTCATAAAATTATCAATTGCTTTTTCCAAATTCTAAAAAACCTAAGCATCCACCAAAACCCTAATTCTAAAACACTAAATCCAAATGTAACTTCCACACCTAAAATAGTAAACCCTAACCCTTTTAAAACCTTAAACCCTAATCCTTTAAAACTTTAAAAACCATAAAAACACAAACATTTTAATTTCACACAGTAAACTTGAAACCATAAATTAAAAGTGTTTTAAAGAGTCCAAATTCTAGTTTCACGATTTACAACATAAACCCTAGTTTGGTTAATCAAAGAGTCTTACCAACCTTTTAAAACATAAAATCCTCAATCTATTTTATTTCTTTTAAAGTCACAGTAGCCTAATTCTATAAATTCCAAAATCCTAAAAACATGAAATAAATAATCCAAAATGGAAACAATAGCTATAATTTAGATTTTTATTTGCCTTATTCAATTCTATATTTGATTATGCTTTGATTTATTTATTTAAGTTCAATGCTTGGTTTCTTTAATTTATCATGGATGGATGTTTACTTTCTATTGATATTTAATGAATGATTTATTTTTGATGAATGATTATTTACTTTTATCAAGTTATTTAGATTTCCAAATGTTGTAAGAGTATGTTTCCACTTGGTGGGTACCTCATTAGTTAAATATCATGTAATTTAATTTGCTTTTCTATTTTAGAACCTATGTAAAGGTCATGTTTCTACCTTTCGATGGGTGTCCTATTTAGGCATGTGATGTAAGGGCATTTTTCCATCTTCGGATGGGTGCCCATTTATTTTTTTTTTGTTTGGACATTGTTTTGATTTTTAATAGATTGATGCTTTCGTTTAATTATTGTGTGTAATATGGATAATGTTGTTATACTTAAGAATTTTATAATATTAAGACCTATAAAGGAGGCCGGTTCCAATGAACTGGGCTTTGTGGGGGTGCTGGGCCATTTCTCACCTTCCTCACACGTACCCAACTTTTCGAACCCATTAGGGGTTGGGGATTCCTTAGGAATCGAGTCATCCACCCCTTTCTATTTCCCGGCTCGTCCGGGTGGCGATTCCATTTTCTCCAAACTTAGGTCCGTGTTCTCTAATGCCCCGAGCCTAAACAGTGCCGAAGTCGGAAGAACCATTCCACCGGGAGTGGGGGCAAAAATCCCGCTCACAGTGGCGACTCCACTAGGGAGAAGAGAAGTTGATTCTGTTGGTCTTTATATTATTCTACTCTTTCTTATAATGATATTATCCATTGCATCATCTTAGATTGCATTGTGTGTGTGAGTTAGGACGCCCGTGTTACCCGTGTTATGTTATGTAAGGGATACCATACTTTCACTCAAGGTATGGAGATCGAGCATAGCATAACTACTCATAGCCTCGTACCATTTGGTATATACTTGCTATGGGAACCTAAGCCTTTTAACCCAAAGACTAAAGCTCATGTAATTGGCCTAGTTACCTTCCTTAGGTTTTACCCCAAATGCATGTTGTTTGACTATGGTTGATTTATCTTGGCTTAAATCATGGCTTATTTGGTTTGTTCTTTTTCTAATATGACCTAAGTATATTGTAAGCTCAAAATAAATTTTTCTTTAAAATCCAAAAGACCAAAGCTATTTTCAAAATTTTTCAAGATGGTCTTTGGATATAAAACTTTTCTAAAAAACATATCAAAAATTCTTTTGTTCATGACCCAAATACAAAGCCCAAAATCCATTTTTCTAAAATCTTTTACAATGGGCTTAGAAACAAAATTATTTTCATCCAAAAGAGCTTACAAATTATTTAGGTCAATTATGAAATACCAAAAATCAATTGTGGGCCTAGTTTATACTAAGAATAAATTAACCATGGGCTTGTTTTTGGCATGAACCATTAGTTACCTTTTTCAACTGAGAAATCTATCTATAATAAACCTCTTAATTTAGTTTCAATCCAATGTAGTATAAAAGCTACTTTAGTTTGTTGAATGGATTAAAACCTAATTAATGGGAATTATTATAAACTGATTTCCATTTTCAAAAATATAACTATTGGTTGAAACGTCTGAGGGAATTATTCGAAAACAAGATGCCCCATGTTGGTATTTTGTTAACCATATACCTAGGAAAAGAGATTCACCATTCGTGTGTGGATGTTATAAGGTTGGAAGAAATGTCCTAATTATCTTTCTTCATTGATTGTTCGGGCATACATGCATACATTTGCATCTTATGTCATTGATCCTCTCTGGCTCACAGCCTTGGATTACGATAGTTCAAAAGCTTACAACAATCTGACCTACACCGGAGACAAAGTATCTAGAAATGACTCAATCACTTGCTCACCAAAAATAATGGAGCCCGAACAAATTCAAAGGATGGTGGATGAGGCCCTCAAAAACAAAATGGAAGAAATAAAAGAGGCCCTAGCTGAGACCATGAAGAACCGATTGACTGCAATCTTAGAGAATCATGTCGAGGCATCTACTAGCACTAAGAAGCCAAAGGACAAAGGGAAGACCAAAGTTGGTGGAGTGGTTTTTGATGATGAAAAGGTTCAATACTACCAAGATGCTCAAGAGAAGAAAAAGGAACCAAAAGTTGTTGAAAGATCAACTATGGAGAAGACCGAAACTTCTGATATTGAAAAGATGATTGCTGATTTAGAAAAGAAATTTGAGAAGAAGTTGAAAATCGAAGAGATGTCCGAGATCGACAAACTATTTGAGCAAGATGAAGAGGTCCCTTATAAGTTCAAAATGCCTTCCTTTGCTAAATACAATGGTACTGAAAATCCTCATCTCCATGTGAAGCAGTATATCACTGCTATGCAGTCTGCCCGAGCTACTAAGGCTCAAACTCTAAGGTACTTCATGCTCTCATTGGACCCTGTTGTCCAAAATTGGTTCAATACCTTAGATGATGGAACACAAAAGAATTGGGATTTTCTATACAAGGCCTTCATCCAACAATATGGGTATAATGTCAAATTAGAAGTTACCTTAATGGAAGTGGAGTCCATTAGGCAAAGGTCGAATGAGAAATTTGTGGATTATGTGAAGAGATGGAGAAACAAGGCTGCTTTACTCAAGAAGAGGACCGATGAATCTGATCAAATTAGGATGATTGTGAGGGGGGTATTGCCTAGTCTTCATGAGAGAATGTCTCATACACTCATCCGTGATTTCAAAGACCTTCTCCAAGCTAGTTTACAAATTGAAGAATGGTAAAGGGAGAAGAGCCGTTTTGCAACAAAAAGGAACGAGAAAGGGAGCTATCAATCTGGTAGCCAAAGCATGCAAAAGGCTGTCGGTGTTAATCCTACTAACCAAGTAACGAAGAGATAATTTTTGGAATTGGGAAAACTGATATCTTGGGTTCTTAATAAGCTTCAAAGAAAGGGATTGCTACAACCCTTAAATCCTCGTCCTTTGCCTAACCCTCTCCCACCTAATTTTGACACCAAAGCATTTTGTCAATTTCACCAAATGCAAGGGCATGACACGGATAGATGTGTGAGGTTGAGACATGAGATCCAAAATCTAATTGATAATGGGAAGCTACCCGAGCCCAATAAGCCAAACACCAAAGACAACCCATTACCAAAATTCAATAGGGTACCACCACCAGCAACCTTCATGATTGGAGGAGGTTTGCATGAGGATTTTGTCATGTCTTCTTTTCAAGATGTCGATGGAGAAGCAACCAAAGAAGGAGAGGTATAAACAAGCTATGATGGGTGGAGAAGTGATGATTTGTGTTGTCAACGGGTTTTGGGATTCAAGTGATAGTGAGGATGATATTGTATCCAAGAAGGAGGAGTGGACTTGATCCGACCCAGAAGAAGATGAAGTGATGAACACTAGATCCGGTAAGCCTTATGCAAGGCCATCACCTAAGGAGGTAGAAACTAATAAGGGAAAGGAAGTTGAAGTAGAAGAAGATGATGCTATGCTCAAGCAATTGAAAAGAACCCAAGCAAGTGTTAGCATTTGGGACTTATTAGCTACTTCTAAAAAGCACCAAGAAACTATGGCCAAAGCCTTGGCTAGCATGCCAATCTCTACCTCCACGACATAGGAGGAGCTGATCAACTTCATAAAAATTAGAGGGGTAATGAAATGTGAAGAGGTTTAAGAGAAGAGCGAAGTTAATATGGGAGCAGTTTCTTTTTCAGATGCTGATTTACCGGAAGAGGGGGGAGACCACATCCGCCCTCTCTTTATCAAAATAGAAGTCAAGGGGAAGAGGCCTCTATGTGTAATGGTCGATGATGGGTCCGCCATAAATGTTTGTCCACTTAAGATATTGCCAAAGCTAGCCATGTCAACAAGAGATCTAAACCCAACCGAGGTAACAATTCGTGCTTATGACAACACTAAGAGGCATGCCGAAGGAACTTTCAAAGTCGTTGTCAAGGTTGGTCCAATTGAATCTATTATTGAGTTTGTTGTTTTAGAAATACCGTTACCTTCGCCTTACTCTTGGGGCGACCATGTTTCCATCCTCTTGGTGGAGTTCCTTCCACCCTTCATCAAAAGATCAAGTTCCCCAACGAAGATGAGACAGTGGTCATTGAAGCTGAAGATAATGAGATTGTTAACACTCTAATGGTTGAGAGGCCTCTCAATGGTTTTCAAGTAGCTGCAATTTCTGATGATGAAGTAGTAGACTCCAAAGTCTTGAATATGATGAAGAACATGAACTACCTTCCCGGAGCTGGTCTTGGAAAAGGTAAGGCTAGTTTGACAAAGTTGCCAGACTTTAGAACTCAAACTTCCAAGAAAGGGTTGGGATATGATGAAGACAACGATGTCCAGCCTAAGAAGAGTGAGAAGATGAGCTTCCCACCACTTGAAGAGATCTTTGTCAAGGCTACAGATATGGGACCACTCCAAGGAAAGCCCGAGCCGATCATGTTCATGGGTAAGTTAATCCCAGGTTTTGAAATTTTTACAAATGTTGCCGAGCTAGTGGAGCAAGTGAAGAAAGAACTCACCCTGCCAACCAGCAAAGAATCCAATCCAAAAGAGAAGAATGAAGCTGTCCTGAATGCCGAGAAGACTCCGGAAGAGATTGCTGCCCTGGTCGAAGAAAAGTTTGAAGACATCCTGCTTTATGATTCTAAGAACAATGATTTTGATTTTGATTTTAATTTGTCTGCTTTGTATGAGGATGATGATGTTGTCTTTTCCAAAATGAATGCAATAAAGTCTGATTTTGCTTACTTGTGTGATGTTTCTCCTGATGGTTGCATACATTCAAATAGCAGTTACATGAGCATCTTTAATATTAATTCTGTTAACACACAATCATTAAATTTGGGAACAACTGAAAATCCTAAAAACATTAGCATAGCATCCAACCTTACTCCTAATGAGAGAGAGAGATTTGAAAAAATATTCAAAAAATATGAAGAAGTGTTTGCTTGGTCTTATGAGGATATGCCTGGAATAGATCGAGACATAGCCAAGCATCATATTCCAACTCACACTCACATGAAACCTGTCAAACAAAAGCTTGGGCGATTAAGACCTGAGTGGGCTGAATTGGTTAAAGAAGAGGTCACTAAGCAAATACAAGTGAAGTTCCTTGAAGTGATAGAATATCCAGATTGGCTAGCCAACATAGTACCTATGCCAAAGAAAGATGGAAGAATAAGGGTCTGTGTGGACTATAGAGATTTGAACAAGGCTTCCCCCAAGGATGATTTTCTTTTACCTCATATAGATGTTCTCATTGATAGTGCAGCCTCTAGCGTGCTACACTCATTTGTAGATGGATTTTCTGGATACAACCAAGTGTTAATGGCCCAAGAGGATAAAACCAAAACTACTTTCATTACTACATGGGGTATATTTTGTTATATGGTGATGTCATTCAGCTTAAAGAATGCTGGAGCAACCTAACAAAGGATGGCCACCACACTATTTCATGACATGATACACAAAGAAGTTGAAGTATATGTTGATGATATGATGGTTAAATCGGACACAGAGGAGCAACACTTCCAAAACTTAGAATTATTCTTCGATAGAGCTTTGAAATATAAGCTAAGATTAAACCCGAAGAAGTGTGTATTCGGTGTTACCTTAGGTAAATTATTGGGACATGTAATTGGTCCGAATGGCATTGAGATTGATCCTGACAAAGTCAAAGCAATCAGGGATATGCCAGCCCCAAAGACGGAGAGAGAAGTTCAGTGATTCATTGGTAAACTGCAGTACATTAGCATATTTATAGCAAAGCTCACAATAATCTGTGAGCCTATCTTCAAATTGCTTAGAAAGAATCAGCCAGTCATATGGAATGAAGAATGTCAAAAGGCCTTTGAGAGAATAAAAGAGTATTTGTTGAATCCGCCTGTTTTAAAACCACCTAAACCCAGCAAACCTCTATTACTATACTTAGCAGTAGAAGAAGAGTCAATAGGAGCCATGCTAGCCCAAGCAGATGAGTCAGCATGCAGTTTACTATTTGAGTAGAAAGCTCCTACATTATGAAATTAAGTATAGTATCATTGAAAAGACCTGTATAGCCGTGGTTTGGTCTTCTAAGAAGTTGCGGCATTACATTCAATCGTATAGTGTGCAAGTAATTTCCAGGCTGGATCCAATGAAGTACTTAAGGGAGACACCCTCTTTGATTGGGAAATATGGTCGATGGTTGATAATATTAGAAGAATTTGAGATTGAATATGTAACCAGGAAAACAATCAAAGGTAGAGCGGTGGCAAAATTCTTGGCCAACAACCATTACCAGATAACGAAGAGGTAATCTTGGAATTTTTGGATGAACATTTAGAAGCAATTGAAGTGCAAGGGTGGAAAATGTATTTTGATGGAGTAGTAAACAGGAAAGGAGCAGGTTTGGGAGTTATACTAGAATCACCCGAAGGGGAACTTATCCCTTTAGCCAAAAAGTTGAAATTTAGGGCAACCAATAATATGGTGGAATACGAAGCTTGTATTTTTGGTTTGGAAACCCTAATGATTATGAAGGTGGATAAGGTGGAAGTTTTTGGCGATTCATTGCTAGTTGTATCCCAAATAAATGGAGAATGGGAGTTGAAAAAAGAAAAATTAAAACCATACCACCATTGCCTGACCATGATGAAGAAGAACTTTAAGGAGTGTAGGTTCATACACCTATCAAGAGAAGAAAATCATATGGCTGATGCCCTAGCCACATTGGCTTTGGTATGGGAAAACCCTATTAGCCTATTTCTTAAGCCTCTTATCTTGACCAGTTCATCAACTCCTTGCTATGAATATGAAACAATAATGGAAATTGATACAGACCATGATGCGTGGTATGATACTATAAGACGATTTTTGGAGGAAAGAGAATACCCGCCGGAGGCTACAAAGAAAGAGAGAAGAGCCATAAGGCGGTGGTCATTGCAATACATCACCTTTCATGGAGAGTTATATCAAAGATGGCCGGATGGGGTGCATTTGAGATGTTTGAGAAAGCCTGAAGTGGAGCGCATCATGTCAGAAATACATGCGGGGAGTTGCGGTCCGAACATGAGTGGTTTAGCCCTAGTTAAGAAGATTATTTGACAAGGTTACTATTGGTTGACCATGGAGAAAGATTGTATTGAGTTCGTAAAGAAGTGCCAACAATGTCAGATGTATGGTAACTTGAATCACATGCCTCCTGAAGAAGTGCATTCTATGTCTTCACCCTGGCCATTTGCCACCTGGGGTATCGACATTATAGGAGAGATACGTCCGACTGCTTCAAACGCTCACCAATTCATTATGGTAGCAGTAGATTATTTTTTAAAATGGGTCAAAGCCAAATCCTTCAATAAACTGGGTGCAAGCCAAATGGCTAGGTTTATTAAAAAGAACCTCATCTGCAGATACGGGGTCCCGCATAGTGTGATATCAGACAATGGGGTACAGTTTCAAGGAGCAGTTAAGGATTTATTCTCGAAGTACCAAATCCATCATCATAGATCCTCTCCTTATAGACCAAAGGCTAATGGTGCAGTAGAAGCAACAAACAAGACAATTAAGCAAATTCTGTCCAAGATGACCAAGACTTACCGGGACTGGTCGGAAATGCTTCCATTTGCTTTATGGGGATACAGGACAATTGTGCGAACACCTACTGGAATGACACCGTTCTCTTTGGTTTATGGGATGGAAATAGTATTGCCAATTAAAATTTAGATCAAGTCATTAAGAGTAGTCATGGAAGCTGAACTACCTGAAACGGAATGGGTAGTAAGCAGATACACACAGTTAGCTCTGCTAGAAGAGAGAAGGTTAAAGGCACTATATCATCACCAACTGTATCAAAAGAAGATATCTCGGGCCTACAATAGAAGGGTTAAGGTCAGAAAATTCAGAGTTGGGGATTTGGTGTTGAAGCAGTGTAAGCCTAATGTATCTGATCCAAGGGGGAAGTTCAGACCTAGCTGGGAAGGGCCATATGTCGTGAAACAAGTCATGAACAAAGGTGCAGTGAAGTTGTCAAACATGGACGGGAACGAATTTAGTGAGCCAGTAAACATTGATAGATTGAAGAAGTTTTATGTATGAAAAATAAAAAAGAGAGAGCTCGCTAGGTTGAAAACCCAAAAAGGGCGGCCTAGGCAAAAGTTAGAGCAGTCCGCTAGTTTCGAAAACCCGAAAGGGCGGGCTAGGCAACAATTAGGGCTAAATGAGAGAAAATTGTCAATTAGAAAACCCAAAAGGGCTAGTTGGCAACAGGAGTGATCTTGTGTATGCTGGCTTTATATTTGGTTGTTTCCCAATTTAATAAAATAGAATTAATGTTAAAATTGTTCTATGTGCACTGTTATAAGTATTTGACCAGATATTGATGAAATAAATAAACACAATTGCAAAAGGTGATGACAAATTTTAAATGAAAAAGAAGCATCTTTTATTACTTTAATTATTTTTCATCCTAACAAAACACTTTCTGAATTGACAAATGTAAAATCTATGGCAGTCGATAAATGTAACGTGTAGGCCAGCTTTGCCTCAGCCAATCCAAGTAGGCTCCAGTCAAGCAAGGCATGTCTAAATCAGGAGTAAAGTCAGAATCACGAGGCTCAGCTCCATACTGACGGCCAAATCAGCGAGGATCATAGCATGTACCTTGACGAAGAGCAGCAAGGAGAACATACATCAGGTATGTCCGCATGGTGATACGAGAAATCTTCCACCAAGGTACCAACCAATGGATATTGACTTCGAAGCGTGGGTGGATCCAGTCAACCCAGTCAACATATGAAGAAGCAAGATGGAGTAGCTTCCTAGCAGAATGATGACATGGCAGGAATCTGGTAAAATCCATGGATGGAGTATCAAGCAAGGAAAAACACTCCTGAAACCAAATCTGTGAAAAAAAAAGAATTAAATGAAAAAAAAAGGTCCGCTAAGTTGAAAACCCGCAAGGGCAACTTAGGCAAAAATTAGGACAACTCGCTAGTTTCGAAAACCCACATGGGCGGACTAGGCAAAAGTTAGAGTAATAAAGAAAGGAGAAAAAAGAAAACCTAAATTGAAAACCCGAAAGGGCAGTTTAGGTAATTACCTGAAGCAGCAACGAACTCCCAGTCAGTCTCTTTGACAATCTTGATTTAAATCGATCTAATCCAACTAAGGTCTCGGCTAAGATCACAAGTATCGGCGACAAGCCTCCTTCCATTTGGTCCATAATATCCAATACTCATGGATCAATATCGCCATCGGAAGAAACAAACAAGAATTGGCCGAGCAAGCAAAGACAAAGCATGCGTCCCCATGCCTTAATAGGGGCCAAATGAGAGAAACAAAAGTCAATCAAGGGAGCAAGTAGAATTTTTTCACCTCTCATCAACAGAAGAACTTCTGGTTTTGGAATTTGAAATAACATCTGCATCTTTTGTTGAGTCTTGGAAATCAATATGGGTAACGAAATTTGTTGATTATTGAGATATCCAAGGATGGCTCAAATTCTTCAATCAAGAGACATATTTCAAAGCCATTAATTCTAAATACCCTAGAATCCGTATCCCAAAAGGAAGCCACGGCATGTAAGAAGGAGTGGTCCAATTTAACATTTTGAAAACATTTTAAAACATCAAGTTTTGAACATGAAATTTGCTTCCAATGAATGGCATCCATATTCTTAAATAAAATTTTTATCTTCTTTAAATGATGTTTGGTCGTGGTGGATGAATGAAGGAAAAATCAAAATTGTTAAATGAGTCTTCACGTTGAAATGGAAAAATTGTTTTTTGGTTTCTATATGAAATATGGCATGAAGGGTGATTTATATAGAAGAAACAAATCTTTTCCAAAAGTGAAAAGGAAAAGGTGATGGGAAAGAATAGGACCATATGCCTTTAGACCCTTAATTTTTTACCCAATCCGGTCCATTGTGCTTTATTTAGTCCAAAATGATTTTTGTTGTTTAATTGGTCCAAAATAATTTTAATTAAATAATTTTTACCTTAGTATCTAATTTTTAGTAGTAAAAAATGAAAATAAACAAATAAAAATTAAAAATAAAAATAAAAATCGGAGTCGAAAAAAAATCGGCAGCAAAAAGTGGTCGCGCGGGCCCGTCGGGCCAACAGTGGCTCCCCCGCAGGCCTGCGGGCGTTTCGCCGGCAGGATCCCGCGGGCTGGCACGCCCACGGGCCCGTTGCCAGAATTTTTGCCAGCGCGAATTTTTCAGCTGCAATTTTTAGAATTCTAATCCAATTAGGTTTTAATTTCTTTTTTATTATTACTTACCTTAATTAATTAGGAATAAACAACCCAAAAACCACTATAAATAAGGACCAATTAAACCAAATCAAAGGAGGAAAAACTTTTCATGATAGCTTTAGGTTTTGAAACCAAATCAAGGAAGGAAAGGGAAAACTGAATTCAATTGATATTTATAGCAGCAGTAGCAGCAGTAGCACGAAAAAGAGAGAAGAAAAGAGGCAATCAAAGCTTGTCTTTGGAGCTAGTTCATCCAAGAAGAGTTATTTTTTGGTGAATCAACAAAAGAAGGTATGTTTTAATTCTTTTGATTTATGTTTTACAATAGCCAAATCTATAAAATTTTAGTTTTTTAAATAAAAAATCTTAGAGTTTTAATTTAATTTTTCCAAGTTTAGAACATTAAAATCGTGGCTCTCTTTTATAAAAAGATTTAAAATTGATATTTTTTCTTCTTAAAAACCCTTAAAACTCTAATTTAGCATATTTTTCAATAAAATCAAAATCAAATTCTGCATCTTTTAAGATTCTAAAGTAGGCTCTTTTTCACTCAAAAAACCTTAAAAAACATCTTTTCTACTTATAAAAACTTTGATTCATGTGTTTAAATTCATAAAATCTCATAAAATATCAAGTTGCTATTTAAAACCCTAAAATTAAATTCCTTGGCCGAGAACCCCAAATTGAAAGCCTAAAAGCCAAAAATCATCTTTTAAACCTAAAATAATGAACCCTAACCTTTTAAAACCTTAAACCCTAATTTTTATGAACTTTAAACCCTTTAAAACATAAAAAACATAAAAATATAAAAAAACTCAAAAAAGCTACAGTAGCTCAATTTATTTAAAATCATGAATTAAAAATATTTCAAAAGCGTCTAAAACTCAAGTTTTATTATTTCATCATTTAAATCTTAATTTATTTAATCAAAGTGTCTTGCTAACCTTTAAAAAACATAAAACCTAATCTATTTTAATTACCTAAAAAGTCATAATAGCTTAAACTTTAGAATTTCCAAAGCCTTAACACATGAGGTAAATAACCCTAAATAGAAATAGTAGTTATACTTGAATTTTTATTTGTTTTATTCAATTCCATATTTATTTATACCTTGATTTATTTCTTATGCTTTAATTTATTTAATTTTAATACTTGATTTATTTAATTTATCATGGATGGATGTTTGTTTTATATTTTGATTAATACTTTTAATGAATGATTTATTTATTATGGAAGATTATTTACTTTTATCAATCAATTTAGACTTCCAAAAGTTGTAAGAGGTATGTTTCCACTTGGTGGGTACCTCATTAGTTAAACATCATGTAATTTAATTTTCTTTTCTATTTTAGAACCTTTGTAAAGGGCATGTTTCTACCTTTTGGTGGGTGTCCTATCTAGGCATGTGATGTAAGGACATGTTTCCATCCTTGGATGGGTGTCCATTTATTTGTTTTGTTTTGTTTGGACATTGCTTTGATTTTAATATAATGATGCTTTCTTTTTATTGTGTGTAGTATGGATAATGTTATTATACTTAAGAATTTTATAATATTAAGACCTGTAAAGGAGGCCGGTTCCAATGAACCGGG
This sequence comes from Garcia nutans, assembly GCA_947685225.1. Taxonomy (NCBI): domain Eukaryota; kingdom Viridiplantae; phylum Streptophyta; class Magnoliopsida; order Malpighiales; family Euphorbiaceae; genus Garcia; species Garcia nutans. The sequence goes on along the minus strand of CANTUV010000023.1, from coordinate 17,200,776 downwards.
CATTGTGGGGGTGCTGGGCCATTTCTCACCTTCCCCACACGTACCCAACTTTTCGAACCCATTAGAGGGTTGGGGATTCCTTAGGAATCGAGCCATCCACCCCTTTCTTTTTTCCCAGCCCGTCCGGGTGGCGACTCCATTTTCTCCGGACCTAGGTCCGTGTTCTCTAAGGCCCCGAGCCTAAACAGTCCCGAAGTCGCAAGAACCATTCCACTGGGAGTGGGGGCGAAAATCCCCGCTCACAATGCCATAAGGAAAGGAATTAGTGGCAATTTTGTTTACCACGTTGGATTGGGTTTAGCAAATGATGTGATGTATTGTAATAAAAAAAAGTGGTGTAGTAACGAAAAAAAAAGTTACGTTAAAGATGAAAATTGTATTTTTTCATTATTGTACAATATTTTACAATTGCTACAATATTTATATATCACTAAGAGGGTGGTGGTAGGTCATCAATAAAGCCTTGAAAAAATCGTGCCTGTTGGAGGAGGAGGCAAATCACTTGTCTCGAGTCCGTCCAAAGCAGGAGCACCAAAACCCAGGACAGCATAGTAGGCTTGAAGTCGAAGGACCGTCAAAAATCAGATATAGCTTGGATCGACCTGAAATTTTGACACAATGTATCTCAGGAAGTCTAGTTTCAGTGGGAATAAGAATTATGTAATTTGGAGTTGTGAATAAAAATTTATTAATAAAGAAAGACAGCAAGGTCAGGAAGGGATATCAAAAGGACCTAAGTTAAAATTTCTCAAAAGTTAGGGGCAACTATGTAAACTTAAAAATTAAGAGTTGGAAGTTCTTAATAGTGCCTATATCCAACCCCGGAAGAATATTCTTGAGATTAATCGGGTCATAACCATGGATTTCAATTTTTCCCGAAAATGCACGGTTTAAAAGTTACAATCGATTAATCGCTGGAGGGTATTTTGATATTTTCACACCCTAGACTATAAAATTACAGCACAAGAAAGTTGAGGGGGTCAAAATATGAATAAAAGGAAGCCTAATGGCTTGCCAAATAAATAGATAAAAGAAGAAGGCAAGTGGACCAATTAAAAGTGGCCATTTTTGCTATAAGGTGTACCAATTGGAAGTCAACATCTATACCAACATATTTTCACCACTTATGGCTGCCATTTGGATCAAAATAAGCTAAGGAAAGAAAATAAAAGCCCTCTCTTACATGGTGAACTCGTTCAAACCATAAGAGAAGGAAGAAGGAGGTGATTTTTCCAAAGTTTAAGGCTTTTAGTTGAAGATTTTGGTGACAAACAAGATTATAAGGTAAGAGAAACCTATATCTAGTTTTAATTTCATGGATTAATGGTTAATTTAAGAGATTGAAATTTGGGTTCATGAAGCTAGATTTAGAGAAAATTCAAGAAATAATTATTTGAAGGATTTGATGAAAGAAATAATGGTTTTAAGGTTAGAGGAGATTAAATTGAGGAAAAATTGGCAAGAAATGAACTGGTAGCTTATGTTTTCAAACCATAGGATGTATGTTTAAAGTGAGTATACTGGAATTCTTGTAGGAAATCAAGAAAAGCTAAAGGAAAAAGAAGAAAAAGATCAAAGATGAGCTAAGGAAAGCAAAGGGGAAAAAGGTTTGGTACTTTAACCTTCTTGAATTAGTGATCTCTATTGCCTTTGCATTTGGATGTGTAATTGCTATAATTTTTCATGTGCTTGAGTTTTGGTGGTCATGTGGTTGAGTTTGATGATGATATAGAAGTGTTTGTTGTGTATTGATTGATTTTGGGGTTGAGGTTATAAGGGAGGTAAATATGGGAGTGCTATGTTGTGTTGTTTTGTTGCAGCCAGCCATGTGTCCTGCATTTTTCTGGAACTTCAATCGAAATTTAGACTAGCAAAATGATATAACTAGAACTTGACAAAGATGACTTAATTGTTCTCCATTAATTCAGTAAACCATAGGCTTTGGAACCAACTCATTTTCATGTGTGGAATGAATGTTATGATCAAAATGATACCAGGCATACAAACTGAAAAACTGAGATTCCTCAGTCAGTAACCTGTGACTTGGGACTACGTTTAGGTGACCTTAATGACACATTTAGAAGATGTAAAAGAAGACTTAAATGTATCCTTATGTGTTAGGAAACCATAGAATTTGGAATTTCCTAAATCCCACTTGTAGATAAAAAGATATGATCAAAAGAGTATAACTCATGCACACTGGAATTGTGAAACCGGACAGACTGAGATTTGTGCCTTGAGTCCAGGTTTTGGTCCATTTACCTCAGGAATTAGATGTTGTGATAGAAGATAAAAATGAACCCTTGTATTTTGGTGAGTGAATCATAGGATTTGGATTCATCTCGATTGGACTTAAAATGTAGAAGTTACACACGAATGAGCGAACCATGCGCAGCCAGACCCTAGCAGACTGCAGGGCTGAATTAGAAATTGTGCCAAAAATCACGTGTTGCCTGTTTTAAGCTGAAATTTTTACTGAATATATCCTTATGTGTCTATTTTAATAAGATAAGAATCTTCTCAATCCGAGTTGCGTAGGTAAAGTTATAAATGAAATAGTACGCATTGCGCAGACTTGAGTAACCAATTGGCCAGGGAAGAGTTCAAGGAGTCATCAAGAATTCTGTGTAGCAAATTTAAATCTAGAAATTTAACCATAAGGACTCATATGAGTCTAGTTCGAGTGAAAATAAGAATTTTTACATTCGGATTAGTAGAACAAAAGTTATTGGGGAAATAAGATAACAAGGTACATAAGAACCTAAATGCTAGAATTCACTGTTCATTTGGTAAGAAATAAATGAGGTATAATTGAGATAAAATATTTGTTTGGAATGAAATAAATTATAAAAAATATGCTCTTGAAAGCTTGACCAATTAAGAACAAGATAGCATTTTTCGTTTTTTGAAAATCACATCCCAATTGTGTTTTATTTAAATTTTAAAGCCCAACGAGGGATTTTTGCAGTATTGTAAAACCAGTCTGGCCCAAAGGCCCGGAATGAAAACTTCAATTCATGTGTTTAAATTCATAAAATCTCATAAAATATCAAGTTGCTATTTAAAACCCTAAAATTAAATTCCTTGGCCGAGAACCCCAAATTGAAAGCCTAAAAGCCAAAAATCATCTTTTAAACCTAAAATAATGAACCCTAACCTTTTAAAACCTTAAACCCTAATTTTTATGAACTTTAAACCCTTTAAAACATAAAAAACATAAAAATATAAAAAAACTCAAAAAAGCTACAGTAGCTCAATTTATTTAAAATCATGAATTAAAAATATTTCAAAAGCGTCTAAAACTCAAGTTTTATTATTTCATCATTTAAATCTTAATTTATTTAATCAAAGTGTCTTGCTAACCTTTAAAAAACATAAAACCTAATCTATTTTAATTACCTAAAAAGTCATAATAGCTTAAACTTTAGAATTTCCAAAGCCTTAACACATGAGGTAAATAACCCTAAATAGAAATAGTAGTTATACTTGAATTTTTATTTGTTTTATTCAATTCCATATTTATTTATACCTTGATTTATTTCTTATGCTTTAATTTATTTAATTTTAATACTTGATTTATTTAATTTATCATGGATGGATGTTTGTTTTATATTTTGATTAATACTTTTAATGAATGATTTATTTATTATGGAAGATTATTTACTTTTATCAATCAATTTAGACTTCCAAAAGTTGTAAGAGGTATGTTTCCACTTGGTGGGTACCTCATTAGTTAAACATCATGTAATTTAATTTTCTTTTCTATTTTAGAACCTTTGTAAAGGGCATGTTTCTACCTTTTGGTGGGTGTCCTATCTAGGCATGTGATGTAAGGACATGTTTCCATCCTTGGATGGGTGTCCATTTATTTGTTTTGTTTTGTTTGGACATTGCTTTGATTTTAATATAATGATGCTTTCTTTTTATTGTGTGTAGTATGGATAATGTTATTATACTTAAGAATTTTATAATATTAAGACCTGTAAAGGAGGCCGGTTCCAATGAACCGGGCGTTGTGGGGGTGCTGGGCCATTTCTCACCTTCCCCACACGTACCCAACTTTTCGAACCCATTAGAGGGTTGGGGATTCCTTAGGAATCGAGCCATCCACCCCTTTCTTTTTTCCCAGCCCGTCCGGGTGGCGACTCCATTTTCTCCGGACCTAGGTCCGTGTTCTCTAAGGCCCCGAGCCTAAACAGTCCCGAAGTCGCAAGAACCATTCCACTGGGAGTGGGGGCGAAAATCCCCGCTCACAATGCCATAAGGAAAGGAATTAGTGGCAATTTTGTTTACCACGTTGGATTGGGTTTAGCAAATGATGTGATGTATTGTAATAAAAAAAAGTGGTGTAGTAACGAAAAAAAAAGTTACGTTAAAGATGAAAATTGTATTTTTTCATTATTGTACAATATTTTACAATTGCTACAATATTTATATATCACTAAGAGGGTGGTGGTAGGTCATCAATAAAGCCTTGAAAAAATCGTGCCTGTTGGAGGAGGAGGCAAATCACTTGTCTCGAGTCCGTCCAAAGCAGGAGCACCAAAACCCAAAAAAATTCTATTTCCCAGGATCACCCGAAGCAGGAGCACCAAAATCCCTATTACCTTGAGGTTTTGATCCGTCATGGTCCTTATCAGAAGCAGACGAAAGGATCTCATGTTCATCAGTCTGGGGGCCTCTTGATGAAGAAGCGCCGGGATCCCTCATCCTCTGAAATCGAAAGTCTCAGAAGTGTTGTTCAGATTGATGATATAAATTTTCAAAATGAGAAGCCTGCTGACGACATGCAGCCAACTCTTCTTGAAGTTTCCTATTTTGTTCTTCAAGCATCAGCTATGAGCCAAGAAGGAAAAGGTAAGAGCATATATAATCATGCATACATATAGCATAAACTACTATGAAATAAGAAACGTACCAGGTAGTTCATATAAATGCCCTACGGATGAGATGGCATATCTGGCGAGCTAGAATGAGCAAACGAAGGGGCAGTAAAAGAAGGTCCAGCCTTATGAACAAATGAGCCAACAGCCTGCAACAATCATTAAAGAACCAAGGAAAGAAAAAAGCAGTTGCAAGGGAAAATCGGTAAAAGTTTTACCTGAGAAGTACTGGCCTCGAGATGTGGAATAGACTCCCTTGCATCTCCGTGATGTTCCTCTTCATCTCTACCCTCATTTTCATCGAAAATCTCCCACACACCGACAGGAGATACATCAAAGTTCAAGAGTCTTATTTGAATAAAACGGGCATAAAATGGACCTGGTAAATGGAGAAATGACTCGGCACCATAACCATACCGGGCTGACCACCATGCATCCTCCGGCATTGACATAATATTTAAAGTATATTTCAAGATTTGCATCGAAAACCTTCGCTGCTCTGGACCGAGAAACCATTCATTAACTCTCTCCCCAAGAAACCAGCCACTAGACACTGGGCCAGCAATAATTAGGCGAGAATGTTGGAAAGACAGTGCAGCCCTCATCAAAGGAGACCAGTTTGCTCGCTCTTCTGGGCTCCACCAAGCCAAATTCACCTGCAAAATAGCATAAGTAAAACTTTCACATAAAATTTAAAGCATACTAATGTTATTTTACCTGGTCCCAGGTTAAGCGGCTCAACACATAGCGGTGACTATGCACGTGATGAGAGCCGGGAACGTCCACACGATCGGACAACCAGAAATTTAATCTCGGATACCCGACTCTCTCTCGGGAAATACCAAGTACCCTCATGATATTATGTTCATATGTCCATACCTACAACAATGATAGTAAAGATCAAATTCATGCAAGAAAAGAGTATAAATAACATTGGTGAAGGAAAAGAATACCTCGACAACCATCATCAAGCCGACAAAAGACTTCTTGTTTCGGCAAAGCTTATCAAGACCATGGTAAAGACATGCGAGACCAGCTTCACCCCAACCAGAGGATGGTACCATTCTGAGACAAGAAAGGGCACTCAACACTGACAAGTGAATGGAGGATTCAGTGCTGCCTAAGATGGTCAACCCGAGCAGATATAACAAAAATCCTCGAGCATACTGTTCGGCTGTGTCTCTGCCAACCCGTCCTTCATAGTTCATCCAATAACTACGAATTGGCTTGATTTTTATCTTAAAAGGCCCTTTATATGATGGTTCCATACCTATTAATTCCTGAATTTCTTCGAATGTTAAAATATCATTGGTCAAAGGGACCGGAACACCATCATATCGAAGGCCGGTTATTGAGGTAAAATCGATCGGACCAATTGTCATCTCTCCAATGGGCAAGTGAAAAGTGTGGGTTGTATCCAACCATCACTCTGCAAGCGCCTGGACTACGCTCCGGTCTTTCTGATATTCCTCGGATGGCAATTGTAAGATGAACTGCTCAAAGCCGCAATCTCGGATAATCCGCCTTACCCGAGAAGGCACTACATCGTACCATTGTCGGGCTTTGTAAATACATCCTCCAGTCCGAGCAACACAACGATCATGCTAACACAGACCTACGTAAGTTAATACAAGGTAAGTACATATTATCATATCTACTTAAATTAATTTATTTTTCCTAAAAAAGAATAATAATATAAAATATTAATAAAAATAAAAATAAACATAAAAAATAAAAGTAAACAATAAATAAATAATATAAAATATAAAATAAAATAAAAATAAAATAAAAATAAAAAAACAACAAAAAAAATCAAGAGAAATAAAAAAGGAAAAAATAATTACCTCGCTCTTTTGATTGGAACTGCGATGGAGCGGCATCCCGGCTAGTATATTTAAATTTTCATCTTCATGATGCCGAATAAACTCCAATAACTCGGCATTAGAATGAGTCCCTGACCTCAAAGCATGCATTATTTTTTAAAAAATATATGCTAAAATTGAAAGAAATTTGAGAGAATTATGAAATTGAAATCATGTTGTGAAATGAAATGAAGGAATGGTGGCTTTTTATAGAGAAACGGCAAGCAAAAAACAAAATTCAAAATTGTTCATAAATAGTAAATTTTACTATTTATGAATAGTAAACTTTTACTATTGATGAATTGTAAATTTTACTATTCATAAACAGTATTACTATTGATAAATAGTAAAAATACTATTTCCAATAGTAAATATTATTTGATACTATTTATAAATAGTAAATTTACTATTTATGAACAGTAAATAGTACATGAACAATGACTACACAGTAAATAAACAGTAAATTCAATTATTCACTTTAATCATTCAAATAATTGCGGGTATATAAATACTTTTACACGCATGGGGCAATAAGAAGACATATGCATAAAAATTAGCCAAACTTTTTGAAATAAAAAATTATTAGCTCGGGTCCAAAACCCAAATTTTCCTTAGGTCCAAAACCTAGAATTTATTTCTAAGTCCTGAACTTAGCTCGGGTCCAAAACCCAAATTTTTCTTAGGTCCAAAACCTAGAATTATCCTTGAGTCCAGAACTCGAACCAGGTCCAGAACACAAATTTTCCTTAGGTCCAGAACCTAGAATTTATTTTTAAGTATAGAACTTAGCTCGATTCCAGAACCCAAATTTTTCTTAGGTCCAGAACCTAGAATTATCCCTAAGTCCAGAACTTAGTTCGGGTCCAGAACCCAAATTTTCATTAGGTCCAAAACCTAGAATTTATTTTTAAATCCAGAACTTAGCTCGGGTCCAGAACCCAAATTTTCCTTATGTCTAGAACCTAGAATTATCCCTAAGTCCAAAACTTAGTTCGAGTCCAGAACCCATATTTTCCTTAGGTCCAGAACCTAGAATCTTTTCTAAGTCCAAAACTTAGCTCGGGTCCAGAACCCAAATTTTCCTTAGGTCCAGAACCTAGAATTTATTTCTAAGTCCAAGAACTTAGCTCGGGTCCAGAACCCAAATTTTTCTTTTGTCCAGAACCTAGAATTATCCTTGAGTCCAGAACTCGAACTGGGTCCAGAACCCAAAACCTCCACCATCTCAAAAATTAAGTCTTATTGCTTTTCACTCTCTTTCACTAAAGTTTCAGATCATTCAAGCAGGGGGCAAACTGTAGACCCTTAATTTTTGACCCAGTCCAGTCCAATATATTTTATTTAGTCCAAAATAATTTTTGTGTTGTCTAATATATTTTAATTGGTCCAAAATAATTTTTGTAATCTTAATTAAATACTTTTTGCCTTAGTATATAATTTTTATTAATAAAAAATAAAAATAAACAAATAAAAATAAAAAAATAAAAATAAAAATAAAAATCAGCGAAGAAAAAATCATCGCCAAAAACCAGCTCGAGCTTGGCCATGGACGATTTCGCCCGCAGGAGTTTCCTGAGGGCAAAATGGCCCGCAGGCCGTTCCCTACCCCCTACCGCAGCCAACTGAGGCAAATTTTTTTGCCAGCGCAATTTTTCCTGCGGCAATTTTTTTTTCCAGCGTAATTTTTTCGCAATAGTTTTTTTTCGCCAGCGAAATTTTTCGACGCAAATTTTTCGAAACCTAATACAATTAGGTTTTGGTTTCTTTTTCTTATTCAATATTATATGCCCTGAGTAATTAGAATTGATAATAGAATTCTTCTATAAATAAGGAGGCAGAAAGAGGAGAAAAGGGATCAGAAATTGGGAGGGAAATTGAGAGAGTTTGAAACCGAATCTGTGAAGGAAAACTATAATCAAGCTGGTTTTTTTTTTCTTGAGAGTAGAAAAGCATTAACAAATGATTAAAGGCAGCAACTGCCTTTGTTTTTGTTCATCCAAGAAGAATTATTTTTGGAGAAACCATCAAAAGGAGGTATGTATTAATTGTTATATTTTTTCACAATAGCTAATATTATGAAATTGTGTCTTTCAAAATAAAAAACCCTAGAATTTTAATTTAGTTTTTCTAAAGTTAAAAACACTAATTCATTGTTTTATTTTCCAAAAAGACTTAAAATTGTTATTTTTACTTCTTCAAAATCTTAAAACCCTAATTGAACATGTTTTTCAACAAAACCAAAATTTGATTCTGTTTCTTACAACAAACCCTAAAAACACCTTTTCTATTTATATAAACCTTAAATCGTTGGTCTACTTTCATAAAATTATCAATTGCTTTTTCCAAATTCTAAAAAACCTAAGCATCCACCGAAACCCTAATTCTAAAACACTAAATCCAAATGTAACTTCCAAACCTAAAATAGTAAACCCTAATCCCTTTAAAACCTTAAACCCTAATTTTTTCTAAACCCTAATCCTTTAAAAATTTAAAAACCATAAAAACACAAACATTTTAATTTCACACAGTAAACTTGAAACCATAAATTCTAGTTTTACGATTTTGCATCATAAACCCTAGTTTGGTTAATCAAAGAGTCTTACTAACCTTTTAAAACATAAAATCATCAATCTATTTTATTTCTTTTAAAGTCACAGTAGCCTAATTCTATAAATTCCAAAATCCAAAACACATGAAATAAATAACCCAAAATGGAAATAGTAGCTATAATTTAGATTTTTATTTGCCTTATTCAATTCTATATTTGATTATGCTTTTATTTATTTATTTAAGCTCAATTCTTGGTTTCTTTAATTTATCATAGATAGATGTTTACTTTCTATTGATATTTAATGAATGATCTATTTATAATGAATGATTATTTACTTTTATCAAGTTATTTAGATTTCCAAATGTTGTAAGAGGTATGTTTCCACTTGGTGGGTACCTCATTAGTTAAATATCATGTAATTTAATTTGCTTTTCTATTTTAGAACCTATGTAAAGGACATGTTTCTACCTTTCGGTGGGTGTCCTATTTAGGCATGTGATATAAGGGCATGTTTCCATCTTCGGATGGGTGCCCATTTATTTGTTTTGTTTTGTTTGGACATTGTTTTGATTTTTAATATATTGATGATTTCTTTTAATTATTGTGTGTAATATGGATAATGTTGTTATACTTAAGAATTTTATAATAGTAAGACCTGTAAAGGAGGCCGGTTCCAATGAACTGGGCGTTGTGGGGGTGCTGGGCTATTTCTCACCTTCCCCACACGTACCTAACTTTTCGAACCCATTAGGGGGTTGGGGATTCCTTAGGAATCAAGTCATCCACCCCTTTCTTTTTCCCGGCCCGTCCGAATGACAACTCCATTTTCTTCAGACTTAGGTCCATGTTCTCTAAGGCCCCGAGCCTAAACAGTGCCGAAGTCGCAAGAACCATTCCACCGGGAGTGGGGGCAAAAATCCCCGCTCACAAACCCGAACAGAGATGGACGGTAAAATTGTTATTTTAATAACTGAACTTGATGATTGTATCGTATTTTGGGCCTAAAGTATATGCGTATAAAAAAGAGATTGTAAGGAAAATGGAAAGTATAATGAAGAAAGTATGGAAGTGAAAATAAAATGAATGAAAATTTTTATAAGATATAGATTAGAAATGGAGTAATGAATGGAAATTGTGTAAATTAGCATATGAACGAATGTGTATATATAAGAGATGTTAATGATAATATTGTTGAAACATGAGTTAGGCTAATGATGATCAAGTGATCAAGAGTAAATTGCTTTGAAACAGAGCTGAAACGTGTTAACTTTTTGTGTATCAAAAGATTAAAAAAATGAATATGTGATTTTTGCGATGCGAACTTAACATTGTGATTGGAAATGTTTGAAGAAGAATGATAGAGGAGCAGTATTTATTTATAAGCCACTGGAGTGACCATTATTATGGCATGACGGTTGGATAGTTTTGGTGAGATTGATAGTTATGCTTCAAGAAACATGGTCAAGACTTATAGTTTGCATAGTTGTATTTTATATTTTTATACTAGACATTTGTTTATAATTATAGAAAGTGTGGAAACAAAAGAGAATTGTGAAAATATGATGAGCTTTAAATGATGTGTAAGAAAAGTGATTTGTGTAAATAGGGTAACTATAAGAAATGTAAGAAAATGGTAAAAGAAAGGAATTATGAAATGTGAGTAAGAGTTATAATGAATGTGTTTGAAAGTGGTATAAAATGAATAAGTTTATGAAAATGATGTGTAAAGTAAACGAGACTAGGGGAAGTGAATATTATCTGTAATGATGAATTCGAAGAGAATTAAAATTTGAGAATAAATTTGACCTAATAGAATTAGGTCATGAATTGAAAATAGATTGATGAATTTAAAGAATAAGGTTGTGATGGTCATATTGTGATAGTTAGATTAATTGATCCGAAATGTAATAAGTTTACAAGTATTTATTGAAATTCAATGTGTGTAGTTGTATTAAGAATATGCAAGCTATGTGATAATGTGCATAATACAGCGTTTTGATATGTATATGCATATGAAAGGAGCTAAGTTATATTAGTTTCAAATAATTATAAGAGAAAAGTGTTAGTTATAGTATAATTGGAATGAATATTAATAAGGAAATAAGATTTTGTTGTTGTTTAATGGTGATATTAAGTTAATATGTGGTAATTGTATAAAGAGTAGAATAAAAGTGAAGATGTGTAAAATTACTGTATTAAGATAAAAGTTATTAACATTTGAATTTAAGGTGATAAAATTATATTTTTAAGATAATGAATTGATCAGATATCTTGTGTAACATCCCGAATCCCAGATTGGTAAGAAACAGACATAGAGGATATGATTTAGGCTTAGAACAAAGGAGTTTAGAACATGACCTATAACTTGAGCTCGAATTTCATCCAAGTTAATGATAGAATTAGAGAGTCTCAAAGAAGAATTAATTGTTTATTTGTGTCTTAGATAGATGTATAACTTAAAATCACTCAATTTGGATTTTTACAGAATAAGATATGATGGATTTAGTAGACAATGTGCAAGCTGCCTCAGGACAGCATAGTAGGCTTGAAGTCGAAGGACCGTCAAAAATCAGATATAGCTTGGATCGACCTGAAATTTTGACACAATGTATCTCAGGAAGTCTAGTTTCAGTGGGAATAAGAATTATGTAATTTGGAGTTGTGAATAAAAATTTATTAATAAAGAAAGACAGCAAGGTCAGGAAGGGATATCAAAAGGACCTAAGTTAAAATTTCTCAAAAGTTAGGGGCAACTATGTAAACTTAAAAATTAAGAGTTGGAAGTTCTTAATAGTGCCTATATCCAACCCCGGAAGAATATTCTTGAGATTAATCGGGTCATAACCATGGATTTCAATTTTTCCCGAAAATGCACGGTTTAAAAGTTACAATCGATTAATCGCTGGAGGGTATTTTGATATTTTCACACCCTAGACTATAAAATTACAGCACAAGAAAGTTGAGGGGGTCAAAATATGAATAAAAGGAAGCCTAATGGCTTGCCAAATAAATAGATAAAAGAAGAAGGCAAGTGGACCAATTAAAAGTGGCCATTTTTGCTATAAGGTGTACCAATTGGAAGTCAACATCTATACCAACATATTTTCACCACTTATGGCTGCCATTTGGATCAAAATAAGCTAAGGAAAGAAAATAAAAGCCCTCTCTTACATGGTGAACTCGTTCAAACCATAAGAGAAGGAAGAAGGAGGTGATTTTTCCAAAGTTTAAGGCTTTTAGTTGAAGATTTTGGTGACAAACAAGATTATAAGGTAAGAGAAACCTATATCTAGTTTTAATTTCATGGATTAATGGTTAATTTAAGAGATTGAAATTTGGGTTCATGAAGCTAGATTTAGAGAAAATTCAAGAAATAATTATTTGAAGGATTTGATGAAAGAAATAATGGTTTTAAGGTTAGAGGAGATTAAATTGAGGAAAAATTGGCAAGAAATGAACTGGTAGCTTATGTTTTCAAACCATAGGATGTATGTTTAAAGTGAGTATACTGGAATTCTTGTAGGAAATCAAGAAAAGCTAAAGGAAAAAGAAGAAAAAGATCAAAGATGAGCTAAGGAAAGCAAAGGGGAAAAAGGTTTGGTACTTTAACCTTCTTGAATTAGTGATCTCTATTGCCTTTGCATTTGGATGTGTAATTGCTATAATTTTTCATGTGCTTGAGTTTTGGTGGTCATGTGGTTGAGTTTGATGATGATATAGAAGTGTTTGTTGTGTATTGATTGATTTTGGGGTTGAGGTTATAAGGGAGGTAAATATGGGAGTGCTATGTTGTGTTGTTTTGTTGCAGCCAGCCATGTGTCCTGCATTTTTCTGGAACTTCAATCGAAATTTAGACTAGCAAAATGATATAACTAGAACTTGACAAAGATGACTTAATTGTTCTCCATTAATTCAGTAAACCATAGGCTTTGGAACCAACTCATTTTCATGTGTGGAATGAATGTTATGATCAAAATGATACCAGGCATACAAACTGAAAAACTGAGATTCCTCAGTCAGTAACCTGTGACTTGGGACTACGTTTAGGTGACCTTAATGACACATTTAGAAGATGTAAAAGAAGACTTAAATGTATCCTTATGTTTTAGGAAACCATAGAATTTGGAATTTCCTAAATCCCACTTGTAGATAAAAAGATATGATCAAAAGAGTATAACTCATGCACACTGGAATTGTGAAACCGGACAGACTGAGATTTGTGCCTTGAGTCCAGGTTTTGGTCCATTTACCTCAGGAATTAGATGTTGTGATAGAAGATAAAAATGAACCCTTGTATTTTGGTGAGTGAATCATAGGATTTGGATTCATCTCGATTGGACTTAAAATGTAGAAGTTACACACGAATGAGCGAACCATGCGCAGCCAGACCCTAGCAGACTGCAGGGCTGAATTAGAAATTGTGCCAAAAATCACGTGTTGCCTGTTTTAAGCTGAAATTTTTACTGAATATATCCTTATGTGTCTATTTTAATAAGATAAGAATCTTCTCAATCCGAGTTGCGTAGGTAAAGTTATAAATGAAATAGTACGCATTGCGCAGACTTGAGTAACCAATTGGCCAGGGAAGAGTTCAAGGAGTCATCAAGAATTCTGTGTAGCAAATTTAAATCTAGAAATTTAACCATAAGGACTCATATGAGTCTAGTTCGAGTGAAAATAAGAATTTTTACATTCGGATTAGTAGAACAAAAGTTATTGGGGAAATAAGATAACAAGGTACATAAGAACCTAAATGCTAGAATTCACTGTTCATTTGGTAAGAAATAAATGAGGTATAATTGAGATAAAATATTTGTTTGGAATGAAATAAATTATAAAAAATATGCTCTTGAAAGCTTGACCAATTAAGAACAAGATAGCATTTTTCGTTTTTTGAAAATCACATCCCAATTGTGTTTTATTTAAATTTTAAAGCCCAACGAGGGATTTTTGCAGTATTGTAAAACCAGTCTGGCCCAAAGGCCCGGAATGAAAACTTTGAACTACAAATTAGTTCTATTGAGCTGATTTAGGATAAAAATAGTCAGATTCTTAATCACTGGTGCCATATCTGTAACATTGTGTGATTTGAATCTAATTTCTACTTAACGGTTAAAGTACCCACTAAGCTATATGCTTAACGAGTTTAGTTTTCTAAACTCGTAGGTTCTGGAGTCCAAGCTGACAAATGAGAAGCTACAAAGGAGCACCAGAGTGTGCAACAGGAGGCGAAGTGAGGAGCAAAGCAAAGTTTAGCTTGGCATGTACTGTTAAGGACTTTCAAAATGTAATTATAACAATTAAAGAAATGTGTAAATTATTATTATTTGTAATAAAAAGGAAAAAATTTTATTTAGTGTATGTTCTGTATACCATATTGCATATACTGTAGCACACTTAGCTCGGCTGGAAATAGTCGGGTTAATGGGTGTTACATCTTGAGTACAATAGGTGTGTGTTGTATATATATTAAGGAGATGAACTAATTTTGTCTAAAGACAATTCGATTGAAGATATGATAATCTGTTGTGACTGTTTGAGTAAATAGACAGTATAATGATGAGTTATGGAATGGTAAAAAGGTAATTGAGAATGTACCTAAGGGGGAGAATATAAATTATATAATTTGATCAAATAATGATTTGGATGATTTATTATCGTACTGGATAATTTCGAGGACGAAATTATTTAAGGGGGAGAAAATTGTCACATCCGTGATTTTAGAGATATAAAATTTTATATATACTTAATATATATTTCTAGAGTATATATAACATATACATATGGTATATTAATTATATATGTTGGATTAATACATTACATACTTAATATTTGATACATATATAAGGTACATTTGATGTGTATATAAGATACACATTACTTGTGCATAAGTGTAATATCCAAAATTTTTGAAAATTTTTAATTTTGGGAAATTTGATAAAATAAATTATAATTTAAATGAATAAATTAAATTAATAGTTTTAAATAAAAAATGAAGGGATTTTAAATGAAAAAGTGGAATATATGTGTGATATATATGTAAAATATATACAACATATAAAAGTCAACACTTTTTAAACGAAAAGTCAAAGTAAAAGGGTATTTTGTAATTAAATCGTAGAAATTTAAAATTAATAAAATAATTCAAAAATAAATTATTTTTGAATGAAAGAGGAAATTTAGGACTTTTAATTTATTAAATAATTAATTATTAAATTATTTTAATATATATATATATATGGTTTAAAATTAAAGAGTGAAAGGAAAGAGAAATAAAAAAAATAAAGTCTTCTTCTTCTTCTTCTTTCCTTCAAGGACGACTTTCATGGCCAAAGAGGGAGATTTTTAGCTTCTTCTATCATCAAATTCTTCAAGGTTTCAAGGGAATAAGAGTAGTTTTGGTGATTTTCCAATAAGTAAGTAAGCTTTATTTCCAAAATTATGAATTTCTTTAAAGCTTATGAATATGTATGAATTGAGTTTTTGAAAGAGCATGTTATAATTGTTGGAATGGGTATGGAAGATGTTCTTTTGATGAGTAAATAATGATTTTAAGGTTGGATTAAAGAAATGGCTGAGTTTGGGTAAGATTGGTGAAGAGAGAGAATTTAGGGTTATGAAACATTTGAATTTTTGAAATCATTATTTTTAATTTTGGAAATTGATTCCAAATGAGTTGTTTCGATTATGAGATAGAAGTTACTAATCCCTTAGGCCATAGTGTGAAGGTAAACAAAGTATATCAAAATTGTCCACTTAAAATTCATGATGTAGAACTTCTTGCTGATTTGATTGAACTTCTGTTCCATGACTTTGATGTAATCTTGGGAATGGATTGGTTGTCCCAACATCAAGCAGTTATGGATTGTTGTAATAAAGTTGTAACTTTTAAGATTCTGGGTTATGGTGAGATTGCAGTCCAAGAAGAAAAACAATTTTCTCCTTCTAGTTTAATTTCTGCAGCTAAAGCTAGAAGGTTAATTAGGAAAAAGTGTGAAGCTTACCTTGCTTATGTTAATAATACACGACATTCAAGCAAGGTTTTGGGAGACATTCCTACAGTGAGTGAGTTTTCAAATGTTTTTTCTGAAAGAATTACCTAGAATACCACCAGAGAGGGAGGTAGAATTTGTTTTTGATGTAGTTCTAGGTACAACACCAATTTCTATTCCACCTTATAGAATGGCACCTCCAGAATTAAAAGAGTTAAAGGTGCAACTTCAAGAATTACTTGATAAGGGCTTTATTAGACCTAGTGTATCACCCTAGGGTGCATCGGTTTTATTTGTAAAGAAGAAGGATGGTGCCTTAAGATTGTGTATAGATTATGGGCAATTGAATAAATACCTGTTACCTAGGATTGATGAATTGTTTGGTTAGTTGAGGGGAGCAGATGTTTTCTCTAAGATTGATCTTAAATCAGGTTATTATCATATGAAAATTAAAGAAGTAGATATGCCAAAGACAACTTTTAGAACTCGATATGGACATTATGAATTTTTTATTATGCCCTTTTGTTCAACTAATAAACCAGCAGCTTTTATGGACTTGATGAATCGAGTCTTCAAACCTTATTTAGACCAGTATGTAGTTGTTTTCATTGATGATATATTGGTTTATTCCAGAAATAAAGAGGAGTATGATAAGCATTTGAAAATTGTACTATAGACACTAAGGGAAAATTAATTGTATGCTAAACTATTGAAATGTGATTTTTGGTTGGCGAAAGTGGCATTTCTAGGTCAAGTAATATCAGTTAATGGCATACGTGTGGATCCTAGTAAAATTGAGACTATTTTGAATTAGCATCCACCAAAGAATATAACAAAAGTTTGGAGTTTTCTTGGGTTAGCTGGTTATTATAGAAGATTTGTGCAACGGTTTTCGAAGATAGCACTTCCTTTAACTAAGCTCCTTAGAAAAGAAACTAAATTTGAGTGGAATGTCCAGTGTCAAGCTAGTTTTGAACAATTGAAGGCTATGTTAATTGAAGCGACGATATTGACACAACCAACCCCAGATAAGGGTAAGGTAATTGCTTATGCTTCTAGGCAATTAAAATCTCATGAATTGAATTACCCTACACATGATTTAGAGTTAGTTGCTATTGTATTTGCTCTTAAGATCTGGCGACATTACTTGTATGGCGAAAGGTGCTATATTTTTACTAACCATAAAAGTTTGAAATACTTGCCAACACAAAAAGAACTAAACTTAAGGTAGAGGAGGTGGATGGAATTGATCAAATATTATGATTGTATCATCGACTATCATCCTGGGAAAGCTAATGTGGTAGCCGATGCTTTAAGTCAAAAGACTTCAGCAGAATTGATGGTTGAACCAACCATAATGCAAAAAGTGATAGAAGCTCAGAAACAAAACCAAAAGTTGTTAGAAATTTTAAAGCAAGTGTATAAAGGTGAAAAACTAGATTATGTTGTGTTAGAAGATGGTGGATTGTATTATAGAGGTCGATTGTGTGTACCTAATGTGAAGGAACTAAAGGAGTGTATTCTCGGTGAAGCTCGTACTACTACATATATTGTACATCCCAGAAGCAATAAGATGTATCAGAATTTCAAATCTCATTATTGGTGGCCTGATATAAAAAGAGATATTCCTGAATATGTCACTCGGTGTTTAGTGTGTCAACAAGTCAAAGAAGAACATCAAGTTTCATCGGGTCTTTTGTAACACCCCTACATTCAATACATGCACACTACAAACACCACAATGTAGTATACATGCACTAAACATAGAGATGCTACGGATTTTTTTAACATTCAAATCATTTTAAATGATACCATAATTTTTCAATTGTATACATTATAGAAAGATAAGTAGTTAACTTGTAATACAAAACTAAATAGATATATATATAGATACATTTAGTTGTTACGCAGCGGAATTTATCAAATATTTACATATATGAAAACGTTTAATTTCATTTTTACAAATATACACATATGTACATTAAAATCATTACTTTACAAAATATAAAAGAGTTAAACATGATTGGCAAGTCTCCTCTGATCTTTAAGTTCCCAAAATCAACTCTTCACTGTCTACTCTCACTCGGTCTCGAAGAGCTCTTGGGTTCAACCCTATTACCTGCGCGATCAAACACTATCGCGCTAAGCCAACGGCTTAGTAAGATAATTCATGCTGATGTTATGCTTTAATGCAATGCAATGCCAATTCTCAATCCATATTATACATGTAACATCATATATGCAAAGCTAACAACATACCTTTACATTTCATAACTCAACATAAATAGACATATCATATTTCAACATCTTATTATATACCTCATTAGTATTCATTTAATCATTCATAATCAACACTAAACAAAGACAAGCATGGGCCCAAAACACACTAATATGCCATTCAATTTTCAGAGTTAATGTTTTGGTTTTATCATCACATTTATCAATATCATAAACCCAACTAGGCTTCAAGGATTAGGTTCAACCAAGCTTCAAGGGGAGCAAAGCATGCTAAGCATCAACCCAACTTGGCTTCAGGAACCAACCCAACCTAGCTTCAAGGGTGGTAACATCTCAATTAGGCTTCAAGGATTCAATCCAACCTAACTTCAAGAGATTGTTACACTTATTAGGCATGCCACCAACAACAAACTCTGAAAATGGAATAACACATTAGCCACACAAATCATTTATTATTTAATTATCATTTCCATTCTCAACTCTCATCATAGCCAATAACAATGGCCTCATATCACATATAAGTTACCATAGCCAATCACAATGGCATTTTATTCCATCACATTATACATATAGCATTATTGATATAAACATAACCAAACACATTACTCATCACATGAGTCACAATACATGAAATATCACATTGTTCACATAGTATCATATACATTGCCATTATCATCATATGCAACAATGCAATAATACAAGATTTGTACTTATTTTACTAACAATTCATACAACTCCTAACATTTCCTTGTCCAAGATTCTTTAACCTCTTAGATCAATGATCAATCACTATCTTCAAGACTTAAATCAAAAGTAATAGCATATACTTGTTTAGGGATACACAAGAGATAATCCAATTAGGAATTAATTAGGGCAAACCTCAACCCTGACACGTTCACCCACACGGGCGTGTTCATGGCCGTGCCCTAACTCCACAACACAGAAACATTTACACGCTCAACAACATGGGCGTGTTCCTGGGCGTGTAAATTCTCAAATCTTACAGTAGCTATGACACGCTCAATAACACGGGCGTGCTACTGGTCGTGTCAAACCTACTGCCTCCAACACAATTGACACGCCTAAAAACCCTGAACGTGCTCATGGGCGTGTCCGGCCACACATCAAGACTCCGATCAAAAACAACCATACACTCAACAACACACTTCTATACATTAACATCCTCTTCAAATAATCTTAACAACACATACTCAAAACTCATCTCAAACTTGCAACACACCCAAAACAAACCAAAACACACATCAAACACCAAACACAAAATCATCTCAAAACCCTTACCACATATACAACATCATCTCTTCCAACCACTTACTCTTTTCTTCAATCCATACTCAACATCCATCATCCAATCACTCAAACACTTCTCACATCTCAAAATCAACCAACACACTCTTAAAAATCTATCAAACTCAAATATCATTTCAAATAAACACAAAGATCACAAGAGAACTTACCAAAGTTACAAAACTTCTTGAATCACCAACTTGATCACTTAATCTTTCTTCAATTTGAGCTTCACTCAACAAGATCTTCTCTTTGCCTCTTGCTTCCTTTGTCTAAGGAGGAGCCGGCCACAATGGAAAAGAAGAAGAAAATATCAAGAAGCAAAGTCAAATTTTGCTTTTAATCTCCACCAAGTGATCTTATCCAAGCAATTACCAAAATACCCTCAATCATATAACTAACTTTGTCTCATATAAGCCCTTATATGTAATTACACACTCAACACAAATAAATATCTCTTCCATTGACTCTTCATTTGACCAATTTATATGCTATATATATCATCATATACACAACATATACCATTCTCTCTAAACCCTAATTCTTTTCCCCAAAACACATATACACAAGCATTCACTTTCCAATATCTTTTCTCTTGCAATTTAACACATATATTCAATCCAATATATCACTACAACAACAATAACAACAACATCAACAACATAATCAAAACTTCTAGACCATATATGAGGATATTACATCTTTTACAACTCATATCAATACCATAATGGAAATGGGATAGAATCACCATGGATTTTGTAACAGGACTTCCAAACACCCAAAAGAAGCATGATATAATTTTGGTAATTGTTGATCAATTAACCAAATTAGCTCATTTCTTTCCCATTCAAGTTGATTATTCAATGGATGGACTTGCTGAATTGTATATTAATGAGATCGTTAGACTTCATGGAGTGCCAATATCTATTATTTCATATCGAGACCCTCGCTTTACTTCAAAATTTTGGGAAAGTTTTCAAAAATCATTGGGTACTTGACTCCATTTTAGTACTACTTTTCATCCACAGACTGATGGTCAATCTAAAATGGTGATACAAGTACTTGAAGATATGCTTAGAAGTTGTGTAATCAATTTTGAAGGTAGCTAGGATAGATATTTGCCTTTAGTAGAATTTGCATATAACAATAGTTATCAAATGAGTATTGGGATGGAACCATATGAAGCACTCTATGGAAGGAAGTCCATTGAGTTGGGTGGAATTGAATGAAAGCAAACTTGTGGGACATGATCTTCTAAGACAAACTGAAGACAAAGTGAGGCTTATAAAGGATCGATTGTAAATTGCAATGGATAGACAGAAATCTTATGCAGATTTGAAATGGCATGATATTGAGTATAGTGTGGGAGATAAGATATTTTTAAAAGTATCACCGGAAAGAAAGGTAAACTAAGTCCTAGGTTTATTGGACCATATAAAATACTTGAACATATAGGTCCAGTAGCTTATCGGCTAGATTTGCCTCCAAAATTGGCTAAGATTTATAATGTATTCCATGTGTCGATGCTTAGACGATATAGATTAGATCCTTCACATGTAATTCAAATAGAGTCCATTGAAATTCAGCCATATTTGAATTATGAAGAACCAGTGGCTATCTTAGCTCGTGAAATAAAGAAGTCGCGTAATAAGCGCATTCCTTTAGTGAAAGTGTTGTGGAGAAATCATTCGATAGAGGAAGCCACGTGGGAAAGCAAAGAGATAATGAGACAGGGATACCCTCAATTATTTCAAGCGTCTATAACAGGTAAATTTTGAGGATAAAATTTCTTTAGTGGGGGAGAATTATAATGTTTTTGTGAATTGTGATATAAGTGGCATGGATAAGTGATGTAAATAGTAAATCTTAAAAATTTACTGAAGAAATTATTTATTTTTATGGTTTTAAGCTAAAAGTCAAATTGGAATCAAAGGTTAAAAGTGAGGGTGCACCATAGCTAAGATGAGAGTGGCCACACTAGATTAAACCATACATATATATGTGTTTGTGGACAGGTATATGTGTATGTAGAAGTTTCTTTCTTCTTCTCTCTTCTTCTTTCCACGTTCATCATCACCTTCACCATCAAAACTCATCCTTCCTTCCTTCTTTTCAAAACTTTAGCCAAAATTTAAGAGAAAATCACATTTAGTTATAAGTTTTTAAAAGAATAAGCTAAAAAAGTTGAGAATATCAACAAGTGATTAAAGAAGAAAAGAGATTTTGAAAGAGGTATGTGCTTATATATTTTTAATTTCCAACTATCTGAATTTCTATGAATTTTATTATTTGAAGTGGTTGATTGAGTTATCTTTCATGAGTTTTTACTAAAAAGTATTTGACATAGACTCTTTCTATGTCAAAGAAACTAGTTTTGATTCATTTTTATCATGTATTTCGATATATGGTGTTTAAGTTGTTGAGTGTGCGAAATATAAAATTTTGCTTGACACGGCCATGTCACTGGGTGTGTTAATGATGCTGTGTTTCAATGTTTATGACATGACCACTCACACGCCCGTGTCATTGGGCGTGTCATAGCCACTATGATAAAAGATAAATGACACAGCCAGTGACACGCCCGTGTGGTTGGCCGTATCGTAGCTACTATAATGCAAGTTAAATAACACGGTCAGTGACATGCCTGTGTCATTGGGCATGTCAACGCTTCTATAAGAATGGGAAAACAACATGATCATTGACATGCTTATGTCATTGGGCGTGTCACTTGAAGAAATTGCCAAAATAGCTCTTTTTCTTGTCTTTCATTCTTGATTTCGACCTAAATGACTATAAGGCCTTCAAGTGCAAAGGAATTTTGAAATTAACCCTAACAAGTAGTGTAACAAATTTATTTTGAATATATGATAAATATGTGTGATACTAAGTGTTGATAAAAGAATTGTTCCATTGAAGTGCTATACATAATTTAATGTTAGTTAAAAACTAATGAATTGCCCAAAACATACTGATTTTAGATATAGCTTGGGATTGAATGGCTAGCCAAAGGGGGGATACCCAAAGTGATAGTGGGCACTCTATGCCACCAATAGATACTCTGTGTCACCATATTCAGTGGGCATTCGTGCCATAGTGGGTCATTGGCTAAATTTTACACAATGGGCATTAAATTGACAACAGTGACCCGTTATCCAAATCTAGGGTCTGAGTTCAATATGTATGGGCATAATTAAATAAGTTATCTATATTGAAAATAATATGTTATATGGTTATTGTTAAATTAATCATGTTTAGTATTTCAAGTTTTAATGAATTTATTAATTTTTTTATTAAACATTCTAAAAGTGATACTTTCTATTATTTCTAAATTATTTATTAATTAGATCTTTTTCCTTGAAATTTTCTTGCATATTGTAAATACATAAGCACCACTAAGCTTTTTTTAATGTCTTAGAATTATTTTCTGACGTGCAGATCAAATAAGAAGAGTTGAGCCTGCAGAGTGAGAGATACACGTTCCTAGTCAACTGCATCACAAAGGTTCAAAGAACAATATTGTAAATATTGTATTTTGTATAGTTCACATGGCAATACTTTATAATTTTATATGACAGTTGTATAAGTTTGAGAGTAGTTTGAGAATTATAATATTGTAAGTTAACAATATGAGTTTTTTATAAATTAATAGATATATGTTTGTGATATAGGCAGGATCACATTATTTCTTTTGAAAGTTTAATAATTGTGTTAATATATATAAGTATTTTGGCTTTATTTCTATAATACTTATATAGGCAAGTATAAGTATTTAGGTGACATCACCTATGTAGTTAACTGTATAGTATATGTAGGGGGTGTTACATGTGCAAACAATAAAAATAAACTACTATGCTTACTGTATATCTGTATATAAACTAAAAGTTAAAAGAATGAACTTTAAACAAAGATAGTTTGATAGATGAAATAATAATAAGTTGTCTCAATGTAAATTTAAATGAATTAAGTTAGAAAGACACAACTCTATTTTTAGATTTCACCAAAATTAAATGTTGATACAATACTTTTGCTCTTTCACCAACTTGGAACTCTTAGTTGAATAAAACTAAGACAATGCTACTATCTTGTTTGATAATACTATCTTTGTGATTGATGGCTTGTGTTTTCTATTTGAAAATATTTTGGTTGTTTCGTTGCTTTGTGTCAATTCCAGTATTGCTCCCTGCCAATGGTTGCTTTTTCTCTATATTTATAGAAGAATATCTTAGGTTAAAACCTTGTAACCGAGTCTTTAACTTCCTATTTAGAAAGGGTTTTCTAAGGCATATCTAATTAGACTGTTTTTAATTTGAGAGAAACTATGAGCATGTCGGATTAAAACCAATTTAATTCGATGCAAACTAAGACCATATCAAAATAAAACAATCCTAATCTAACATGGAATCAATGTCCATATCGAATTGGCAATCCTAATTCGACATGGGTATACCCATACCGAATTTGAAGTCCAATACAAGGCCCACATTGAATTAAATCCAACTAAACCTTCAAATAAGACCTATTTAGGGTTTTAAAGGTTTAAATAGCTTATTTTAGGCCTCATAAAATTGTACTAATCTAATCGAAGGCTTTAAAACAGGTTTTAAGCTATTAAGAATGGACCGAACTTGACTAGGCCTTCTTTAATTTGGATCGAACTAGCTAGGGCCAAAATCAAGGGTCTACGGTTTGTCCCCTACTTGAATGATCTAGAATTTATTTAGAGAGTGAAAAGCAACATGACTTTGAGCTAATTTTGGATAAGGATCAAATTCTAGACCCGAGGATCTAGTTTGGATTATGGACCCGAGACTGGTTTGGGTTCTGGACCCGAGATTTGGATTGGTTGGGTTCTCAACCCAAGACTAGATTGCTTAGGTTCTGGACCCGAGGTTGGTTGGGTTCTAGACCTAAGACTAGATTTTGGGTTCTTGACTCAAGACTGGATTTGGGTTCTAGACCCGGATTGAGTTCTGGACTCAAAAATAATTTTGGTGACCTTCTGTCAGTTAAGGGTTTTGGCTTTCTTCTAGCCAATCAATTTTAGCTCTTCTAGCTGATGGATCTTTTGTCATGGCTTTCTTCTAGCCACTTGCTCCATTCTTCAATGGATTGACTTTAGTTCTTCTAGCTAGACTGACCTTCTATCCTCTGGGAATTTTGGTTTTCTTCTAGCCATTTATTCCATTCTTCAATAGATTCTGCTGACCTTCTGTCATTTGAGAATTTTGGCCTTCTTCTAGCATGTTATTCCATTCTTCAATGGATTGTGGGCCTTCTCCCTTAAAATGGATCTTCATCCTTGGACATCGGGTCTTCACCCTTTAAAATATATCTTCATCCTTGGACATTGAGTCTTTAACCTTCAAAATGGATCTTCATCCTTGGACATCGGGTCTTCACCCTTCAAAATGGATCTTCATCCTTGGACAATTGTCCTGCATTGACTTCAACTCTTCTAGCTGGACTAATCTTTTATCTTTTGCATCTTCATTCATTTGAGAGTTCAAATTTTCTTCTTGTTCCATTCTTAAATGGATTCTCCACTTTGCACTTTTGCAAAAAATTCAGCTATTTTTTAGCTAGTCCTTATATCCTCTATTTGCTCCCTGCATGGCAAAATATTAAAGGTGAGTCTGAAAATATTTTGTACACACATAAACTTAAAAATTAAAGGAGAAACTTTGCCCCCTGTGTAGGCTCAAAACAATGATTTTTTTTTCATGCAGGCTCTTATTGATGTTTGTGTATTATCTAGTTCCTTGTACAAGCATGCATCTCCATTTTATAGAGTGACTGGATCTTCCTCAAGAAATGGACCTTCCATGCTCCCTAATTCCATATATGCTTCATATTTTCTTCATAAAGTATTCGTTGTTCACTTTGACAAAGAATAGACAACACAAGACAAAAAATGCAATGTGATATGCTTATGTATGCGTGATATGCATGAATAATACTTACAGTGGTTCCATTGACTCACATACTAAGGTGATTAGCTGAAGTGCTCCCATTGATTTATTCCAGATGTTCGTTCAGATCTTGTATTAGAAAATCAAAAGATTTTACATCTATGGCTCTTATCTTCCAAGATAAAATCATGAGTAATTGAGGCCCCGGCAGGGTAGAGACATGAGAGACATCCATTTGGGTGGTAACTTCTCCATGACATGACCTTGCAAGTGATCATTTCATTAGCCCTCTTTTGCCTATTATGTCCTTTGAAGTTTGTCAATGTTGTTTACTTTCCTTAACTTGAAGGCTTTGTATGACAAAAATATTTTTTTTGTTTCAAAAATCATATTTTGGCATTGTCTAATCAGTGTCATTGTACCTCAGGACTCGATTTTCCAAATTAATATATCTATAACATGATAACTCTAGTTACCATACTAAACTCGAGAATCATTTTTATTTAAGCAAGAACTATTACACTTTAGATAGGCACATATACATTACTTGGCCAAAGGTCTCATTGAGTTTAAATATTGTCTATCTCATATGCATGCTTATTCAAACAATCTCCACTAATAAACTTTACCTATCAAGAGAGATCAACAGGTCTTTAATAGGCTTAATATAAGGGACACAGGTTAAATGAAGGCCATCTTCAAGCTGGAGCTGATGTGACACTACTGACAAACCTTCACATTACAACCTTCTGTTGGAGCCATAGGCAGTTGGGAGCAATACTAAACTTTGGGCATCTTGTTATCTTGCTTTATGAAAACATAGACTTCAATTTCCTTTTATCTCCTTGAAAGAAATATAGATCTGATTAGGACGACCTTCATCTTTTCCTTTTGCTTTTGCACAAACTCAAGACCCATTTTGTGTTTTTTTTCTTTTTTCTTATCTTTTTTTAATTTTGTTTTTTCTCTTTTTTTTTAATTTTTTCTTTTATTTTGTTTTTTGTGTTTTTTCTCTTCTTTTTCTTTTTTTATTGTTGTTGTTGGGTCCTAGCTCCAAAAGAATTATCTTGCTTGCACTATTCTATACTCCTGACTATGGATGAGTGGAGTAGAGTGAGTCTACTTTAGTTAGGATAAATACTTCCTTATCCTGGCTTTATGTCAATGATAAAAGAGATCGGAGATATTAAATCTAGTTCTTCAACTATCCTTGTGGTCTTAACTATGCATCTTTTTCTTGAACTTCTTGGCCCTTTACCTTAGTGGTCATTAGATTTGTTATAAGAGTCACAACAACATAGGGTAGGTCATCGAGCTTACAAGCCAATAAAAAGCAAACTAAAATATTATAACACCCTTATTCCCTATATACGTACAATACATATTTTCGGCATATGTAAAATACACATATACAGTACAAAAATGTCACAGACCGGTTTACTAAATTTTTTTTAAACATTTCCAATTTAAAATTTCAAATTCTAAATATATAAAAAATTAAATAGAATATAAATATTCTTTACTTGTTAAAAGAACCCAAAATAAATAATATGTATAAAAATCTCTAGGAAAAATTCGCCAGAGTGTTATCTGTATTTTGGACATCCCAAAATTTAGCAATTACTCAACCTGCAAAAAGAAAACACTCCCAAATAATTTACATCCATCATCTCAATCATACTTCTCAA
The DNA here is from genome assembly GCA_947685225.1 of Garcia nutans. NCBI lineage: Eukaryota > Viridiplantae > Streptophyta > Magnoliopsida > Malpighiales > Euphorbiaceae > Garcia > Garcia nutans. The sequence goes on along the minus strand of CANTUV010000023.1, from coordinate 17,173,348 downwards.
TTTCACCAAGTTTCTCAAACATTTATATATATAGAACTATATATTTTAAAATACACTTACTCTCCCATTTCAAATATATTGACCCAAACATTCTTTATAATATACAATATGTAAATTTAAAATATAATATATTATGCATAATACTCAAAATGTACAATAACATAAAAATATATGCATACTGCTTGTAGTGTTTCTAATCTCAATAGCAACTTAACAAGCTCAACTATAAGTCTAGACCCGACCTGGTCTAGAAGAACTCTCTGGCTCAGCTGGGTCTACCCTGTCACTTGCGCGATGAAAACAATCGCTCTAAGTCGAAGCCTAGTGGTACAAACTTTGATAATAACAATAAAACTCAATGCAATGCCGATGCACAATGCATAAAGATGTCACATCATTCCACTTTCTTATATTTTTCAAATATTTCATAATCACAACTCATAACATTATATTGCTCAATTGTATCATAATTCATAATTCACATTAAAACAAAGACAAGCATGGGCCCAAAAAGGATCTAATATGATATTCAATTTTTAGAGTTACTACTTTGGTTCATAATGACACCATGTGTCTAGCCCCATAGGCAATATATCCATGGATAATGTAACAGCCCCAGTCTCTTAGACCTCAACCCGGCTAGACCCTTAGGCCCCAGTACCTTAGTCCTCAACCCAGCTAGACTGCTACAATTTTTGAGGCTTACGACCCAGTCGTTTCACCCCAAAAATATCATATTTATCAGTTGGCCTGGCTTACAACCCAGCCTTTTCACTATTTCAGCGTGTAGCCCATAGGCAATCATAGGCATGCCGCCAAACCTAGAACTCTGAAAATTGAATAACATACTAGGCACATAATTTATTTATATTTCTCATTATTAATCTCTTTCTCATTTTCACATATTCAATCTAGGCACATTGCCTTATTTTCACATTTTTTTTTCTCACTTTTCTCATTTTTCACATCTTTCTCATTTTTCTCACTTTTCTCATTTTTATCAATATCAATTCATTTCATTATTACACATATCTCTTTTTTTTTTTTTTGCATTCACAACACATTACCCAATTACTTTGGGTATTTTCACATAATATGCATATTTCACATGTTACACAAATTAGCCATTATCAATGGCTTTTCACAATGCATTTAACACATATATGACATTACAAATGTCATAGCACATTATTCATACACAATCAATGAACCAAGTAGCTTAACACATTTCCAACCAAAATGTGTTAAGTCCAAATGTTATGCAAATATAGACATTATATTCAAAGTTTGTACATACCTCCACTAGCAACCCAAAGCAAGCTAAAAACAACCTTCAATCCAATCTTTCTAACTTGCCCTTCACCACTTGGATGAAGCAAATCAACCTCCCTCAATGCCTAAACCAAATGTGATAGCAAATAATCATTTAGTATCACATTTAATGGCATTTCCAACATTAAATCATAATTACACATCACTCCTACAAATTTCCAAAAATTTAGCATTTCCTTACTTCAAAATTGGAATTCCATTCTACTACAATTAAATTAGTGTCTTAAGTTTATTTATATTATTAAAAACATATTTTAATACATTTAAATCATTTACATTATAAAAATACACTCTTATACACAAAATCTGAAAAATGGCATAACCTTCCCCCATTGAAGGTTTTCCATTCCAACACAATCCATTACTCATTCTAAGCTTATATTCATCACTTTTAACACTAAACAACATGCTTAAACAAATAAAATCACACAATTCAACCACTTTGGAAAATCACTTTTCCAAAACCCTAAATCTCCATTTCCATTCTCAAACTCCAACACAACACCCCGAAATCCAATATTTGACTTTAAAATACTTGTTTATGAATCAAAAAAACTCATTTAGAACCAATTTGCACAATTAAAGTTCATGTTTTCAAAACCCTAAAAATCCATAACCCTAAATTCTCTCTCTTCACCATTCTTTAACCAAACTCCATCATCTCTTCAATCTAACCTTAGAATCATTGTTAACTACCCAAAATAACATCATACACACCAATTCCAACAATTATAACATACTACATCAAAATCTCAAAACTCACATATTCTCATCTTCCATGAAATTCAAAGAAAAGAGATGGAAACTTACTAATTTTGGTGGAAATCACCAAAAATCCACTTGAAACTTATTAATTCCTTCAATTTATGGAGTATGGAAGAAGCAAAATCCTTGGTCTTCAAGCTCCCATGGAAGCCACATCCTTGAAGAAGAAGAAGAAGAAGATGAAGACTTTTAATATTCTTTTCCTTTCATCTTTTTTTTTAACCACACACATATATATATATATATTAAAATAATTTAATATTTAATTATTTAATTATTTTTTTAAATAAATTAAAAGTCCTAATTTCCCTCTTCCTTTCAAAAATAAATTTTTTTGAATTATTTTATTAATTTTGAATTTATAAGATTTAATTACCAAAATACCCTTTTCTTTTAAAAAGTGTTGACTTTTATATATGTTATGTATATTTTGCATATATATCACATATATTTACCACTTTTTCATTTAAAATCCCTTCATTTTTCATTTAAAATTATTAATTTAATTTATCCTTTTAAATTATAATTTATTTTATCAAATTTTTTTAAAAATTAGAAATTTTCAAAAATTTTTGAATGTTACAATTCTCTCCCCCTAAAACAAATTTCGTCCTCGAAATTACCTGTCCTCAAGTTTGGAACAAATGAGAAAACTGACTCTGCATCGCCTGCTCACTTTTTCATGTCGCCTCCTCAGTGGCATGATTCCTCCAAAGGACTTTTACAAGTGGTACCCTCTTATTCCTCAATTCTTTAACCTCTCGTGCCAAAATCGCCACTGGTTCTTCCTCATAAGTCAGATCTGGACTCACCTCATTGGACTCCACTGACAAGATATGTGATGGGTCAGACCTGTACTTTCGAAGCATCGAGACATGGAAAACATTATGTATTCGATCCAATTCAGGCGGCAAAGCTAGTCTCTAAGCCACTTGACCAACTCTCTCCAACACCTCATATGGTCCTATGAAACGAGGACTAAATTTCCCTTTGCGGCCAAATCTCAAAATCTTCTTCCATGGAGACACCTTCAGAAACACTTTATCTCCCACACTAAACTCTATGTCTCTTCTCTTTAAATCTGAATAGGATTTCTGTCGGTTTGAAGCTGCTTTCAAATGACCTCGAATCACCTTCACTTTCTCCTCTGTTTCCTTAATCAAATCGAGACCAACCAGTTTACCTTCTCCAACTTCATCCCAACACAAAGGTGTCCTGCATCTCCTGTCATATAAAGCCTCATAAGGAGTCATCCTAATACTCGACTGATGACTATTGTTATAAGCAAACTCAATTAATGGCAAAAATCTGTCCCAATTCCAGGTAAAATCAATGATACAGCTCCTCAACATATCCTCCAGAATCTATATCACTCTCTCTGACTGTCCATCTGTCTGAGGATGGAAAGCAGTACTAAAATGCAACCGAGAACCCAAAGCATTATGCAAACTCTTCCAAAACCTCAAAGTAAATCAGGGATCTCGATATGACACCAAAGAAACTGGGACCCCATGCAACCTGACTATCTCACTGATATACAGCTCAGCCAACCTCTCAAGAGAATAATCCATCCGAACTGGAAGAAAACGAGTTGTCTTCATCATCCAATCAACTATCACCCAGATTGCTTCATGCTTCTTCTGAGTCAAAGGTAGTCTAGTCACAAAATCCATTGTCACTCGCTCCCATTTCCACTCTGGCACTGATAAAGGTTGGAGCAACCCTGAAGCAACTTGGTGCTCAACCTTTACTTTTTGGCAAGTGAGACATATGGATACAAACTCTGCTATGTCCCTCTTCATACCTGACCACCAATAATGTTGCTTCAAGTCCTGATACATCTTGATACTCCCAGGGTGAATAACAAAAAGTGACTGATGTGCTTCTTCTAATATCATTCTTTTCAATTCTGCATCATTAGGAATGCACAATCTATCTCTGTACCATAAACTGTCATCATCCCTCACATAAAAGTCTCGACTCTCCCCCTTCTGACAAACCAACACAATTTTCTGAATTCTCTCATCTGCCAACTGAGCCTCCCTAATATGATCCAACAAGACTGGTCTCAACTGCAACTGAGCCATCAAAGCACCATCATCAGAAGACTCAAATCTAGCATGCAACGCTCTCAACTCAACAAGCAACTAGAGAGAATAAGCAGTCAAACCTGTCAAAGATTTTCGACTCAAGGCATCAGCAACAACATTTGCCTTACCAGGATGATAATCAATCAAACAGTCATAGTCTTTAATCAACTCTAACCACCGTCTCTGCCGAAGATTCAGCTCTCTCTGAACACCCAGGTATTTTAAACTCTTGTGATATGTATAAATGAAACACTTCTCCCCATACAAATAATGTTGCCAAATCTTCAAAGCAAAAGCTATGGCTGCCAACTCCAAATCATGCGTCAGATAATTAAGCTCATGTGGCTTTAACTGCCGCGAAGCATAAGCTATGACTCTACCCTCCTGCATGAAAACACAACCTAAATCATTGCATAAAGCATCATTATATATCACATATGGTTTACCTTCCGCAGGCAGGGTAAGGATAGGAGCTTGAGTCAACATCTCCCTCAGCTGCTCAAAACTCGCCTGACACCGATCTTTCCACACAAATTTAACTCCTTTCTAAAGTAATCTGGTGAGTGGTGTAGCTATTATAGAAAAACCCTTCACAAATCGACGATAATAGCCTGCCAATCCCAAAAAACTTCTAACCTCTGTCACAGTCTTCGGTGGACTCCAATTCAAGATAGCCTCAATTTTACTCGGAACAACTCTAATACCCTCTGCTGAAACCACATGACCAAGAAAAGCTACCTGATCGAGCCAGAACTCACACTTAGACAGCTTAGCATACAACTGCTTCTCTCTCAGAGTCTGCAATACGATCCGCAAATGCCTATCATGATCCTCCTCATTACGCGAATACACCAAGATGTCATCAATGAAGACTACCACAAATTGATCCAAAAATGGTCTGAATACCCTGTTCATCAAATCCATAAAAGCTACTGGTGCATTCGTCAATCCAAAGGGCATCACCAGAAACTCATAATGCCCATACCTCGAGCGAAAAGTTGTCTTGGGTACATCCATATCTCTGACTCTCAACTGATGGTACCCTGATCTCAGATCAATCTTAGAGAATACCGCTGCTTCCTTCAACTGATCAAAGAGATCATCTATCCGAGGCAAAGGATACTTGTTTTTGATGGTCACCTTATTCAACTGCCTATAATCAATACACAATCTCATGGTGCCATCCTTCTTCTTCACAAACAACACAGGAGCTCCCCACAGAGACACACTAGGGTGGATAAATCCTTTATCCAATAACTCCTACAACAACACCTTCAACTCTCTCAACTTAGCAGGTGCCATCCGATAAGGGGTAATAGAGATAGGAGTGGTACCAGGCAACAAATCGATACCAAACTCCACTTCTCTCTCAGGAGGTACCCCTGGCAACTCATCAGGAAAAACATCTGGAAACTCGGCAACTGTGGGTATACTTTCAAGCAGGGATCCCACTACTCTAGTATCTACAACATGAGCAAGATAAGCCTCACATCCCTTCCGAATCATTCTCCCAGCTGAAACAAACATAGATGAAAGATACCTTTGCTCACCAGATACCATCACATCCCTACCATCACGTGTTCTCAAAGTAACATATTTCTTCTGACGGTCTACCACAGCCCCATGCTTGGATAACCAATCCATGCCCAAAATCAGATCATATTCCCTAAAAGGCATCTCAATCAGGTCACCGAGAAACTCCTCATCCTGAGCAACAACTGGACTATCTCAGTGCACCCTGCTCACCACAACACTATGCCCTAAAGGATTTGTCACCAAGATATCAAATCCTAGGGACTCAGAATGCAATTCAATCACAAGCAATAGAGATGCACTTATGTATGAATGTGTAGATCCAGGATCTAATAGAGTAAGGACTAAAATACCAAATAAAAAAAATGTACCCGCAATGACGGCTGAAGCATCTGACTGCCTCTGCATCACATAAATCCGCTGAGATGGCCCAGCCTCATCTGGCCTACTGCCTTCGGATGTAGAGCCTTCTCTCTGACTAAACCCAGGTCGACCACCTCTTATAAAATCTCTGCCACCATGACCCCCACTGACAATGGGTCGAGAAGATGCAGTATCTGCTTGCCTAACCTCTGGTGGCTCGGGACAATCACTAATAAAATGGTCTGACGACCCACATCTAAAACACACTCCCGAAGCACCTCTCCACCAGCAGACACCTCCGTGTACTCTGCCACAATGAACACAAGTAGGTGGAGTAGGTCTCTGAGCCACTAGGGTTGGAGCACTAGCCACTGAAACTGCAGGTCTCTATCTCAGTCTCTGCTGCTGTACTAACCTGCCAAACTGCCTCTGACTCCTACTAAACCTTTGAAAATGTCCCCCTCGGCCTCTCTTCACTGATGAAGACCCTGCCTCACTCTGGGGTCTCCTAACTCTGGTCTCCTCAACCCTGCAACTGCTGCAAGACTCTGTGCCCTCTCAACACTCCTGGCAGCTGCAACTAACTAGGAAAAATCCTGATACCAAGGGCCTGCAATGATGCACATGATAGAGGGTCTCAGTCCCTCCTCAAACCTCCTGCACCTGTCAAACTCGTCAGAAATGATCCCACCAGCATAGTGACTCGATCGGATAAACTCGATCTCATACTCAGTCACTGTCCTGGTATCCTGTCTCAGACTCAGGAACTCCATCTTCTTTGCATATTTATACTCTCTCGGAGTATACTTCTGCTCAAATTCCCGTAGGAAATCATCATAGGTCAGGATTGGTGGATCATCTAGAGCATGTGGAACTGTCTTCCACCAATCATATGCATCTCTCTGCAGAAGAGATCTAGCATAATCAAACTTCTCTTTTGGACTAGCCTGTAACTGAATAAATATCCTCTGAACTCGGTTTAGCCATTGCTCTGCTACAGCAGGGTCTGTAGTACCAACAAAGTCCTCAGCTCCATACTTTCTCAGTTTATCATACTGCCTCACCGGCGGCTGTGGCTGCGGCTGTGGCTGTGGCTGCTGCAGAACTGAAGCCTGCCTCAACAACTCTACCATATGCCATACACAGCCAGGCAGAATCTCATTAGCTGCTGGTCTCACAGGCACAAAAACAGACGCCTCACCAGCAGATACAACTCTAGCTCCATCTCTACCATCATCTGGAGCCACACTCTCTGCACTACCCTCAGCAGCCTGATGCGGTCGAGACGCCATAACTACCTATATCTGCAAACAAAGCAGAAAAAACTATATCAGAGATCAGAAACTACTAGTGCCAATGCATGTATTACAATTAAAAACTATTTTTCAAATCCCTCATTTTCTCTCTCTATCATCCTACCTAGGTCGAAAACCTCAAACCTAGGCTCTGATACCAAAACAAATGTAACACCCTTACACCATATATACGTACAATACATATTTTTAGCATATATAAAATACGCATATACGGTACAAAAATATCACATACCGGTTTACTAAATTTTTTTTAAACATTTCCAATTTAAAATTTCAAATTCTAAATATATAAAAAAATTAAATGGAATATAAATATTCTTTACTTGTTATAAGAACCCAAAATAAATAATATGTATAAAAATCTCTGGAAAAAATTTGCCAGAGTTTTATCTGTATTTTGGACATCCTAAAATTTAGCAATTACTCAACCTGCAAAAAGAAAACACTCCCAAATAATTTCCAACCATCATCTCAATCATACTTCTCAATTTCACCAAGTTTCTCAAACATTTATATATATAGATATATATAATTTAAAATACACTTACTCTCCCAATTCAAATATATTGACCCAAATATTCTTTATAATATACAATATGTAAAATTCAAAACATAATATATTATGCATAATACTCAAAATGTACAATAACATAAAAATATATGTATGCTGCTGGTAGTGTTTCTGATCTCAATAGCAACTCAACAAATTCAACTACAAGTCTAGACCCGACCTGGTCTAGAAGAACTCTCTGGCTCAGCTGGGTCTACCATGTCACCTACGCAATGGAAACAATCGCGCTAAGCCGAAGCCTAGTTGTAACACCCTTATACCCTATATACGTACAATACATATTTTCTGCATATGTAAAATACTCATATATGGTATAAAAATGTCAAAGACCGATTTAATAAAAAAATTTACATTTCTTTTTTAAGATTTCAAATACTAATATATAAAATAATTAGTATATAAATATTATTTTCTTGTTATAGGAATCCAAAATAAATAATTTTTTATGAAAATCTCTAGGAAAAATTCGCCAGAGTTTTGTTTGTAATTTGAACATTTCCAAAATTCAACAAAACACAACCTGCATAAAATAAACACTCCAAATAAAATCAATGCACCAATACTTCTCATTTTCTCCATATTTTCTCAAAATACTTATATATATATATATCAACATTATATATAAAATCCCATCTTAAACAAAATTATTCAAATCATTCTTTACAATTTATAATATATGCTTCAAAAACACATCATAACATACATAATATCAAAAATGTACATACTGGCAACTGGCTCTGATCTTGATGTACCCAAAACAACTCTTCAAGCTCAATAAATACAAACCTAGACCCGACCAGGTCTAGTAAAACTCTCTGGCTTTACCAAAACGTCCATGACACCTGTGCGACGAATTACAATCGCGCTAAGCCGAAGCCTAGTGGTACAAACTTTGATAATAATAAAAATGTAAAGTAATGCCAATGCACAATGCATATAGAGGTCACATCATTTCACTTTATTATATTTTTCAAATGTTTCATACTCACAACTCATAACATTACATTGCTCAATTGTATCACAATTCATAATTCACATTAAATCAAAGACAAGCATGGGCCCAAAAAGGATCTAATATTCTATTCAAATTTCAGAGTTACTGCTTTGGTCCATAATGACACCATGTGTCTAGCCCGTAGGCAATATATATATCCATGGATAATGTAATAGCCCCAGTCTCTTGGACCTCAACCCGGCTAGACCCTTAGGCCCCAGTATCTTGGTCCTCAACCCGGCTAGATTGCTACGGTTTTTTAGGCTTACGACCCAGTCTTTTTACCCCCAAAAACATCATATTTATCATTTATCAGCTGGGCTCGGCTTACGACCCGGTCTTTTCACCTGCCCAGCAATTCATAGGCATGCCGCCAAACCCAGAACTCTGAAAATTGAATAACATACTAGGCACAAAATTAATTCATTTATCTCATTATCAAATACTTTCACAATTCATTTCTCATTTTATTTCTCATAATCAAACTAGGCTCATTGCCTTATTTTCACTTTTTTTTTCTCATTTTTCACATCTTTCTCATTTTTCTCATTTTTTTCTCATTTTTATCAATATCAATTCATTTCATTATTCCACATATCTCATTTTTGCATTCACAACATATTACCCAATTACTTTGGGTATTTTCACATAATATGCATATTTCACACTTTACACAATTTAGCCATTATCAATGGCGTTTCACAATGCATTTAACACATATATGACATTACAAATGTCATAGCACATTATTCATACTCAATCAATGAACCAAGTAGCTTAACACATTTTTCAACCAAAATGTGTTAAGTCCAAATGTCATGCAAATATAAATATTATACTCAAAGTTTGTACATACCTCTACTAGTAACCCAAAGCAAGCTTAATACAACCTCCAATCCTATCCTTCCAACTTGCCCTTCACCACTTGGATGAAGCAAATCAACCTCCCTCAATGCCTATACCAAATGTGATCATACATAATCATTTAATATCATATTCTAAGGTATTCTCAACATCAAACCATAATTAAACATCACTCTAAACTAAATCCCAAAATTAAGCTTCACCTCACTTTAACTTTGAAAAACCATATCAAGCCATTTAAATTAGTGTTTTAAGGTTATTAATATCATTAAAAACATATTTTAATATATTTAAATCATTTATATTATAACAATACACTCGTATACACAAAATCTCAAAAATGGCATAACCTTCCCCCATTGAAGGTTTTCCATTCCAGCACAATCCATTACTCATTTCAAGCTTATATTCATCACTTTTAACACTAAACAACATGCTTAAACAAATAAAATCACAAAATTCAACCACTTTGGAAAATCACTTTTCCAAAACCCTAAATCTCCACTTCCATTCTCAAACTCCAACCAAACACAACCAAATCCAATATTTGACTTTAAAATACTTGTTTATGTATGAAAATAACTCATTTGGAATCAATTTACACAATTAAAAACCATGATTTCAAAACCCCAAAAATTACATAACCCTAAATTCTCTCTCTTCACCAATCTTACCCAAACTCAACCATTTCTTTAATCCAACCTTAAAATCATTAATAACCAATCAAAACAACTTCATTCATATCCAATTAAGCAATTAAATCATGCTACTATAGAATTCCAAAATTTATATAACACACTTTTCCATAGAATTTGAAAATTTGGTAAGAAAGCTTACCAATTGATGAAGAAACTTCTAAAACTCCACTTGAATCCTTAAAACCTCTTCAATTTTTGGAGTATGGAAGAAGCAAATCCCTCTCTTGAAGCCCTGAAATTCGGCCTTGAAGGAAAGAAGAAGAAGAAGACTTTTTTTTTATTTCTCTTTCCTTTCACCCTTTAATTTTAAACCATATATATATATATATATTGAAATAATTTAATAATTAATTATTTAATTATTTATTTAATAAATTAAAAGTCCTAAATTCCCTCTTCCATTCAAAAATAATTTATTTTTAAATTATTTTATTAATTTTAAATTTCTAAGATTTAATTACCAAAATACCCTTTTACTTTGACTTTTCTTTTAAAAAGTGTTGATTTTTATATGTTATGCATATTTTACATATATATCACATATATTATCCACTTTTTCATTTAAAACACCTTCATTTTTCATTTAAAACCATTAATTTAATTTATCCATTTAAATTATAATTTATTTTATTAAATTTTCAAAAATTAGAACTTTTCAAAAATTTAGGATATTACACATATGCACAAGTAATGTGTATCTTATATACACATCAAATGTACCTTATATGTGTATTAAATATTAAGTATGTAATATATTAATCCAACATATACAATTAATATACTATATGTATATGTTATATATACTCTAGCTATATATATTGAGTATATACAATTTATATCTCCAAATACTTATTTAATTTCTCCAAAATCACGGATGTTACAATTTTCTCCCCCTTAAATAATTTCGTCCTCGAAATTATCCAGTATAGTAATAAATTATCCAAATCATTATTTTACCAAATTACATAATTTCTATTCTCCCCCTTAGGTTCATTCTTAATTTCCTTTTTACCATTCCCTAACACATCATTATACTGTCTATTTACTCAAACAGTCACAACAGATTATTATATCTTCAATCGAATTGTCATTAGACAAAATTAGTTCATGTCCTTAATATATATACACCACACACCTATTGCACTCAAGATATCTGATCACTTCATTATCTTAAAAATATACTCTCATCACCTTAAATTCAAATGTTAATAACTTTTATCTTAACACAATAATTTTACACATCTTCACTTTGATCATACTCTTTATACAATTACCACATATTAATTTAATATCACCATTATACAACAACAAAATCTTATTTCCTTATTAAAATTCATTCTAATTATACTATAACTATCACTTTTCTCTTATAATTATTTGAAACTAATATAACTTAGCTCCTTTCATATGCATATACATATCAAAACTGTAATATCCCGGAATAGACCCTAAGAGTTTTGGAGTTATTGTTGTTGTATTTGGATTTAATGTATATGTGTATATGTGAAATATAAGGATAATATATGTAAGACATATATATATACATCACATATACATAGGATATATATAATGGTGAAGGATAAGTGAGTTGTATATATATTTGTATAACTAAATAATAATAATAATAATAAAGACAAAAAGAAAAGAGAAGAAGAAAATCAAAGAAAGAATATGTGGTGGAGATTTAAAGTATTATTATTATTATTATTACTATTGTTATTATTATTATTATTATTATTATTATTATTATATATATATGGATAAGGACAAAGGAAAGAAGTAGAAACTTCTTCTTCCTTCTACTCCTTCTTCGTCTTCTTCGTTCTTCTTGGCCGAGAGAGAGAGAGAGAGAGAGAGAGAGAGAGAGAGAAAGAGAGAAAGATGTGATTTTCTTAACAAATTTCTTAAGGAATTCAATAGATTTGATGATAGAGATGAAGATTTGATAAAGGATTCAAGTAAGTATTTATTTCTTTAAATTGATTTTCATTGTTTGAGTTGGGTTTGGTATGGTTGATGTGTGATGATGATGATATTGAAAGATTTAAGTATATATATGTGTTGATTTGGTAATTGGATGATGATAATATGATTATTTGTGAAGATGATGATGAATTGTTGAATAAGGGTTGAGTTTAATGAAATTTGGGGATTTGATAAATTGGTATATGAATGATGTTTATAATGATGATTGGTGTGTGTTTTGAGTGTTGTTGATGTTTTGGTAAGTTTGTTATGGTTTTTGGGTGTGTTTGATGAAGATTGTTTGAAGTGAGTAATGATAAAAAGATGGGTATTGTTGGATGTTGTTGTGTGTTGACCGGAATCTGGGTTTTTAGTCGGACACGCCCAGAGACACGGCCAGTTTGTTAGGCGTGTCGTTGGTTCTGTTTTCTGGAGTTGGTAGCACGAGCAGTGACACGCCCATGTTATTGAGCGTGTCATAAGTTCTGTGTGGCAGTAGAATTGACACGACCAGTAACACGCCCGTGTTATTGAGCGTGTCATAGCTACTGTGAGTTTGGAGAATTGACACGGCCATGAGCACGCTCTTGTTGATTGGATGTGTTGATGTTTTTGAGATACAGAATGTATTACACGCCCAGTGACACGCCCGTGGTTATGAGCGTGTCAATGTTTCTGTGTTGTGGAGTTAGGGCACGATCAGGGACACGCCCGTGTTGATGAGCGTGTCATGTGTTGAGTTTGCCCTAATTGATTCTTATTTGTATTATCTCATGTGTATTTCTAAGTGAGTGTGTATGATTACTTTTGGATTAGGTTTTAAGAGATGGAATTGCCCCTAATCCAAGTATTGAAAGATCTATGGAAGAGAAGTTATATGGGAGTGAGTTCTTTAGAGGTAAGTACAAAACCCTATTGGATTGCATATAAGTATATTGTTAAAATAAATATTAATATTGTATATGCAATGAAAAGATAAGAGATATGATAATACATTAATACATATAAGATGTGAAGGCATTCAATATATATATGTTATGAAATGTGAAAGATGTGAGGATATGATTTGTATGATGTGTATTCCAATTTATATGGTAATGCAATTGATTGTGCATACTTGAGTAATGAATGATTATGTATATAAATATCAAAGATGAACTATGAAATGTGATAATGTGATATTGTGATGAACTATGAAATGTGATAATGTGATATTGTGGTGAACTATGAAATGTGATAATGTGATATTGTGATGAACTATGAAATGTGATAATGTGATATTGTGGTGAACTATGAAATGTGATAATGTGATATTGTGATGAACTATGAAATGTGATAATGTGATATTGTGGTGAACTATGAAATGTGATATTGTGATGGAATATGAAATGTAAATTGAGAGGTGATGATGTATAAAGCCATTGTGGTTGGCTATGATATTGAGAATGAGATAAATGAGGCATATTTTGCCTAAATGATGCCATTGTGGTTGGCTATGATGATGTAAATGATGATGAGAATGAGAATGAAATTGATAATGAAATAATAAATGAATTGTGTGGCTAATGTGTTATTCATTTTCAGAGTTTTGTTGTTGGTGGCATGCCTAATAAGTGTAACAATCTCTTGAAGTTAGGTTGGATTGAATCCTTGAAGCCTAATTGAGATGTTACCACCCTTGAAGCTAGGTTGGGTTAGTTCTTGAAGCCAAGTTGGGTAGAAGCTTAGCATGCTTTGCTCCCCTTGAAGCTTGGTTGAACTTAATCCTTGAAGCCTAGTTGGGTATATGATATTGATAAATGTGATAACAAAACCAAAGCATTAACTCTGAACTTTGAATGACATATTAGTGTCTTTTGGGCCCGAGTCTGTCTTTGTTGTTAATGTGATGTATATACAAGTTGAAATAAATGAGTAATGGGATCTATGTTGCTTTTGTTGGAAATGTGAGTTGTGAATGATGAATTGTGGTTAGTAATATGATTATATAACATACATGAATTATTGAAAGGAGATATGGTTTGTGAAGTTATATGCAATATGCGATTATAAAGTATAAAATGATATATATGATATGTATGAGGTGAAATTGGTAAGTATCATAATATGAAGGTTCTATCAATTTATTGAATTATGTTTGATGGTTATGTTATATGTGTATATGTATATCCTCTATAAGGTTAATAGGATTATATGAAGAATAAATTGAAAAAGGGGAAAACAGAGTAAGAAAATGTTAAAACATGAGACTAAACATATGAGGTATGTTTCCTTTATATTGTATATTTTAATGGTTACTTGTACTACTAAGCTTTCGAGCTTAGCGCGGTTATCTTAATCGCGCAGGTATATAGGTGATGAAGCTGGAGATAAGCTACTATGTCACAATGAGGACAAGTATAGTTCGAGACCAACTAGATGGTGGTGCATGCATGTAATTATACTGTATTTTCATAAGAATGTATTCATTTGTATAAATGAATCTTTGGAAGAAACAATGTAACTTATATTTATGTATTACCATGATAAGAATAACCATTTTGTAAATACTTTCATATGATTTAAATGTATTATGGTTTTAAAAATTAAAGTAAAGAGTTATAATGGTGATGAAAAGTGACATTCTTATACTCTATATACATATTGTATGTGTACCTGGTATATGTACAGTATTTATATGGGGTATCGGGGTGTTACAAAAACACTGTATTATGCACATTATCATATAGCTTGCATATTCTTAATACAACTACACACATTGAATTTCAATAAATACTTGTAAACTTATTACATTTCGGATCAATTGATCTAACTATCACAATATGACCATCACAACCTTATTCTATTCTAACCAACCTTTTGTCTATTTTAAATTCATCAATCTATTTTCAATTCATGACCTAATTCTATTAGGTCAAATTTATTCTCAAATTTTAATTCTCTTCGAATTCATTATTACAAATAATATTCACTTCCCCTAGTCTCGTTTATTTTACACATCATTTTCATCAACTTATTCATTTTATACCACTTTCAAACACATTTATTATAACTCTTACTCACATTTCATAATTCCTTTCATTTACCATTTTCTCACATTTCTTATAGTTACCCTATTTACACAAATCACTTTTCTTATACATCATTTAAAGCTCGTCATATTTTTATAATTCTCTTCTATTTTCACACTTTCTATAATTATAAACAAATTTCTAGTATAAAATTATAAGATACAACTATGCAAACCATAAGTCTTGACCATGTTTCTTGAAGCATAACTACCAATCTCACCAAAACTATCCAACGGTCATGCCATAATAATGGTCACATCCGTGACTTATAAATAAATACTGCCCTTCTATCATTCTTCTTCAAACATTTCCAATCACAATGTTAAGTTAGTATCGTAAAAATCACATATTCATTTTCTAATCTTTTGATACACAAAAAGTTAACACATTTCAACTCTGTTTCAAAGCAATTTACTCTTGATCACTTGATCATCATTAGCCTAACTCATGTTTCAACAATATTATCATTAACATCTCTTACATATACACATTCGTTCATATGCTAATTTACACAATTTCCATTTATTACTCCATTTCTAATCTATCTCTTATAAAAATTTTCGTTCATTTCTTTTTTTTCACTTCCATACTTTCTTCATTATACTTTCCTTTTTCCTTACAATCTCTTATTTATACGCATATACTTTAGGCCCAAAACACTATACAATCATGAAGTTCAGTTGTTAAAATAATAATTTCACTGTACAGCTCTGTTCGGGTCCATTCTCAATCTCAATTCATCACATGACCTAACACTACACAGGTCAAAACCTAATCTCTCTTAGGTCTATTAATACATGCAATATCATTCTCAATATCACCAGACACGTATTTGTATAAGGTAGTAAACACTCGATAATATTTTTTTTTAATCATCCACATACACCTTCGTAAGTCATAATCACAATGTGACTTACTTTGTAACACCCCTATACCCCGTATACGTACACAGCATGCTATTACGATCGTAATATACGTATACTGAATATAGAAATGCCACAGTTACTAAACAAATGACTCACTTCTTTTACAAAAATATGAGAAAATTTAAGACATTTAAAGAAAATTTATAAAACACAATAGATAAAATGTTTATTCAAAACGCAACGGAAAATGTAACAAATATTTACAAATACATATACATCGAAACTCAAGTTTTACAAAACATAAAATATATACATGTTTGGCAGTATGTCTTTGATCTTTAAGCTCCACTATCAACACCTCAAAATCTAGACTCTACTCAGCCTAGAGGAATTCTCCAGTTCTTCCCTGTCACCTGCGCGATGAACCACAATCGCGCTAAGCCAATGTCTTAGTGGTACAAACTACAATAATATTATGCTATAATGAAATGCCAATGTCATACTTTCCAACATATAAGCAATTTTCAAGAAACTCATATTTCATGACATTACCTTTCATTGTATCATGCAATTGTTTCATCAATCATAAGCCATATTGAAACCAAGACAAGCATAGATCTCATTATTTATTTATTTCATCAATCATAAATCACATTGAAAACAAAGACAAGCATGGGCCCAAAAAGAAACTAATATGTTATTCAAAGTTCAGAGTTACTGCTTTGGTCCATAATCACAATCATCAAGCCCGTAGGCAATATATATATCTCTATCCATGGATAGTGTAACAGACCCAGTCTCTTGGACCTCAACCCGGCTAAACTCGAGGAGATCCTCAACCCGGCAAGACTGTTACTGTTTTTGAGGCTTACGACCCAGTCTTTTCACCCCAAAAACATCACATTTAACATTTATCATTTCACATTTTTCAACTGGAATCGGCTTACGATCCGGCCTTTTAAACCTATCCAGTGATTCATAGGCATGCCGCCAAACTCAGAACTCTGAAACTTGAATAACAAATTAGACACAATTATTTTATTTATCTCTTTTCATTTCATTCCCATAATCAAATAGGCAACTATGCCTCAATTATATTTCCTTTGCATTATCATAGCCAACAACCATGGCCTCATATCTCACCAAGATAGTATACATAATTAATTGCATTGAATATCATCATTTAGCCAAACATGCCCCAACTATTTCATTTGAATCAACATAACCAATCACATTGGCTTCACATCTCATTATAACCTAATTCACATTAAATCAATTCATCATTCAAGTGTACACAACTAATTGCATTAACATACATTTTAAATGCTCATCAATCATTCACATTATACAAATCATAATATTCATCAAATGCTTTAACAATGTAATCAATTACTTAACATATGTACAATCAAATATGTTAAGTATCATAATCATGTAAATGCATGCAACCATATAGTTTGTACTTACCTTAAGATAACTCACACCAATCTACAACCTTCCTTTTCCAAGACTTCTTCACCACTTGAATTAGGGCAAATTATCTTCTTCAAGACCTAATCCAAAAATGATAAAATACATCAATTCCAATGCAAATATTGTCACGACCCAATTTGTACATATGTACAGTATGTCCATGTACAGTAAGAGGAGCCGTCCCGAGTAATCACCAAAGAACACGAAGTGAAAGGAAGCTTTATAGGACAAAAAGGACCTAACTGAAAAGATTGTAAAAGTTTTGGGGAGGTGACTGTAATTTCAAAAAGTTTTGGGGAGGTAACTGTAATTTCCAAAAGTTGTACTGGAGGTTCTTAATAGTGCATATAACAGACTCCAGAAATGGAAAGTAGAGAAAAATTGGGTCGAAACGGAACACCACGGTTTTTCCCGAAAACGCATAGTTTGAGAGATACAGTGGATTCTTGACCAAGGGTATTTTTGTCATTCTTGTAATAATAATTTATACACTGGAAAACAAGACACGTAAAGGTATCTGAAGTAAACGAAAGGACTCCGCAGTGATCGATGTTGAAGAACGAACCTAAGTGGAGACCAGAATCACGTAAGGACCCAAAGGGAATTTTTACAAAAGTCAAGGGCATGAGCGTAATTTTTATAAATTAGTTCAAAAGCAAGAATGAATGTCGGAAATGGAAACTAGAGGTTGAAAGGAGGAGAACGGTACATTTTACGCGTCATAAAACCACCCGGTTAGGAAGAAAAGGCGAAACCTTCAATTGAAGGGTATTTTGGTCTTTTCACTTTCACCTAAGCATCAAGTGGGACATGTATGATAATTTAAGGACCATTTTGGTAATTTTCCAAGGAAAGACACATGTTGCAATCTTATCCAATTAACCTTTTGTTTTGGCAAAATCCCATCCACATGCTAAAAAGGCAAAGAAGGATACATGTTGCAATCTTATTCATTTAATCTTTTGTTTTGGAAAAATCCCATCCATTAAAAGAAAAAGAAATAAAAAAGAAATAAATTTATATGTACAAATGTGTACATATATGATCCATGCTCTTGAAATCTCTAGAATACAAAAAAAGCCAAAACACCTTCTCCTTCTCCAAGCAAAGGCCGTGGCCTCCAACAAAAACATTCAAGGAATTTCCAAGTTTCTAGGTGAAAGTTTAGAAGAAAGTTACCAATTTTAAGGTAAGGATTCCAATTCTAGCTTTAGTTTATTCATTTGATTGATAGTTTTCAAGTTATCAATGAAAGAAAAGTTGGGAAGATTATGGGAAAGTTAAGAAAGTGAAGAGCAATTAGATTAAATGATCCATACATGTAGAAGTGATGAATAAATGGTAATTAGTAGCTTTAGATAGTAAGAATCAAGGCTTGAACATATAGATTTTATCACGTTCTTATTATGGAAGTTATGAAAATTATAGGAAATCAAAGGGATAAAGAAGAAGAAGGGAAGAAAGAATAGGACAAGCAAGGAACAAAGCAAATAAAAAAGGTTTGGTACTTAAATCATTGCCTTTTCAATTAATTCACATATTTTGCATTATGGGACTTTTGAAATGGTTTTGAAATAATGTTATTATATGTGGTAAATATGTGGGAAAGTGCTCTTGAACCATTTGTAATCAATTGATTGTGAAAAGAATGAAAACAAAACAAACTAGCTAAACTTTGCTCAAATATCCATAAACTTTGATGAACTTTTAATCACTCCTTTGGTTTGATTTTTGAAAGAGGGGCCCTTAGTCTTTCAATGGTATCACAAAAGGAGTGTAAAAATCAATTTTGCAAGAAAAAAATGAATTTCCTTCAAATTTTGAAAATTGGGCCGAATGGTCCCTTTTGGGCACCATTCTGCAGCTTTCATTTTGGGCAGTCCGTTGAAGGGGTAAACGAAATAATTTTTCAACAAAATTTTACATGCATTTAGTTAACTTATGAAAGTGTTTTCCTGCAAAAATTCATCCAAAAATAAGGTTGTTCACTTGGTCAAAACTGTTGCCAAAGTTGACTGATTTTCAGCAGTAAAACAGATTTTACTATTTAGTTGTCGCGCGCCATTGCGTTGCCGATTTTACGCACCGCGCTACTATTCATTTGGTCATTTTTCTAAATGTGTTAAAAATTGAATATTATGTTATGGATTGATGTTAAATCATATCAAATGACATGAAGGAGAATTGGAAATGATCAGAAAGGCATCATGACAAGCTATTCCAACAATATATGCATTATGGAAAAATCATGACTTATTGAATATTATGACCAAAGTAATTTAATAAATTATTTATGCTCTACTTGGTATATCAGAACCCTTGAGATAAGGGTATGATGCATCATACTATTACTGCAGTATTGCTTATGACATGATATGATATTCCGGTTGAAGGCCGATGATTACAATGACATGATCAATGATGCAATGATAATGGCCATTGGCACATGTGCAAGAATTATGATGAAAGATAATGAAATATGATCATGACGAGATATGTTTATCATGACCCTTCCTTATCCGCTGACGTTCTGTTAAACCAGTAGAGCAACCAAAATGATAAAAGCAAGAAAAATGATTTAAATTCAAATTATTCAGTCAAGCCTTTTTACCATCTGTGTTTTGTATTTATTCCTTTCAAGTATTTAAAGTATAGAAATGTATGTTCAAATCATTCTTTCATTTTATTTATTTATTGCAATGATTTAAGTACCCACTAAGCAATTGCTTAGCGAGTTTAGTTTCCCTCTAAACTCGTAGGTTAAACGAGGAGACGATATTGCAGCATGTCCTATGCAGCTGGCCTTGACTACTACTTTGGGTAGGAGTTTGGATATGATTGATTGTAGCAATATGGCATGTACATAAGCTTGTATGATCTAGCAAATAAATGTATTATACTAAAAAGCTAGAACACGTACACTACTAGTAATCTAATAAATCTTATTTAGGTTTAGCACTTATGTATGCAAGTATAGAAGTGTGAATTCTTCTTGCAGGAATGTAGTTGAGGTTATAAGATTATTGGGAGTGTGCTTGAGTTGAATTGCGAAATAAAATATTTTTCAAAAATAAGAAAAATCATTTTTGGCGACACTTGGGACCTCCATTTTTAGGGGAGGTTATGGCAAATTTTTTTTTTTAAATCTGCATTTAAAATTGGCTAAGTAAAATATTAAGACACAATCACCATGAGTTAACAGTCCATCTTGGTCTATAAACGTAGGCTAAGATGGGGTGTTACATTTAGTGGTATCAGAGCACCGGTTTAGCCGGTCCTGGAAATTTCAACATAGGAGGATGTACATTTTATGTTGGGAGTGGCCATTACCAATGTAAAATGGGATATCCTATAGCAGATAAGAAATGAGAGCATATATCATTTAGGTACGAAATGTCAGTATAGTAGAAAGAATATTATAAATACATAAGTATATAAGGTACATGTGATAAAGGAAAATCTAATAGTGCTTACGTACATGCCATATAGGAAAGTTAATGTGTTGAGTCAAGCCAGCTGCTAATCCTTATCACGATATATGTATACGGTATAAGGTTGCAAGAGGCAGAATCACAAAGAATTATAGATCAAGAAAAGGAATCACACGCTTTTCGTACCCATAAATGTAGAAATGGGTCTCGAACTTATGCCACGACCCGCAACGGTGGCTGTGGAAGGCCCCGAAGTTTATTTAAGATAGATGATAGTACCATTGCAATAAACGACAAGAATGGTACCTGTTGCTACCAAAAGAGAAAGGAAGTCCCCAATCGAGAAGTTAAGGAAATATGGGGCTAAAGAATTTAAGGCTAGTGGAGAAGAAGGATTTGAAGAAGTTGAGTATTGTTTGGACAGTACCAGTAGGGCATTGGAACAACTGAGATGCACACCAGATAAAAGATTCAATTATGCCATGTCCCTTTTAGTAGAAGAAACATATACTTGGTAAAACATACTTAAACGCAAGGAGAAATAAGTTTATATATCTACAGCAAGGAAGAACGACAGTATCTGAGTATGATAGAGAGTTCACCCGCCTCAGTAAGTATGCAAAGAAAATGATAGAACAAAGCAAGAAAGACGTCTAAGGTTTTGGAAGGATTAAATAATGGAATTAAAGTACAATTAGTAGTCATGGATGTGTTTGAATTTTCAAGATTAGTTGTGAAAGTTTTAGGTATTGAGAGGGTATACATGGATTAGAGAAGTAGACACCAATGCATGCAACAAAAGAGAGTACAAACTTAAAGCTTAGGAAGATTTCGACAAGTTGAGAAGAAGTTTAGAAGTGAAGATAGTTTTGCACAGTAAAGCTAGGGATCCGGCTGAGGTTCAAGGCGCCAGACATCCGTAGCCAGTATACCGGGGTCCTTATAAGGGGGTTCCAGGAGAAGGTTAGATAGGCGTATATGAATGTAAAAATGAAAATGTTTATAAGAAAATGAAATTTGAAGAATGGAATAAAAAGAGGATCATAATAAGAGGATAAAAGAAAAGTACGTAAAATGTTAAGAGCAGACGGTAAGAGATAAAATAGATAGAACTTAGATAACAAAGATGAGTGAACGGAAATAAGTATATGAGAAATTCTCATGTCCGACCATTAGAGAATATGTACAGTAACCCCATGTACAATATTCACATAAGCAGATGAAGTAAGCGAACTAAGAAGGTACTGCTGACCCGATACCGTCGTATTGAAATTTAGCAGGAAACCGGAGTTAAACGTGCTCGACCAATGATGATGGGTGACCATCCCGTGAGTCTTAATAAGGTAGGTGACATATCATATGAGTAGAAACTAGACGAAATCTAATCAAAACACTGTATTGTGATTCCTCCTGAAAATGCCCCAATGTAATCATCAAAATTAAGAAATTATAAGAAGAAGATATATGAGATTTATGAATTCAGGAAATGATGGAAAAAAAAAAGAAAGAGAGAAATTAAGAACCAAAGAGGTAGAAAGTGCAGAATTAAAATCAGATCAAAAAGGAAAGAATGAAAGTAATAACAACCCAAGGACTAGGTAAAGGAAAAAGAAAAAAGTAACAATTCAAAAATTACTGGAGGATTGGAAAGAAATATAGATTTGAAGGATATATTACTCCTCTATGCAAACACTATGGATGAAAATATAAGAGTGAATGCTGGTATTTAACAGATGGATGCTGGGAATGCGGGGCACCAGATCGTGTTAGGGTAAACTGCCAGAAAGACAAGTGAATGCACCCGCACCGACAGAAAAATCATGGCTCGCTTTTGGCCGAGGCCTAAGCAGGGGAAAGGAAAGTGATTCAAATTTTCAAAAAGCACAATCAGAGACCGTTGACTAGCTCAATTCAAGTACACCAGCTAGAGCCTACGTGATGAAAACTTAGAAGAATTACCGGTAGGATATGTTAAGTTTGAAACATTAGTTATAAATCTGATAAGAGACGAGGTAGTTACACACAAGTGATTAAAGAATGTTCTATAGAGTTACATGAAACTGCATTTTCAGAAAATTTAATAGAGTTACCATTCCGAGAATTTGACGTAATGTTGGTATTGGATTGGCTAACAAGGCATAAAACAGTGGTCGATTATAAGAAGAAAGAGAGTAACACTTCATACTCCTCACAAGGAGGAAGTGACAGCAGTAGGAAAGAGAGCCGATTACCTAAACAATCTAACAGCAGTAGTTACAACAAGGCGTTCCATACAAACGGATGTGAGGCACACTTGGTAAGCACTATGGAAGCAAAGAAGAATGTGATAAAGATTCAAGAGGTATCAACAATACGTAATTTTCTCGATGTTTCTTTAGACGAGCTACCCGGATTATCACCTAAGAGAAAAGTAGGATTCACTATAAAGGTATATCCGGGAACTGCACCGGTGTCGGTTGCCTCATACCGAATGGTACCAGCGGAACGTAAAGAAATGAAAACATAATTATAGGAGCTACTCGACAAGGGTCTTATACGGCCAAGTAGTTCTTCCTGGGGCACGCCAGTACTCTTCTTCAAGAAGAAAGATAAATCCTTAAGGTCATATGTGAACTATAAGTAGTTGAATGAGCTTACGATTAAGGATAAATATCCATTACCGTCCATCGATGATGTATTCGACCAGCTTAAAGGAACCAAGGTCTTTTCAAAAAAATATATATATATAGATCACTGGCTGGGATATCAGCAGCTGCGAATCAAAGGAAAAGACATTCCAAAGACTACATCTAGAACTCGATACGGACGTTATAAGTTCCTTGTAACGCCTTTTGAGCCCACAAATGTGTCAGTAGTATTCATGGATTTAATGAATCATATCTTTCATCCATACTTTGACCAATTTGTAAATGGTGTTCATAGATGACACCTTCGTTTATTTAAGGAACAAAGAAGAATACGATTGATACTTTTGCATAGTATTGCAAATGTTGCGAGAGAAGCAGTTGTACGTCAAACATGACAAATACGAGTTTTAATTGGAAAAGTGACATTCTTAGAACACACCATATTAGCATAAGGCATTAAAGTAGTTCTTAAGAAAATGAAAGCCATTTTGGAATGGAAAACACCAAAGACAGTAATAGAAGTAAGAATCTTCTTAGGACTGGTTAGGTACTATTAATGTTTTATAAAAGGGTTTTCCATTATTATCATCCCAATGACAAGGTTGTTTCAAAGGAATGCCAAACTCCAATGGACTGATAAATGTTAGAGGAACTTGAGAAACTAAAGGAAAAGTTAACGAATGTTGCAATACCCATACAACCCATGTCCAGCAAAGAATTTGTGATATATAGTGATGCTTCACACATCGGTTAAGGTTATATGCATATGAAAAAGGATAAAATAGTCGCATAAGTCTTTTGATGATTTAAACCATACGAAAAAAATAATAATAACCCGGTACACTGTTTGGAATTAACAGTTATCGTATTGGCTTTCAAGATTTGGAGATATGATTTATATGGAGAAAAGTGTTATATTTATACAGACGCAAAAGTTTAAAATATCAGCCAACGCATGAGGATCTCAATTTATGGTAAGGAAAGTAAACCCAAGTTTTGGAAATAACAGCTAAGTTATAAATTATCATCTAGGAAAAGCTAACGTGGTGGCCGACGCACTTGGTTAAAAATCGATACCAGCCTTAGGCGCTATAAAGATCAGTTTAAGATCAATGGAAGAGGAAGTACTAGTAGTATAAATGCAAGCATAAACTATGTTTCTTTTCAAGAAATTCATCAAGTGAAAAAGGAAAACGAACAAATACAAAAATGGATCAAGCAAGTGCAAGGAGGAAAGAATATAAAATTCTAAATTTGTAAGAACAGTAGTTTGTATTATGACAATAGAGTAATGATACTAACAATGGGAGACATAAGAAAGAAAATTTTTTTCGAAAAGCATATAGTAGTCTCTATGCAATGCATCCAGGAGTTACAAATGTATCAATATCTAAAGAAGTTTTAATGGTAGCCTAGAATGAAGAGAGATGTTGTTGATTTTATGACCAAATGTTTAATATGTCAACAAGCAAAAGTGAAATATCAAATACTATCGGGACTGTTACAACTAATTTCCACTCTGGTATGAAAATGGGAACATATCACTATGGATTTTGTCATAGAACTACCAATGACACGAGGCCAGCATGACGTTGTTCGGATAATCGTTGACTGCCTAACTAAGTTAGCTCATTTTCTACTTTTACTAATGGATTATTCAATAGATAAGTTGGTGGAAATGTACGCCAAGGAAATTGTACGATTACACAGGATTCCAATGTCTATCATTTTAGGCAGAGGTCCACAGTTCACCATGAATTTATGGAAGAAGTCGCAAACAGCTTCTGAAACCCAAACAAATTATAACACTGCCTTTCACCCGTAAACAGATGGACGATTTGAAAGAGTAATCCAAATTTTTGGAGGACATATTAAGAGTATGTGTTATAGAATTTAAGGGTGGCTAGAATAGGTATTTGAGTTTAATTAAATATGCATATAACAACGACTATTAATTCAGCATACGGTGACACCCTATAAAGAATTATACGAAAGAAAACATGGAACACCAGAGTGTTGGACCGAATTAAGTAAAGACAAGATAAAATCATATGCGTGTAGGTAGAAGCAAAATCATATGCCAACTCGAAACGAAGGACATAGAACTCTAAGTGGAAGCCAAGGTTTTTCTTAAGACTTGCCCATGAAAGAAGGTATTAAGATTTAAGCAGCAAAGTAAGTTAAGCCTTAGGCTTATTGGACTATACGAGATCATCGAACGCATAGATCAATAGCCTATCGGTTAACTCTATTACCAGAACTGAACAAAATACATAATGTTTTTCACATTTCAATGATAAGGCAATATCGTTGAACTTCACACACGATATAAAGACACAAAACATCAGAGTCCAATCTGACCTAAATTATGAAGAAGAACCAATAGAAATTTTAGCATGAAAAGTCAAAGGATTAAGAAATAAGAGATTTCCTCCAGTTAAAGTGCGGCGAAGGAACCATAGAATGGAAGAGATATTTTGGGAAAGAGAAGGAATAATGAGGATGGAAGCCTAAATTTTACACCCGATCGGCTTCGGGACGAAGCTTAAATTTTAGAGGGGAAGAAATGTCACGACCCAATTTGTACATATGTACAGTATGTCCATGTACAGTAAGAGGAGCCGTCCCGAGTAATCACCAAAGAACACGAAGTGAAAGGAAGCTTTATAGGACAAAAAGGACCTAACTGAAAAGATTGTAAAAGTTTTGGGGAGGTGACTGTAATTTCAAAAAGTTTTGGGGAGGTAACTGTAATTTCCAAAAGTTGTATTGGAGGTTCTTAATAGTGCATATAACAGACTCCAGAAATGGAAAGTAGAGAAAAATTGGGTCAAAACGGAACACCACGGTTTTTCCGAAAACGCATAGTTTGAGAGATACAGTGGATTCTTGACCAAGGGTATTTTTGTCATTCTTGTAATAATAATTTATACACTGGAAAACAAGGCACGTAAAGGTATCTGAAGTAAACGAAAGGACTCCGCAGTGATCGATGTTGAAGAACGAACATAAGTGGAGACCCGAATCACATAAGGACCCAAAGGGAATTTTTACAAAAGTCAAGGGCATGAGCGTAATTTTTATAAATTAGTTCAAAAGCAAGAATGAATGTCGGAAATGGAAACTAGAGGTTGAAAGGAGGAGAACGGTACATTTTACGCGTCATAAAACCACCCAGTTAGGAAGAAAAGGCGAAACCTTCAATTGATGATAATTGGTCTTTTCACTTTCACCTAAGCATCAAGTGGGACATGTATGATAATTTAAGGACCATTTTGGTAATTTTACAAGGAAAGACACATGTTGCAATCTTATCCAATTAACCTTTTGTTTTGGCAAAATCCCATCCACATGCTAAAAAGGCAAAGAAGGATACATGTTGCAATCTTATTCATTTAATCTTTTGTTTTGGCAAAATCCCATCCATTAAAAGAAAAAGAAAAAAACAGAAATAAATTTATATGTACAAACGTGTACATATATGATCCATGCTCTTGAAATCTCTAGAATACAAAAAAAGCCAAAACACCTTCTCCTTCTCCAAGCAAAGGACGTGGCCTCCAACAAAAACATTCAAGAAATTTCCAAGTTTCTAGGTGAAAGTTTAGAAGAAAGTTACCAATTTTAAGGTAAGGATTCCAATTCTAGCTTTAGTTTATTCATTTGATTGATAGTTTTCAAGTTATCAATGAAAGAAAAGTTGGGAAGATTATGGGAAAGTTAAGAAAGTGAAGAGAAATTAGATTAAATGATCCATACATGTAGAAGTGATGAATAAATGGTAATTAGTAGCTTTAGATAGTAAGAATCAAGGCTTGAACATATAGATTTTATCACGTTCTTATTATGGAAGTTATGAAAATTATAGGAAATCAAAGGGATAAAGAAGAAGAAGGGAAGAAAGAATAGGACAAGCAAGGAACAAAGCAAATAAAAAAGGTTTGGTACTTAAATCATTGCCTTTTCAATTAATTCACATATTTTGCATTATGGGACTTTTGAAATGGTTTTGAAATAATGTTATTATATGTGGTAAATATGTGGGAAAGTGCTCTTGAACCATTTGTAATCAATTGATTGTGAAAAGAATGAAAACAAAACAAACTAGCTAAACTTTGCTCAAATATCCATAAACTTTGATGAACTTTTAATCACTCCTTTGTTTTGATTTTTGAAAGAGGGACCCTTAGTCTTTCAATGGTATCACAAAAGGAGTCTAAAAATCAATTTTGCAAGAAAAAAATGAATTTCCTTCAAATTTTGAAAGCAGCTTTCATTTTGGGCTTTCCGTTGAAGGGGCAAACGAAAGAATTTTTCAATGAAATTTTACATGCATTTAGTTAACTTATGAAAGTGTTTTCCTGCAAAAATTCATCCAAAAATAAGGTTGTTCACTTGGTCAAAACTGTTGCCAAAGTTGACTGATTTTCAGCAATAAAACAGATTTTACTATTTAGTTGTCGCGCGCCATTGCGTTGCCGATTTTACGCACCGCGCTACTATTCATTTGGCCATTTTTCTAAATGTGTTAAAATTTGAATATTATGTTATGGATTGATGTTAAATCATATCAAATAACATGAAGGAGAATTGGAAATGATCAGAAAGGCATCATGACAAGCTATTCCAACAATATATGCATTATGGAAAAATCATGACTTATTGAATATCATGACCAAAGTAATTTAATAAATTATTTATGCTCTACTTGGTATATCAGAACCCTTGAGATAAGGGTATGATGCATCATACTATTACTGCAGTATTGCTTATGACATGATATGATATTCCGGCTGAAGGCCGATGATTACAATGACATGATCAATGATGCAATGATAATGGCCATTGGCACATGTGCAAGAATTATGATGAAAGATAATGAAATATGATCATGACGAGATATGTTTATCATGACCCTTCCTTATCCGCTGACGTTCTGTTAAACCAGTAGAGCAACCAAAATGATAAAAGCAAGAAAAATGATTTAAATTCAAATTATTCAGTCAAGCCTTTTTACCATCTGTGTTTTGTATTTATTCCTTTCAAGTATTTAAAGTATAGAAATGTATGTTCAAATCATTCTTTCATTTTATTTATTTATTGCAATGATTTAAGTACCCACTAAGCAATTGCTTAGCGAGTTTAGTTTCCCTCTAAACTCGTAGGTTAAACGAGGAGACGATATTGCAGCATGTCCTATGCAGCTGGCCTTGACTACTACTTTGGGTAGGAGTTTGGATATGATTGATTGTAGCAATATGGCATGTACATAAGCTTGTATGATCTAGCAAATAAATGTATTATACTAAAAAGCTAGAACACGTACACTACTAGTAATCTAATAAATCTTATTTAGGTTTAGCACTTATGTATGCAAGTATAGAAGTGTGAATTCTTCTTGCAGGAATGTAGTTGAGGTTATAAGGGTGGATTATTGGGAGTGTGCTTGAGTTGAATTGCGAAATAAAATATTTTTCAAAAATAAGAAAAATCAGTTTTGGCGACACTTGGGACCTCCATTTTTAGGGGAGGTTATGGCAAAATTTTTTTTAAAATCTGCATTTAAAATTGGCTAAGTAAAATATTAAGACACAATCACCATGAGTTAACAGTCCATCTTGGTCTATAAACGTAGGCTAAGATGGGGTGTTACAAATATTCACTTAATAACCTCTTACTAGACCCTTAAATCACAAATTACAAATCAACACCACTAACTAGTGCCCACGGCCGTGGCTTCCCAACCCCCATGGGTGTGGGTTAGAAAATGGTTCTGCCTCCCTTGCTCAAAACCTCCACGGCCATGGCTTCAAATGGCCACTGTTGTGGCAACCAAAGGCCACGGGCGTGGCATCCAAAAAACCTCTGTTTCGGACCAAATCCAAGAATTCTATGCTTCTAAATCCATCAAACACAATTACCATGAAAATAAACCAAAAACAATTAACCAAACTCAACATCTACAACAAGCATCACCAATTCAAAACCCTAATACCACCACAACTTGACTCATCCATCACAAACACCTAACTCAATTCCAACACATACAAACACACCATAATCAAACCTATTCACACTATCACAAATCAACAATCAACTCATTCACAACTTCAAATAAAACAAGAGAAATCAAGAGAGAACTTACCAAAGTTGATGAAACTTCACAATTTTCCAACTCAATCACTTGATTCTTCCCTCAATTTGCTCTTAGAATTCAAAAACCCTCTCTTGCTCTCTTGTCTTTGTGATGCCCGGCCAAGCAATTGGAAAAGAAGAAAATGAAGAGTAAAAGAAGTAAAAGAAGTAAAGTCAAATATTTTCTCTTCAATTAAATCTCCACCAAGCAATATTTAATATTAAAATATTCCATTTAATCTCTTCCATTCATATAATTTCTTTTAATTAATTCATTAACTCAAAAATAAATAAATATCTTCTTTATTTGACCATCCATTTTGACTTGTGTATATGTTATGTATATGTCCATATATACAACATATACATTCTCTTCACTCCTTTTCCCTTTCCAATAAATCATATACATTAAATCCAAATAAAACAACAATTATATCAAAACTTTCTAGGGCACACTTTGGGATATTACAATTCCCCCCCCCTCTAAAAAGAAATTTCGTCCTCGAAATTACCTGATATCAAGTCTGAAATAGCTGAGGATATTGATCTTGCATTGCTTGCTCACTCTCCCAAGTTGCCTCTTCTCTACCATGATTCTTCCAAAGAACCTTTACCAATGGCACTTTCTTATTTCTCAACTCTTTCATTTCATGTGCTAAAATGGCAACTGGTTCTTCTTCAAATGTCAGATCCGGACTCACCTCAATAGATTCAACTAGCAAGATATGAGATGGATCTTATCTGTACATCCGCAACATAGAAACATGGAAGACATTATGGATTCTATACAACTCAGGCGGCAAAGCAAGACGATAAGCAACTGACCCAATTCTTTCTAACACTTCATACGGACCAATAAAACGAGGACTCAGCTTTCCTCTTCGACCAAATCTTAAAATCTTCTTCCAAGGAGATACTTTCAAAAATACTTTATCTCCAATATCAAACTCTATGTCTCTCCTTTTCAAGTCTGAATAAGATTTCTGTCGGTCTGAAGCTGCTTTTAACCGATCCCGAATTATCTTCACTTTCTCCTCAGTCTCTTTAATCAAATCAGGACCAATTAGTTTGCCTTCTCCAAGTTCATTCCAACATAGAGGCGTCCTACATCTTCTACCATACAATGCCTCAAATGGTGCTATACCAATCCTGGATTGATGACCATTGTTGTAAGCAAATTCCACAAGTGGCAAAAATCTGTGCCAACCTCTAGAGAAATCAATGACACAGCTTCTCAACATATCCTCTATAATCTGTATCACTCTTTCTGACTGCCCATCTGTCTGCGGATGAAAAGCAGGGCTAAAGTGCAATCGAGAACCCAAAGCACCATGCAAACTCTTCCAAAATCTAGAAGTGAACCTAGGATCTTGATCAAACACCAAAGAAATCGGGACTCCATGCAACTTCACTATCTCACAGATATACAGCTCAGCCAACCTTTCAAGAGAATAGTCCATTCTAACAGGAAGAAAATGAGCTGTCTTTGTCAACCGATCAACAATCACCCAAATAGCATCATGTTTCTTTGAGTCAATGGCAAACCAGATACAAAATCCATTGTCACTCTCTCCCATTTCCATTCAGGCACTGTTAAAGGTTGAAGCATCCCTGTTGGAACTTGATGCTCGGCTTTTACCCTCTGACACGTGAGACACTTAGATACAAACTCCGCTATGTCTCTCTTCATACCTGACCACCAATAATGCTATTTCAAATCCTGATACATCTTTGTACTTCCAGGATGTATAGCAAAGACCGATTGGTGTGCTTCTTCTAAAATCATCCTTCTCAAACTAGCATCATCAGGAACACACAACCTATCTTTAAACCACAGGCTACCATCATTTTTCAAAAAGAAATCTCGGCTCTCCCCATTTTGGCAATCTGAAACAATCTTCTGAATTCTCTCATCAGCCAATTGAGCCTCTTTAATCTGATCTAACAATACTGGTCTCAACTGTAATTGAGCTAACAAAGCACCATCATCACATGATTCAAAACTAGCATGCAATGCTCTCAACTCAATCAGCAACGAGAGCGAATAAATAGCCAAACCTGCCAAAGACTTCCGACTCAAGGCATCAGCAACAACATTTGCCTTACCAGGATGATAATCAATCAAACAGTCGTAGTCTTTGATCAGCTCTAACCATCGCCTCTGCTGAAGATTCAGCTCCCTCTGAACACCCAAATATTTCAAACTTTTATGATCCGTATAGATAAAACATTTCTCCCCATACAAGTAGTGTCGCCAAATCTTCAAAGCAAAGACTATCGCTGCCAATTCCAAATCATGTGTCGGATAATTGAGCTCATGCGACTTCAACTGCCGAGAAGCATAAGCTATGACTTTACCCTCTTGCATCAAAACACAACCTAAACCATTATGTGAAGCATCACTGTAAATCACATATGGTTTATCTTCCACAGGTAAAGTAAGAACAGGCGCTTGAGTCAACATTTCTTTCAACTGCTCAAAGCTAGCTTGACACTGTTATGTCCACACAAATCGAACTCCCTTCCGAAGCAACCTGGTGAGTGGAGTAGCTATCAAGGAAAAACCTTTCACAAACCATCGATAATAGCCTGCCAAACCTAGAAAACTTCTAACTTCAGTCACTGACTTTGGTGGACTCCAATTCAAAATAGCTTCAACTTTACTTGGGTCGACTCTTATACCATCTTCTGAAACTATATGACCAAGAAAAATCACTTGGTCAAGCCAAAACTCACACTTTGACAGCTTAGCATACAATTGCTTCTCTCTCAAGATCTGCAACACAATCCGCAAATGCTTGTCATGTTCCTCCTCATTACGCGAATACACCAGAATATCATCAATGAAGACCACCATAAACTGATCCAGATAGGGCCTAAACACCCTATTCATCAAATCCATGAAAGCTGCAGGTGCATTCGTCAATCCAAAAGGCATTACTAAGAACTCATAATGTCCATATCGTGTGCGGAAAGCTGTCTTAGGAACATCTTCAGTTCTCACCCTCAACTGATTGTACCCTGATCTCAAATCAATCTTGGAAAACACTGCTGCTCCCTTTAATTGATCAAAGAGATCATCAATTCTAGGCAGAGGATACTTATTCTTGATAGTCACTTTGTTCAATTGCCTATAATCAATGCATAACCTCAAAGTACCATCCTTCTTCTTCACAAACAACATAGGAGCTCCCCACGGTGAAACACTAGGGCGAATAAACCCTTTATCCAACAACTCCTGCAATTGCACCTTCAACTCTCTCAATTCAGCAGGTGCCATTCGATAAGGAGTGATAGAGATGGGAGTGGTACCAAGCAACAATTTGATACCAAACTCAACCTCTCTCTCAGGGGGTAACCCTGGAAACTCCTCAGGAAACACATCTGGAAAATCTGCAACTGTGGCTATATTGTCAAGTTGAGAACCCCCTACTCTAGTATCCACAACATGAGCAAGATAAGCATCACACCCTTTTCTAATCAACTTTCTAGCTGTTACAGCTGAAACAAACAAGGATGCAAGTTGTCTCTGCTCACTAGATACCCTCACAATTCTACCATCACTGGTTCTCAGAGTAACACATTTCTTTTGACAGTCTACAACAGCTCCATGCTTAGACAACCAATCCATGCCTAAGATCAAATCATATTCTTTAAAAGGCATTTCAATCAAATCACCAAGAAACTCCTCACCTTGCACCATAACTGCACTATCTCGGTGCACCTTGCTAACAACCACACTATGTCCTAATGGATTTGTCACCAAGACATCAAATCCTAAGGACTCTGAATGCAATTCAGACACAGGCAAGATAGATGCACTTATGTATGAATGAGTAGATCTTGGATCAATCAAAGCAAGAACTGAAATACCAAATAAAGAAAATGTACCCGCTATAACTGCTGAAGCATTCGGCTGCCTCTGCATCACATACATCTCTGAGAAGATCCGGCCTCATCTGGCCTATTGCCTCCGGATGATGATCCTCCTCTCTGACTAAACCCGGGTTGACCACCTCTACTAAAACCTCTGCCCCCTCAACCACCTCTGCTGACACTGGGTCGAGAAGCTGCAGACTCAGCCTGCCTATGCTCCTGCATTTCAGGACACTCCCTAATGAAATGGTCAGGCGATCCACACCTGAAACACACAGCTGATCTACCAATCTTCCAGCAAACACCCACATGGTTTCTACCACAAAGCTCACATGTAGGTGGAGTAGACCTCTGAACCACTGGAGTCGAAGCACTGGCTACAGAAGCTGTAGGTCTCGGTCTCTGCCTCTGATACTGCACTGACCTACCCGACTGTCTCTGGCTCCTACTGATCCTCGGAACAAAACTTCCTCTGCCCCTCTTCATAGATGAAGATCCTGTCTCAAACTGGGATCTCCTTACTCTGGTCTCCTCCTCAGTAGCAGCTGCTGCAATATTCTGTGCTCTCTCAACACTTCTAGCTGCTGCAACTAGTTGAGAGAAATCCTGGTACCGAGAACCAGCAACAATGCACATAATAGAGGGCCTCAATCCCTCCTCAAATCTTCTACACCGATCTATTTCATCAGAGATAATCCCCCCGGCATAGCGACTCAACCGGATGTACTCAATCTCATACTCTGTTACCGTCCGGTTGTCTTGCCTCAAATTTAAGAATTCCATCTTCTTAATATCTTTATACTCCCTAGGAGTATATTTCTGCTCAAACTCCCTCAGAAAATCCCCATAAGATAATGTAGGTGGATCAGCCATGGCATGAGGAACCGTCTTCCACCAGTCATAGGCATCTTTCTGAAGGAGGGATCTGGCATAGTCAAATTTCTCATTTGGAGTAGCTTGCAACTGGATAAATATCCTCTGCACTTTATCTAACCACTGCTCAGCCACTGCAGGATCTGTAGTGCCCAAGAAATCCTTAGCCCCATACTTCCTCAACTTATCATAATGTCTTACTGGCACTTGAGGCTGTGGTGGTGGTGGTGGCTGCACTGGAGCTCCCCTCAATAGTTCTACCATATGCCTTAACCAACCCGGCGGAACCTCCTCAGCAGCTGATCTCTCTGGCACAGAAACAGGTGCCTCACTAACTCTATCAACTCTAGCTCCATCTCTACCCTCTTCAGGAGCTACACTCTCCGTACTACCTTCTACAGACTGACGTGAATGGGATGTCATCACTACCTATATCTGCAAACACAGTAGAATATACCTTATTAAAGATCAAAGACTGCCATACCAAAACATGTATCTTATTCAAAAACTAACTTTTAAAATCAAAATATTCTTTTTCTTACAATTGACCTAAGTTGAGAATCTCAAACCTAGGCTCTGATACCAAAACAAATGTAACACCCCTATACCTCGTATACGTACACAGCAAGCTATTACGATCATAATATACATATACTAAATATAGAAATGCCACAGTTTACTAAACAAATGACTCACTTCTTTTACAATAATATGAGAAAATTTAAGACATTTAAAGAAAATTTATAAAACACAATAGATAAAATGTTTATTCAAAACGCAACGGAAAATGTAACAAATATTTACAAATACATATACATCAAAACTCAAGTTTTACAAAACATAAAATATATACATGTTTGGCAGTATGTCTTTGATCTTTAAGCTCCACTATCAACACCTCAAAATCTAGACTCTACTAGGCCTAGAGGAATTCTCCGGTTCTTCCCTGTCACCTGCGCGATGAACCACAATCACGCTAAGCCAACGGCTTAGTGGTACGAACTACAATAATATTATGCTATAATGAAATGCCAATGTCATACTTTCCAACATATAAGCAATTTTCAAGAATCTCATATTTCATGACATTACCTTTCATTGTATCATGCAATTGTTTCATCAATCATAAGCCATATTGAAACCAAGACAAGCATAGATCTCATTATTTATTTATTTCATCAATCATAAATCACATTGAAAACAAAGACAAGCATGGGCCCAAAAAGAAACTAATATGTTATTCAAAGTTCAGAGTTACTGCTTTGGTCCATAATCACAATCATCAAGCCCGTAGGCAATATATATATCTCTATCCATGGATAGTGTAACAGACCCAGTCTCTTGGACCTCAACTCGGCTAAACTCGAGGAGATCCTCAACACGGCAAGACTGTTACTATTTTTGAGGCTTACGACCCAGTCTTTTCACCCCAAAAACATCACATTTAACATTTATCATTTCACATTTTTCAACTGGAATCGGCTTACGACCCGGTCTTTTCACCTATCCAGTGATTCATAGGCATGCCGCCAAACTCAGAACTCTGAAACTTGAATAACACATTAGACACAATTATTTTATTTATCTCTTTTCATTTCATTCCCATAATCAAATAGGCAACTATGCCTCAATTATATTCCTTTGCATTATCATAGCCAACAACCATGGCCTCATATCTCATCAAGATAGTATACATAATTAATTGCATTGAATATCATCATTTAGGCAAACATGCCCCAACTATTTCATTTGAATCAACATAACCAATCACATTGGCTTCACATCTCATTATATCCTAATTCACATTAAATAAATTCATCATTCAAGTGTACACAACTAATTGCATTAACATACATTTTAAATGCTCATCAATCATTCACATTATACAAATCATAATATTCATCAAATGCTTTAACAATGTAATCAATTACTTAACATATGTATAATCAAATATGTTAAGTATCATAATCATGTAAATGCATGCAACCATGTAGTTTGTACTTACCTTAAGATAACTCACACCAATCTACAACCTTCCTCTTCCAAGACTTCTTCACCACTTGAATTAGGGCAAATTATCTTCTTCAAGACCTAATCCAAAAATGATAAAATACATCAATTCCAATGCAAATATTCACTTAATAACCTCTTACTAGACCCTTAAATCACAAATTACAAATCAACACCACTAACTAGGGCCCACGGCCGTGGCCTCCCAACCCCCACAGGCGTGGGTTAGAAAATGGTTCTGCCTCCCTTGCTCAAAACCTCCACGGCCATGGCTTCAAATGACCACGGTCGTGGCAACCAAAGGCCACGGGCGTGGCATCCAAAATACCTCTGTTTCGGACCAAATCCAAGAATTCTATGCTTCTAAATCCATCAAACACAATTACCATGAAAATAAACCAAAAACAATTAACCAATCTCAACATCTACAACAAACATCACCAATTCAAAACCCTAATACCACCACAACTTGACTCTTCCATCACAAACACCAACTTAACTTCTTATCTTTAACTCAATTCCAACACATACAAACACACCATAATCAAACCTATTCACACTATCACAAATCAACAATCAACTCATTCACAACTTCAAATAAAACAAGAGAAATCAAGAGAGAACTTACCAAAGTTGATGAAACTTCACAATTTTCCAACTCAATCACTTGATTCTTCCCTCAATTTGCTCTTAGAATTCAAAAACCCTCTCTTGCTCTCTTGTCTTTGTGATGCCCGACCAAGCAATTGGAAAAGAAGAAAATGAAGAGTAAAAGAAGTAAAAGAAGTAAAGTCAAATATTTGCTCTTCAATTAAATCTCCACCAAGCAATATTTAATATTAAAATATTCCATTTAATCTCTTCCATTCATTTAATTTCTTTTAATTAATTCATTAACTCAAAAATAAATAAATATCTTCTTTATTTGACCATCCATTTTGACTTGTGTATATGTTATTTATATGTCCATATATACAACATATACATTCTCTTCACTCCTTTTCCCTTTCCAATAAATCATATACATTAAATCCAAATAAAACAACTGTAATATCCCGGAATAGACCCTAAGAGTTTTGGAGTTAATGTTGTTGCATTTGGATTTAATGTATATGTATGTATGGGAAATATAAAGATAATATATATATATAAGACATATACATATACATCACATATACATGGGATATAAAATGGTGTAGGAAAGTGAGTTGTGTATATATATTTGTATAATTAGTTAATAATAATAATAATAATGATAATAAGGACAAAAAGAAAAGAGAAGAAGAAAGTCAAAAGTTGGAAAATTATGTGTGGTGGAGGTTATTTGAGAAATATTAAGTATTATTATTATTATTATTATTATTATATATACATATAATCAATAAAATCAACTCAAAAGGGAGTACTTACTTGAATAGCTTGCTAAATCTTCAATATCCACTTGCAAACATCTTGATATCCTTAATCTTTGGTGTAACTAGAAGCAAAATCATCTTTCTCTTTCTAGCTTCTCTCTCTCTCTCTCTCTCTCTCGTTTACAAAGGAAAAGAAGAAGCAGAGGAAGAAAGAACGTTCTCGTTCTTTCTTTCGTTTCTCTCATATATATATATAATAATAATAATAATAATACTTAATATTTCTCAAATAACCTCCACCACACATAATTTTCCAACTTTTGACTTTCTTCTTCTCTTTTATTTTTGTCCTTATTATCATTATTATTATTATTAACTAATTATACAAATATATATACACAACTCACTTTCCTACACCATTTTATATCCCATGTATATGTGATGTATATGTATATGTCTTATATATATATATATATTATCTTTATATTTCCCATACATACATATACATTAAATCCAAATGCAACAACATTAACTCCAAAACTCTTAGGGTCTATTTCGGGATATTACAATTCTCTCCCCCTTAAATAATTTCGTCCTCGAAATTATCTAGCACACTAACAACCCATTTGGAACAAATCACCATCTTAATTTATCAACTTACATAACTTTTACTCTCCCCCTTTTAGTCAATCATAACTTATCATTATATATCTATTTTTATCTTATAACTTTCTCAACAGAGCAACCAAGATAGCTCATTACATTCCCAATGAATTTTCTTTTATACACTAATCAACTCATCTTATAATCTATATATTCCATTCATCTATTACATTCAAGATATATCACTTCATCTCTTTATAGATAATCAACTTTAACCTTGGAAATTTTTTTGAATTATATCATACTATTTCTTATCTTGTCATTACAATCACTGTCTAAATAAACATTTATCAAACCTCAATGGATAACAAGATCCTTATTTTTCACACATGGAGTTACTTCTTTAGCATGTTTTTCACTTAACTTACATATTAATACATTACCTTTTTTACTTATTTGATAAATAACCAATCTTTTCCCTTTTTATCATGATTAACAACTACTCTAATTCCATTTATTCATGTCCAATCACACTTTAAAATTTTACATCATATACATTATCACGTAAATAATTGTACCCTTGGTATAAATATACATATTGAATCTCAATGATGATTCATAATCTTAGCCAAATCCAGATCAATTGATCCATCTATCACAATATACCCACGTTCTAATCTTGTTCACATCCAATCAACGATTAATTAATCTAACCTTTCACAAAATTTCACAATTTTTATATATATACATATAACTTAATTCCATTAGAGCAAACTTATATTCAATTTCTAATCTCCTTCAATCCATTTTCAGTCAATATCATACGTTATATCTATAACTCATTCACTCAAACCTTGAGTTCATTCCCTTAAACCTTAAGTTACATACCATAAACATATTCAGTATAACTTTCATTCATATATTATAATTTCTCCCTTCTTAATATCTCTTCACATTTCCTATCATTGGTATATTTATTTTGTTTACCTTTTTGTCATATTATTCATAGTTGTAACCAAGTTCTTAACAATAAAATAATAAGATACAACTTTATCCATCATAAATTTTAACTACACTCCTCAACCATAATCTCAATCTCATCAAATCTGTATTACAATCATTTTATCCAAGACCCAAATCCATGGATAACAAATTAACCGATCAAATATACTGAACAAAACACATAGCTTTAAGAGATTAATGTTCAAGCCTGGGACTTTCAAATCAATACTGTTCTTTATATAATTTTATTCTCAATCTTTACACATACAAAGCTAAAGTGTATTATAAGATTTATATAGTCCTTCTTTACATTTTTAGTATAACAGAAATTAACACATTCCAACTCCGTTTCAGCCAATTTGCACTCACTTATATGATCCTTATCAACTTAATTCATGCTTCAGCACTATTACTATATACATATTCAATCATAATAGTTTCCACTGTCCACTATTACTCAAGTCCATTTCATACTTACTATCATCACATAATCCATCTAACTTTGCACAGTTCAAGACCTAATCTCTCTTAGGTCCACTCATACATACAACATCATTTCCATAACACTAATTCTATAATAATACCACATACATATTCATAAGTCACCTTCATAATGTGATTCACACACTTGTTTATATCTCATAATTTCATTCATATTGAAAAACTCAATTCACATAGCATATACATGTATACACTTAATTATATGCTCTTATTCTATTTTCCTTTGTCATACATTCCATACAAATTTAATGTTTATTACTTTCTTTCAAACACTATCATTCTCGTTTCTTCAATATAATGTAAAATATTTATCCTCCAAACAAATATATATATATATATATTCTAACCATAATAACATTTCACATACATCTCATTCAGAATCCTTATGTGACATCTCTTTCACTTTTGTCTTTAAAAGTGTTTAATATACCTTCATATCCATTTTTACTCTTTCCACTCAAATGACTTAAAATAACTCATTTTCATTTGCTTACTCACTTTCTTAATTATTTCAAAACAAATTCTCATATCATTAATCACATTACTCAATTCATAATACTTTCATATGCAATACTAGTCATTCCACCTAGCTCATGTATTGAATATACATTAAACTATCAATATCCAAATAATCTTTATCAAATTCCACTAAAACTTTAACTTTTCAACTTACTACTTTGCTTAAACTTCAATTTACCAAACTCATCTTTTCTTAATATCACTTTAAAAACATCTTACGTATATATATCACAAAGCAATATCAAAATATATACTTTTCACAATTACCAAGCTCATTTTAAAATCTCAAATATCACATATTATCATCATTACCATGAGCTTTCATAATATCAAAGCATCTCACATTTTTAACATTAAATTCACATTATTTACAATATAATCACGATACCAATTTATATTCTTACTTAACCAATATCATCTTTTTTTCCTTTAAACAAAACCTTAACTGTATATATATATCCCAACTTTACATAATCACACTTTGTCTCTACTAATCAACTCATTCAATATTCCACCACACTCTCCTCATTAATAATATAACTTTCGATATTAACAAATTCAACATTAATTCCTCTGTCTAGCAAACTCAACATTAGCTGACCACATAAACTTTATTCTAAGGAAGTTCAAAGTGTAGAAGAAAGAGTACATACTCTTATCTTGATTTGATTTCAACTCATTTTCAACTTTATTCTCCTTTTTTTTTGTATGTTTCAATTCACATTATGTCCTACATAATATTGCTCATAAACATCAACATTACATTCCATGTTGCACACAACATGACATTTTTCATATGCATCATCAATATACATACATCACATTACATTACATTTCACCATTCGTTTCCCATAATCAATTAGATACTATGCCTCAATTATAATTCATTTCTAACATCATTGCCAACAATCATGATTTCTCATTACATCCAAAATAGTATATACATATATCATCAACTATTTTGAACATCTTTTATAACACAAATATTCTACAACTCATATAATGCCACGTCCGAGACCAAACTAGGTGTGAATGCATATGCATGTATTACCAATTGCATTTCAAAACTTTTCCTTTTTACTTCTCTTTAGGCCTTTCAAAACTTTCTCTTTTTAATTTTACTTAGGCCGAGAATCTCGAACCTAAGCTCTGATACCAAAATAATTGTAACACCCTGATACTCCATATAAGTACTATACATATACCTAGTATACATACAATACGTATATAAAGTATAAGAATGTTACTTTTAGATTCAATTTAAAAAAAAAAACCTTTATCCAAGTTCATCAAATTATACATTAATTTAAAACACATTTACAAAAGTCAGTATTCTTATTTATCAAAACTTCATTCATCCATATGAATATATATATTAACTCAAAAATACAATATAATTTAAAATTACACATGTATGCATCACCTTCTAGTTGGTCTCGAGACACCCTTACCCTTCTCGTGGCATAACAGCTAGACTTCCCGATCAACCGCATACATATCTGCGCAATTAAACATCCGTGCTAAGCCTGAAAGCTTAGTAGTACAAATAAATACTAAAACACATTTTACCATAAGAATCATACCTTATATTTTTAGCATTATGTTTTATGGTTCTCTTACCACGTTTTCCTTTCTCAATGCATTCTTCATATGTTCCCACTAATTTCACAATTATTATACATAATTATATAAAGCCTTTACAACACAGTACTTTCCCTTTCTATCTCATATGCATATAAACATACATCATTTCAACCAAAATACCATTCAACGACCTATTCAACACCTTTATGAAAGCAATTCTCACACATTCCTTATTCATATATATATTCTACACATCATACTATATTTTTATAAAATCATATATCAACAAAGTCCCTCAAACATATTCACCTTCAATACATCAATGCACATATTGCAAAATCATACTTTATAACATTATTTTATCCACAATTCATCAGACATGAATCATACTTCCAATAAAGGCAGTTATAGATCTCATTACTCATTTATTTCAACATTTGAATATCACATTGACAACAAAGACAGACTCGGGCCCAAACAACACACTAATATGTTATTCAAAGTTCAGAGTTACTGCTTTGGTTCATAATCACAATAATCAAGCCCGTAGGCATCATGTATCAATAACTCTATCCATGGATAGTGTAACAGACCCAGTCTCTTGGACCATCAACTCCACATGAGGAGATCCTCAACCCGGCAAGACTGTTACCTGTAACAGACCCAGTCTCTTAGACCATCAACTCGACTAACCTCGAGGAGATCCTCAACCCGGCAAGACTGTTACCAATTATATATCTCATAATCATAATTATCATAGTGTAACAGACCCAGTCTCTTGGACCTCATTTCATCTCAAATTAAAGAGATCCTCAACCCGGCAAGACTGTTACCTTTCATTTTATAGGCATGCCTCCAAACCCAGAACTCTGAAATTGAATAACACATTAGTTACACAATTCATTTATTATTTCATTATCCATCTCATTCTCAATTGAATCATAATCTAGGCAAACATGCCTCATTTATCACAATTGAATCATCATAGCCAATCACAATGGCTTTACATCACATTTGTGTTATAATAGCCAATGACAATGG
The DNA here is from genome assembly GCA_947685225.1 of Garcia nutans. Taxonomy (NCBI): domain Eukaryota; kingdom Viridiplantae; phylum Streptophyta; class Magnoliopsida; order Malpighiales; family Euphorbiaceae; genus Garcia; species Garcia nutans. Next base: position 17,129,890 of record CANTUV010000023.1, on the reverse strand, counting down.
CTTCATATTTCATTTGAATCATCATAGCCAATGACAATGGCTTCTCATTTCATTTGATTTCAATTCTCATTTCATCTTTCATCACAACATCACATCTTTCACATAACACATTACAATTTACAAAGTTCACAATACATAAAACATAACATTGTTCATATAGTATCTTAAACATCATTGTTATCATCATATCACATTGATCAATTCATCACTCAACAATACATAATCAATGGCATTGCACATACCTTTTTCCATGATCATTATATCTTCCACATTTCCTATATCATCATTGTTATATACAAAACAATTTACATTATACATGAATATAGAATCTTCTATATACATTTGGTTGGATCATTATTGTTTTAAGTGTGTTTAGGTATAAAAGACCTCTGAAGATCCAACAATGTATGAAGAACAAATAACAAACACCCAAGCTAACACCCTCAAGGGACACGGCCAAGCTTGTGGCCGTGTCTCTCAATCCAAACATCCAGTAGCAAACACGGTCAAAGGACACGGCCAAGCCAGTGGCCGTGTCTCTCAATCCAATTCAAGCAGTAGCAAACACGGGCAGTGGACACGGCCAAGCCAGTGGCCGTGTCTCTCAACACAATAATCCAGTAGCAGACACGGGCAAGGGACACGGCCGTGTCTCTCCAAAAATCATCCAACACGGCCAAGTTTGCCCTAACTTGGCCGTGTCTCTCATGACTTGGTCGTGTTCTTCAATGAATTAAAGGCCAAACACTTCCAAATTCATCTAACCCAAACCCAACCTCAACATTTCATCATTTACCTCACAATTTTCTCAACTTATCATCACTTAAATATCAATTCAACATCTTTACATACTTCACTCTTTCATTATCTTCACTTTACACACTAATTATACCAAACATAACCTCAATCCACAAGAATTCAAAACAAGAAGATAAGAATTTAGCAGAAATGGTACTGGATGGTTCTCGCTGGCTCTCTTAAGTGGGAGGTCAGGGGTTCGATCCAGGGAGGCGACTTAATTCTAAGGAATTAAGCCAAATAAACAAATCCTGCTGGGTGGGCCGCGAGGGCTGTCCAGTACTGTAGCGATCGCTTGCCTCCTGCGGACCATGCGGACCCAGTGGGCTGGGCAACCGACCTTGGGATACCGACCTGGTTGGGGAGGGTCGTTACAGTTAAAAAGGCGCCTTTTTAACTGTAACGACCCTCCCCAACCAGGTCGGTATCCCAAGGTCGGTTGCCCAGCCCACTGGGTCCGCATGGTCCGCAGGAGGCAAGCGATCGCTACAGTACTAGACAGCCCTCGCGGCCCACCCAGCAGGATTTGTTTATTTGGCCCCAAGGGGTCGCCTCCCTGGATCGAACCCCTGACCTCCCACTTAAGAGAGCCAGCGAGAACCATCCAGTACCATTTCTGCTACTAGCAGAATTGGTACTGGATGGTTCTCGCTGGCTCTCTTAAGTGGGAGGTCAGGGGTTCGATCCAGGGAGGCGACCCCTTGGGGCCAAATAAACAAATCCTGCTGGGTGGGCCGCGAGGGCTGCCCAGTACTGTAGCGATCGCTTGCCTCCTGCGGACCATGCGGACCCAGTGGGCTGGGCAACCGACCTTGGGATACCGACCTGGTTGGGGAGGGTCGTTACAACAACAATTATATCAAAACTTCTAGGGCACACTTTGGGATATTACATACTTTCCACATTTTCTTACTTATCATATTTGTGTTCATATAGAAAAAAAAATCTCATCACACAAATCATACAATTATACTCAATTCCTCTTTTACATACAACCTATACAATTTTAACATTTATTACCTTTCAGAGAACATTATCATTTCTCATTCTTTTGAAATTACTTAGGTTATTCATCAATTCAACATATATACACACTCTGACCACAAAATAATTAACATCTTCCTTATTCAATCGCCCATCTCTTAAATAAGTTTCTTATTATATATTTTTTTTTCTAACACTTCACATAATTCTTAGTCACGTTTCCAATGTGACATCTCTCTCACATTTTTTTTGCATTGATCACACCTTTCATATCCATTTTCATCAATTCCAATTCAATTAACTAAAGTAACTCATTTTCACTTGCTTAATCATTTCCCTTTATTTCATAATAAATTTCTATATTATCAACTACATTACACCTTAGTTAGTACTTTTATAAGTAACATTACTCATTCAAAATTACTCCCATGCTTATTAAATATTAAACTATCAATATTTAAACAATCCTCATCGAAATTCCCTTACAACTCTAAATTTCCAATTTACTATTTTACTTAAACTTCATTCTATTAATCTCACTTTCAAGATCTAACTTTATAAACATTATTTTTATATTAATATAACAATAAAACACATCACTTTCACAATTATGGAAACCCATTTCAAAAATTCAAATTTCATATAATGCAACCAACAACATGAACCTCACCAAATCTCACCCATATCACATTCTTAATTTTAAGATTATAACATTTACTTTTAAACAACACTATCCATTTAGATACTTTAATTTTACACACTCAACCCTAAATTATGCATCATTGTTCCATAATAAATAATTCGTTATCATATATAATTTCACTCTTGATTTTAATTATGAACTCTTTGTTGAAAATTATTAAAAACTCCATATTCCTTCTATACTTATACCCATATGCATATAATTTTTTATAATTTTTTTCATTCATTTGTTTTATAAAAGTAATTTATTACTTACTTACACAAAACTGCATGACTTTCTCAATTTCATGTCAATCTCGCTTTTAATTTTTATATTCCTTACCAATTCTTTATAAAAGCTTGTAAACTTTTATCCACGTGCACCTGACACATATATAGACTTATATTTAAAGTTTTAGATTTTTCCAAGTTGATTTAATATATTTAAAAATTAAATCTTCCAAAATCAGAGAATCTGTCTCTTTAATAATTTCTCTGGCAGCACCCGGTTGTCCATTTTTTTCAGGTATCAAGCATTACTAAAAATTCATGAAATTTTAACCATAAGTTATAGGAATATATATGATATTGTGTGTAAATTTTTATATTTTTCTGGGTTGGTTTACCATAGTTTCTAGATTTTTTTTTCAATTTCTACAGATTCTGAGTTGCTGAAATTTCTCCAACAATCTGTGTTCTTCTATTTTTCTTATATAGAGATCCATCTTTAAAATTTATAAAATTTTATACATTTGGATTCTAACATATAGAAAAACTTTCTATTAAATGTTCAAACTCATCCAACATTTCTAGATTTGTCCAACAATTCATACAATATCACTTTGTAGTACATCTATAAAATTTTCTATGACTATCATGCTCATTTCTCAAACTTTTTATTTTTATATCTTAAATTATTTCCTAGATTGTTTTTCTAATTTCACTTATTCATCAATTGAATAAGCTATAAATTTTAAATTTCAAATAAAAGTTTCAAAAATTCTTAATCCATAATCTCTAGAATGACGTTTCCACTGCGCCACTCTGATCTATGCAACCCAGACACCATCTCAACTCATATCCGTTATATCAAATAGACATTGCCACATCAGGGATCAGATAAATTGCTAGTGCCAATGCATGCATTACAATTGAAAAATTATTTTTTTTATTTCAATTTTCTCTTTCTATCATCCCACCTAGGTCGAGAACCTCAAACATAGGCTCTAATACCAAAATAAATGTAGCACCCTTATACCCTATATACGTGCAATACATATTTTCAGCATATGTAAAATACGCATATACGATATAAAAATATCACAGACCGATTTAATAAAAATTTTTACATTTTTGTTTTAAGATTTCAAATACTAATATATAAAATAATTAGTATATAAATATTCTTTGCTTGTTATAGGAATCCAAAATAAATATTTTTTTATGAAAATCTCTAGAAAAAATTCGCCAGAGTTTTGTTTGTAATTTGAACGTTTCCAAAATTCAACAAAACACAACCTGCATAAAACAAACACTCCAAATAAAATCAATTCACCAATACTTCTCAATTTCTCCATATTTTCTCAAAATACTTATATATATGTATATATATATATCAACATTATATAAAAAATCCCATCTTAAACAAAATTATTCAAATCATTCTTTACAATTTACAATATATGCTTCAAAAACATATCATCACATACATAATATCAAAAATGTACATGCTGGCAACTGGCTCTGATCTTGATATACCCAAAACAACTCTTCAAGCTCAATAAATACAAACCTAGACCCGACCAGGTCTAGTAAAACTCTCTGGCTTTACCAAAACATCCATGACACCTGCGCGACGAATTACAATCGCGCTAAGCCGAAGCCTAGTGGTACAAACTTTTATAATAATAAAAATGTAAAGTAATGCCAATGCACAATGCATATAGAGGTCACATCATTTCACTTTATTATACTTTTCAAATATTTCATACTCTAATATTATATTGCTCAATTGTATCACAATTCATAATTCACATTAAATCAAAGACAAGCATGGGCCCAAAAAGGATCTAATATGCTATTCAAATTTTAGAGTTACTGCTTTGGTCCATAATGACACCATGTGTCTAGCCCGTAGGCAATATATATATCAATGGATAATGTAACAGCTCCAGTCTCTTGGACCTCAACCCGGCTAGACCCTTAGGCCCCAGTATCTTGGTCCTCAACCTGGCAAGACTACTACGGTTTTTGAGGCTTACGACCCAGTCTTTTCACCCCAAAAACAAAATATTTATCATTTATCAGCTGGGCTAGGCTTACGATCCGGTCTTTTCACCTGCCCAGCAATTTATAGGCATGCCGCCAAACCCAGAACTCTGAAAATCGAATAACATACTAGGCACACAATTAATTCATTTATCTCATTATCAAATACTTTCACAATTCATTTCTCATTTTATTTCTCATAATCAAACTAGGTTCATTGCCTTATTTTCATATTTTTTTTTGCTCATTTTTCATATCTTTCTCATTTTTCTCACTTTTCTCATTTTTTCTCATTTTTATCAATATCAATTCATTTCATTATTCCACATATCTCATTTTTGCATTCACAATACATTACCCAATTACTTTGGGTATTTTCACATAATATGCATATTTCACACTTTACACAATTTAGCCATTATCAATGGCTTTTCACAATGCATTTAATACATATGACATTACAAATGTCATAGCATATTATTCATACTCAATCAATGAACCAAGTAGCTTAACACATTTTTCAACCAAAATGTGTTAAGTCCAAATGTCATGCATATATAAACATTATACTCAAAGTTTGTACATACCTCTACTAGCAACCCAAAGCAAGCTTAATACAACCTCTAATCCTATTCTTCCAACTTGCCCTTCACCACTTGGATGAAGCAAATCAACCTCCCTCAATGCCTATACCAAATGTGATCATCATAATCATTTAATATCATATTCTAAGGTATTCTCAACATCAAACCATAATTAAACATCACTCTAAACCAAATCCCAAAATTAAGCTTCAGCTCACTTTAACTTTGAAAAACCATATCAAGCCATTTAAATTAGTGTTTTAAGTTTATTAATATCATTAAAAACATATTTTAATATATTTAAATCATTTACATTATAACAATACACTCTTATACACAAAATCTCAAAAATGGCATAACCTTCCCCCATTGAAGGTTTTCCATTCCAACACAATCCATTACTCATTTAAAGCTTATATTCATCACTTTTAACACTAAACAACATGCTTAAACAATTAAAATCACACAATTCAACCACTTTGGAAAATCACTTTTCCAAAACCCTAAATCTCCACTTCCATTCTCAAACTCCAACCAAACACAGCCAAATCCAATATTTGACTTTAAAATACTTGTTTATGTATGAAAATAACTCATTTGGAATCAATTTACACAATTAAAAACTATGATTTCAAAACCCCAAAAATTACATAACCCTAAATTATCTCTTTACCAATCTTACCCAAACTCAACCATTTCTTTAATCCAACCTTAAAATCATTAATAACCAATCAAAACAACTTCATTCATATCCAATTAAGCAATTAAATCATGCTACTATAGAATTCCAAAATTTACATAACACATTTTTCCATAGAATTTGAAAATTTGGTAAGAAAGCTTACCAATTGATGAAGAAACTTCTAAAACTCCACTTGTATCCTTAAAATCTTTCAATTTTTGGAGTATGGAAGAAGCAAATCCCTCTCTTGAAGCCATGAAATTCGGCCTTGAAGGAAAGAAGAAGAAGAAGACTTTATTTTTATTTATTTATCTTTCCTTTCACCCTTTAATTTTTAACCATATATATATATATATATTGAAATAATTTAATAATTAATTATTTATTTAATAAATTAAAAGTTCTAAATTCCTCTTTCATTAAAAAATAATTTATTTTTGAATTATTTTATTAATTTTAATTTTTTAAAATTTAATTACCAAAATACCCTTTTACTTTGACTTTTCTTTTAAAAAGTGTTGATTTTTATATGTTATGTATATTTTACATATATATCACATATATTATCCACTTTTTCATTTAAAACCCCTTCATTTTCATTTAAAACCATTAATTTAATTTTTCCATTTAAATTATAATTTATTTTATCAAATTTTTAAAAATTAGAACTTTTCAAAAATTTAGGATATTACACATATGCACAAGTAATGTGTATCTTATATACACATCAAATGTACCTTATATGTGTATTAAATATTAAGTATGTGATGTATTGATCCAACATATACAATTAATATACTATATGTATATGTTATATATACTCTAGATATATATATATATTGAGTATATACAATTTATATCTCCATATACTTATTTAATTTCTCCAAAATCACGGATGTTACACTAGTGGTACAAACTTTGATAATAACAATAAAACTCAATGCAATGCCGATGCACAATGCATAAAGATGTCACATCATTCCACTTTCTTATATTTTTTAAATATTTCATAATCACAACTCATAACATTATATTACTCAATTGTATCATAATTCATAATTCGCATTAAAACAAAGACAAGATTGGGCCCAAAAAGGATCTAATATGCTATTCAAATTTCAGAGTTACTGCTTTGGTCCATAATGACACCATGTGTCTAGCCCCGTAGGCAATATATCCATGGATAATGTAACAGCCCCAGTCTCTTGGATCTCAACCCGGCTAGACCCTTAGGCCCCAGTATCTTGGTCCTCAACCCGGCTAGACCCTTAGGCCTCAGTATCTTGGTCCTCAACCCGGCAAGACTGCTACAGTTTTTGAGGCTTACGACCCAGTCTTATCACCCTAAAAACATCATATTTATCAGTTAGCCTGGCTTACGACCCAGTCTTTTCACCATTCCACCGTGTAGCCCGTAGGCAATCATAGGCATGCCGCCAAACCCAGAACTCTGAAAATTGAATAACATACTAGGCATACAATTTATTTATATTTCTCATTATTAATCTCTTTCTCATTTTCACATATTCAATGTAGGCACATTGCCTTAGTTTCACATTTTTTTTTTCTCAGTTTTCTCATTTTTCACATCTTTCTCATTTTTCTCACTTTTCTCATTTTTATCAATATCAATTCATTTCATTATTACACATATCTCATATTTTTTTTTTTTTGCATTCACAACACATTACCCTATTACTTTGGGTATTTTCATATAATATGCATATTTCACATGTTACACAAATTAGCCATTATCAATGGCTTTTCACAATGCATTTAACACATATATGACATTACAAATGTCATCGCACATTATTCATACACAATCAATGAACCAAGTAGCTTAACACATTTTTCAACCAAAATGTGTTAAGTTCAAATGTTATGCAAATATAGACATTATATTCAAAGTTTGTACATACCTCCACTAGCAACCCAAAGCAAGCTAAAAACAACCTTCAATCCAATCTTTCTAACTTGCCCTTCACCACTTGGATGAAGCAAATCAACCTCCCTCAATGCCTAAACCAACTGTTATAGCAAATAATCATTTAGTATCACATTTAATGGCATTTCCAACATTAAATCATAATTACAATTCACTCTTATAAATTTCTAAAAATTTAGTCTTTCCTTATTTCAACATTGGAATTCCATTCTACTACAATTATATTAGTGTTTTAAGTTTATTTATATTATTAAAAACATATTTTAATACATTTAAATCATTTACATTATAAAAATACACTCTTATACACAAAATATCAAAAATGGCATAACTTTCCCCCATTGAAGGTTTTCCATTCCAACACAATCCATTACTCATTCTAAGCCTATATTCATCACTTTTAACACTAAACAACATGCTTAAACAAATAAAATTACACAATTCAACCATTTTGGAAAATCACTTTTCCAAAACCCTAAATCTCCACTCTCATTCTCAAACTCCAACTCAACACCACCAAATCCAATATTTGACTTTAAAATACTTGTTTATGAATCAAAACAACTCATTTAGAACCAATTTGCACAATTAAAGTCCATGTTTTCAAAACCCCAAAAATCCATAACCCTAAATTCTCTCTCTTCACCATTCTTTAACCAAACTCCATCATCTATTCAATCTAACCTTAGAATCATTGTTAACTGCCCAAAATAACATCATACACACCAATTCCAACAATTATAACATACTACATCAAAATCTCAAAACTCACATAATCTCATCTTCCTGAAATTCAAAGAAAAGAAACGGAAACTTACTAATTTTGGTGGAAATCACCAACAATACACTTGAAACTTGTTAATTCCTTCAATTTATGGAGTATGGAAGAAGCAAAATCCTTGGTCTTCAAGCTCCCATGGAAGCCACATCCTTGATGAAGAAGAAGAAGAAGATGAAGACTTTTAATATTCTTTTCCTTTCATCTTTTTTTTTAACCACATATATATATATATATTAAAATAATTTAATTATTTAATTATTTAATTATTTTTTAATAAATTAAAAGTCCTAATTTCCCTCTTTCATTCAAAAATAATTTGTTTTTGAATTATTTTATTAATTTTGAATTTATAAGATTTAATTACCAAAATATTCTTTTCTTTTAAAAAGTGTTGACTTTTGTACATGTTATGTATATTTTGCATATATATCACATATATATACCACTTTTCATTTAAAATCCCTTCATTTTTTATTTAAAATCATTAATTTAATTATCCTTTTAAATTATAATTTATTTTATCAAAATTTTTCAAAAATTAAAATTTTCAAAAATTTTTGGATGTTACAAATATCATGAAGCCTCAAGGGGACAAATTAAGGATTGATGTTAACATGGGTGGATACTAGTTGTTGACTTACCAAACAATGTCTAAATCATCTCTCCCTAAAATAAGCAGAGTTTAATTTTATCTCGAAAGTTCATCAAAGCATGTTCTAAGGTGGACTAGGACCTAGACAAAGGTCATTATGCAGTAGACCTCTCTAAGTAAGCATTCACAGCTCAATGCTATATAACAATTCCCTCATCTAGTAAAGTCATTCAAATCATGATGCATAGATGTACTAATTTATGATTATCAAGCTAGACTCATCATTGGGTGAGCACTAAAATGTTAAAAACCAACAAAATAATAAATTCCATAGACGTAATTTATTCAAACAATCAGAATTTGAAAAACATAATTATTCTGAAGAAAGAAAATGAAACAAAAAAACAAAAAAGCTAAGAGAAATTTGTTGAGTTGAAATCGAAGATGCTTCATTTATTCAGATGTATTAAGGGCAATAGTCATCACCTCCTCATCCATAGTTCCTTCATTTGTATGTTGAAAAGTTGATAAGATAGAACTTTTCTTTAATCATCCCTCTATTATGAAGGTTACTAGCAGTGGCACCCTTCCAAATTTAGACAAAGGATTATTCTTGGTGTTGGGTATTTTGAGCTCGAGCAGCTTACCGCTGTAGACTAGATCTTAGATCTTATGCTTCAATCAAGAACATCTATATATCTCATGTCCTTATGTCTGATGAAATTGACAAAAAGCTTTGGTATCAAAATTTGGAGATAAAGGATTCTGCAAGGGTCGAGGAGCCAATGGTTGTAACAACCCTTTCTTCTGTAGCTTGTTGAAAACCCAAGACAGAGGTTTTTCCAACTCTAAAAATTGTCTCCTATTTGCTTGACCAATTGCATTGACATCTACTGCATTCTATGCCCTCTGGTCTCCCTACTGATAATTTCCCCTCTCATTCTTTCTTCCAGAAAAATGGCTCTTCTCTCTTTCCCATTCTTCTATTTGTAAACTAGCTTGGAGAAGATCTTTGAAATTCCTTATAAGGGTATGAGACATCCTTTCACGCAGACTGTGTAGGATACCCCTGACTATCATCCTGATCTGGTCAGATTCATTAGGCCTCTTCTTAAGCAGTGCAGCCTTATTTCTCCATATCTTCAAGTAGTTAACAAAGTTATCATTTTGTCTTTGTCTTATTGACTCAACTTCCATCAAAGTAACCTCCAACTCAGTATTATACCCATATTGTTGGATGAAAGCCTTGTATAGTAAATTTTAGTTCTTTTGAATACCATCTTCTAAGGTGTTGAACCAATTCCGGATAACATGATCCAATGAAAGCATGAAGTACCTTAGAGTTTGAGCCTTGGTATCTCTAGCAAACTACACAGCAGTGATGTATTGCTTAGCATACAAGTGAGGATTCCCTGTACCATTGTACCTAGTGAAAGAGGGCATCTTGAACTTATAAAGAACTTCTTCATCTTGCTCAAATAGCTTGTCCACTTTTGACACCTCTTCAGCTTTCAACTTCTTTTCAAACTTTTTTTCTGATTCAGCAATCATTTTCTCTACATCTGATGCTTCAGCCTTCTCCACGGTTGACTTCTCCACGGTCTTTGCTTCTTTCTTTTTATCTTGTGAATCTTGGAAATACTGAGCTCAAACATCATCATCCATTACTACTTTGTCTTTATCAGAGGCTGCTTCACTAACCTTACCCTTTCCCTTATCTTCTGCTTCTTAGTACTAGCAGATGCCTTAGCAGTGTTTTCCAAAATTGTAGCTAGTTGGCTCTTCATAGTCTCAGTCAGGGCCTCCTTTAGTTTTTCCATCTTGGCATTGAGGGCATCATCCACCATCCTTTGAATCTGTTCAGGTTCCATTGTTCTTAGTGAGAAGCTGACCGAATCGTCACTGGATTCTATGTCACTAGCATAGGTCAAATTGTCGTACGCTCTTGAACTGCTGTACTCCAGGACTGTGAGCCATAAAAGATCAATGATATGTTGTCACATCCCAAAGTTTAGGTAGTCGAGTATTAGGCAAGAAGGACATAAATAAGTGGTCAAATAGAGGCTCGAGATAGTCAAAAACAAAATCGGTGTGCAAAGGAGGCCCGTGAAGTCGACAGGACCTAAAGGTAATTTTTCGAAAGGCCGAGGACCTAAGTGGAAATTTCTCAAAAGTTAGGGGCAACTATGTAAACTTAAAAATTAAGTGTCGAAAGTTCTTAATAGTGCCCATATCCAACCCCGAAAGAATATTCTCGAGATTAATCGGGTCATAACCGTGGGTTTCAATTTTTCCAAAAACGCACGGTTTAAAAGTTACAATCGATTAATCGCTGGAGGGTATTTTGGTATTTTCACACCCTAGACTATAAAATTACAGCACAAGAAAGTTGAGGGGGTCAAAATATGAATAAAAGGAAGCCTAATGGCTTGCCAAATAAATAGATAAAAGAAGAAGGCATGTGGACCAATTAAAAGTGGCCATTTTTGTACCAATGGGAAATCAACACTTACACCAACATATCTTAACCTCTCTTGGTTGCCATTTGGATCAAAATAAGCTAAGGAAAGAATATAAAAGCCCTCTCTTACATGGTGAACTCATCCAAACCATAAGAGAAGGAAGAAGGAGGTGATTTTTCCAAAGTTTAAGGCTTTTGGTTGAAGATTTTGGTGACAAACAATATTATAAGGTAAGAGAAACCTATCTCTAGTTTTAGTTTCATGGATTAATGGTTAATTTAAGAGATTGAAATTAGGGTTCATGTAGCTAGATTTGGAGAAAATTCAAGAAATAATTATTTGAAGGATTTGATGAAAGAAATAATGGTGTTTAATGGTGAAAATAAGCTAGCAACAATTAGAAAAATCATAAGATAAGACTATGTCTATACCTAAGGTTCTTACCTTTGTACATTATGCTTTTATTATTTATTTTTCCGTAATTAGTTAAAGTACCCACTAAGCAATGCTTAGCGAGTTTAGTTTCTTCTAAACTCGTAGGCTATTAGCAAGGAGCCAGTAGCGAGCAGAGGAGTCCTGCGATCTGTCGGTCATCAACAAACTTAGGTGGTGCTTTTCATTTTGTATTTTGGTATTAGAAACCGGCATGTACTTATTTGAATAATACAAAGAGATAACTTGATGTAGCATGTAAATCTAGTAATGTATAATAACTGTATGGTTTTAAATTGAGTTGGGTTGTGAATATAGAAGTGTGAATTCTTCTTGCAGGATTGTAGTTGAGGTTATAAGGGTGGATTATTGGGAGTGTGCTTGAGTTGAATTGTGAAACAAAATATTTTTCAAAAATAAGAAAAATCAGTTTTGTTGACACTTGGGACCTAAAATTTTAAGGGAGACTCCGTCAAAATTGTTGAAATTTTTTTATAAGAAACATTAAGTAAGCTGACATAACCAGAGCTCGCATCCCGATGTAGCATTCCTCCCCGGCTTATTCGTAGGTCGGGAAGGGGTGTTACAATTTGTCATATTTTGTCATTTTAATAACATATTATGCTCATTTATATGCATAAGGAATCAATTGGATTACTTTTGAAAAATGACCAAATGAATATTAGCAAAATGACCATATGAATAGTAAATTCTGGTTTTGAACTCAACTTGATCCTTATTTTGAAAACATTGTATAAAATAATATACTTGACTAAAAACTCTAAAATTTTTACAGAATTTAGTTTTACATCTTAAAATCATTCCTTTAAAATTTCAGATCAAACTGGACACAAAATCTTGGTCAAGTAGTTCACCCAACCAGATTGCTCCAGTTGCCCTGCATCCTGGCAGCAGTTCTGACTTTTGTAAATTCTGTAAATTAAACTCAATCAATGCGATTCCAAATTATTTTTCTCAAATACTAGACTCACTAAACAACAACATATCCAAAATTCCCTTCAAGAACATTTTTCTATATTTAATTAAAATCATACAAGTCACAGCATTTCACTAATTCTAAAATAGAACAATTTCAAGAAAATGAACAAACTATTAGTTAAAGTACCAAACCTTGCTTTTTCTTAGTCCTTTATCTATATCACTTCCTTTCCTTCCTTGTCTCCTTGATTTCCTATGAAATTTAACATCACATATACAAAGGTAAGAACCCTAAGTATAGACATAGTCTTATCTTATGATTTTTCTAATGATTGCTAGCTTATTTTCACCATTAAACACCATTATTTCTTTTATCAAATCCTTCAAATAATTATTTCTTGAATTTTTCTCCAAATCTAGCTACATGAACCCTAATTTCAATCTCTTAAATTAACCATTAATCCATGAAACTAAATCTAGAGATAGGTTTCTCTTACCTTATAATCTTGTTTGTCACCAAAATCTTCAACCAAAAGCCTTAAACTTTGAAAAAATCACCTCCTTCTTCCTTCTCTTATGGTTTGGACGAGTTCACCATGTAAGAGAGGGCTTTTATATTCTTTCCTTAGCTTATTTTGATCCAAATGGCAGCCAAGAGAGGTTAAGATGTGTTGGTGTAAGTGTTGATTTCCCATTGGTACACCTTATGGCAAAAATGGTCACTTTTAATTGGTCCACTTGCCTTCTTCTTTTATCTATTTATTTGGCAAGCCATTAGGTTTCCTTTTATTCATATTTTGACCCCCTCAACTTTCTTGTGCTGTAATTTTATAGTCTAGGGTGTGAAAATACCAAAATACCCTCCAGCGATTAATCGATTGTAACTTTTAAACCGTGCATTTTCGGGAAAAATTGAAACCCACGGTTATGACCCGATTAATCTCAAGAATATTCTTCCGGGGTCGGATATGGCCACTATTAAGAACTTTCGACACTTAATTTTTAAGTTTACATAGTTGCCCCTAACTTTTGAGAAATTTTCACTTAGGTCCTCGGCTTTTCAAAAAATTACCTTTAGGTCCCGTCGACTTCACGGGCCTCCTTTGCACACCGATTTTATTTTTGACTATCTCGAGCCTCTATTTAACCACTTATTTATGTCCTTCTTACCTAATAACTAAACTTTGGGATGTGACATATGTGATGCAATGCATGTATGCATGTATGCATGGATGTATGTATGCATGGATGTAAAAGCAACAAACAAACAAACCAAAAAAGTATGAGCGAACCTTCCAACCTTATATCATCCATACATGAATGGCGAGTCTCTTTTCTTAGGTATATAGTCAACAAAATATCAACATGGAATTTATTTACAAAACAATTAACTCGGGCTATTTAACCAATAGTTGTATTTTCAAACTTAGAAGTCGGTCCATGATAATTCCTATTAAGTCTTAATCCATTAGGCCAACAAAATGATAGCTTTTATGATATATTGGAGTAAAACTAAATTAAGAGGTTTATCATAAATAGATTTCCCATTTAGAAAACCATTTAGAAAAATAACTAATGATTCATCCCACAAACAAGCCCATGATTAATGATTCTTGGTATAAATTAGGCCCATAATTGATTTTTGATTTTTTATAATTAACCTAAATAGTTTGTAAGCTCATTCAAAAAGATGGCTAGGGAAAATAATTTTGTTTCAAAGCCCACTATAAAAAATGTGTTTAAAAATGAATTTTAGCCTTTTGTATTTGGGTCATGAGATAGAAAATAATTTGTTTACCCATTTTAGAAAAATTTTATGTCCAAAGACCATCTTAAAATTTTTAAAATAATTTTGGTCTTTTGAATTTAAAGGAAAATTTTATTTTGAGCTTACAACATAATTAGGTCATATTAGAAAAAAAAACTGAATAGGTCATGGTTCAAACCAAGATATATCAATCGTAGTCAAACAATAAGTATTTGGGTAAAACCTAAGAAAGTAACTAGGTCAATTACATGAGCTTTAGTCTTTGGGTTATAAGCTTAGGTTCCCATAGCAAGAATATACCAAAAGGTACAAGACTATGAGTGGTTATGTTATACTTGATCACCTTACCTTGAGTGAAAGTATGATATCCCTTACATAACACAACACGAGTTATACGGACATCCTAACTCATGCACACAATGTAATCTAAATGATACAATGGACAATATCATAATAAGAAAAAAGTAAAATAATATTAAGACCAATGGAATCAACTTCTCTTATCCCTAATGGAGTCACTACTGTGAGCGGGGATTTTTGCCCCCACTCCCATGTAGAATGGTTCTTGTGACTTCGGCGCTGTTAGGCTCAGGGCCTTAAAGAACACGGGCCTAAAACCAGAGAAAATGGAGTAACCACCCAGACAGGCCGAAAAAATAGAAAGGGGTGGATGACTCGATTCCTAAGGAATCTCTCAACTCCCTAATAGGTTCGAAAAGTTGGATACGTATGGGAAGGTGAGAATGACCCAGCACTCCCATAACGCCTGGTTCTTTAGAATCGGCCTCCTTTTTAAGTCTAAATATTATTGAATTCTTAAATACTATAATATCATCCATAATACATGCAATTATCAAAATAAATAATCATCCATCATCTTTATTGAAATAAAGCAAATAAAATAGGCATCCATCCGTGGATGAAAACATGCCTTTACAATGTTCAATATTAAAAAACAAAATAAATAAGATAGGACACCTACCATTTGGTGAAAACATGCCCTTTACATTAATTCAAAACTTAAAGTAAATAAAATTATATTAAACTTAACAAATTAGGTACCAACAAAGTGAAAACATACCTCTTACATTATTAAAACTTAAATAATCAACCAAATTAAATCATTCAATCATTCACCATGAGCAAAACAAAAATAAATCATTCATAAAAATAAAACATTAATAAATATTCATTGAGACTTAAAACAATCATATCTAAATTAGGGTTTTTCAAGATAAAGTTAGGGTTTTTGAACTTTTATGACTAAATTAGAGATTTTAGGATAAAATTATGATTTTAGAGTTTATGGATAAAAAATGGTGATATTTAGGGTTTTGAAAACAAGATTAGGATTTTTAGGATTTTGATTTAAAAACTAGAAATTTTGGATAAAATTGGGGTTTTTTAGGGTTCACAAAATTAGGATTTTGAAATGGGGTTTGGATTAGGGTTTAGGTAAGAGTTTAGGAATCAGGGTTTTAGGTTTTCTGGCTATTAGGTTTTTGGTGTTTTGGTTATTTAGAAAACTGATTAAATGTTTTGGAAATCGGGACAGAATATGGTTTTACAAATTAGAGAAAATAGGTTTAGGGTTCTTGGTCTTTAAAACACAGATTAAGGTTTTATCAAAATTTGATTATTATAAAAACTCTAAGAACACTTTAACAAGGATCTTTAATAAATACTTATATGTCATATGCCTGTTGGACGTGCAAACAAAAAAAAAACTATTATGCTTACTGTATATCTGTATATAAACTAAAAGTTAAAAGAATGAACTTTAAAAAGATAGTTTGATAGATGAAATAATAATAAGTTGTCTCATTGTAAATTTAAATGAATTAAGTTAGAAAGACACATCTTCGTTTGTAGATTTCACCAAAATTAAACGTTGATACAATGCTTTTGATTGCACAAACCTAGAACTCTTGGTTGAATAAAACCAAGACAGTAGCTACTGCCTTGTTTGATAATGTTATCTCTGTCTTTGATGGCTTGTGTTTTCTGTTTGATAATTTTTTGGTTGTTTCTTTGCTTTGTGTCAATTCCAGTGTTGCTCCCTGCTGATAGTTGCTTTGTCTTTATATTTATAGAAGAATATCTTAGGTTAAAACCTTATAACCGAGTCTTTAACTTCCTGTTTAGAAATGGTTTTCTGAGGCATTTCGAATTAGACTATTTTTAATTTGAGAAAAATCATGAGCATATCTGATTAAAACCAATTTAATTCGAGGCAAACCAAGACCATGTCTAACTAAAACAATCCTAATCTGACATGGAATCAAAGTCCATATCAAATTGGCAATCCTAATTCGGCATGGACAAGCTCCATATCGAATTAGGATTGTCCTAATTCAATATGTTGTAACACCCTTATATCATATATACATACAATACATGTACCCAACATATGTAATATACGAATATATGATACAATAATGCCACAACCCATTTAATAAAATAAACCCTTACTTTTTGAAATCGTATAAACTTAAACCATTTAAGTGATGTTATATAAATAATAGATAAAATATTTCTTACTAAAACACATACATAACTTCATTACCAAATATTTATCCAAAACATTCTTGATAGTTTGTGATATATATACATATATACATCAAAATATAATTTAATATACATGAAGTCAATATGTACAAATATATAAAATATGTACATTGTAACATCCTCTGACAATTCTTATATAAAAACTATCAGAGAATGTTATGTTATACACTGTTCGTGCTCCAATAAATTCTTAGAAAACTCTCTTCATAATTAAAAATATAAAAATAATAATACAATCTGCATATCACAACACTTAAAGTCCAACATTTAGACCAATTTTTAATATCTCCAATATCGATCAGATAAACTTTATAAGTTCATCAAGTCAAATAAATAAACAATACATTTCTTTCAATATACTCATTCACTAGAATCTCAAACTTCATTCTCTAAATACATAAATCTTATTTTGTTTACACATTTATACAATCTCTCAAATTGCCAAATTGGAGTATCTAAATACATACACTTTATAACTTACGAATACAATAAACATAAGATCTTCATCTGTTATTAACTTGCTCCGATGTCTTGATACCTGCGTGTCAGAAAATAATTCTAACACGCTAAGCAAAGCTTAGTGGTGCTTGTATACACATATTTTATCACTTAATATTAAAGAAATATACTTATGAAAATATAGTAATAACACTTAGTTTTAAGGAGAATTTCAATATATGAACTCATTTCAGTAATAAATCAGCATACCATACTGATTATACAAAATAATAACTATCCTTGCATAAAAGTTATCATATAATACAATACTTTCGGTATTGCCTCTTGTCTCATTGAGAAGCAGTTTATTCAAGACTTGTTTTCTTATTTGATAACATTGTTCACAATACACTTATTTTGTTTTTCAATAAGTCTTTCTTTTCAAGTTCACTTCTAGTATCATTTCATTCAATCTATACTTTTCAGCACTTACATCTATTACTATACTTTAGAGCACTTTGTATCTCATATCATGTTATACACTTTCAATCATTTGATATACTTTGGAACACTTTGTATCTCACAACATTATATACACTTTCAATCATTTGATTAATTCGATACATTGAGCATAACATTTTCATTACTTTCATTAGAACTTTCACGTGTAAGCAGTAATATATATATTAGAATCCCTTTTTCACTGGAACACAATACTTCAATTTCACGTAATTGACTTATTTTAGTATTTTACATTTCTTTCATTAGTCACAACTATCATGTTCACATATATTTTCATTAATTATGCCCAAACATACTAAACTTATATCATAGGTTTGGATAACATGTTAGTGTAGCAATCTCAAGAATTGATAATGGCAATTATGCCCACTTTCACTTATAACACAATGTGTTCACTAAATGCACAAGGTGCCCACTATCACTGTGGCTATCCATCCTTTAGTTAGCCATTCAATCCAAAGCTAGATATAAATTGAATATGATTTGGGAAATTCATTAATTTTGATGAACACTACACTGTTTATTTCCTTTCATTGTTACTATACTCTTATCAACATTTAGTCGAATATATATATGTGTCACGTATCTAAAGTTGATCACTCGTTTTCATACATTTGACACATTAACACAAAAGTATGGACTATACACATATTAGTCTCATGTCATTGATTAACACTTGTTTATATAAACACTCACTTGTTTATATAAGCACTTGTTTATATCATTTCACTTGTTTATACCATGACCTTGGTACATTACTCTTAGCAACATTTAGTATTATATATATTTGTCACTTATCTAAAGTGTCTCACTCTTTTTCATGCATTTAACACATACACATGAAGTCTCAATACAATTATTCACATATTAGTCTCATTACTAGGCCCGTAGATCACAAATTACAAGCCAAAAATATTATTTAGGTACCCCACGGCTGTGGCATCTCAACCCCACGCCCATGGGATCCAAAATGAAGCTGTAACATAAGTTTGAAGACCCCACGGTCTTGGCCTTCAAGGGCCACGGTCGTGGCATCTAAAACTCTTCTGTTCTCTCGAATTTCTTTGAAGAAACAACATCACTTTCAACCCCACGGTCGTGGCACTCAATTGCCACGGCCGTGGCATTGATTTTGGGACTGTTTTCAGAGTAAAATCATGTATTCTGCACTTTTAACTTCATTAAACACAAACATATTGAAGATCTATGATAATAATTGATCAAACTCAATATTTTGACATAAAAAGTGTTCATAACAAATACCTTCACTTAATTAAACTTTTAACCATTTCATATGGATAAAAGCATGATCAAATCCTTCACTTCTCATCAATATATCTTTATACATAACTTAATCAATCAATTAAATAATTTAAACTTGTAAAAAGTCATATTTTTATAAAATATAAATCAAAAGCACATACCTTATTGATAATCACCACTTTTCCAACCTATTTTTCAGTTTTGATTCAACTCATAGAAAGAAAGAAGAAGAAAGAAGTGAAGATGATGATGATGGCGTGGAGAGAAGAAGAAATCAGAAACTTCTCCACACACACACACATATGCACATATATATATATATATATTTAATCTAGTGAGGGTAGGCTCATAATAACTATGGTGCACCCTCATTCTTAACCGTTGATTTTAAATCGAGTTTTAATCTCGTAAAACAGTAAAAATACTCTTTTCAGTAAAGTTTTAAGCTACACAATGTAATATTCTTTACGTGTAGCATTTATCCATCACACTTTTGTCACTATACACTATGCATTTTTCAATATTTGTTGAAATGTCCCTGATTAAAATCTTGACCATTACAATTCTCCCCCACTAAAGAAATTTCATCCTCAAAATTTACATACTATGGCACTAACTATTTTTTTTCAATAATTTCAATTTTCACATACAATCAATGATTTTATTAACTTACATAACATTTATTTATGTCTGATATCAAGCAACATAACACCTTCAGAATAATCATATTATAGAATTGTAGAAAATTATTCAACTCTACACACTTACACTGTTCAAACTCAATTCAGTAATTACCTTTAACTCTCTTTAGAAATTTAGTTTTATATATAATTTGTATCATTACATTCCACTGTTACATATATATATATATCTCGTTCTTTCTCTTATATACTGAACATTAAATCCTAGTTCCGGATAGCGGGTCACTGATGGCAAGTAAATGCCCACTGTATCATTATGGCCAAAGGCCCACTATGGCATGAATGCCCACTGTATATAATGTCACAGAGTGACCACTGAGAGAAAGGAACCAAAGGTTCTCTATAAAGCAAAGCGTCCACTGATGGCATAGCTGCCTATATCACTGGGACATATATAAAAAAAATGTCCTCTATGGCACAAAATGCCCACTTTCGATATGGAACATAAATGTTCTCTATGGCACAGAGTGCCCACTGTCAATATGGGACATAAGTGTCTTCTATGGCACAGAGTGCCCACTGTCAATATGGCATAAAATGCCCACTATCACTTTGAATATTTACCCTTTAGCTAATCCGGAAACTAGATTTAACATCAGTATTATTTCTTTTAATGGTACAAAGTATTGTCAATTATAATACTTTGAAATATAACACTTTCTCTTTGAATGGAATATAACACTTTCTCTTTGAAATGTTTGTTTCTTACTGTAAATGTATAAGATATAAACAATCATTTCAAACACAACACATATACACATTATGCTTGTTTTCAAGTAGTTCGTTTGATTTTAGTTATTCATCAATCTTTATCTTTTCAAATCATTTTCATGTTTCCACTGTAATAATGAAATCTATAAATATTTCCACTCTTTACTTGTTTAATTCTTTTCTTAACATATTAAGAATTCATCACTATTCTTTCACTTTAAGAATACATGTACATTTATACTTTATTTTCTATGTCTCATACACACATTCACATACACACACATATATGTATATATTACTAACTTGTTCTATCTTACATCATTTCACTAAAAGGGTTCACTACCTTCACATTTCAGTACATTCTTTTCTTTTTACATTATCATTTCCTTTCTTTCCATTTGCAATCAATTAGTATTAAGTAACTCTTTAACACTTCTATATATATAATCTATACCTTGGCTTTAATTACCAAATAATATTAAAATCACGTATTTCGTAAATACACAATATGTAAATCTCACATTCTTACTTTCATTACTCAATCCATTTGTATATACCTCTTTAGTTTCATTAACTTGCTCTTCACATTATATACAATCATTACTGATTTATCAATCTATCATGCTTTTCACTTTACTTCAGAATTTATCTTATTTCATCATGAAGATGTTAAATCCACTAATCACTTGTACTTGTCTTTTATCTTTTCTCTACCTTTACACTTCCTTCACATATCCAATTACATTTGTTCATACTTTCCTCACGTTCTCTTCACATTTCAGTTTCATCATTTAATGGATTGATTTCATTTCAATCTTATAAGCAATCAATTATAACTATGTTTCAGATGTATTTAATAACTCACTACTGATTCCACCCATAAACCCTACTCTGTGAAAGTATACACATTACTAAACTTTTGTAGAACAGAAGTATACATAGCCAGATACATAACCATGCGAATGGTCTTGCACGTCTCTACTGAAATTTATTTTCAATGTTTTAAGGGCACAAATATATGCATGTCCATATGAATGCTCAGGTATCTCACTATTGGAATTTCTTCTCAATGTTTGAAGAATAGACATTTGCACAACTATATATGCATGACTATACACATAATCATGCATATCTCTGCTCGAATTTCTTTTCTTAATTTAATCAATAAATTATCATTAATTCAACTCATACAAATTGAGGAAACAAGATCCTCAAAGCACAATCATATTCAAATCTCAATTTCCATAACCCTTTCAACCTTATTTTCTTTCACAACTTTATATTAACTCATAAATGATTCAATGATAGATTGAATCATTGTTCCAGTTAAATACACATTTACATATTGCACAAAGAACTTTACTATCATAGAAGTAAAGTTTTATACTCTTATTTTTTTTCACAATTATTTATTAAATCATATCTTTCACAAGTACTGGTGTTTTATTAATTCACAACTCTCTTTTCATAATAAACTCAAGATCATTTTATTAAATAGCACTCAGTATTATTCAAGCACTAGTCACTCTTTACCAATACTCTTCCATTACTTTTCATTTCAATCTTTTGTTTTGATAATGTTTTAGAAGGCAATAGAAATCTTTCAATAAGTTTTAGGCTTGTTATCCAATATACTCACTTGTACAATAGTTTCGATACATTCACGTGCTTTTGTTTAACTATCACTTCAATCCTTAACGTTGAATCATTATAAAAACAATTACTTTTGACACTTTAACACTTCATTATCCATATTTCACATTCAAAGTATAGTTCGAATTCATTTCGAGCTATAAGGGTATTTTCATAATTTCTTACCTCTTCAAAATCTTTTTCCACTATACGGATATTATCCATACTGGGATTTAATATTACTCTTATTAAGACTTATTTAACCTTATCACTATCAATTTCAAATGCTCTCATATCGTAGTCACTCCACTTTGACAGTCATATATTCACTCACTTAATGTAGAACATCAATACTTAATGTTGTACAACATGACAATTCTCATTCTCGTAAGAAATTTCATGCTCAAAATTTATCTATCTGTCATAATTTATTCCTCTGATTCCAATAAATTATTACACTTTCACTGTGTTACTTTGACATATCTCTTTCACTAATCATATCTTGTTTTCTTTTCACATCATTCTTTATCACAAATAGATCTAGTGCGCTCCAAACAATATACTACAAATTGTCTATCAATTCTTAGTAAACATTCTATTACTATAAACATATGGAATATCAATTGTGTCACAACATATATCCACTTATTCACTTCACATAACTTAGACAATTACATTTCACTTCTTCCATAACTCCACATGCTAGAAACGCCTAAACCACGCTCTGATACCACTAATTGTAACATCCTCTGACAATTCTTATATAAAAACTATCAGAGAATGTTATGTTATACACTGTTCGTGCTCCAATCAATTCTTAGAAAACTCTCTTCATAATTAAAAATATAAAAATAATAATACAATCTGCATATCACAACACTTAAAGTCCAACATTTAGACCAATTTTTAATATCTCCAATATCGATCAGATAAACTTTATAAGTTCATCAAGTCAAATAAATAAACAATACATTTCTTTCAATATACTCATTCACTAGAATCTCAAACTTCATTCTCTAAATACATAAATCTTACTATGTTTACACATTTATACAATCTCTCAAATTGCCAAATTGGAGTATCTAAATACATACACTTTATAACTTACGAATACAATAAACACAAGATCTTCATCTGTTCTTAACTTGCTCCGATGTCCTGATACCTGCGTGTCAGAAAATAATTCTAACACGCTAAGCAAAGCTTAGTGGTGCTTGTATACACATATTTTATCACTTAATATTAAAGAAATATACTTATGAAAATATAGTAATAACACTTAGTTTTAAGGAGAATTTCAATATATGAACTCATTTCAGTAATAAATCAGCATACCATACTGATTATACAAAATAATAACTATCCTTGCATAAAAGTTATCATATAATACAATACTTTCGGTATTGCCTCTTGTCTCATTGAGAAGCAATTTATTCAAGACTTGTTTTCTTATTTGATAACATTGTTCACAATACACTTATTTTGTTTTTCAATAAGTCTTTCTTTTCAAGTTCACTTCTAGTATCATTTCATTCAATCTATACTTTTCAGCACTTACATCTATTACTATACTTTAGAGCACTTTGTATCTCATATCATGTTATACACTTTCAATCATTTGATATACTTTGGAACACTTTGTATCTCACAACATTATATACACTTTCAATAATTTGATTAATTCGATACATTGAGCATAACATTTTCATTACGTTCATTAGAACTTTCACGTGTAAGCAGTAATATATATATTAGAATCCCTTTTTCACTAGAACACAATACTTCAATTTCACGTAATTGACTTATTTTAGTATTTTACATTTCTTTCATTAGTCACAACTATCATGTTCACATATATTTTCATTAATTATGCCCAAACATACTAAACTTATATCATAGGTTTGGATAACATGTTAGTGTAGCAATCTCAAGAATTGATAATGGCAATTATGCCCACTTTCACTTATAACACAATGTGTTCACTAAATGCACAAGGTGCCCACTATCACTGTGGCTATCCATCCTTTGGTTAGCCATTCAATCCAAAGC
This sequence comes from Garcia nutans, assembly GCA_947685225.1. NCBI lineage: Eukaryota > Viridiplantae > Streptophyta > Magnoliopsida > Malpighiales > Euphorbiaceae > Garcia > Garcia nutans. Next base: position 17,105,087 of record CANTUV010000023.1, on the reverse strand, counting down.
TAGATATAAATTGAATATGATTTGGGCAATTCATTAATTTTGATGAACACTACACTGTTTATTTCCTTTCATTGTTACTATACTCTTATCAACATTTAGTCGAATATATATATGTGTCACGTATCTAAAGTTGATCACTCGTTTTCATACATTTGACACATTAACACAAAAGTATGGACTATGCACATATTAGTCTCATGTCATTGATTAACACTTGTTTATATAAACACTCACTTGTGTGAACACTCGAATTTTGAGGCTCGAAAAGCCGGCTTCCTCAGACTGCAAAAGATCCAGCCGGACTGGACGTCCCCGGTAAAATTCACCGAAAGTATGTCTTCATGGTACTTGAAACGTCCGGAACGACGCAGGGATCACAGGTATGGTCTCGGAATAATTTTTGGAGGTCCGCAGCTCCCAGAAAATCAGTTTCAACGGAAAAAATGCGGATTTCGGTGCGATTTTTGGGGGTGAGCCGCTGGGACCGGCGGTCCGACCGCCGTCCGTGTCCTTTTCCCATTTTTCCGGCGAGCCGCCCGGTCCGACCGCCAACCCCGGAGGTCCAACAGCCGGACCAGCGGTCCGACCGCCGTCCAGTCCGAATTTTGCCTATAAAATGCTGCTAAGTTTTCAAAAATGAGGTGAGACTTTTTCGGGTGGGCCTCATGCTGTCGAATTCGTTTCACGCCTAAAAAACTCTTATTGGACTTTTATTTGCAAGAATCTAACCTCGTGTGGCAGGGATTAAGAATCATATTTCAAGATCTAAGAAAACAAGACCTGAAACTTCGAAGTGGAAGGACCATAAACAAGGTAGTATGATAATTTATTATTTGTCAATTTAAGCATGTCATAAAGCATCTTATCTTCTTCTTAATTTCTTTTCGGTCAAAGACCTAATCCTTTTAGGTCTAAGGCCTAATTAACTAATCAATCAACACTTCGGCATGAAGCCGCGAATCAATCAACTTTTTGGCACGGAGCCTAAATTGTATCTTTTTGGTACAAAGTACCTAAATTTCACAATTAAAATCAATCTTTTGGCCAAAGGCCTAAATTGCACGATTTTGGTACAAAGTACCTAAATTTAACAAATTTGCACCAAGTGCTAAAATTAACAACTTTGGCAAAAAAAAGCCCGACAAATGCACGAAGCATACACACACACATGCTTGAAACATAATTTTCATCGCCTTTAAATAGGCTTTTCCAAACTACATGGGCTTTAATCTCTTATAAAAATGAGAGTATGTAGGCATATTTGAGATTCACCTCAAATAACAAGTCCACAATTTATCAACCATCTCTTCTTCTTCCTTTATATTTTTCTTTTGGATTCATTTCTTATTTGACAAATTAATCAAATACATGACATAGTCCCCGAATCCTCCTTGGGTTCGTAGATTATATGCCTTTACATTGGATACGTTAATTGGAGTCAGACAAGGGTTTTCTCAGCTTTTCCCTTCGGACAAAATAAACTGAGTGGCGACTCCGAACAACAAGTGAACGTTCATCCGAATCCTTTTCGGGTGGAAACAGAGGTTCACAAATTGGCGACTCCACTAGGGACCATAAAAATGATTTATGGGATTCTAGTGGACTACTATTGCTTATTTGATTAATTTGACACTAGGGACCATGAAAATGATTTATGGGATCCTAGTAACTATGGTTTATTTGATTGACTGGCCCTTCTTTAGGGTATTTTTATTTATTTTGCAGATACCTTAGCAATTGTTGTCCTTTCTTTAAGGACATTAGAATTGAAAAAAAAAGAGAATCTTTCTGGGGACCATAAAAAAAATAATAGATAATAAAAAAATAATAATAAAAATAATTTATGGGATCCTAGTAGACTATTATTCATCTGACTAACTTGCCCTTCTTTAGGGTACTTTTATTCATTTTGCAGGGTACCCTAGCAATATATATCCCCTCCTTGGGGATATTGGATTGAAAATTGACAAAAGGAATCTTTTTCCTTTAATGGACCTCTTGTTTGACTAATTGTGCATTTATCTTGACATTCAGAGAATCTTTTTCTCTTGCATTATATGGGGGAATCCTTTTCCTTCATTTCATAAAAAATTATTTTCAAATGAATTTCTTCTCTTTCTGTTCAAAATGCTGAGTCTGGATAGCAAGTAGCGCTGACCGGCAGGTCTCCTTGATTATGCCGGCGGACAGCCAAAGCGTCCTCCCTCTTGTCGCAAACCATTCCAATCCTTTTGGAGTGGCCCATAAGTAATCGTACTGTTGGACCCACGCGAAACTCCTTGTTTCACATGTGGTTAGGTATATCTTACTCGAGACTCAAGGGTCCCTATGATGAGCCAATTCTCTATTTTTTCATGAACAATAGAACCTTCCTTTAGGTTGTATGTACCCCATGATAGTGCCACATACCATTAAAATGAATTATGATGTGATGAAGTGCATTCATGCAACATGACAACATTATTTTGGGGGAAAATCTTTTGGGGAAAACTTTTGATGTATACAAGTGGACCAAGAGTTCTTCCTACCCTACACACTACCCTAATCCTTTACCCTTAACCTTTGCAGGTATCCACTGTCCGTGTGCCTTCACCCACACAAGCTACACCCGCTCCAACTGTGCAATCACCCACAAGTCCTGTTACCTCAATTTCACCAACTGCTCCAATTACTGAAATGGCTACTATTGAACAGATTAAAGCCTTGCTAGATGGACAGGTTAAGGAAATTGAAGCTAGAATGCAAGAGAGAATTGATGAAGCTTTAGCTGCCCAAAGGGTAGCCATCCTGGCTGAATTAGGAGGGGCACCAAAGACAGCCACTACTTCTGAAAATTTGGGGAAAGAACCTATTGTGGGGCAAACTAGTACCCCCATGACTGCTCAGAACAATACCCTGTCATCAATTTGGAGGATCCACCCTCTAAAAATGAAACTAATGAACTGAAAAAGAAACTTGAATTGCTTGAAAGGTCAATCACTGCCATGAAAACTCATAAAGAGGTGGTAGACATGGATTCCTTATCCTTGTTTCCCCAAGCTAGATTGCCTCCAAAATTCAAGATGCCTGGGATGGACAGATTTGATGGGACCACTTGCCCTAAAACCCATTTGAAGATGTATGTGGGGGCCTTGAGCCCTTTGGGTTTAAATGATGAGCTCTTTGCTCAACTCTTTCAACAATCCTTGACTGGGGCTGCCCTAAAATGGTTTGTAAGCCTGGACAGTGCTAAGATTAAGACCTGAGAAGACATCTGCAATGCATTTAACACTCAATACCACTACAATATTGAGGTGGATGTCACTAGAAGAGAACTTGAGACTACCAAACAAAACAACAATGAACCATTCTCCTCGTTCCTTACGAGGTGGAGGGCAAAAGCCGCCCAAATGATCAATCGCCCTTCAGAACAGGGGCAGATTGATATTATAATCAGGAATTTAAGGCCTACATATCAAGCTCAACTGCAAACCCAATATCTACCTACTTTCAAATCGCTCATTGCGACTGCAACCAAGGTAGAAGATTTGATACAATTGGGTAAGATAGTAGATGAGGGAGCTACTTCGAAATATAAAAAACAGGGCCAAACTGCTTCCTCAAGCAAAATCAATGAAGTGGCCAATATTGCCCCTGCGAATCCTTTACGTGTGGGCAATCTTGGGCAGAGAAATCAGCCAAGAAGGCAGTATACCGACCTTGGGGTGCCCCTTCATCTAGTGTTTAAAAAGGCCGTAGAAGGGAAGTATTTGAAGCCTTTGGACCCAAGGCCACCTCCAAACCCATTACCCGCCAGTTATAAGGCTAATGAATATTGTGAATACCACCAAGGAAAAGGGCATAGAACAGATGCTTGCTGGACTCTGAAAAACCGCATCCAGGATTTGGTGGATAGGGGTGACATCATTCCTCTCAGAAGTCAACCGAACATTAATACTAACCCTTTGCCTAATCATTCCATCCACGCCATCACTGTGGAAGAAGAGCTGTTTGATCCTTTCAAACTTCTCTTAGAAGTGAATGACGTGTATGTGTTGGATTTGAATGACCTTGCTGAAGAGGTCGACGCTTTGACAAGAAGCGGAAGGCAATATCAACCGCTTGACTTGGGAAAAGCCCCTACAACCTCAAATCCCCCCATAAGAAAACACCTGAACCAAAGGAAGACCCTGTCCTCACTCAGCTTAAACAAACTCAAGCTAAGGTGTCAATTTGGGAGCTCCTTGCTTCCTCATTCCCACACCGTCAGGCTCTCAGCGAAGCTTTGAGTCAGCTTGATACATCAGTAGACACAAGCCCAGAAGCTTTGGTAGCCACTTTCTGCAACCCCATTTTGGGGTGGTGTATCAACACAAGAGGTATGATGAAGAATGCCATTATGTGACATATAGGATTGAAAAGAACTAGACAAATATTCCTTGGCATTATCACTCAGTAATATACAAATAGATTTCTGAAATTGAGTTTTAATTTCAGCACAAAATGAACAAAATATAGAAAATATCTCATAACGATGTTTCATTAAATAAAGCCAAGTAACACGAGAAAAATCATCCACAAAAGTAACAAAATACCTATAACCAGTTTGGGAAGTAACAGGACATGGACCCCAAACATCATAATGGACTATCTCAAAAGGGGACGAAGCTCGTTTATTGACTCGAGACATTAAATGTGAACGATGATGTTTAGCAAACTGACACGACTCACAATCCAAAACAGACAAAGACTGAAATTGCGGATATAACTTCTTTAGGGAAGATAAAGAGGGGTGACCAAGCCGACAACGAACTTCAAAAGGAGAGATAACACTAGCACATGCCAAAGAGGTTGATATTTGATCATCCAAAAGATACAGGCCATTCGACTCACGTCCTCTACCAATAATCTGCTTCGTCAAAAGATCCTGAAATACGCAAAAGAAAGGAAAGAAGGTGACACAACAATTCAATGTTTGAGTGATTTTGCTTACCGACAATAGATTAAATGAGAATTTAGGCAAACACAAGACTTTGGACAAATGAAGGGATGGAGTGGGATTGGCAGTACCAATACCAGTAACAGAAGTCTTAGATCCATCAGCTAAAGTAACATTCCTACGAAATTTATCAGGTTCCTTTAATGAAGATAAGAGACTAGGGGTACCTGTCATGTGATCTGTGCACCCAGAATCAATAACCCATTTTGATGAGGCAGACATAAGACATGTGTTAGGTGTACCTGAATTGGCAGCAGCAGCAACAGATGAATCAACAGTCTTAGATGAACGGAATTGAGATAATTCAGCATATTCTGCAGCTGAAATGGTCAAATTCCCGGATTCCTGAGTAGCCATATTCGCTCTATGTTGTTTGTTCAGTAGCTTCTTGCAAAACCGTTTAGTATGAACCGGCTCATGGCAATAATAGCAAACAACAACTGAATCCCGATTACTACCACCACGATTATTGCCTCCTTTACCTTGGTTCCCATGTTGTCCTGAATCACGACTCACAAGAGCACTTTGAATAGGAGGTAAAGAAGCAACAGGATTAGAACTTTCGTTGCGTAGCACACGAGAAAAAGCTTCTTTCAGATTCGGAACTTCACTGCTAGAAAGGATTTGAGATTTGGCAGTCTCAAATGTAGGAGACAATCCTGCAAGAAAACTCATAACCACCATTTGCTCTCTTTGGGTTTGCTGAACCTTAATGTCAGAACTCATTAAGTTCTTCATAGATCCTCTTCACCTCAGCAAAATATACTTTAAGAGGCCTATCCTGCTGCTCTACTCGATATAATGCCTTACATGCATCATACACACGATTCAAGTTTCCTTTACCCGAGTACAATAATTCAAGGTACTCCATCAACTCTTTAGCATACTCACAATGACCAATTAAACCAACTACATCACTGCCAATGCAATTTTTAATTTGCAAAAACAATCTAGCATCTTTTCTTTCCCAAGCTTATTTATCCTTACCATCTGGTGGATCATTAGTCAGGTGATCATCTTTTTCAACACTCCTTAAATAAATTCTAATAGTTTTGCTCCAATCTAAAAAATTATTTTCATTCAATTTATGATCTGTGATTCGATTAACCACTGGAATAACATTAGTGACAACAGTTTTTGAATCTCCCATAATGCAAGGCAAGGACCACACAACAAATCACAGAAAACAGTAACAATAGCAGAACAAAAAATAGAGAAAACAGCACCTGACTAAGGCTGGACCAGCAGAATACGAAAACACTACCAAAAACAACCCCGAACCAGAAAAAACGATCGCCGGAAAATTCCTCACGCGAAACCACGCGCCGGCGCGTGAATCTGCAGGTAAAAATTCAAACGGCGCGTGAGCCTCACTCGCCGAACCTCAGGCCGCCGAATTTCGGAAACAGGCCGATCTGAGACCTGCGCTTCTGCCAGGAAAGGCTGTGATGAAAAGAAAACAGTCTAGATAGATGACCTAGACCGGACAGCACAGTCACTTTGTGAACAATACCAAAACAGAGAAAGAACTCTCTCGAATGCTCTCCAAACAGAGCAACAAAATTCACACTAGCTCTCTGATACCATGTTGAATCTCAAAAGAGAATAATTGTCTATATTCTTATGAACATTACACAGTATACATATATACAGGATTCTAGACTAAATTAAGGTAAGTCCTAAATCTAATCCTATAAATAATATATACATTTGACTTTCCATAACAAGGAGAAAAGACAGCCCTATGGTGCTTAGCCAATTCACAAGATTCACATCTCAAATCAACAATTTTATTCATGAATAATTTTGGAAACAATATTTTCAAATACTGAAAATTTGGGTGTCCTAAATGATAATGCCATAACATAATTTTGTTCTTACTATCAACATTAGAAGCAGAAGTGCAACAACTTTTCTCCCTTCCAATACCAACTTCATCCCAAATATAGAGACCACTATCTTGCTTAGCACCCCCAATCGTCCTCCCCGAGATTAAATCCTGAAATTCACAATGAGAGGACAAAAAATTAATTTGACAGTTATGATCAAGTGTGAGTTTGCTAACAGAAAGAAGATTGTATGATAAATTAGGGATATGAAGAACATTTTGAAGAGTTAGAGAAGAGAAAATTGGAACTGTCCCTTTCCCAGCAACTGTGGCAAAGGAACCATATGTAATTCTCACTTTCTGATTTCCTGCACATGGAGTGTATGACGAAAAAAATCTCGAAATTTCAATCATATGATTAATGGCTCCTGAATCTAGTATCTAGAAGTTTTTTGGTTTGGAACAAAGGAGGGCTCTAGAGATAAAGTTACCTGATTGTGCTAAAAATAAGAGTTGGTTTGAGATTGAAGCATTTTATACAGTTGGTCTAGATGTTCCTTTGTGAAAAGAAAAGGACTTGTTGGATTTGCTGACTCTTGTTCATTACTGACTTGACCTATCTGAAGAGCTCTGCCATCTCCCCCTGCCTTGGAATCTCCTCCAGTTCTCCTTTTCCAGTTTGGTGGCTTCCCATGGATTTTCCAACAAGTGTCTCGAGTATGCCATGGTTTCCCATGGTTTCTTTGCTTCTAATTACAAATGCAAACCAGTCAATGGAATGAGTTTCATCATTACTATTCCTCAACATCACATGCTTTCAGGCTTCCTCGCTCCTTATTTCTGCAAAGACTTCTCGTATTGAGAGCAAAGGTCTTCTCCCTAGTATACGTCATCTAACTTCATCAAGATCCTTATTTAGTCCTACCAGGAACATAAATACCCAACTTCTCTCCACTTTCCTTTGATATCTTGTACTATCATTTGGGTTTTCTCATTTTTCTTTCTCAAATAGGTCAAGCTCCTGCCATACTGCCATCATATCATTGTAATAGGTAGTCACATCGCGATCTCCTTGCTGCATCTTCCGCATCCATGTGTTTAGCTCAAATAGTTGAGCATAATTATCCAGGTCAGAATAGGTTTCCCAGACAGCTTCCCATACATCACGGGTTGTTGGCAAAAACAAAACATAAATGGTTTTCCAATCCTGAGCTCCATGGAATTAATCAATCATGTTGTTACCATAGAGTTTTCTGACCTCCATTGTTTGAACTTGGAATCATTCTCTGCTGGCTTTGTTACTACTTCCCCATTGAGATACCCTAATTTCCCCTTGCTGTCAATCACCAAACGGATGGACTGGGACCATTCAAGGTAATTTTTTCTATTCAGTTTATAAATGGTGATTTGCAGGGAACAGACTGTTGAAGACTTACAGGATTTAACTAGGTTTCTACTCCAGTTGAGGTAGAGTTGTTGGGGGCATTGAAAGAAGTGGAAGAAGTGCCTGATCCAACCATGGCAGCCTTGAAGTTCATGGTTGAGCCTTAGGCTCTGATACCATATCGAATTTCAGAGATAAGTCTGGAAGAAAAAATGATAATTATCCTTTTTATATATCAGCTGTTTACATTTTTAAATAGATATAGAAAATAACTAACTTGAGTTCCTTAGATAACTAGGACTTTTATTCTACTGGTTTAAACCTATCCAAACTCCTCAAGATAGGTTTCCTACATCTAAACCAATTCTATCACACATTTCCATAACTAAGACTGGGGGGTACCTTTAATGAGAGACAGTTTCGTCTTGGGTATGAGCCAACCCAAATACCCCCTCTGGCTTCCATCGAGGTGGCTAAACCCATAATCTTTCTGTTCTTGTGGCATGGGTGTTGGTAGAAGACCTCTCGCTGGAGGGATTGGAGGTCTCTCTATGGGAGAGGTATCCTCGAAAGCTGACTTCTTACCATTTGCCCATATTCTCCATCATCTCCATCATCTTTGTTTCAGCTGTTCGAAGCATAGTTGATCGTATGCCCATTGTTGCTTGGCCTTAAAGGCTTGGCCTTCTTTCTGTATTGCTTCAATCTGCAGATAAACATCTATAAGTCTAGCGCCAATCTCATCAGTTTCTTCTATTTTTGTCCTTCTCCAGTCATTAGGTTTCTTGTTTCCTTAGCAGTTTTACTCATTTGGATAAAATCATATTGAGCCTAGACCGATGCTCTATTATCAATTTGTAACATAAACTGAAGTTAGCTACCAAGTCAGACAGATATTAAGGATTAGAATGGCAGAAGGATAAGAAATAGGTTTTGGGAAGAAGAGGAAAGGGGAAAGAGAAGACAAGAAGGGAAAGGATGAGAAGAGCATAAAGAAAAAGATAGGGAATATTCAAATATTCATTCACTAATTGATTACTACCTTTTTACAGGTCACTACATATAGGAATATTAATTAGCTATAATACAAATTACAATCCTCCTTATAGCAATCCCTGCCCAGGTTGCTACACCCCATTTGTCTCTTTTCACTACTTTCATCACCACCATCCATCACTCTCATACCCTTGATCATTCTTTTCTTCCTTTTGTATGTTACAGAAAATTGCCCCAATCCAGGCTTGCTCTAGCCATTGACAATACCCTCTATTGCTTGGGAAACCATAACCATGGACTTTTAAGCAACTGCCAAAGTCCAAGGGATTTCACATGATATTTAGTGATAGTTGACAGCTTCACAAAATTAGCTCGCTTCATCCCTCTCTCGCATCCATTTAAAGAAGCAACAGTACCCAAGCACTTCTTTAACCACATCTGTAAGTTACATGGCCTTCCTCAATTTATCATTTCTGATCATGATAAACTCTTCATTAGCCTATTATAAAGTGAACTTGTTAAGTTGTTAGGAATTAAATTGCATATGAGCACTACCTACCATCCTCAAATTGATGGTCTAACAGAAAGGCTCAATAGGGTCCCCTTGAAAATTAATTGAGATGTATAGCTCATTTGCAACCAAATATAAGCAATGTTGGAGTTAGCAGAATGGTGGCATAATACCAATTATCATTCATCCATCAACATGACACCCTTTAAAGCACTACATGGCCATAACGTTTTCCTCCTACTGTCCCTAACACTTTTGGCGAAGTTGTTGTTGTGGAGGAGTTGATGAAAGAGAAAGAGGTTGTACAAGCCCTCCTTAAAAAAAATTTAAGGAGGGCTCTTTGCTTACCGAAAGAGAAGTGAGAAGGAACTTATGGTGGGTGATATAGTGTACTTGAGATTACAGCCTGATAGGCAAACTTCCATATCTATGAGGAGGAATTCAAAATTGGCAACTAAATAGTATGGACTATATGAGATCATTGAGAAGATCGGCCCTGTAGTTTATAAATTAAAGTTGACACCAACTTCAAAAATCCACCCAATTTTTCATGTTAGCTTGTTAAAGAAAAAACTTGGCTCTAATGAAGTTCCAGTAACTCAACAACCTGAAATGCATAATGGAGAAGTAATCACCGGACTTGAGAAATTCTTGAACTCAAGGGTGATTTTAAGGAACAGCCATATACACAGCAAGTATTGGTTAAATGGATTCATCTTCCAAGTATAGTTTCAACTCAGGAAGACCTAAGCTTCACTGAGAAACAATTTCTTGACTTTATGCATTCTTGAGGACAAAAATGGCTTAAAGGAGAAGGCATTGTCACATATAGAAGGATTGAGTAATGATGAATTTATGATTAGCTATAGATAGAACAAAATATAAAAACGCTTAATTTCTAGAATTCCAATAGGAGTAGGTGGTAAAGGAAGAGAAAATAGGAGAAAATTCAGATTCCTCTATTCTCTCTTCTCCCTTGCTTCTGCCTATTTCTCCCCTTATTCTATGTTTTCTTCCTCACTCTTCTGAATCCCTATTCTTCTTCCTTATTCTTCTAATCAATCTTAATACATTAAGTTCATTGTTATGCCATTACACAAAGTAGCCAAGAAACAAGCCACTCCTGCTACGAAGCCTACACCAAGCCTATTCAAGAAAAAAACAATGTTAGAGGTGCAATGAGTCAAGCTACTTGTAAGCAACTGAAAATCGATTACGACATATTTGAATTTGACCTCAAGCTTACTCTACGTTGTTCAAGTCTTAGCTTGATACTAATAAACAAGTTTAAAGGAGTTGAGTCCCGCTCAATCCCTGAGTATTCTGATCAAATCAGGTGAAAGTATTAACTTGGCTCATTTCGATCATGTCCCTCCAAGTTGCGCAAGGAAACAAAAGGTTAATGCAAGTCTAAAAATTAAACCAACAGAAAAATAAGATTAAATAAAATAGTCTAGCTCCTCCCATTGATTTCAAGAAAATCCCAAGGAAACAGCAACTCAAAATATGCAAATTAATAATATAGATGCAAGCACAATGACCAAAATTGCAACAGTCAAAAATCTTCATCAGCCAGTAGTTGAATAAACCCTAAAACTGCTGTCCACCAGCGATATCAAACTATAACCTTGAAAAGGAACAAACAAGTATTATGAATCCTTTGAGCTAGACATCATCTATTTTACATCTCCATTAGTTCTGTATCCAAAATTGTTAAAGCATGCATTCCAGCATAATCATAATACTTGAAAACTTAAAGCTCTTAAATCATAGAAACACTAATAACTATTGAGGTCATAAGAGTTAAAGTGATTTCTTTTTTCTCTTTTTTCCTTGGTAATTCCATAAGCTTTACAGCAGGATTAGCTCTCCTCTTTTCTCATCCGATCCGAATCCAAATCAATCAAAACAATACATTTTCTCATTCAAATGGAACAAGCTGGACTTCACTCAAGAAACTTCGTAGTTTTTCTCGATTCCACCCCCACCAAAAAGAAAGGCATTAATTTTCTCAAACGCCAAGTAGTTATTCACTTCCTTGCCTTTCTAAGACTTGAAAAACTAAATCACACAAACAATGTAGACCAAACTAGAAACAAAGCATAGCAAAACAGAAAGTACTCGTGAGATTCTCACTTGCTTGGAAGAAATTTTGTTCGAACAAGAAGATTTTCTACGAAGCAATGTTTCCTTCCTCTTCCTAGGGCGCCCTCGCTTAGCCTGCAAAACAGAAAAGGAAAAGGGAAAAAACCCATTAAGAGTTAATACAAATACAGACCATCTATTGTGAAACAGCACGGAGAGAGAGAGAGAGAGAGAACCTTCCCTTTGTTCACTTCAGGAACAGCCATAGGCTTGCGAAACAGTGGCAATAACCCAGAGAAGACTCTACTCAGAATATAGAAATTAGGAAGTGTGGAATTTATATTCAAAATGAGAAAGAGTCAAGAGATACATATAGAAAGTGGCTTAGATGAAGGAGAAGATGAAAAGACCGTTTGATTCAAATTTTATTCTGACACTGCATAACTTGTCACTTCACAGTTCCGACGTTATGCGTAATAGACTAGGGTCTCAACGTTTTAAAAATCAACTTAAACCCATCAAAGCAAAAATTCAATCCAATATTATAAATTAAAAAAAAAACAGTGGTTTATTACTAGTATGATTAAGTTAAATTAAAATTATATATTTTGATTTATATGTATTTAAATTTAACTTTTTATAATAATTTTTACTTAATTTTTTATAGTAATTTTGAAAAGTTAGTTTTTATTTTTTTAAAATTAATTTTTATTACATAATATATAATTTTTTATCTATTTAAAATAAAATTATTCTTTCTAGTCTCTTAATGCATAAAATTGAAATCTAATTTTATATTATAAAAATATTTTTAATTTATATAATATTTATTTTTTACTTTTCATATCTTGAATTAATTGTTCAAATTAAAATATAATAATATAAATTTTGATTATTTCTAATCTTATTTAGGGAATTAAACAAATTAATACACCTACATAAAGCAATAATAAATTTTATACTCTACTTACTTTAACTAAACCTTTTAGGATAAAATTATCATTTAATCTGAAAAAACAATTGACAAGTAAGTAAAAGAAAAGGTTTCTCCTTCTCACTCTCTCTCCCTGAGCTCGTTCCCCTCAGCTCGTTTCTTTCTCTTTATTTTGCCATACGAATTCAAATTTTCTTCTTTTTGTTTGACATACTAATTAAAGTTTTCTCTTTATTTTCTGTTGCTCTCCTCTCTTCTTACAACTCTATCTTGTTGTGGCGACTTGATCTGCTCCTTAATCAATTAAAATTGGTAAACTTAATTTTTTTTAACCATATATATCTTTTTATTTTATGAATAAAAATTTAATCTGAACAAATATGATGAAATATGAATAATGCATGTATGTTTATATTTTGGGGTTTTGAAAATGACGTTGTATTATACTTGAAGAGAACTTATTTTATTTTGTCTTTTTCTTATGATATTAACGCTCTTGAACCTCATATTTCTCTATTCTTCCTTTCTTCTTTATTTTAATAAATGGAACATTGAAGAGTTTGATTAGGTTTAGTTGGATTATTATGAGCTGTCATGTTTTGTTATAGAATAATATGGATTGTTATAAATTAATAATGTATATTTGTATATTGATATGAATTTATATAGGTTGATATGGGTTAAGTGTTCTGTTTTTTTATGTAGTTTAACTGTTTTTCTTTTTTTTTTAATGTAGTTTAAGTGTTTTAAACAATTAAGAAGTATATAATTATATATCGATATATGTTGATATAGATTTAATATGTATTGATATGTGATTATTTAATATTGAATCATTTTTATATGTTGTTATAAGTGGTAAATAGTTACTGAGTCTGTATTTGTAGGTCAATATGTGTTAATATAGGCTTGTTTTATGGGTTAATATGGGTTGTTTTGAGTTTATTATGGTTTCTATGGATTATGATGTGAATATAATTTATTATTGTAATTTAGGGTATTGATAGATGGCTTTAAACTAATCAGCGGACGAATTCATTTTATGAAAATAATAATAATTCTCATCCAATATGGGAAAAATTTGATGTGAACATTGGCAAATATATTAGCAGGGGTGCTGAATATGTTTTCTTGAATAGAATGACTAATTTCAATAAGTTTAAGAAATCAGTATCCGAAGCACTTCATATTGACAACACATCAAAAATTAAATTCAAATTTATTTCTAGTTATGACGTACATCCTCTTTATGATGTCGTAGATGATAGGTCACTTAGGATATTTATAGGCATTACTATGGTAGATAGACTTAAACATTCATTGGTTGTTAGCGTTGAAAAAGGTGCATATAAATCCGAACATGACAGTAATGATCCTCATGGTGTGAGAAAAATGTCCAAGTAGAGGTACCAGGTCTTCATTCAATACCAGAAGATGCAAATGCAAGGTTTTCACTGATTACTGAATCTATTCATATAAGCCTAGAATATTATGAAAATGAACATGATGTACCTAATTCATATGCAAAGGAATGGGCAGAACATAGTAATGAGATTCCCGTAGATTGTAATATTGGGCAGAACATACTAATGATGATCATGTAGAATTTCAGCATATTAGGGCCGAACACAGTAATGACATTGGTTTTGATTGTAATAATGAGGCAAAACATACAACTACTAACAATGAAGAACTTTGTGACAGACTTGTTTGCATTTAGGAGCAATCCAGAGTTGTTAGGAAAAAGTTCTATATCTGAAACGATTAAGGAGGGAAAAATATTTAATTCAAGGAATGATATTAATACAACTGTGTCTCTCACTGCAATTAGGGAGAAATTCTAGTTTAAGGTCTTCAAGTTGAATACTTCTTTCTTTGTTGTGCGATGTATTAATAAAACTTATACGTAGAGAAAGTGTTGGAGGCCTAAAGTGTTGGTGGATGGTGACAAAATATGTGACTAAACATACATGTCCGATTGATTTTGATCATACTAGACACAAATAAGAAATAAGCTGGGTTATCGATGAATGTGCTAAGTGTTGTGCTCGATTAATTACTACTACAAAGCGACAGTCGCAAGTATACGAGATAATTGTAGCAACGGTGATTGTCCCAAGGTCGTCTAACATGGAAGGAATTATTTTGTAATAGTTTGATTTAAACAAAAGAAATAAAATTGAGTGTGTGTTGTTGAATTGGTGAGTTGTAATTAAAATTTGAAAGTAAAAATGAGTAGCAGTTATGTAAGATTAATTCAATTCTAGGAATGGTGCATAGGGTTGTAGATCAATTTAATTAACACTTGATTCTCAAATTTTTCATTAATATAATCTTGTATTTTAATTTGTCACTTGAGTTCAATCAGTAATTACCAATTCATTAGTTTTTACATTCATAAATTAACAACAACCAATTATTTTGAAATTACAAATTAAATAAATCCCAGAACTTATATTTCTAATTTATTCTAAGGGTGGTTGATTACATAGTTTCGATATCGAATTTCACCTCTCGGTCCATCGTTCAATATTAAGTGATTAATAGGTGGCCAATCTATCAAACTAACATTAAGTCCAATGCAATAACCAATAACAAGATATACTAATGGAATTATTAAATGAAGTAATTTAATCAAATCTACTACAACCCAAGGTATGAGTAAATTAGCTCATCATCATCAATTTAAAATAAATATCCATCTCAATATTCATCAAATTAAAATTATACATTATAATATTAATATTCATAATAAAACAACAACAATCTAGAAATGAACAACAACAATATGAAAAACCCCTTGTAGACGCCAAGAGTTGAGCTACTTGTCTTCCTCCTAGCTTTCACCTTGATGTATGATGAACAACTTTCAAGCTCTTTTCAATCAATGGCTCTCTTCTTGAAAGGTGGAATGGTAACTCTCTCAAGCTTACAACTCCAATCAAGCCTTCTTCAAGCCCTAATCTTCTAAGGATCTTGCTCACTCAATTTAATCCCCAAACTTGATTAAGTCCTGTCTATGGAAGAAATGAAAGATGAATAGAAATGAAGATGAAGAGAGAATGATGTCTCACCCTCCAAAACAAGAAGCAAAAACTAAGAACTAGATAGCCCCTTTCAAGCCAAACGTGTATCTCTATTTCCATCCCCTCCACTTCCAATTCCTTTCAATTTTTTTAAGACACCAAGCATGTCTTGCCAACTCACACACCACTCTTTGTCTCCCTCTTTTTGTTTGTTTAATATTTCTTCCCATAAATCCATCAACCTTTTACTCATTTTTAATATTTATTTTTAAAAAGAAAGAGTCTTTTATCCCCCATTTGTCCCTCACTTCGTGCAAAATAATTCAAAGGGACCATATGAGACACGATCAAACCTTGAGTGACTTGGTCTTGTCACTCATTCTTCTTGGGACACGGCCAAGCCTTGAGGTTGTGTCCATAGCTGCCCATATTTCTTCTTCTTTTCCAGGTGTGACATGGCCAAGTCACTGGCCATGTCATGGGACACAGCTAGTGGCTTGGCAATGTCTTCTGCTTGTGTTCACCTCTTCCATTCGCTTTGCTTTCTTTATTCTTTGGTTTCATCAAGTGGGACATGGCCAAGGCTTTGGCCGTGTCTCTTGCCAGTGTCTGCCTCTGTCCAATTTTCCTGAAGGACACGGCAAAACCTTGTTGTCTCAACCTGTGTCCTACTTCTTCTTTGCTTTTGATGAGTGACATGACCAAGCTAAGTGGTGTCTTGGCCGTGTCTCTTGATTTTGCATAAACTTTGATCCATCATTCCATTTTTTTGCACTTCAACCTAAATCAAATACTTCAAACAATCTTTAAACACAAATTAAAAGAAAAATTAACTAAAAACCAATAAAATTACCCTAAAAATATAAACATAAATGATTGAAACAAGTACCCCACACTTAATTCTTTGCTTATCCCTAAGCAAAGTTAAAATTAAAACAAACTAAACAAGAAAATTTAGTCAAGTAAGAATGTATCAAGACTTCCAATTTCTTAAATCTGCAATCAATATAAAACCAAACAAAACCAATACTCATGTAATTTAGTGGTTCACCATGCATAACCAATGTTGTCACTCCCTTACCAACTCTTTAGAGTGTTTAATAAGGCAGTGTTTATACTTATAACATTCAATGAAAGATTATCACCATAAGCTTGCTTATCAATTAAACTTCCACCACAAAATTCCAATCAATCATCAATCATAAGATCTTTCATTTGGTTGTAATGGGGCTAAGGTGAGGGCATGGAATTTGGGAGTGTGAGTTTATCCATTAAGTTCAAGAGTACTTCAAGAGTGAAGTAAGTAACGTAATACGACCAGCAATCCCAACGTACCTCCCAATCACTTAGCACTAGACATTAAAGAACTTTTTAGGAACTCCACTTATTAAATTGCAAAAATCATTCTCAAACTCATTTCAACCCTTCCAACAAGAACAATATTTTTTTACCATTTTTTTATTTTTTATTTTTTATTATTCTTTTTTTATAAATTATGGTTTGCAACTAAAGAACACAATGGTTTACAATCTTAATCCTATTAAATTTAACCCCACACTTATTTAACACAACACTCAATCATTAACTCTCTTCAAATGCTCTTGACTTAATGGAAGGGTAAGAGACAAAATAGCATGGTTCAAAGCTAGTAGTGTTGTGAAAAAAAAAAAGAAAAGGAGAATTGAAATAGGCTCAAAATTGGCTAAGGTTGAATATAAGGTTGGTCCTTTTAAGCTAAAATGGGTTCACCTAATTGCCTTAATCATATTAATGTCTAATTGAAATTTTTAAGTAGTCTTAAAATGCATGTCAAAGAAAGTTCTAGCAATTCATCAATCGAAGATGCTCGCACATAAAAAAGAATATTAAGTTGGCTAAGAAATTAATAGGCTCAATTTCTCACAAGTTTAAAAAGGCAATGCAAGGAATATCCACCAAATCAACAATAAGCACCAATTTTATCCAATTCTCCAATTCATGCTTCAAAAATTAAAAGGTCATCTACCAAGAAACTTATAACAATTGAACTTAAATATATATATATATATATACTTCAAAACAATATATAAATTAAGGCAAATCACTTAACAAAAACGACTAAAGCAAAGACTTAAAAATAACAACTAAATTATGAATAATAAAAAGCATGCATTTATGAACAAAAACTTAGCACCCCATACTTTAAGATTGACATTGTCCTCAATAGAAATTAGGATAATTTAAAAGAAGTAAGAGTTAAAGTACAACCTGATTTCCATCACTTTTTTTGTGAGGCAAGCGCTACCTTTCATCCACAAAATATTAATTGTTCAAGATAAAAAAGCAATAAATATAAAATAACCAAAAACATAAAGTTTTAATAACAAACAACCATAAATAAAAATAGCAACTGAAATATTCAACAACTGAAAATAAGAAAAATAAGAAGTGTTCTCAAAAGGCAGAAGTTGATATGATCTATAGTGATGGAGGATGTAACGATGATGCTGCTGAAGGATGGAGGCTAAGAATATTGGCAAGGTTGCTATTGATTTGTTCCAATTGGTAAAGGACTTTAGTGTAACACCCTCATACTCTATATAAGTACTATACATATACCGGATATACATACAGTACGTATATAAAGTATAAGAATGTCACTCTTTGTTACAGTTTTAAACTTTTATCGGAGTTCAAAATAATAATACATTTTATTTAAAGAACATTTACCAAATCATTATACTTCAATGATCTTACTTATATATATAATAATCTTATCTTTATCAAAATTTACTTATACATATGAATACATTTCTATCAAAATACAATATATTTAAATTGTACATGTATGCACCACCTTCTAGTTGGTCTCAAAACACTCTTACCCTTCTCGTGGCATAACGATTGGCTTCAGATCTACTACCTACTCACCTGCGTGATTACACAACCGCGCTAAGCCCGAGAGCTTAGTAGTACAAATAAATATTATAAACATACATTACAGAAAATCATACTCATATGTTAACTTCATATATCATTATTTTCTTATCATGTTTTTCCCATTTCAATTACACCTTTCATATATATATATATATATATCTACTAATTTCATAATTATATACATATACACATATATCATTAACACATACCACAATTCCATAACTTATTAGAATATTCATAAAATAATACTCACAATGTCTACATTCACATCCATATTATACATCATATTGTACTTTCATGTTGTACTTTCACATCTCATCATTCAACATAGTTTTTCAATCCATATTCACTTTCAATAATTTACTTATGTATTGTAATTATCTCATTCCAGAATCATCATCATATATCTCATAACATTATCTCTTATTTCATTCATTTCACATTACATAAATCACATTTAAACAAAGACAAGCATGGGCCCAAAAGACACTAATATGCCATTCCACTTTCAGAGTTAATGTTTTGGTTTAATTATCACATTTATCATTATCATTATCCCAACTAGGCTTCAAAGATTTAGGTTCAACCAAGCTTCAAGGGGAACAAAGCATGCTAAGTATCAACCCAACTTGGCTTCAAGAACCAAACCCAACCTAGCTTCAAGGGTTGTAACATCTCAATTAGGCTTCAAGGACTAGACCCAACCAAGCTTCAAGGGGAGTTAAGCATGCTAAACTTCAACCCAACTTGGCTTCAAGGATCAAGCCCAACCTAACTTCAAGAGATTGTTACTATAGGCATGCCACCAACAACAAAACTCTGAAAATGGAAGAACATATTAGACACACAATTCATTCATTATTTCATTATCAATTTCATTCTCATTTTCTCATCATCATTTAGGTAACCATGCCTCAATCATCTCATTTGCATCATTATAGCCAACCACAATGGCTTCATTTCTCATTAATAGAGTATACACAACCAATTACATTGGATGTCATCATTTAGGCAAACATGCCCCACTTATTTCATTTGAATCATTATAGCCAACCACAATGGCATTACATCTCATTAGGCTCAAATCATTTATAAGCAATTCATCATAACCAATTGCATTGCACATAACTTTTTAATGATCATCATATCTTTTATATTTCATATTTCATCATTAACATATATACATAGCATTATTCATATGCATCATCAATGTAATAGATTACTTAACACATTTATAACCAAATGTATTAAGGTCCAAAGACATATAAATATATGCAATCAAATAGGGTTTGTACTTACTTCCAGAGAACTCACACCAATCTAAATTCCTCTTCCAAGAATCCTCCAACACTTGGATTAAGGCAACACAATCTTCTCAAAACCTAATCCAAAGATAATTATACATATAAGAAAATAAGAATGATAACTAACTAGGGCAAACTCTACACATGACACGCTCACCAACACGGGCGTGTCCCTGATCGTGCCCTAAACCAACAATACAGAAGCTTTGACACGCTTAGTAACACGGGCGTGTCACTCATTCTGCCTCATAGAAACATTGACATGCCCAACAACACGGGCGTGTTCATGGCCGTGTCAATTACTTTTTCTCACAGTAGCTATAACACGCTCAGTAACATGGCCGTGTTAATGGTCGTGTCACAAACGTCAAACTCAGTACCGTTGACACGCCCAACAACATGGCCGTGTCACTGGCCGTGTCAGGCAAAAATCATGCATTTCGAACTCTCATCTATGTAAACACAAACACTTCAAAACCCATACTACATCACCCTTAATCAACATCTTGGTTATATTCATCAATTACCTATCAATTTAACACTTATATAATTTCAATATATTATAATAATAATCATTATATACATCACCATGTATCAACTACTCAATTCCCCAATTCATTTATATGAAACCCTTACTAAACAATCTCAACAATCCATCATCATCCTCACAAATAACCATATTATCATCTTCTAAATACCAATTCAACATATTTATATACTTCAATCTTTCATTATCATCATCTTCACACACTAACCAAATCAAATATAAATACAATCATTAGAAATCAACTCAAAGAAATGAACACTTACTTGAATATTTTTCCAAATCTTCAATCTCCACCTTCCATTCTCTTAAAGCCCTTAAAAATTTGATGTATAAACCAACCAAAATCACATCTCTCTCTCTCTCTCTCTCTCTCTCTCTCTCTCTCTCTCTCGTTGAAGAAGAAGAAGAAGAAGAAGAAGAAAGAAAATTTTCTTTCATTTATTCATACTTATCTTATATATATATATAATAATAATATAATTAAATATTTCTAAAAATCCTACACCACCACTTTGTCCATCCTTTGACTTTCTTGTCTTCTTTTTATTTTCTTTTATTATTATTATTATTATTATTATTATTAATATTTAATTATATAAACTTACTTTTCCTACACCACTTTATACATTATGTATATGTGATGTATATGTTGGTATATGTATATCTCTTATATATTGCTTTTATATTTCCCATATATTTTTCCAAATACTATATATATACATATCATCCTTCATATACATCTATTTCTTATAATATTTTCCTTACATATTTTACCAACATATCTTTTTACTATTACTATTCCAATGTACACCAAAAATCGGGTATTAAATTAATTCATTTCTCTTCTTTTGACTTTCATTAGTTTAACTTGTATATATTTCCATAGATACAACATATACACTCTCTTCACTTCTTTTCTCTTTCCATTAAACATATACATTAAATCCAAATACCATAATAATTCCAAAACTTTTAGGGTGTATTTTGGGATATTACACTTTAGTATGATTACAATTTACCTTGCTTTCCAATACTTCAATCCTACTAATAATCTCCTGATTTTTCAGAGCCAGAGCATCTTCATCCAAATCGAGTGAATCTGAGTCGAACTCCTCATCAACTCGTGGTCATTTTTGCTAATCCCCTAGTGTAACTTGCTCATATGAAGCCATCACATAAACCCCTCCCCTTTTTGTAACCATGTGCATCTTCTCAAGAGTAGCAAGGTCTAATGAATCACTTTCGGAAATTCTAGTCATATGGAAAGTGCTCAGGTCAAAACCATCAACAAGTGCCATAGCTAAGGTGGTCACCAATCCACCTATACAAATTGCGCCCCTTTTTTTATTTGCTACACTATCAAAAACATCGGCTAACCAATAGCCGATACTCACGGGTATAACATTGCTAGCACAATCTAAGAAAAATAGCTCGCTTAGTTCGACCACACCCGTACTTTCTTTCCATGCAAAGAACCCACATGACATAAATCTATGTAAATACCTCAAGGTAGGATTTATCAATTTCGTTGCCTTGGCCGATTTGGCCACATACATTTCACCCAAGCCTATTGCTCCCCGTGTGAATTGTTGTCTAAAACCTTTATGCACACATTTTTTCCCTTTTTGATGGAAACCAAAAATAGCATTCAATTGTTCAATATCAAGAACACATGGTTTTCTAAGCAATTTAAAGCTAAACCTAGTGCAAATCTTCATTTCATCTCTTTTAACCTTAAGAAAGGTTAGAAATTCTATGGTAAGTTCTTAGAATTGCAAAGGTTTAAGGGAAACTAATTTCTTCCATCCAAGGTTTTGAACATATTTAGTAAAATTTTCTCTAATTTAAAGAGTATCAAGGGATTCTTCACTTACATACCTCGTTGGAAAGAAACCCCATGCTAGAAGGATCAATCTCTTTGAAGATGAAAAAGAGGATGATGAAGGTTGCCTTCTCTTGTGATGGGATAGCATTTTTGTTCTAGGAATCTTGATTCTTTGGTGAAAAATGAAGCTTTGATGGATTTTATTGATTTTTTATTAGAAAATTGGAAGATTTAATGGGTTTAATTGAGTTTTTGGTTAAGAATAATGGAAGATTTTGTGAAATTTTGAGGTTTGTAGGGATGAGAATAGAGGTTTTAGAGAGAGAGAGAGATGAGAGAAAGAAGAAAGGAAATCAGAAGTGAGGGTTTTGAAAATGGATGAGATCGGGTAAAATTGGGTTTCAAAAAGGGGTAACAAGGCCGAGCTGGGAATGGCTTGGCCGTGTTTGAGTCTTTAGGAGGGACACGATTAGTGGCTTGGCCGTGTTTGAGTCTTTAGGAGGGACACGATTAGTGGCTTGGCCGTGTCCCATGGTTGTGTCTACCATTGGGTTTTGTCGGCAGGGGAAAGAAATGGGGACACGAGCTGGGAAGCTTGGTCGTGTCTAGGTGACATGGCTAAGGACACGGCCAAGTCTTCTAGCTGTGTCCACGCCTGGATTTTCTGCATTCGCTTGACACGGCCAGTAGCTTGGTCATGTCAAGTGGTAGTGTCCTTCACTGCCATTTTTTCCCCCTTTTTTGGTGGTAAGTGTGTCACCCAAGTATAATACATGCAACTTTTCTTCCTGGCTTCACCTTGAAACTCCAGTAAAAATAAAAATTGATCAAAGCACCCATTCTATTCTCTTAAAACCAAAAACAAAATTTAAATTACAAAACATAAAAATTTAACTATGAAAAGAAAAACAAACTGATGAGTTACCTCCCATTGAGTGCTTCTTTAATGTCGTGTAGCTGGACATCATTGCATTACTTGTTAAAGAATACCATACTTCCTATGGTATTTTGCGGTTTTAATTTCTTCAAAATAGGGCTTCACCCTTTGTCCATTCACCTTAAATGTATCGTTGGTTTAAAAATTCAACTATTCAACAAATCCAAATGGAAGTGTTTGAATGAATTGAAATGGTCCACTCCAACGGGACTTCAATTTAATGGGGAACAATCTCATCTTTGGGTTAAACTAAAGGACTTTCATTCCTGATTCAAGGGTTCTACTAGGGATCATTTTATCATGCATCACTTTCATTTTTTCTTTGTAGATCCTTGAGTTCATAAAGGCTTCATTCCCGAGTTCATCTTGCTTTGAATTTTTCAACACCCTGTGAAGAGTATATGTCCCAAAGGGATGGGTGAAGGTTGCATGGGGTAGATTCTTCTCTTCTCTCTTGCAATCCTTAATTTTCACTTCAGATATTTCAACTTCTTCTCTCCAGGGCAAGGCCTTATCTAGCTTGGCTTTACTAATTTTCTGTAAGAAAACTTCTTTAACCATAGAATCAAAATAATCAATAAAAGAATAATTTTCATGGTTAGCAATATTGGGAGTAGGGAAAGTGTTAAAAATTGAAAATTCCATAGTTTGTCCTAAGACAGTCATGGACAGTTTCCCATTTTTAACATCTATCAAGGTATTAGTTATAGCCATGAAAGGCCTTCCTAACAAAATTGTATGTTCAGCATCCTTAGGGATATCTTCCCCATATCCAGGACTATGAAATCCAAAGGAGCGATTAAACCTCCAACTTACACTAGAACATCCTCTATGATTCCCTTAGGAAACCTAAGAGTTCTATCAGCCAATTATAAGACCATCTTGGTTGGTTTAAGTTCCCCAAGCTCTAATTTCAAGTAAATTGAGTAAGGCATTAAATTAATATTAGCTACCAAATCACACATGTCGGATTCTTCTTTCCCATTTCCCATGGAAAGGTTTATTACAAAACTCACAGGGTCTTTAAGCTTTGGAGGTAACTTGCACTATAAAATAGCACTTTCCACCTCCGAAACCATCACCTTTTTATTTAGCTCATATCTTCTCTTTTTGATGATCAGTTCTTTGAAAAATTTGGCATAAGCCGGGATGTTCTTGATCACTTTAAGTAAAGGAAGATTTATACTTACCTTGGAGAGCATGTTATAAATTTCAGAAAATTGCTTATCTTGCTTCTCACTTTTTAACCTGCTCAAGAACAGAATTGGCGGTTTGTAAGGATTTGGAGATTTGTTCAGCTTTGGTGCAACTGATGCCTCCTTACTAACTTCCTTTGGCTCACTGGGTTGAGATTTTCCCTCTTGCATGTCCTCACCATCTTCTTTAAATGTTCCTGCATCCAAAGAATCGTCAGTGTTATTATCGCCGATTTTATTATCAAGTACCTTACCACTTCTTAAGACCTTGATTGCTTTGGCTTGCTCCGGTTGACTCAGAAATTTTCCTTTTTGATGAGCTTGAAGTTGATTAGCCAATTGACCCACTTGAGTTTCCACCTTCTTAAGTGATGTTTTCAAAGAGTCAAATCACTTGTTATTTACCTCTTGATGTTGAGTGCTTATTTGAATGAAGGCATTCAAATTATCTTCAAGTGAAGGTTTCATTATTTACTCTCGATTTGAAGTTTGCCCTTGAAATTGGGGTCCCCTTTGATAAGGTTGGAATAAATGTTGAGGTGGAACTTGTTGTTGGTTCTTCCATAAAAAATTAGGGTGATTTCTCTAACCAAGGTTATAAGAATTTGAGTAGCCTTCAAAAGCAAAAGCTTGCTCTTTCCCTTCTTGGAATTGGTCAAAGTTTGAAGGACATACATTTGTATTGTGGCCTACCACACCACATGATGCACATGATTCTTGGCTTGGCACCAACAAGTTTCCTCTAGCATTCAATAATTTAACTTGCCTTTCTGAGTTTGCATTTAGCTCATATGCTCCTCTTCTCCTTTCCCCAATACTCTTTTGTTGAGAATTTGCTCCAACCCTTTCAAATAATGACACCGTTTCAGTAGTTGTTTTCTCACCCATTGCCCCTCCTATAACATTATCCACTGTGTTTTGACATTGTTGAGTTAGCCCATCATAGAAGAACTGATTGAGAAATTGTTGTGGATAATAATGATGAGGGCATCGAAATAATAAAGATTTGAAGAGATCCCATGCCTCATGAAATGGTTCCCCATCAAATTGGGTGAAAGTTGCAATACTCCCCCTAAGCTCCTTGGTGTGAATAAAATTTTCCCATGAATTTGTTATACACTTCGGTCCAAGTGGTCAAGAAATTTTTTGGTAAGGTCATTAACCATGCTTTTGCCCTATCTTTCAAACTATATGGGAAACATCTTATTTTGAGTTCATCCTCTGTTAATGCTTGCAAAGGAAAAGTATGCAATATTGTGTAAAAATCTCGAATGAAGTTGAGAGGATCTTCATTCGGCAATCCATGGAAGGAGGGCAACATTACTATAATGAGTGTTTTTGAGTTCATAATTTCTTGTTGCTTTGCTCAATTGGATACATGATGTGGTTACTCCAATGATCGGTCAGGCAAACTACTTCATAGGTGGATCCTCTACGTCACCCATTTCTACTTCCGTGTTCTCCTCAAATTGCTCGTTGGTTTCTTCTCCTTCTTGTCCCAAGGGATCTACTCCTTCGGTTCTTGGGAGTCTATATCATCTATATACAGAATAAGTTTGTTTTTTTGAGACCTTTGTCCTTGAATAAATCACCTAGGTAATTCAAAAAGGAACACTTTAAATAATTAAACAATTAAAATAATAAAATCAAACTACAAACAATAATTGTCTTCCCCGACAATGGTGCTAAAAACTTGTTGCACTCGATTAATTACTACTACAAAGCGACACTCGCAAGTATACGAGGTAATTGTAGCAACGGTGATCGCTCCAGGGTCGTCTCACAAGGAAGGAATTATTTTGCAATATTTTTATTTAAACAAAAGAAATGAAATTGAGTGTGTGTTATTGAATTGGTGAGTTGTAATTAAAATTTGAAAGTAAAAATGAGTAGTAGTAGTGTAAGATTAATTCAATTCTAGGAATGGTGCCTAGGGTTGTAGATCAATTTAATTAAATATTGATTCTCAAATTTTCCATTAATATAACCTTGTATTTTAATTTGTCCCTTGAGTTTAATTAGTAATTGCCAATTCATTAGTTTTTACATTCATGAATTAAAAACAACCACTTGTTTTGAAATTGCAAATTAAATAAACCCTAGAACTTATATTTCTAATTCATTCTTATGGTGATTGATTACATAGTTCCGATATTGGATTTCATCTCTCAGTCCATCGTTCAATATTAAGTGATTAATAGGTGGCCAATTTATCAAACCAACTTAAATCCAATGTAATAAACCAATAACAAGGTATACTAGTGGAATTATTAAATCAAGTTATTTAATCAAATCTACTACAACCTAAGGCATGAGTAAATTAGCTCATCATCATCAATTTAAAATAAATATCCATCTCAATATTCATCAAATCAAAATTATACATTGTAATATTAATGTTCATAATAAAACAACAACAATCTAAAAATGAATTAAAAGAGAGAATATAAAAAACACCTTGTAGATGCCAAGAATTGAACTATTTGTCTTCCTCCTAGCTTCCACCTTGATGTATGATGAACAACTTTCAAGCCCTCTTCAATCAATGGCTCTCTTCTTGAAAGGTGGAATGGTAACTCTCTCAAGCTTACAAATCCAATCACGTTTTCTTCAAAATCTAATCTTCTAAGGAGCTTGCTCACTCAATTTAATCCCCAAACTTGATTAAGTCTTATCTATGGAAGAAATGAAAGATGAATAGAAATGAAGATGAAGAGAGAATGATGTCTCCCCCTCCAAAACAAGAAGTAAAAACTAAGAACTAGATAGCCCCTTTCAAGCCAAACGTGTATCTCTATTTCCATCCCCTCCACTTCCATTTCCTTTCAATTTTTTAAGAGACCAAGCATGTCTTACCAACTCACACACCACTCTTTGTCTCCCTCTTTTTCTTTATTTAATATTTCTTCCCATAAATCCATCAACCTTTTACTCATTTTTAATATTTCTTTTTAAAAAGAAAGAGTCTTTTGTCCCCCATTTGTCCTCACTTCATACAAAATAATTCAAAGGGACCATATGAGACACGGCCAAGCCTTGAGTGACTTGGCCATGTCACTCATTCTTCTTGGGACATGGCCAAGCCTTAAGGTCGTGTCCATAGCTGTCCATATTTCTTCTTCCTTTCCAAATGTGACATGGCCAAGCCACTAGCCGTGTCATGTGACACGGCCAGTGGCTTGCATGGCCAGTGGCTTGGCCGTGTGTTATGCTTGTGTTCACCTCTGCCATTCGCTTTGCTTCCTTTATTCTTTGGTTTCATCAAGTAAGACATGACCAAGGCCTTGGCCTTATGCCTTGCCAGTGTATGCCTCTGTCCAATTTTCCTAAAGGACACGGCTAAGCCTTGTTGCCTCAGCCCGTGTCCTACTTCTTATTTGCTTTTGATGAGTGACACAGCCAAGCTAAGTGGTGTCTTGGTCGTGTCTCTTGATTTTGCACAAACTTTGATCCATCACTCCATTATTTTGCACTTCAACCTAAATCAAATACTTCAAACAATCTTTAAACACAAATTAAAAGAAAAATTAACTAAAAACCAATAAAATTACCCTAAAAATATAAACATAAATGATTGAAACATTAAGAAGCGGTTCGTAAATTCTGGAAGGGTTTTCAAATCCAAGGATGTGATTGATGACATGCATGATAAATTTGATGTTGAGATTAGTTATTTTGTTGATTGTAGGGGATGTGAGTATGCATATGAGAAAATCATATTAGGTGCTCCAGAACAATCTTTCTCAATTCTACTTGTATATTTGCAAATGCTAGGCGAAACAAATCTTGCTATGGTAATACATCCATGATGTGGTGATGATAATAGATTTTTGTATCTTTTATTTGCTTTTGATGCTTTAATAAAAGGTTTCCAATGTTGTAGACCTATAGTTACTATTGATGGCACTCATTTGAAAGGAAAGTATCGAGGTGTGCTTTTTTACTGTCATTTGTCATGATGCAAACCAAAAAATATTCCTTTTGGCATTTAGGATTGGTGATTCAAAAAATTATGCATTATGGATCTGGCTTCTCACAAAGTTGAATGGAGATTTCGGTGAAAGACCAGATCATGTTATTATTTCTGACACACACCTAAACAATCAGAAGGTTGTAACAGATGTTTCACCAAATGCATTCCATGAGATTTGCATGTATCACTTGTTAAATAACTTGAAGTGCATATTTAAACATATAACCAAGGACCTTGAGAAGCACTACTATAAAACAGCTAAAGCTTACATAGGGCTGTAATCAAGTCGAGCTGAGCTGAGATTTGGAAAGCTTAAGCTTGGTTCATCATTAAATAATTGGGCCTAAGCAGAGCCTGAACTTGAATCGAGCTAGCTCATATATCATGTATCTCCAGCTTAAACTCAAGCTAGATTTAAATAAGTTCGATAAGCTTAACGAACTTATTTTAGTTTTTATTTTTCATTCATCTTTTCTACATTTTCATAGAAGATATATTAGAATTAACATTTTTATGAATGATGATCAATATGATTTTATAGTAATAAAAATAAAATATTATATTACTATAATTTTATATTTAATTGTATATTACTAAGTTATTTTATATTTTATATTATTTAATATATTTATCACATATACCATATATTAATAAATTATATAAATTAAATTAGTTAAAAAATTAATATATTCATATACATAATTTAACATATATAAATTAAATTATATATATTTTTAATCCAACATAATAAGCGAGTTAACTTACGAGCCTAACTAACGAGCTTTTTAAATGAGCTAGCTCGCAAGCTACCGAGCCTAGTATTTCTTAGCTTAAACTTGGCTTATTTAACAAACTAAAAGTTGAGCTCAAGCCTGAACAAGCTTTTACCGAGCCAAGATTCAAGCCAAGCTTGAATAGCTTGGCTCATTTACAGCCCTAAGCCTACATAATAAATTATTTCACTAAACTTTTTGGTGGTTTTTAGGGGTGGACAAAAAAACAAAGAAAACCGAACCGACCGAGAAACCGACCGAAAAATCGGTTAATCAACTGGTCGGTTTGGTTTTCGGTTCTAAATTACATCAAACCGAAAATATTCGGTCGGCCAGCGGTTTCATTGCTCAGAAAATCGAACCGATCGAAAACCGACCGAATTTTTTTGGTTTGATGTAAAACCGCTGGTTTATAATGAAACCGACCGAATTTTTTTTGTCTAAACCAATTTTTTTGGTCTAAACCGAAACAGACCGAATTTTTTTGGTCTAAATCAATTTTTTCAGTTTGAACCGAAACCGACCGAAAATTTTTGGTTCGGTTTTTTTTTTATTAATCGACTGGTCGGTTCGATTTCGGTTACTAATATATTTGATCAGTTTTTGTAGATCGGTTCGGTTCGGCCAACCGAACCGAAAATGGCCACCCTAGTGGTTTTTGCATTACTTTCCTGGTGCCATAGAATATCTAGAAGGGTTTTAGGCTTGAAAAGTGGACGCGGTCTCATATGCATAGAATAAGGTATAACATCATGACGACTAACATTTTCAAAAATGCTATGCTTGAAAAGACCCAAGAGCTTCCAATTACTGCATTTGTCGATGAGGTTAGAAAGATGTGTCAAATATGATTTTATGAACATCGAAGAAACACAAAGGAGTCCATGGATAAAATGGCAACAGATGTTGAAAAAAAATTTGAGAAAGATACTAATGAAAGCATAAAAAAATGAATGTAAGTTATTTATTTGTTCAATGTAAAAGTTCTTTATTTATTCATCCTCATTTGTTATTAATTATGATATTTTCAAGTCATATTGTCAAAGATATTTTGCAAATGGAGCTTCTAGCAACAACAAATATGACGTAAAGGACATAGATAAAAATTATATTGTCAATATGTCTCTAAGGACTTGTTATTACAGGAAGTTCCAATTAGATCAACTCCCATGTATGCATGCTCTTGTGGCTGTTAGAAATAGTATCTATGATGCTTATGAGTTGTGTTCTCTATATTACTCGTGTGAGTCTTGGTATGAAACATAAAGAAGCCATAAATCCAATCCCTCATATTATTGATTAGTCTATTCTGGAGCACATTCACAATGTCACTCTTTAACCACCAGATGTGCACACATCAACTGGCAAGCAAAAACACGTAGGATTCCTTCTTTAGGAGAGGAAAAATCTCAACCTGAGTGTAGTCGTTGCCATGAGTGTGGCCATAATAGGTCTACTTATTAAAATTTCATCTCTTTGCACACCATTTTAGGATCAACAGTGCTAAAAAATAAAACTACTCTATTTTATATGTTGTATTCTTAAACTGTTATGTAATATAAATGTGTTGTATCATTTATTGTATTCATAAACTGTTTAATAATGAATTATTGCATTTTGTTAGATAGCTATGAGAGGTTGTTGAATTGTTATGTAAATATTGAATATTGTTAGATTGATGACAGGTTGTTGAACTGTTGATAGAGGTTGATATGGATATATAAGTTCATATGTATAGGTATGAGTTACTATACTATTGATATGGGATGATATGTGTTGATATGGATAAATATAAGCCTATATGGGTTGATATGAGTTACTATACAGTTGATATGGGGTGATATCTATTGATATGGATAGATATAAGATTACAAGGGTTGATAATAGTTATTATACAAGTGATATGAGATTATAGATGTTGATATGTGTTGATATGGATATAAATAAGTTTATATGTATAGGTATGTGTTACTATACAATTGATATGGAATTGATATGGGTTGATATGGGTTGATATGCACTATGGTTATATGGGTTGATACGAGTTATTGTACAATTGATATGGGATGATATGTGTTGATATGGATAGATATAAGATTACAAGTGTTGATAAGAGTTATTATACAAATGATGTGGGATGATATATATTGATATGGATATATGTAATTTTATATGTATAGGTATGTGTTACTATACAATTGATATGGAATTGATATGTATTGATAAAGGTTGATATGGATTGATATAGGGTTATATGGGTTAATATGAGTTACTATACCTGATATGGGATGATATATGTTGATATGGATAGATATGTGATTACAAGTGTTTATAAGAGTTATTATACAAGGATATGACATGATATGTGCTAATATGGGTTGATATAGATAGATATGAGTTACCATACAATTGATATGGGATAATATATGTTGATATGAGTTTACATGGATATGTATAAGTTTATATGTATAGGTAAGAGTTGCTAAACAATTGATATGATAATATGTGATGATATGTGTTTGATATATGTTGATATGGGTAATATGGATAAATATAAGTTTATATTTATATATATGAGTTATTTTACAAATATATGAAGATATGTGTTGATATGGATTGATATGAGTTGATATAGGTAATTTTGCAATTATTACATTTAAAATGCTTAGTAATCACACAAACAATTCAACCTATCAAATATAAACCTAATAAATTATACAATATTGTGAGCGGGAATTTTTGCCTCCACTCCCATGTGAAATGGTTCTTGCGACTTCGGTACTGTTAGGCTCAGGGCCTTAGAGAACACGGGCCTAAACCCAGAGAAAATGGAGTCACCACTCGGATGGACCGAGAAAAAGAAAGGGGTGGATGACTCGATTTCTAAGGAATCCCCAACCCCTTATTGGGTTTGAAAAGTTTGGTACATATGGGGAAGGTGAGAAATTGCCCAGCACCCCCACAATACCGGTTCATTAGAACCGACCTCCTTTTCATGTCTCAATATTAAAAAATTCTTAAATATAATGATATTATCCATACTACATGCAATCATAAGAGTAAATAATCACTTTATTAAAAATCATCATAAGTTCAAATAAAATAAATGAATAGGCACCCATACATGGATGGAAACATGCCTTTACAATTGTTCAATGTCCAAAAGAAAACAAATAAATAGGATACCCACCAATTGGTGGAAATGTATCCTTTATATTAAAATAAATTAAGTTGCATGAAGCTTAACCAATGAGGTACCCACAATGTGGAAACATACCTCTTATAATTTCTTAAAACTAAAAATAAATCAAACAACAAATATTCAAGCATTCATCATAAAATCAAATAAAAATAAACTATTTATTAAGACATATAATAAATCATGCAACTAAACTTAAATAAAGCAAAAAAAAAAATAAATTTAGATTTAAATCTTGAATTATGGTTTCTTAAATAAAATTAGGGTTTTGAAGGTTTGAAATTTTTATGAAAACAGTGCTAGGGTTTAGGGTTTAAGTAAAAAAGATTAGGGTTTAAGTAAAAAAGGATTTAGGGTTTATGAAAATAGAATTAGAGTTTTTTGATGTTAGAAAAACAAAGCTAATGTGACTGTACTTGTAAACTTTAGGCTATTGGAAGATTGATTTATAATAGCTCATTGCACAGTACATACTCTTATGTGGATGACTACTGGATGGGACAAATACAATCTACTATGAATTATAAAACCATCCATTGATCATGCTTCAAGTAAACTAATATAAATTAAAAGTAATAAATATAACCTACTGGAACAGATGTATTTAATATTTAAAATCATCAAATCATGCTATTAAATATTTAAAACCATTAAAACATGTTATTCATTATTTAAAACCATTAAAACATGTTATATTGAATTAGTTTAGAGTTTACCGTTATTTGTTGGCTCCACCACAATTGCTCGTTGAAATTCTAGTTGAGCAAGACCAAGACAATGTATCACTGCCTTTGTAAAGTTGTTCAAACTGTTTGATGCCTCTCTTTCATTTCTATTGCTTTGTTGCTTGTCATTTTGAAGTTCCAGTCCGTTGAAGGTTGCTAATTGTTACCTCCCTCTTGGCTGCCAGTTCCCCAAAAGTCCAAAAGTCCCCCCTACGATTTTTAATCCTATTATTTATAGGCAATTAAAAGAAACCTAATTAATTTAGGAAAAAAAATTAAAACTTTCGAGTTAAATGAGGTTTTGGCAAAATTGGCCAACGCGTTGGCACACAGGCCTGCGAGTTGCGAGGATGCTGGCATGGGCTGTGAGAGCATGGGCTGCCGCATTGCTAGGAGAGGGCGAGGCACTTGCGAGTTACAGACCATGCCTATGGCGAATTTGGCCCACGCTATGTCTACGGTGATCGCCCACGCCAATCGCCGCTGCCTCATGTCGCTCGCTGATTCGTTCGATTTTTATTATATTATTATTATATTTTTATTAAAAATAAATATTATATTCTAAAGAAATATTTATAATTTCTTTTTATTTTATATATTATATTAAATAATAAATATAATATTATTAAAATAAATAATAAATAATATAAAAATTATTTTACATTGTTTTAAATCTTTATATTTGACTTCTAATTAATGTGGGACTGGACTTGGTAAAAAAATAAGGGTATACAGTTTGTGTAATATCCTCATTTATGCCCTAGAAGTTTTGAGTATGTTGTTGTTATTGTGGTTGTTGATATATATATTGGGAAGTGAATGTTTGTGCATATATGTGTTAAATTGTAAGAGAAAAGAAATGGGAAGAGAATGTATATGTATATGTGTTTTGGAGAAGAAATTTAGGGTTTAGAGACAAATGTATATGTTGTTTATATGATGATATAATTAACATATACATTGGTCAAATGAAGAGTCAAGGTGATGGTTAAGTGGAAGAAGATATTTTTGGTTGTTAATGAAATTACTATAAAGGGCTTATATGAGACAAAGAGTTAGTTATATGGTTAAGGGTGTTTTGGTAATTTTCCTTGTAAGATGCATGGTGGAGATTAAAAGAAGAAAAGGTGTTTGACTTGTGCATTTTCTTCTTTCTTTCTTGAAGTGGCCGGATTCTCCATAGACAAAGAGAGAAAGAGAGGTGATCTTGAGGTTTGAAGCATTTTGAAGAAAGAAACAAGGGTTTTGGTTAAAGATTTGTGGATTTCTTCATTTGAGGTAAGATCTTTTCTCTAATTTCTTCAATTCTTTTGAAGTGGTATGATTAAGTTGCTTATGGTATGATTGTAAGTATTGATTTTGCTTGATAGATGAGAAGTTGGGTTGGTGTTGGTGATGGAAGAGTAAGATTGGTGTTTAGTGAAATTGTTTCTGTTTTAGGATTAGTAAAGGCTGTGACTTGTATGATTTTTAATTAATTTTAGAAAAATGTTCTTGAAGTGAATTTTTGATATGTTGTGCCTCTATGAGTCTAGAATGACTGAAAAATATGTTGATTCGATTTTGGAATGGTTATGAGTTTAGAAAAATTATTTTCATTAGACCTGTTCCAGCAGGTACCTTAACTGGGACAGCTATATTTCGGGATTTTTAATAAAATGTAGAAAAATCATATTCAATTGAATTTTGGATATGTTGTTTCTTAGTGAGTCTAGTATTTGAGAAAAATAATTTGGAACCACGTTGATTGAATTTGATTTATGGAATTCACAAAGTTCAGAACTGCTGCCAGGATGCAGGGCAATTGGGGCAGTCTGGTTAGGTGAACTATTTGACCAAGATTTTGTGTTCAGTTTGATCTGAAATTTTAAAGGGATGATTTTAAGATATAAAACTAAATTCTGTAAAAATTTTAGAATTTTTAGTCAAGTAGATTATTTTATACAATTTTTCAAAATAAGGATAAAATGGAGTTTAAAACCAGAATGTACTATTTATGGTTAGGGTTTTAATTCTTTGTTCTTCTTGCATTGCTTTGGTTCTCCAAAGGTAGGTTGGTCCTTAAACCTAACCCTAAACACTTTAAACACACTTGAATCAATGAATGTTATAATCAATTGTTCTTTGCCCTAATTGCATTGTTGAGATTGAACAATGTTATGTTGTGCATTGTGAATGGTAATGTGTTTCATGAGTAATGTGGAATGAAATGTTGATATTTATGAATGATGCTATGTGAGATATAATGTGATCATGGATGAGATATATATATATATATATATATATACTTGAATAATGAGATGTTATATTATGAAATGAAATGTGAAGCCATTGTTATTGGCTAAGATGATGTAATTGAAAGAAAGAAGGCATGTTTGCCTAAATGTGATGAGAATTGAGAATGGAAATGAATTGTTTGTTTAATATGTTATTCAGTTTCAGAGTTCTGGATTTGGGTGGCATGCCTAAGAAATGATGAAAGGTAACAGTCTTGCCGGGTTGAGGACCTCCTCATAGGTGTTGAGTTGATGGTCCAAGAGACTGGGTCTGTTACACTATGAGATACATGATTTGTAACAGTCTTGCCGGGTTGAGGATCTCCTCATATGTATTGAGTTGATGATCCAAGAGACTGGGTCTGTTACACTATCCATGGATAGAGATACATGTATATACATTGCCTACGGGCGTGATTATTGTGTCTATGAACCAAAGCAGTAACTCTGAACTCTGAATATCGTATTAAATACTTGTTGGGCCCATAGGTGTCAGGGTTATATGAATGTCCTAAATAATGTTATGAGTTAATGAAATGAGATGTTGGTTATTGAGTATGATTGATTAATGTTGAATGTGGTATGCTCATATGACTATGATTTGTGAAATGCATAATTATGTGGTTAACTTTATATTTATGATATTGATCTTATCAATAACATATGTGGCATTGCATTACATTAAAGCATACCATTAGCATGTTTTATCTTACTAAGCCGTTGGCTTAGCGCGAATGTGATTCTTCGCGCAGGTGACAAGGAAGAACCAGAGAGTTCCTCTAGGCCGAGTCGAGCCTAGATTTTGAAGATTGAATAGTGGGCTTTAAGATCGAAGACTGACTGCCAAACATGTATAAATTTTATGTGTTGTAAAACTTGAGTTTTGATGTATATGAATTTGTAAATATTGTTACTTTCCGTTGCATAGTGAACAAAGATTTTATCTGCTGTATTTCATAATAAACCTTTACTTTATTTTGTACTAGAAGTGTAAATCCTTTTTGCAGGTTGTAGTTGAGGTTATAAGGGGGATTTATTGGAAGTGTATTGAGAATGATTTTGTTTGCATTGGTTTGTGTAAAAATGTTTTCAAAAATTAGAAAAAAACCAGTTTTGTCGACACTTGGGATTGAATTTTTAGGCAAAACTATGGCAAAATTTCTATAAAAATCGGAACAAAAATTTGACTAAGTAAAAGTGGTAGCAACATTAGGATAGAGTGGCGCCTCTACTCAGCTTACACACGTAGGTCGGGAAGGGGTGTTACAATTTTTGGTATCAGAGCCTAGGTTTGAGATTCTCAACCTAGATCAATTGTAAGAAAAAGAATATTTTGATTTTTAAAGTGGGTTTTTGAGTAAAATACATGTTTTGGTATGGCAGTCTTTGATCTTTAATGAGGAATATTCTGCTGTGTTTGCAGATATAGGTAGAGATGGCATCTCATTCGCGACAATCTGTTGAGGGTAGTGCCGAGAGTATTGCTCCTGCTGAGGGAGCTAGGGTTGATAGTGTTGAGGAGGCACCTGCTTCGGTGTCGGGTAGACCAGCTGGGGAGGAGGTTCCGCCAGCCTGGTTTAGGCCTATGTTGGAAGCTATGAGACAAGCACCTGTGCAACCACAGCCACCGCCACCACCCCCTCAGCCTTCAGTACCAGTAAGGCACTATGATAAGCTAAGGAAATATGGAGCAGAGGATTTCTTTGGTACAGTTGATCCGGCTGTAGCAGAACAGTGGCTTGATAGAGTTCAGAGGGTATTTGTGCAGTTGCAAGCCACTTCAGAGGAGAAGTTTGACTATGCAAGATCTTTGCTACAGAAGGATGCCTACGACTGGTGGAAGACAGTGCCCCATTCTATGGATGATCCACCAACCTTGTCTTATGCGGATTTTCTGAGAGAATTTGAGTTGAAGTATACTCCTAGGGAGTATAAAGATGGGAAGAAAAGAGAGTTTCTAGATTTGAAGCAAGATCATCGGACCGTAACTGAGTATGAAGTTGAGTTTATTCGACTGAGTCAGTATGCTGGGGGTATCATTACTGATGAGATTGATAGATGTCGGCGATTTGAGGAGGGATTGAGGCCCTCGATCATGTGCTTAGTGGCTGGATCCAGATATCAGGATTTCTCACAGCTTGTGGCAGCAGCTCGAAGTGTAGAGCGAGCTCAAGTTATTGCAGCTGCTTCAGAGGAAGAGGTTAGGGTTAGAAGGCCCCAGTTCGAGGCAGGGTCTTCTTCTGCGAAGAGGGGTAGAGGAAGTTTTGTTCCTCGGAGTAGTAGGAGCCAGAGACCAGTGGGTAGGTCAGTGCAGTTCCAGAGGCAGAGATTTAGACCTGCAGCTTCAGTAGCGAGTGCTCCTACTCCTGGAGTTCAGAGATCCACCTTACCTGTGTGTAACCAGTGTGGTGGAAGACATGGGGGCGTTTGTTGGAGGCATAGTAGATCAGGGGTATGCTTCAGGTGTGGATCACCTGACCACTTTGTGAGAGACTGTCCTGAGAGGCAGGATCAGATGCCAGTTGATTCTGCTGCTTCTCGAGCTAGTGTGAGGGGAGGCAGAGGAGGCAGAGGTGCCAGCCGGGGAGGTAGACCAGGATTCAGTTCTAGAAGAGGTGCTACATCCAGGGAGGGTAGACCAGAGGAGGTTGGATCTTCCCAGAGGATGTATGTTATGCAGAGACAGCCAGATACATCGGCAGTCATAGCTGGTACTTTTTCTTTATTTAATACTCCAGTACTTGCTTTGATTGATCCGGGTTCCACACATTCATATATTAGTGCATCTGTTTTGCCTGTATCTGATTTGCATGCTGAGTCCCTAGGATTTGATGTGTTGGTAACAAATCCGTTAGGGCATAGTGTGGTTGTGAGTAAGGTGCATAGAGATAGTGCAGTAGTGGTGCAGGGTGAGGAGTTCCTTGGGGATTTGATTGAGATGCCATTTAAGGAATATGACGTGATCTTAGGTATGGATTGGCTATCTCGACATGAAGCTGTGGTGGATTGTAAAAAGAAAATTGTTTCTTTGAGAACGGGTGATGGTAGAGAGGTGATAGTATCTAATGAGCAGGAACAGCTAGCCTCCTTATTTGTTTCAGCTGTTGCAGCCAGGAGGTTGATTAGAAAGGGGTGTGAAGCCTATCTTGCTCATGTGGTGGATACTAGAGTGAAGGGTTCCCCTATTGATAGCATTGCCACAGTTGCTGAGTTCCCGGATGTGTTTCCAGAGGAGTTGCCAGGGTTGCCTCCTGAGAGAGAGGTGGAGTTCGGTATTGAATTGTTGCCTGGTACCACTCCTATCTCTATTACTCCTTATAGAATGGCACCAGCAGAATTGAGGGAGTTGAAAGTGCAATTACAGGAGTTGTTGGACAAAGGATTCATTCGCCCCAGTGTTTCTCCTTGGGGAGCTCCTGTGCTATTTGTGAAGAAGAAAGATGGTACTATGAGGTTGTGTATCGATTATAGGCAATTGAACAAGGTGACTATTAAAAATAAATATCCTTTGCCTAGAATCGATGATCTCTTTGATCAGTTGAAGGGAGCGTCAGTGTTCTCCAAAATTGATTTGAGATCTGGGTACCATCAGCTGAGGGTAAGAAGTGAAGATGTTCCTAAGACTGCTTTTCGGACCAGGTATGGGCATTATGAGTTTTTAGTTATGCCTTTTGGTCTAACGAATGCACCTGCAGCTTTTATGGATTTGATGAATAGGGTGTTTAGGCCCTATTTGGATCAGTTTGTAGTGATCTTCATTGATGATATACTGGTGTATTCGCGGAATGAAGAGGAGCATGATATGCATCTGCGGATTGTGTTGCAGATTTTGAGAGAGAATCAGTTATTTGCCAAATTGTCGAAGTGTGAGTTCTGGTTGGATCAAGTTGCTTTTCTCGGACATATTGTTTCTGCAGAAGGCATCAGAGTTGATCCGAGCAAAGTTGAAGCCATTTTAAATTGGAGTCCACCCAAGTCTGTGACAGAGATTAGAAGTTTTCTGGGTTTGGCAGGCTATTACCGACGGTTTGTGAAAGGGTTTTCTTTGATAGCTACTCCACTCACCAGATTACTTCGAAAGGGAGTGAGATTTGTGTGGACAGATCAGTGTCAAGCTAGTTTTGAGCAGTTGAGAGAGTTGTTGACTCAAGCGCCTGTTCTTACTTTACCTGTTGAAGGCAAACCATATGTGATCTACAGTGATGCTTCACATAGAGGTTTGGGGTGTGTATTGATGCAGGAAGGGAAAGTTATAGCTTATGCATCTCGACAGTTGAAACCGCATGAGCTTAACTATCCGACCCATGATTTAGAATTGGCTGCCATTGTGTTTGCATTAAAGATTTGGCGCCACTATCTGTTTGGGGAGAAATGTTTCATCTACACTGATCACAAGAGTTTGAAGTATTTGGGTGTCCAGAAAGAACTCAATCTTCGTCAGAGGAGATGGTTAGAATTGATTAAAGACTACGACTGCTTGATTGACTATCATCCAGGTAAAGCAAATGTTGTTGCTGATGCCTTGAGTCGGAAGTCTTTAGCTGGTTTAACTGTTTACTCGCTCTCGTTGCTTGTTGAGTTGAGAGCATTGCATGCCAGTTTTGTACCTTGTGTTGATGGTGCATTATTGGCACAGTTGCAATTAAAGCCGATTTTGTTAGATCAGATCAAAGAAGCTCAGTTGGCCGATAAGAAGATTCAGAAGATTTTTTCAGATTGCAAGAATGGGAAGACTAGAGATTTTGTTGTGAAAGATGATGGGAGTCTCTGGTTTAAGAACCGATTGTGTGTACCCGATGATGCTGATTTGAAAAGAGTCATTTTAGAAGAAGCTCATCAGTCAATGTTTGCTATGCATCCGGGTAATACGAAGATGTATCATGATTTGAGACAGCATTATTGGTGGATTGGTTTGAAGAGAGACATTGCTGAGTTTGTATCGAAATGTCTCACTTGTCAGAAGGTTAAAGCAGAGCATCAAGTTCCAACCGGGTTGCTTCAACCATTGTCAGTGCCAGAATGGAAGTGGGAAAGAGTGACAATGGATTTTGTGTCTGGTTTGCCATTGACACAAAAGAAGCATGATGCTATATGGGTGATTGTGGATAGATTGACTAAGACAGCTCATTTCCTTCCGGTTCGAATGGATTACTCTTTGGAGAGATTGGCTGAGCTGTATATCCATGAGATTGTGAAACTGCATGGTGTTCCAACTTCTTTAGTGTCTGATCGAGATCCCAGGTTTACTTCCAGATTTTGGAAGAGTTTGCATAGTGCTTTAGGTTCTCGACTGCACTTAAGCACTGCTTTTCATCCACAGACGGATGGACAGTCAGAGAGGGTGATACAGATTATTGAGGACATGTTGAGAAGCTGTGTTATCGATTTCTCTGGAAGTTGGGATAGGTTTTTACCTCTTGTGGAGTTTGCTTACAACAACAGTCACCAATCCAGCATTGGTATGGCACCGTTTGAAGCATTGTATGGCAGACGGTGTAGGACACCTCTTTGTTGGAATGAGCTTGGAGATAATAAGTTGGTTGGTCCTGATTTGATTCAAGAAACTGAAGATAAAGTAAAGTTGATTCGAGGCAGGTTAAAAGCAGCTTCAGACCGACAGAAGTCTTATGCAGATCTAAAAAGGAGAGATATAGAGTTTGATGTTGGAGATAAGGTATTTCTGAAAGTGTCTCCTTGGAAGAAAATTTTGAGGTTCGGTCGGAAAGGAAAATTGAGTCCTCGTTTCATTGGGCCGTATGAAGTGTTAGAAAGAGTTGGGCCAGTGGCGTATCGACTTGCTTTGCCACCTGAGTTGGATCGTATTCATAATGTATTCCATGTTTCTATGTTGAGGAGATATAGGTCGGATCCATCTCATGTGTTGCCATTTGAGTCTATTGAAGTGAGCCCAGATTTGACATTTGAAGAGGAACCAGTTGCTATCTTGGCACGAGAAGTGAAAGAGTTAAGGAACAAGAGAGTGCCATTGGTGAAGATTCTTTGGAAGAATCATGCAAAAGAAGAAGCGACTTGGGAAAGTGAGCATACCATGCGAGAGCAGTATCCGCAATTGTTTCAGCTTTGATATCAGGTAATTTCGAGGACGAAATTTTCTTTTTAGAGGGGGAGAATTGTAATATCCTCATTTATGCCCTAGAAGTTTTGAGTATGTTGTTGTTATTGTGGTTGTTGATATATATATTGGGAAGTGAATGTTTGTGCATATATGTGTTAAATTGTAAGAGAAAAGAAATGGGAAGAGAATGTATATGTATATGTGTTTTGGAGAAGAAATTTAGGGTTTAGAGACAAATGTATATGTTGTTTATATGATGATATAATTAACATATACATTGGTCAAATGAAGAGTCAAGGTGATGGTTAAGTGGAAGAAGATATTTTTGGTTGTTAATGAAATTACTATAAAGGGCTTATATGAGACAAAGAGTTAGTTATATGGTTAAGGGTGTTTTGGTAATTTTCCTTGTAAGATGCATGGTGGAGATTAAAAGAAGAAAAGGTGTTTGACTTGTGCATTTTCTTCTTTCTTTCTTGAAGTGGCCGGATTCTCCATAGACAAAGAGAGAAAGAGAGGTGATCTTGAGGTTTGAAGCATTTTGAAGAAAGAAACAAGGGTTTTGGTTAAAGATTTGTGGATTTCTTCATTTGAGGTAAGATCTTTTCTCTAATTTCTTCAATTCTTTTGAAGTGGTATGATTAAGTTGCTTATGGTATGATTGTAAGTATTGATTTTGCTTGATAGATGAGAAGTTGGGTTGGTGTTGGTGATGGAAGAGTAAGATTGGTGTTTAGTGAAATTGTTTCTGTTTTAGGATTAGTAAAGGCTGTGACTTGTATGATTTTTAATTAATTTTAGAAAAATGTTCTTGAAGTGAATTTTTGATATGTTGTGCCTCTATGAGTCTAGAATGACTGAAAAATATGTTGATTCGATTTTGGAATGGTTATGAGTTTAGAAAAATTATTTTCATTAGACCTGTTCCAGCAGGTACCTTAACTGGGACAGCTATATTTCGGGATTTTTAATAAAATGTAGAAAAATCATATTCAATTGAATTTTGGATATGTTGTTTCTTAGTGAGTCTAGTATTTGAGAAAAATAATTTGGAACCACGTTGATTGAATTTGATTTATGGAATTCACAAAGTTCAGAACTGCTGCCAGGATGCAGGGCAATTGGGGCAGTCTGGTTAGGTGAACTATTTGACCAAGATTTTGTGTTCAGTTTGATCTGAAATTTTAAAGGGATGATTTTAAGATATAAAACTAAATTCTGTAAAAATTTTAGAATTTTTAGTCAAGTAGATTATTTTATACAATTTTTCAAAATAAGGATAAAATGGAGTTTAAAACCAGAATGTACTATTTATGGTTAGGGTTTTAATTCTTTGTTCTTCTTGCATTGCTTTGGTTCTCCAAAGGTAGGTTGGTCCTTAAACCTAACCCTAAACACTTTAAACACACTTGAATCAATGAATGTTATAATCAATTGTTCTTTGCCCTAATTGCATTGTTGAGATTGAACAATGTTATGTTGTGCATTGTGAATGGTAATGTGTTTCATGAGTAATGTGGAATGAAATGTTGATATTTATGAATGATGCTATGTGAGATATAATGTGATCATGGATGAGATATATATATATATATATATACTTGAATAATGAGATGTTATATTATGAAATGAAATGTGAAGCCATTGTTATTGGCTAAGATGATGTAATTGAAAGAAAGAAGGCATGTTTGCCTAAATGTGATGAGAATTGAGAATGGAAATGAATTGTTTGTTTAATATGCTATTCAGTTTCAGAGTTCTGGATTTGGGTGGCATGCCTAAGAAATGATGAAAGGTAACAGTCTTGCCGGGTTGAGGACCTCCTCATAGGTGTTGAGTTGATGGTCCAAGAGACTGGGTCTGTTACACTATGAGATACATGATTTGTAACAGTCTTGCCGGGTTGAGGATCTCCTCATATGTATTGAGTTGATGATCCAAGAGACTGGGTCTATTACACTATCCATGGATAGAGATACATGTATATACATTGCCTACGGGCGTGATTATTGTGTCTATGAACCAAAGCAGTAACTCTGAACTCTGAATATCGTATTAAATACTTGTTGGGCCCATAGGTGTCAGGGTTATATGAATGTCCTAAATAATGTTATGAGTTAATGAAATGAGATGTTGGTTATTGAGTATGATTGATTAATGTTGAATGTGGTATGCTCATATGACTATGATTTGTGAAATGCATAATTATGTGGTTAACTTTATATTTATGATATTGATCTTATCAATAACATATGTGGCATTGCATTACATTAAAGCATACCATTAGCATGTTTTATCTTACTAAGTCGTTGGCTTAGCGCGAATGTGATTCTTCGCGCAGGTGACAAGGAAGAACCAGAGAGTTCCTCTAGGCCGAGTCGAGCCTAGATTTTGAAGATTGAATAGTGGGCTTTAAGATCGAAGACTACTGCCAAACATGTATAAATTTTATGTGTTGTAAAACTTGAGTTTTGATGTATATGAATTTGTAAATATTGTTACTTTCCGTTGCATAGTGAACAAAGATTTTATCTGCTGTATTTCATAATAAACCTTTACTTTATTTTGTACTAGAAGTGTAAATCCTTTTTGCAGGTTGTAGTTGAGGTTATAAGGGGGATTTATTGGAAGTGTATTGAGAATGATTTTGTTTGCATTGGTTTGTGTAAAAATGTTTTCAAAAATTAGAAAAAAACCAGTTTTGTCGACACTTGGGATTGAATTTTTAGGCAAAACTATGGCAAAATTTCTATAAAAATCGGAACAAAAATTTGACTAAGTAAAAGTGGTAGCAACATTAGGATAGAGTGGCGCCTCTACTCAGCTTACACACGTAGGTCGGGAAGGGGTGTTACAGTTTGCCCCCTGAATGAGCGATCTGGGACTATAGTAAAAGAGAGTGAAAATTAATATGATTTTTACTGGGTTTAGAACCAGATTGGACTCCGAACCTGAGGTTGGATTGAGTTCTAGACTAAAAAATAATTTGGGTTCTTGACCTGATGGTGAGTTCTGGGTTCAAAATTAATTTGGGTTCTGGACTCGATGGTGAGTTCTGGACTAAAAAATAATTTAGG
This sequence comes from Garcia nutans, assembly GCA_947685225.1. Classification (NCBI taxonomy): domain Eukaryota; kingdom Viridiplantae; phylum Streptophyta; class Magnoliopsida; order Malpighiales; family Euphorbiaceae; genus Garcia; species Garcia nutans. The sequence goes on along the minus strand of CANTUV010000023.1, from coordinate 17,060,518 downwards.
TTCTGGACCCAAAGTGAGTTCTGGACTCAAAAATAATTTAGATTCTGGACCCGATGGTGAGTTCTGGACTTAAAAATAATTTGAATTCTGGACTCAATGGTGAGTTCTGGACTAAAAAATAATTTGAGTTCTGGACCCGAGGTGAGTTCTGGACTCAAAAATAATTTGGGTTTTAGACCCAAAGTGAGTTATGAACTTAATAATTTAGGTTCTGGACCCGAGGTAAATTTTGGACTAAAAAATAATTTGGGTACTTGGACCCAAGACTAGGTGCTTAGGTTTGGGTATTTGGATCTAAGACTGGGTACTTGGACTCGAGACTGGGTGCTTGGACCCGAGATTGACTTGGATTTGGGTGACATTCTATCATATGAGAGTTCTGGCTACCTCTAGCCAATTAATTTTAGCTCTTCTAGCTGACTGATCTTCTATCATGGCTTTCTTCTAACCAATTACTCCATTCTTCAATGGATTGACTCTAGCTCTTCTAGTGGGACTGACCTTCTATCATCTGGGAATTTTTGTTTTCTTCTAGACGGTTTTTCCATTCTTCAATGGATTGTGGGTCTTTACCCTTCAAATTGGATCTTCATCCTTGGACCTTGGATCTTCACTCTTGGAAATGTATCTTCATCCTTGGCATCGGGTCTTCACCCTTCAAAATGGATCTTCATCCTTTGGACTTCGAGTCTTCACCCTTCAAAATGGATCTTAATCCTTGGTATCGGGTCTTCACCCTTTAAATGGATCTTCATCATTTGGACTTCAGGTCTTCACCCTTCAAAATAGATCTTCATACTTGGCATCGGGTCTTCACCCTTCAAAATAGATATTTATCCTTTGGACTTCGAGTAATCACCCTTCAAAATGGATCTTCATCCTCGGCATCGGGTCTTCACCCTTCAAAATGGATCTTCATCCTTTTGACTTTGGGTCTTTACCGTTCAAAATGGATCTTCATCCTTTAGACTTTGGGTCTTCACCATTCAAAATGGATCTTCATCCTTGACATCGGGTCTTCACCCTTCAAAATGGATCTTCATCCTTTGAACTTCGGGTCTTCACCCTTCAAAATGGATCTTCATCCTTGGCATTGGGTCTTCACCCTTCAAAATGGATCTTCATCCTTTGGACTTTGGGTTTCACCCTTCAAAATGGATCTTCATCCTTGGCATCGGGTCTTCATCCTTCAAAATGGATCTTCATCCTTTGGACTTCGGTTCTTCACCCTTCAAAACAGATCTTCATCCTTGGCATTAGGTCTTCACTCTTCAAAATGGATCTTCATCCTTTGGACTTCGGGTCTTCACCCTTCAAAATGGATCTTCATCCTTGGCATCGGGTCTTCACCCTTCAAAATGGATCTTCATCCTTTGGACTTCGGGTCTTCACCCTTCAAAATGGATCTTCATCCTTGGCATCGGGTCTTCATCCTTCAAATTGGATCTTCATCCTTTGGACTTCGGGTCTTCACCCATGAAAATGGATCTTCATCCTTGGCATCAGGTCTTCACTCTTCAAAATGGATCTTCATCCTTTGGACTTCGGGTCTTCACCCTTCAAAATGGATCTTCATCCTTGGCATCGGGTCTTCACCCTTCAAAAGGGATCTTCATCCTTTGGAGATTTGTCTTGTATTGGCTTCAGATCTTCTAGCTAAACTGGTCTTTTATCTTTTGCATCTTCATTCTTTTGAGAGTTCTAATTTTCTTCTTGTTCCGACTTAAGGATTTTGCCCGCACAGTGATTTCGCCCGCAGGAATTTTCTGCTGGCGAAATGCCCACGGGCCCGCGCGACAATTTTTTTATCGCCGATTTTTCCGACTCTGATTTTTATTTTTATTTTTATTTTTTGACTTTTATTTGTTTATTTCTATTTTTTATTAATAAAAATTAGATATTAAAGCAAAAATTATTTAATAAAAATTATTTTGGACCAATTAGACAACAAAAATTATTTTAGACTAAATAAAACATATTGGACCGGATTGGGTCAAAAATTAAGGGTCTACAGTTTGCCCCCTGCTTGAATGATCTTAAACCTTAGTGAAAGAGAGTGAAAAGCAATAAGACTTAATTTTTGGTGAAACGATTGAGGTTTTGGATTTTGGACCCGGTTCAAGTTCTGGACTCAAGGATAATTCTAGGTTTTGGACCTAAGAAAAATTTGGGTTCTGGACCCGGTTCGAGTTCTGGACTCAAGGATAATTCTAGGTTCTGGACCTAAGAAAAATTTGGGTTCTGGACCCGGTTCGAGTTCTGGACTCAAGGATAATTCTAGGTTCTGGACCTAAGAAAAATTTGGGTTCTGAACCCGGTTCGAGTTCTGGACTTAAGGATAAATCTAGGTTCTCGACCTAAAGAAAATTTGGGTTATGGACCCGGTTCGAGTTCTGGACTCAAGGATAATTCTAGGTTCTCGACCTAAGGAAAATTTGGATTCTGGACTCGGTTCGAGTTCTGGACTCAAGGGAGATTCTAGGTTCTGGATCTAAGGAAAATTTGGGTTCTGGACCCGGTTCGAGTTCTGGACTCAAGAATAATTCTAGGTTCTGGACCTAAGGAAAATTTGGGTTTTGGACCCTGTATTGGGTACTTGGACTCGAGATTGATTTGATTTGGGTACTTGGACCCGAGATTGATTTGATTTGGGTACTTGGACCCGAGATTGATTTAATTTGGGTACTTGGACCCGGGATTGATTCGATTTGGGTGCTTGGACCCGAGCTTGAATTGATTTGGGTACTTGGACCCGAGAATGGGTGCTTGGACCCGAGATTGAGTTTGACTGACCTTTTATCATTTGAGAAGTCTGACTGCTCCGGTTGTTTTATGCATTGTGATTCTTCACCATCAAAATGGATCTTCATCCTTTGAGATCGGGTCTTCACCCTTAAAAATGGATCTTCATCCTTTGAGATTGGGTCTTCACCCTTTAAAATGGATCTTCATCCTTTGAGATTGGGTCTTCTGTTCGTGTATGTGCCCTAGGCCATTTATTTGGATCTTTATGTTATACATTCATTATTAATAAATGAGGTTTTATTATCATTATTGTTTGTTTGCATGTTACACAATTTTGATATTTGTCCCTGGTTTATTATTGTTATAGAAATAAAAAAATAATTCTTAACCAGTATGAACATTGATTTGATAATCATCAGATGGTTATGTGTATAGTGATACATATCAATTTCATAGATACTTGTTAGAGAACAATGTATTGGATAGACCCATCATGAGATTACTATATGGGTTAGTGTCATAAGTAAATCTCATGATAGTTATGTATTAATTCTTTGACTTGAGATTGTCATAGTTTCCAATATAAGGACTATTATATTTTGACATGATCAAACATTATCCGTAACTGGATAGTAATAAAGGTTATGATCATATATGATAGAAATTATGTAGAGGATAATGAACAATCAATATAGAATTTGTCCCTCTCTTTGAGAGAGATATCTTTTGGGCCCCTCGATAAGTGAGACTGTGAAATGCATGGCCGCTCAAATGAATTGATAGTGTGATCAATTTCATTTGTTTTTATCAGTCTACTTGGAGATCGAGTAATCATAAGTTTGGACAATATAAGTATGACGTTGACCATGACTTATGTTCAAGCTAGATATCGTGTGACAAAGGGATTAATGCATGTACTATTATTAGGCAAATTGGACATTCCTTATATTAATTGGGTAGTTGTAACGCCTTGCTAGAGGCCAATTATGACTTGTTGGTTTAATAGAGATTAAATTGACTGCCAATTAATATGGGCCTATCGGGTCACACACAAGAATGCGTTTTGGGCTGGATATAATATTAATAATATTAATATTAGATATTAATATTTATTATTATTATTATTTTCATTTTTTTATATATATATTATTAGATAATATATTCAGAATCCTAATTAGATTTGGATTCTGAATTTGACTTACCTTATCCAATTTCGAATTGGATTCTGGAGTGATTATATTCACTCCAGACATTAAGTCTTCATATAGGTAACATTAAAAAATAAAAAGAGAACGAAAACTTTGAAACCCTAATACGTTTTAGAGAAAACGTTTTCAGCCTTCGTCGTTGCAGAGAGCTAGCACTCCAGACGGTAGCATTCGTGTGGATACGCGATAGAGGGTGTTTCGCGATCGAGACATCTCTTCCAAACTGTGATTTCGAATCATCAACAGGTTAGTTCTTTGAACACTTTTGTCGAATTAAATGAACAACATGGATCCTAATGGGAAATCAAAGATCAAAATTTTTCCGCTGCGTGTTTTTGGTTTGCTGTGATCTCCTTGATTTCCTAACATCTTCACCCTTGAAAATGGATCTTCATCCTTTGAGATCGGGTCTTCACCCTTGAAAATGGATCTTCATCCTTTGAGATCGGGTCTTCACCCTTGAAAATGGATCTTCATCCTTTGAGATCGGGCCTTGACCCTTGAAAATGGATCTTCATCTTTTGAGATCGGGTCTTCACCCTTGAAAATGGATCTTCATCCTTTGAGATCGGGTCTTCACCCTTGAAAATGGATCTTCATCCTTTGAGATCGGGTCTTCACCCTTGAAAATGGATCTTCATCCTTTGAGATCGGGTCTTCTTTGTTCTTTGAAGATGGGAGTGACATGGCCAGTGGCTTGGCCGTGTCCCCTGGATGTGTCAGCTTCTATGTTTTTTCTTTGGTTCTTCTTTATTCTTGGCTTAGGATGGGACACGGCCAAGCTTGTGGCCGTGTCATGTGACACGGCCAGTGGCTTGGCCGTGTCACCTACTGCTTCCCTTCTCGCTTTGCTTGGTCTTTCTTGACTTTGCCCTTTAGGTGAGACATTGCCAGTGGCTTGGCCGTGTCTCCTGCCCGTGTCATGTTCTGCCAAGATTTCCTTTGAGGTGACATGGCTAAGCTTGATTTGGCTTGGCCAAGTCTTTCTTGATCCATGTTCTTCTTTCCTTGGTTTGATCTTCCAAGGGAGTTTTTGCACTTTAACCACTTTTCCCTTGCAACTGCTTGTCCTTTTTTCTCCAATTTTGATTGGATCTTATATCCTCTCCTTGCCCCTAAGGATTTTTTCTTTCATGCAAGCTTTGATTGATATTTTTCTTGTCTAGTTCTTTTCATAAGCACTCATTTCTTCTCTTTGCAAAGTGACTGGGGCTTTCTCAAGCAATGGGCTTTCTATGCCCCCCTGATTTTATTTTGATTCTTTACTTCGCAGGGTGTTTGCTGTTCATTTTGCCAAAGAATAGACAAGAAAGTGTGATGTGTTATACTCATGTATGCATGATATGCATGAATGATACTTACAGTGGTTTTATTGACTCACAGACCGAGGTGATAGGCAGAAATGTTCTCATTGGTTCCGTTTTGACGCTTGCTCAAATCTTGCATTGGAATGATCGAAAGCTTTGCATTTGTGGCTTTTATCTTCAAGATGATGAAAACGTGAGTGGTGGAGACTCCAAGCAGCAGGGTCAGGGATACATCCTTTTTAAAGCATGTCAGTTGATAGCTTCTTCATGACCTTGCCAATAATTATTTCCTTTGCCCAATGTGTCCTTTGGAGGTTCAACATACTTCCCTTAACTTGAAGGCTTTGTATGACAAAACATTTTTTTTTTAAATTTTTGAATTTTCATTTTGAAATCAAATGTTGGCTTTGCCAAATTAATGTCAATGTACCTTAGGACTTGATTTTCCAAATTAACATATCTATAACATGACAACCCTAGTTACCGTACTAAACTCGGGAATCATTTCTATTTAAGCAAGAATTGTTGTACTTCAGATAGGCACATACACATTACTTGACCAAAGGTCTCATTTGAGTTTAAATATTGTCTATCTCATATGCATGCTTATCCAAACTATCTCCACTAATAGACTCTACCTAGCAAGGGAGATCAACAGGTCTTTGATAAGCTTGAAATGGGGTCTATAAGGGACATGGGCTAAATGAAGGCTATTCTGAGATTGGAGCAGGTGTGGAACAATGGACAAACCCTCACACTACAAATTTCTTGTTGGAACTTTAGACAGTTGGGAGCAATCTTGCTAGACTCCAAATTCTTTCTATCTTCTTGGCATTAATCTGGATCTTGATAAGGACAATCTTTGCCCTTACAAAAAAGTTTGGTACCTAAATTCATTTCTTTTCTTCTTCTCCATTTTCTTTCTTTTTCTTTTTCTTTCTTTTCCCTTTCTTTGAGCATTTTGTCATTCTTTCTTGTAGGACTATCAAGTACAGAACTTTCAAGAACTGAATGGTCTTTCTCCTTTTTCTTTGATTTTGATTGAATCTTTGGTTGGGTTGGACCAACTCAAGTCAAACTGTCCTTATAGACTAAATGGAAGCCTTTGGTTGCTTTAGGTAAAAGAGAACTCCGTTGGCTTTGTGAACCGCCTTTTTATGTTTTATTTTTTCTCTTTTTTCTTTTTTTCTTCTTTTTTCTTTTTTCTTCTTTTTTTTTCTTTTTTTTCTTTTTTTTCTTTTTCTTTTCTTTTCTTTTCTTTTTTTTTTGTACTAGCTCTAAAAGAGTTGTCTTGTTTGTACCGACTTGGGCTTCTAATAATGGATGAGTGGAGTAACATAGATCTTCTTTAATAGGGATAAATCATTTGTTACTCTAATGTTGTCTTGATAGATTGGAGATACTAGGAAAACTTCAACTACCCTTATGGTCTTGAGAACTTCAACTACCCTTATGGTCTTGAGAACTTCAACTATCTTTATGGTCTTGAGAACTTCAACTATCCTCATGATCTTGACTAATCATTGCTTTCTTTGATCTTCTTGCCACTTTATCTTAGTGATCATAAGACTTGTCCAAAGTATCACAACAGCTTAGGGTAGATTATTAGGGTTTTTAAGCCAATGAAAAGAAAGCTAAAATTTTATGAAGGCTCAAAGGGACAACTAGGGATTGATATTTAATTGGGTAGATACTAGTTGTTGGCTAACCAAACAATGCCTAGATCATTTCTCTCTTAAATAAGCAGAGTTCAATTTCGCCTCAAAAGTTTGTCAAAGCATGTTCTAAGACTGACTAGGACCTAGACAAAGTAATTATGCAGGAGCCCTCTCTAAGTAAGCATACACAACTCAATGCTATAGAGCAATTCCCTCATCTAGTAAAGTCATTCGAGTCGTGATGCACAAATATATTAATTCATGAATTATCAAGCTAGATTCCTCATCGGTTGAGCACCAAAATGAACAAAGGCCAACAAAAATTTTGATGAAAGTAATTTATTCAAGCAACTTTAAATTTGAAAAACACAATAGTTCCAAAATATTAAAGAAAGTAAGATTGAAAAGCAACATTCAAGCTAAGAAAAGTTCATTGAGTTAGGCTTCTTTTCCCTTCACATCTTCAACATTCTCATCTTGAAAAGAGGATAAAACAAAATCTTCTTCCAATCCTTTTCCCACCATAAAGGTTGCTGGTGGTGGCACTCTTCCAAATTTAGGCAAAGGGTTGTCCTTGGTATTGGGCTTATCCGGCTCGGGTAGCTTGCCACTATCAATCAAATCTTGGATCTCATGCCTTAATCGGGTACACCTATTAGTCTCATGTCCTTGAGTCTGATGAAATTGACAAAAAGCCTTAGCATCAAATTTTGGGGGTAATGGACTAGGTAAAGGTCGAGGAGCCAATGGTTGTAACAACCCTTTCTTTTGTAGCTTATCGAAGACCCAAGACAAAGGCTTCCCCAGATATGAAAACTGCCTTCTATTTGCTTGACCAGTTGTATTGACATCGACTTCTTTTTGTGTGCTTGATTGCCCGACTGGTAGTTCACTTTCTCATTCCTTTTTACTGAAAAGCGATTCTTCTCCCTTTCCCACTCTTCAATTTGTAGACCAGCTTGGAGAAGATCTTTGAAATCCCTTATAAGGGTGTGAGACATCCTTTCATGGAGATTGGGCAGAATGCCTCTCAGAATCATCCTTATTTAATCAGATTCATCGGGCCTTTTCTTGAGCAAAGCGGCCTTGTTTCTCCATCTCTTCACATAGTCCACAAAATTCTCATTTGGCATTTGTCTAATGGACTCCACTTCCATTAAGGTAACTTCCAACTCAACATTATATCCATATTGTTGGATGAAGACTTTGTAAAGTAGATCCCAACTCTTTTATGTTCCTTCATCTAATGTATTGAACCAATTTTGGACAACAGGGTCCAATGAGAGCATAAAGTACCTTAGAGTTTGAACCTTAGTAGCTCGAGCAGATTGCATGGCAGTGATATACTACTTCATATGGAGATGAGGATATATTGCTTCACATGGAGATGAGGATTTCCGGTGCCATTGTACTTTGCAAAGGAAGACATCTTGAACTTATAAGGGACCTCTTCATCTTGTTCAAGTAGTTTGTCGATCTCAGACATCTCTTTGGTTTTCAGCTTCTTCTCAAATTTCTTTTCTAAATCAGCAATCATCTTTTCAACATCGTATTTCTTGGTCTTTTCAATAGTTGCCTTCTCAACAGCCTTCAATTCTTTCTTCTTTTCTTGAACCTCTTGGTAGTATTGAGCCCAATCATCATCATCATCAATGATCACCTTTTCATCATCAAAAACCACTTCACTAACTTTGGTCTTCCCTTTGTCCTTTGGTTTCTTAGTACTAGCAGATGCCTCGGCATGGTTCTCTAAGATCGCAGTCAATTGGTTCTTCATGGTCTCAGCTAGGGCCTCTTTGATTTCTTCCATCTTGGCATTGAGGACTTCATCCACCATTCTTTGAATTTTTTCAGGCTCCATTGTTTTTGGTGAGCAAGTGATTGAGTCATTGCTAGATACTTCATCTCCGGCGTAGGTCGGATTGTTGTAAGCTTTTGAACTATCGTAATCCAGGGCTGTGAGCCAGAGAGGATCAATGATATGAGATGCAAATGTATTGTCACATCCCAAAGTTTAGGTAGTCGAGTATTAGGCAAGAAGGACATAAATAAGTGGTCAAATAGAGGCTCGAGATAGTCAAAAACAAAATCGGTGTGCAAAGGAGGCCCGTGAAGTCGACGGGACCTAAAGGTAATTTTTTGAAAGGCCGAGGACCTAAGTGGAAATTCCTCAAAAGTTAGGGGCAACTATGTAAACTTAAAAATTAAGAGTCGGAAGTTATTAATAGTGCCCATATCCGACCCCGGAAGAATATTCTTGAGATTAATCGGGTCATAACCGTGGGTTTCAATTTTTCCCGAAAACGCATGGTTTAAAAGTTACAATCGATTAATCGCTGGAGGATATTTTGATATTTTCACACCCTAGACTATAAAATTACAACACAAGAAAGTTGAGGGGGGTCAAAATATGAATAAAAGAAAGCTTAATGGCTTGCTAAATAAATAGATAAAAGAAGAAGGCAAGTGGACCAATTAAAAGTGGCCATTTTGCTATAAGGTGTACCAATTAGAAGAAGGCAAATGGACCAATTAAAAGTGGCCATTTTTGCTATAAGGTGTACCAATTGGAAGAAGGCAAATGGACCAATTAAAAGTGGCCATTTTTGCTATAAGGTGTACCAATTGGAAGAAGGCAAATGGACCAATTAAAAGTGGCCATTTTTGCTATAAGGTGTACCAATTGGAAGAAGGCAAATGGATCAATTAAAAGTGGCCATTTTTGCTATAAGGTGTACCAATTAGAAGTCAACATCTATTCACCACTTATGGCTGCCATTTGGATCAAAATAGCTAAGGAAAGAAAGTATAAAAGCCCTCTCTTGCATGGTGAATTCGTCCAAACCGTAAGAGAAGAAAGAAGGAGGTGATTTTTCCAAAGTTTAAGGCTTTTGATTTAAAGAGTTTGGTGACAAACAAGATTATAAGGTAAGAGAAACCTATCTCTAGTTTTAATTTCATGGATTAATGGTTAATTTAAGAGATTGAAATTAGGGTTCATGTAGTTAGATTTGGAGAAAATTCAAGAAATAATTAATTGAAGGATTTGATGAAGGAAATAATGGTGTTTAATGGTGAAAATAAGCTAGCAACCATTAGAAAAATCATACGATAAGACTATGTCTATACCTAGGGTTCTTACCTTTGTATATGTGATGTTAAATTCATAGGAAATCAAGGAGATTAGGAAAGAAAGGAAGTGAAATAGATAAGAAGAGCAAGGAAAAGCAAGGTTTGGTACTTTAACCATTTAACTCCTTTTGAAATTTTTCTGTTTTACAATTAGTAAATGCTGTGATTTGTATGATTTTTTAATATAGCAATATTATCTTGAGTTGAATTTTTGATATGTTGTGTCGCAATGAGTCTAGAATGATTGAAAAATATGTTGAGTTGAATTTGGAATGAGTATGTATGAAATGTTATATATGTTCTACTCGGTAAATGGGTAAAACCGGTCTGGAATGGGGGTTATATCGTGTGAGGTCAAGATCATGGCAACTAGTCGTGTGAGACCAAGACCACGCAGTTATCTTGTATATTCCATATCGTGTGAGACTAAGACCATGGCAATTAGTCGTGTGAGGTCAAGACCACGCATAACTCTATATGAGGCCTCATTCCGAGATTGGTGTATTCATAATTACCTAGTGGAGCAGAGTAACTCGTAATTATAATAAAGTTATATTACATGTTGTTTACATACAGAATGTGAATCTTAACTTAATTAGAAAATATAAATATGATGATTGTATGAAAATAGTTTAATTGTGCAGTATTCTACTTTTATATGTGTTTCAACAACCTTCCTTGCACTATTTATATTCGGCAATAGTTAAAGTACCCACTAAGCAATGCTTAGCGAGTTTAGTTTCTTCTAAACTCGTAGGTTATTAGCAAGGAGCCAGTAGCGAGTAGAAGAGTCCTGCGATCTGCCGGTCATCAACAAACTTTAGTGGTGCTCTTCATTTTGTATTTTGGTATTAGAAACTGGAATGTACTTATTTGAACAATACAAAGAGATAACTTGATGTAGCATGTAAATCTAGTAATGTATAATAACTATATGGTTTTGAATTGAGTTGGGTTGTGAATATAGAAGTGTGAATTCTTCTTGCAGGATTTGTAGTTGAGGTTATAAGGGTGGATTATTGGTAGTGTGCTTATATTGAATTGTGAAATAAAATGTTTTTCAAAAATAAGAAAAATCAGTTTTGTCAACACTTGGGACCTCCATTTTTAGGGGAGGTTATGGCAAATTTTTTTTAAAAATCTGTACTTAAAATTGGCTAAGTAAAATATTAAGACATAACCACCATGAGATAACAGTCCATCTTGGTCTATAAACGTACACTAAGATGGGGTGTTACATGTATGCATGTATGCATAAACAAATAAGGATAAATAGGACGTTCCTTCCAACCTTATAACATCCACACATGAATGGCGAGTCCCTTTTCCTAGGTATATGGTTAACAAAATACCAACATGGGGCATCTTGCTTTCGAATAATTCCCTCGGACGTTTTAACCAATAGTTATATTTTTGAAAATAGGAATCAATCCATGATAATTCCTATTAATTAGGTTTTAATCCATTCAACCAACTATAATAGCTTTTATGCTATATTGGATTAAAACTAAATTAAGAGGTTTATTATAGATAGATTTCTCACTTGAAAAAGTAACTAATGATTCATGCCAAAAACAAGCCCATGGTTAATTTGTTCTTAGTGTAAACTAGGCCCACAATTGATTTTTGGTATTTCATAATTGACCTAAATATTTTTGCAAGCTCTTTGTAAAAAATGGTTGGATGAAAATAGTTTTGTTTCTAAGCCCATTGTAAAAGATTTTAGAAAAATGGATTTTGGACTTAGTATTTGGGCCATGGGCCAAAGAATCTTTGATTTGTTTTAGAAAAGTCTTATGTCCAAAGACCATCTTGAAAAATTTTGAAAATAGTTTTGGTCTTTTGGATTTTAAAGAAAATTTTATTTTGAGCTTACAATATACTAAGGTCATATTAAAAAAAGAACAAACCAAATAAGCCATGATTTAGACTAAGATAAACCAACCATAGTCAAAGAACATGCATTTGGGGTAAAACCTAAGGAAAGTAACTAGGCCAATTCCATGAGCTTTAGTCTTTGGGTAAAAAGGCTTAGGTTCCCATAACAAGTATATACCAAACAGTACGAGGCTATGAGTGGTTATGCCATGCTTGATATCTGTTTTATTAGTTTTTGTTATAGATTTGTGTCTTGTTTATTATGATAATTATTATTTTATTTAGGTATTTTGTTAGTTTTTATCAGTTTATTTAGTGTTTTCATTAATTTTGGTAGTTTTAGTTTATTTCAGTGTTTATGTCATTTTTGATCTAGTTTTTAGTATGGTGTTTGTGTTTTGTTGGTTATTGTTTATTTACTTCTTGTTTAAAGTTTGTTTCAAGTTTTGTTTTAGGTTAAAAAAGCCAAGGAAGCAAATTGAAGGAAAAAGAGACAGTAGCTGACACAGGCAGGACACGGCCAAGTCACTGGCCGTGTCCCATACCAAGTTAAAGAGAAATCAAGGCACACAGAGGAACACACTCAAGGGACATGGCCAAGTCACTGGCCGTGTCCCTCCAAAGATGCTCAAACACAGCCAAGTTGCTCCAACTTGGCCGTGTCTCACTTACATCCAAAGCAAAGAAGAACAATTCTCACAGAAGCAGACACAGGCAAGGGACACGGCCAAGTCACTGGCCGTGTCCCTCCAAAATGGTCACGGCCAAGTCAACCTCCAACACGGCCGTGTCACTCAACCAAAGAAGAAAAGAAGAAAAGCAAGCAGTAGCGAACACAAGCAAGGGACACGGCCAAGTCACTGGCCGTGTCCCTCCAAAGACCTGCAATACGGCCAAGTCTCATCCAACTTGGCCGTGTCTCTCATGAACCAAAGACGAAGCGGATTTTAAAGCGGAGGTTTCGTATAAAAGGAAAAAGAGAGTTAGGGTTTAGGGTTGTTGCGATTTTGAGAGCAGATTGAGCCGTCAAAGAGAGTTTAGGTTTTGATAACTTGTTTTCTTTGATTTTTGATTACACTTTGGATTAAACTAGCTTAGATTAGATTGTTCTAGCCATTGATACATCCTTCTTGCAAGATTTGAACAAGAGATTCTTCAGAAGCTTCAAGGAGTTTGTAATTTGGTTTTGTTCTTGAACTTTATCTCTTTATTTTCATTGGAATTGTATTTATGGATATTATCATGTCTGAATTGATTTCTTTGAATATTAATGAGATGAGTATGTTTGATAGCATGATGAACTAATTCGATCTAGTCTAGGGTTTGTATGGATTTGCTATGATTGTATGAATTGGTTATTACTCTTAACTTAATTATTTCTTTTAGCCTTTATTGAATGGAACATTGTTAATATATAATTGATTGGCCACCAATTATTTGTTTTAGGTATTAGATGATGGATTGAGAGATGAAGTCTAATGTTGGAATAATTCAATTAAGGACTTAGGTGAATTAGAGATATAACCTAGGAAAGATTATTTCAATTGGAACAAGATTATTTGAGAGAGGTTTGAATGCGAGAGCTTATTTCCTTTATTCAATTAATTAAGTTGCTTGAGATTTAATCTTTGAAATTAAATTGGTTAAGAGGAATAACCGTTCAAACATATAAGTAGCTGAGAAGTGCAAACCCTAGACCATTCTATTAAGTGAATCAAAACATCAGCTCAATTTACTTTTATTGTTTTAAACTTCAATCAATCTTCTTTATTAGTTAGCAATTTAAATTTATTCATTACTTGTTATTTATAATCTGATAATCAATTAGCTACTTTAGCTTCCTTGTGAGACGACCTTGGGGTGATCACCTTTGCTATAGCTACCTCGTATACTTGCGAGTGACGCTTTGTGGTAGAGTTAATTTGAGCGCAATAATCTCCATACCTTGAGTGAAAGTATGGTATCCCTTACATAACATAACACGGGTAACATAGGCGGCCTAACTCAGGCACACGATGCAATCTAAGATGATGCAATGGATAATATTATTATAAGAAAGAATAGAATAATATAAAGACCAACAGAATCAACTTCTTTTATCCCCAGTGGAGTCGCCACTGTGAGCGGGAATTTTTGCCCCCACTCCCGGTGGAACGGTTCTTGCGACTTCGGCACTGTTTAGGCTAGGGGCCTTAGAGAACACGTACCTAAGTCCGGAGAAAATGGAGTCACCACCCGGACGGGCCGGGAAAAAAGAAAAGGGTGGATGACTTGATTCCTAAGGAATTCCCAACCCCCTAATGGGTTCGGAAAGTTGGGTACGTGTGGGGAAGGTGAGAAATGACCCAGCACCCCCACAACGCCCGGTTCATTGGAACCGGCCTCCTTTACAGGTCTTAATATTATAAAATTCTTAAATATAATAATATTATCCATATTACACACAATAATTAAAAGAAAGCATCAATATATTAAAATCAAAGCAATGTCCAAACAAAGCAAATAAATGGACACCCATCCAAGGATGGAAACATGTCCTTACATCACATGCCTAAATAGGACACCCACCAAAAGGTAGAAACATGCCCTTTACATAGGTTCTAAAATAGAAAAGAAAATTAAATTACATGATGTTTAACTAATGAGGTAATCACCAAGTGGAAACATACCTCTTACAACTTTTGGAAATCTAAATTAATTGATAAAAGTAAATAATCATTCATCATAAATAAATCATTCATCAAAGCTATTAATCAAAATAGAAAATAAACATCCATCCATGATAAATTAAATAAATCAAGTATTGAAATTAAATAAATTAAAGCATAAGAAATAAATCAAAGCATAATCAAGTATGGAATAGAATAAAGCAAATAAAAGTCCAATTATGGCTACTGTGACTTTTTATGGAATTAAAATAAATTAGGGTTTTATGTTTTAAACGGTTGGTAAGACTCTTTGATTAACAAAATTAAGGTTTGAATGATGATATCATGAAACTAGGGTTTTAAACACTTTAAAATACTTTAATTTGTGATTTTTGGTTATTGGGTTCCTAAGCTACTGTGTAAAATTTAGGTTTTTATATTTTCATGTTTTTTAATGTTTTAAAAGGATTAGGGTTCATAAAAATTAGGGTTTAAGGTTTTAAAAGGATTAGGGTTCATTATTTTAGGTTTAAAAAGTTGAATTTTGGATTTTAGGATTTAGAAGTAGGGTCACGGGTGGTGAATAATTTTTAGGGTTTTAGAAATGAATTTGATAATTTCATGAAGTTTTATGAATTTAAACAAATAAATTAAAGTTTTTATAAGTAGAAAAGATGTTTTTTAAGGCTTTTCGAATGAAATAGAACCTACTTTAAAATTTTAAAAGAAGCAGAATTTACATCTTAGTTTTGTTGAAAAATATATTCAATTAGAGTTTTAAGGTTTTTAAGAAGAAAAAATAACAATTTTAAGCCTTTTGGAAGATAAACCAACGAAATAAGGTTTTTTTTTTTTTGCTTTAGAAAAACTAAATTAAAGTTTAAAGGTTTTTAATTTTGATTTCATAGATTTGCTACTGTGTAAAAAAAAACAATTAAAGAAAATTAATTAACACATACCTTCTTTTGATGATTTCTCCAAAAAACAATTCTTCTTGGATGAACTAGCTCCAAAGATAAGCTTTTTTTGCCTTTGAATCCTCTAAATCGTGCTGCTGCTGTTCCAGAAAAAAGTTGAATTGAATTTCTTCTTTTCCTTCCTTGATTTGGTTTCAAATTTTCCAAACTACTCTTGGATTTTTGCCTCCCTTAAATTAATTGCCTTTGGTCCTTATTTATAGTGGTTTGAGGTTGTTTATTCTTAATTAGTTAAGGTAGGTAATATTAATAAAAAAAGAAACCAAAACCTAATTGGATTACGTTTCGAAAAATTTGCATCGGAAAATTTGCACTGCCGAAAAAAAACTGTTGCGGAAAAACTGCGCTGGCGAAAAAATCTACTGCAGCTGGCTGCGGCAACGCGCCCGGAGCGGGCCCGTAAGCTATTTCGCAGGCAAAAAATTTCTGTGTGCGAAATAGCACAGTGATTTCGCCCGCAGGAATTTTCTGCTGGCGAAATGCCCACGGGCCCGTGCGATAATTTTTTAATCGCCAATTTTTCCAACTCCGATTTTTATTTTTATTTTTTGACTTTTATTTGTTTATTTCTATTTTTTATTAATAAAAATTAGATACTAAAGAAAAATTATTTAATAAAATTTATTTTAGACCAATTAGACAACAAAAATCATTTTAGACTAAATAAAACATATTGGACCAGATTGGGTCAAAAATTAAGGGTCTACACATACACAACTCAATGCTATAGAATAATTTCCTCACCTAGTAAAGTCATTTGAATCATAATGCATAGAAATACTAATTTATAAATATCAAGGTAAGTTTTTCATTGGTTGGGCACCAAAATGAACAAAGACCAACAAAAATTTAACAAAAATAAGTTATTCAAACTACTTTAAATTTGAAAAACATAATTGTTCCAGAAAACACCAAAGAAAGAAAATAAAACAAAAACCAAACAAGCCAAGGGAAGTTTGATGAGTTGAGCTTCTCCTCTTCGCCCGCAGGAATTTTCTACTCGCTCTCGTTGCTTGTTGAGTTAAGAGCATTGCGTGCTAACTTTGTATCTTGTGATGATGGTGCATTGTTGGCACAATTGCATTTGAAACTAGTTTTGTTGGATCAAATCAAAGAGGCTCAGTTGACTGATATGAAGATTCAGAAGATTATTTCAGATTGCAAGAATGGAAAGAGTAGAGATTTTGTAGTGAGAGGTGATGGGAGTCTCTGGTTTAAGAACAGATTGTGTGTACCTGATGATGCTGATTTAAAGAAGATCATTTTAGAAGAAGCTCATCAGTCAATATTTGCTATGCATCCGGGTAATACCAAGATGTATCATGACTTGAGACAGCATTACTGGTGGATTGGATTGAAGAGAGACATTGCTGAGTTTGTATCGAAATGTCTCACATGTCAGAAGGTAAAAGCAGAGCATCAAGTTCCAACTGGGTTGCTTCAGCCATTGTCAGTGCCTGAATGGAAGTGGGATAGAGTGACAATGGACTTTGTGTCTAGTTTGCCATTGACACAAAGGAAGCATGATGCTATATGGGTGATTGTGGATAGATTGACCAAGACAGCTCATTTCCTTCCGGTTCGAATGGATTACTCTTTGGAGAGATTGGCTGAGTTGTATATCCATGAGATTGTGAGATTACATGGTGTTCCAACTTCTTTAGTGTCTGATCGAGATCCCAGGTTTACTTCAAGGTTTTGGAAGAGTTTGCATAGTGCTTTGGGTTCTCGACTGCACTTCAGCACTGCTTTTCATCCACAGACGGATGGGCAGTCAGAGAGGGTGATACAGATTATTGAAGACATGTTGAGAAGCTGTGTCATCGATTTCTCTGGAAGTTGGGATAGATTCTTACCTCTTGTGGAGTTTGCTTACAACAACAGTCACCAATCTAGCATTGGTATGGCACCGTTTGAAGCACTGTATGGTAGACGGTGTAGGACACCTCTGTGTTGGAATGAACTTGGGGATAGTAAGTTGATTGGTCCTGATTTAATTCAAGAAACTGAAGAGAAAGTGAAGTTGATTCGAGGCAGGTTAAAAGCAGCTTCAGACCGACAGAAGTCTTATGCAGATCTGAAAAGGAGAGACATTGAGTTTGATGTTGGAGATAAGGTATTTTTGAAAGTATCTCCTTGGAAGAAGATATTGAGGTTCGGTCGGAAAGGGAAATTGAGTCCTCCATTCATTGGACCGTATGAAGTGTTGGAAAGAGTTGGGCCAGTTGCTTATCGGCTTGCTTTGCCACCTGAGTTGGATCGTATTCATAATGTATTTCATGTTTCTATGTTGAGGAGGTACAGGTCGGATCCATCTCATGTGTTGCCATTTGAATCTATTGAAGTGAGCCCAGACTTGACATTTGAAGAGGAACCAGTTGCTATCTTGGCACGTGAAGTGAAAGAGTTGAGAAACAAGAGAGTGCCTCTTGTGAAGGTTCTATGGAAGAACCATGGGAAAGAAGAAGCAACTTGGGAAAGTGAGCAAACCATGCGAGAGCAATATCCTCAGTTGTTTCAGAGCTGATTTCAGGTAATTTTGAGGACGAAATTTCTTTTTAGAGGGGGAGAATTGTAATATCCTCATATATGCCCTAGAAGTTTTGATTATGTTGTTGATGTTGTTGTTATTGTTGTTGTTGGTATATATTGGAAAGTGAATGTTTGTGTATATGTGTGTTTTGGAGAAAGAAATAGGGTTTAGAGACAAATGTATATGTTGTGTATATGATGATATATATATAACATATAAATTGGTCAAATATAGAGTCAATGCAAGAAGATATTTTTGTGGAATGTGCAATTACATATAAGGGCTTAGATGAGACAAAAGGTTAGTTATTTGATTGAGGGCATTTTGGTAATTACTTGGATAAAATCTCTTGGTGGAGATTTAAAGTGGAGTTGACTTTATTTCCTCCATGTATTTTCTTCTTCTTTTCCATTTTGGCTGATTTCTCGTAGACAAAGGGAAAGCAAAGAGACAAAGAGAAGACTTTGAAGAGTAAGCTCCAATTGTAGGAAGATTGAAGTGATCAAGTGTTGATTCAAGAAGTGTTATAATTTAAGGTAAGAAATCTCTTGTTTTTCCTTTGTTAATTTTGAAGTTGGGTCTAAAAGAAATTGTGATTTGTTGATATGATGATTTGATGTGTTTGTAATGTGTTGAATTTGATTATAAGCCAAAGAGTTAATTATTAATGGTTTTGGATTGAAGATGGTAAGTAGGTGGAAATTGATTTTGAGAAAATAGGAGTGATGTTGTATTTTTAGGGTTTTGGTTTGGTATGAATTTAATGTATGGTTATTGTGATTACTAGGGTGAATATGTAAGATATGTGTTTATAACATGAATTGTATCCATTTGAATGAGATGATTGTTGTGTAAAAAGGGTGTAAATGCTTTTAGAAGGGTGTTGGCCATTTTTAGGGTTGTGTATTTGAGTGACACGACCAAAACAAAGGAGAGACACGGCCAAGCCAAGTGATTTTGGGCGTGTTGGATTGCTTTGAGAGAGACACGGCCGTGTCTAGTGCCCGTGTTCACTACTGGATTTTTGGTGTTGGGAGACACGGCCACTAGCTTGGCCGTGTCCTATGCCCGTGTCTGCTACTGTGATTTGTTGGTTGAGAGACACGGCCACAAGCTTGGCCGTGTCCCTTGCCCGTGTTGCCTACTGTCAATTTAGATTGAGAGACACGGCCACAAGCTTGCCCGTGTCCCTCAAGTGGCTGCCCGTGTCCCTCAAATGTGTGGGTTAGGGTTTTTATACTTTGTTCTATTTGCATTGTTTTGGTCCTTTTAAGGTAAGTTGGTACCTAAACCTAAACCTAAACACATTTAAACAATGATTGACCTAAACAAATGCATATGGAAGATCTTAAAGCTATGAATGATATAAATTATTCTTTGCCCTAATTGCATTGTTGAGGTTGAACAATGTTATGTTATGCATTGTGAATGGTTATGTGTTTCATGAATAATGTATATTGAAATGTTATATCAAAGATGCTATGATGATTCAAATAAAAGGTGAAATGTGATGTAAAGCCATTGTGATTGGCTATGATGATCATATTGAAAGAAAGAAGGCATGTTTGCCTAAATGTGATGAGAATTTGAGAATGGAAATGGTAACTATATAATAAATGAATTGTTTGTTTAATATGTTATTCAGTTTCAGAGTTCTGGATTTGGGTGGCATGCCTAAGAAATGATGAAAGGTAACAATCTTGCCGGGTTGAGGATCTCCTCAAATGTGTTGAGTTGATGGTCCAAGAGACTGGGTCTGTTACACTATGAGAATTGTGAATATGAGATATATGATTTGTAACAGTCTTGCCGGGTTGAGGATCTCCTCATATGTGTTGAGTTTATGGTCCAAGAGACTGGGTCTGTTACACTATCCATGGATAGAGATACATGTATATATATTGCCTACGGGCGTGATTATTGTGATTATGAACCAAAGCAGTAACTCTGAACTCTGAATATCGTATTAAATACTTGTTGGGCCCATAGGTGTCAAGGTTATATGAATGTCCTAAATAACGTTATGAGTTAATGAAATGAGATGTTGTATATTGAGTATGATTGATTAATGATGAATGTGGAAAGATGTTGAAATGTGGTATGCTCATATGACTATGATTTGTGAAATGCATAATTATGTGGTTAACTTTTATATTTATGATGTTGATCTTATCAATAACATATGTGGCATTGCATTACATTAAAGCATACCATTAGCATGTTTTATCTTACTAAGCCCTTGGCTTAGCGCGATAGTGTTTAATCGCGCAGGTGATAGAGTTGATAGAGTTGAACCTGAGGGTTCTTCGAGACCGAGTGAGAGTAGACGTTGAAGTGTTGATTTGGAACTTAAAGATCAGAAGAGACTTGCCAATCATGTATATTTCTTTTATATTTTGTAAAGTATTGGTTTTAATGTAAATATATGTATAACTATAAACATGGATTTGAAAGAGTTTATACATGTAAATATTTTATAAAATTCCGCTGCGTATTAACTAAATGTAAATATATCTATTTGGTTTTGTATTACAACTTGATTACTTATTTTTCTATAATGTATACAACTGAAAGATTATGGTATTGTTTAAAATGTTTTGGATGTAAAGAAAATCCGTAGCATCCCTATGTTTAGTGCATGTATACTACATTGTGGTGTTTGTAGTGTGCATATATTGAATGTGGGGGTGTTACATTACCGCTGTCAATTAGATCTTGGATCTCATGCTTCAATCGGGTGCATCTATCTGTATCATGTCCTTGAGTATGATGAAATTGACAAAAAGCCTTGGTATCAAAATTTGGTAGTAGCGGATTCGGCAATGGTCAAGGAGCCAATGGTTGTAACAACCCCTTCTTTTGTAGTTTGTTGAGAACCCAAGATAGAGGTTTTCCCAATTCTAAAAATTATCTTCTATTTTCTTAACTAGTTGCATTAATATCAACTTCCTTCTGGGTACTTTAATTGACAGACTGATAATTCCATTTTGCAAAAAAATGGTTCTTTTCTCTTTCCCACTCTTCTATTGGCAATCCCGCTTGGAGAATATCTTTGAAATCCCTTATGAGGGTGTGAGAGAGCCTTTCATGAAGATTGGGTAGGACTCCTCTGACTATCATTTTGATTTGCTTCGACTCATCAGTCATCCTTTTGATAAGTGCAGCCTTATTTCTCCATCTCTTTACATAATCAACAAAGTTCTCATTTAGCCTTTGTCTAATGGACTCAACTTCCATTAAAGTAACCTCCAATTCAGCATTATACCCATATTGTTGGATGAAAGCCTTGTATAACAAATCCTATTTCTCTGCCTGAGCTACTAAGGCTCAAACTCTAAGGTACTTCATGCTTTCATTAGACCCTGTTCTAAAGGTGTTGAACCAATTTTGGACAACAGGGTCTAATGAAAGCATGAAGTACCTTAGAGTTTGAGCCTTAGTAGCTCGGGCAGACTGCATAGCAATGATGTACTGCTTAACATGCAAGTAAGGATTTCCTGTACCATTGTACCTAGCGAAGGAAGGCATCTTGAACTTATAAGGGACCTCCTCATCTTGTTCGAACAGCTTGTCTATTTTTGACATCTCATCAACTTTTAGCTTCTTTTCAAATTTCTTCTCTAAATCAGCAATCATCTTCTCCACATCAGATGTTTCAGTCTTTTCCATAGTTGCTCTTTCCACAACCTTCAGCTCTTTCTTCTTCTCTTGAGGATTTTGGAAGTATTGAGCCCATCATCATCAATGACTACTTTGTCATCATCAAAGGCTACTTCTTCAACCTTAGCCTTCCCTTTGTCCTTCAGTTTCTTTATGTTGGTAGATGCCTTAGCAATGTTCCCCAAAAGTGCAGTCTCCTCATAATATCAGCCAGAACATCCTTTAGTTCTTCCATCTTGGCATTGAGGCATCGTCCACCATCCTTTGAATTTGTTTGAGATCCATTGCTCTTGGTATGAAGCTAATTGAGTCGCTACTGGATTCTATGTCACTGGTGTAGGTTGGGTTGTCGTACGCTTTTGAACTGCTGTACTCTAGGTCTATGAGTTAGAAAGGATCAATGATATATAATGCAATGTGTGTATGTGTGTATGCATGTATGCACAAACAACAGATGAACAAAGATAATTAGGACATCCCTTCCAACCTTATAACTTTCACACACGAATGGCGAGTCTCTTTTTCTAGGTATATGGTCAACAAAATACCAACATGGGTCAACAAAATACCAACATGGGATATTTTGTTCTTAAAAAATTCACTTGGACGGTTTAACCAATAGTTATATTTTTAAACTTAGAAGTCTGTCCATGATAATTTTTATTAATTAAGTTTTAATCCATTGAATCAACTAAAATAGCTTTTATGCTACATTGAATTAAAAGTAAATTAAGAAGTTTATCATGAATAGATTTCCCATTTTGAAAAAGCAACTAATGATTCATGCAAAAAACAAGCCCACAATTAATAATTCTTGGTATAAACTAGGCCCACAATTAATTTTGTTATTCCGTAATTGACCTAAATAATTTGTAAGCTCATTTTAGGAAAAATTGTAATGAAGTGAAAAAATAGTTTTGTTTCAAAGCCCATAAAAAGATTTAAAAAAAAATGAATTTTGGGCTTTGAGCTTGGGCTATGTGGAGAAAAAGAATTTTTTTATCCATTTTTAAAAGTTTTTATGTTCAAAGACCATCTTGAAAAGTTTTGAAAATAGCATTGGTCTTTTGGATTTTAAAGTAAAAATTATTTTGAGCTTACAATATAGGTAGGCTATATTAGAAAAAAAAAAAAACAAACCAAATAAGCCATGATTTAAACTAAGATAAATTAACCATAGTCAAACAACAAGCATTTGGAGTAAAAACCTAAGAAAAATAACTAGGCTAATTACATGAGCTTTAGTCTTTGGGTTGAAAAGTTCAAGTTCCTGTAGCAAGTATATACCAAGAAGCACAAGGCTATGAGTGGTTATGCCATGCTCGATCCTCATACCTTGAGTGAAACTATATTATCCCTTACACAACACAACACGGGTAAAACGAGTGTCCTAACTCACACACATAATGCAATCTAAATGATGCAATAGATAATATCATAATAAGAAAGAATAAAATAATATAAAGACCAACGGAATCAACTTCTATTATCCCCAGTGGAGTCACCACTGTGAGTGGGGATTTTCGCCCCCACTCCGATGCAGAATGGTTCTTACGACTTCGGCATTGTTAGACTCATGGCCTTAGAGAACACGGGCTTAAATCTGGAGAAAATAGAGTCGTCACCCAGATGGGTTGGGAAGAAGAAAGGATTTAGGGTTGTCATCCAGTCGTTCCCCCTATTAGGTTCGGAAAATTGGGTACGTATGGGAAATGTGAGAATAACCCAGCACCCCCACAGTGCTCGGTTTATTAAAACCGGCCTCCTTTTTAGATCTCAATATTATAAAATTCTTAAATATAATGATATTATCCATATTGCATGCAATCATAAGAGTAAATAATCACTTTATTAAAAATCATAATAAGTTCAAACAAAATAAATGAATAGGCACCCATCCATGGATGGAAATATGCCTTTACAATTGTTCAATGTCCAAAAGAAAAAAAATAAAATAGGATACCCACCAATTAGTGAAAACTTATCCTTTACATTAAAATAAATTAAGTTGCATGAAGCTTAACAAATGAGGTACCCACAATGTGGAAACATACCTCTTATAATTGCTTAAAACTAAAAATAAATCAAATAATAAATATTCAAGCATTCATCATAAAATCAAATAAAAATAAACTATTTATTAAGACATATAATAAATCATGCATCTAAACTTAAATAAATCAATAAAAATATAAATTTAGATTTACATCTTGAATTAGGGTTTCTTAAATAAAATTATGGTTTTGAAGGTTTGAAATTTTTATGAAAACAATATTAGGTTTTAGGGTTTTAAGTAAAAAAGATTAGGGTTTAAGTAAAAAAGGATTTAGGGTTTATGAAAATAGAATTAGAGTTTTTTGATGTTAGAAAAACAAAGCTAATGTGACTGCACTTGTAAACTTTAGGATACTTGAAGATTGATTTATAATAGTTCATTGCATAGTACATACTCTTGTGTGGATGACTACTGGATGGGACAAATACAACCTACTGTAAATTATAAAACCATCCTTTGATCATGCTTAAAGTAAACTGATATAAATCAAAAGTAATAAATATAACCTACTGGAATTAATTTAGATAAAGAACAGACGTATTTAATATTTAAATCATCAAATCATGTTATTCAGTATTTAAAACCATTAAAGCATGTTATTCAGTACTTAAAACCATTAAAACATGTTATATTGAATTAGTTTAGAGTTTACCATCGTTTGCTGGCTCTACCACAATTACTCGTTGAAATTCTGGCTGAGCAAGACCAAGACAGTGTATCACTGCATTTGTAAAGTTGTTCAAACTGTTTGATGCTTCTCTCTCATTTCTATTGCTTTGTTGCTTGCCGTTTCAAGTTCCAGTCCATTGAAGGTTGCTAATCGTTGCCTCTCTCTTGGTTGCAAGTTCCCCAAAAGTCCAAAAGTTCCCCATATGGTTTTTAATCCTATTATTTATAGGCAATTAAAAAAACCTAATTAATTCAGGAAAAAAACAAAACTTCCGAGTTAAATGAGGTTTTGGCAAAATTGGCCAACGTGTTGGCACACAAGCTTGTGGGCTGCGAGGATACTGGCACGGGCTGCGAGCATGGGCTATCGCATTGTTGGGTGATGGTGTGGGACTTGCGAGCTGCGGGCTAATTTCGCTGCAAGCTTGGCCCACGCAGCCTGTTGTGAATTGGCCCACTCCAATTGCCGCTGCCGTGTGTCGCTCGTTGATTCATCCGATTTTTATTTTTTATTATTATATTTTTATTAAAAATAAATATTTATAATTTCTTTTTATTTTATATATTATATTAAATAATAAATATAATATTATTAAAAAAATAATAAATAATATAAAAATTATTTTATACTCTTTTAAATTTTTAGATTTGACTTCTAATTAATGTGGGACTGGACTTGGTCAAGAAATAAGGGTCTACAAATATCCATTCATCCAAGGCAACCTGTGCATGGTAATCAAATAATTTAAAGAAATTCAAACATTCATATCAACAACTTTCCTCAACTTGTAACACATCCACCTCATCCATTCAAAATATATCCATTCCACTTGTAACACATATATATGTATGTCCAACACCCCAAGAAATTTTGCACATATATCCATACAACATATAAATGAAGAATAAACTAGAATTATGATTTAAATAATTCATCATCTAAATCAATAAATGTACATATTCATAATATAAATATTCACAATAAATACATAAATATCAAACTAATCCCTTGTTGGCTTACAAATCACTCGACTTCATCTTCATTGTCATCCTCACTATAATAAGCGCCCTCTCTCTTATTTGAAGCATCGACCTATAGATGAACCGATGTCTTGTATCTAAATCCCTCCATAAGTTGTAGTGTGCAGTATTGAAAATTTAGGCCTTTCATCATAAAATGCTTAATGATTCATCCCACAATCCACTATGCAACAAAGTATAAGTATAAAAAAACTATTTTAAAAATTATATACAGACTAATTAAGGATTCATAATATGGTATATTACCCCATCTTGTTACTGGTAAACATGATTTTCATACGTGATTTTTAATTTGTAGTGCATATATTTCTCTAATTCTGACCTTTCGATGAAAAATCCAATTTTGTCTAACACATATGGCATGCAGCAATCAGCTTCACATCATTAGTTCTCTTTTTTCTATGTGCACAATTTATAGTAAATCATATACCATAATTCTACAATGCGGTAGATTGATCTCTATAAGGAACCAATGCTGACTTTTATGATTCACTAAAAGATATACCACATCTACAACTTTAAAATTTTTTCAATACTAGGTCTTACCATGCAAAAATTTTAGGAGATTTGATGGAGGGTCCTACTTGTTCTCCTTAAATATATTATATCCATAGAAAAACATCGCATTTATGTTGTAAGATCCATATGTCTTACGCTAGTCAAAGTATTCAGGACAATACTTCTACTTTTGAAGCATATAGTAAAGGATCACGTCAATCTCCTGCAAGTCAATAACTGATGTATTTAATTTGATAGATATATTTTTATAATTTTCATCCAATGAACTTAATATAAATGAAGAAATCTTACATCATTTGAAAGCCAATCATCCTTCACCCTCATCCGATGCCAAAATGATTTTAATTTTGTTTTAAAAATCATGAAGTCGTACATTTCGCTCGAAGGCAATTCTTCTTCTTTGTTATGATCACTATTATAAATAAAAAACACAACAGATTAACAAAGTCTAAAATTAAATTCAATTGACTAACGACCTACTACAACTATAAGGGACTTAAAATTTATATTTGGAAAAATGCAATTACCACCATGCATCTAAACTTGAACATTGTTGTAGAGATGGAGGAGTAAAGGGCCAAGTGGTAGTAGAGGATAATAGGTGATTTCATTTTCCATTGTTGTCCCAAGATGGAAACCAAGTGGGGGGTGAATTGATTGATTTGAAGTGATGGTAAATTAAAAATTTAAAATTGAACAAAGCAAGAAAGGAGTAGGGTGTAGAAGAATGAACATAAGAAGTTTATAGTGGTTCGGATTACCTCAATCCTACATCTATTTCCTTAATAACTTGTTAAGGTTCCTAAGGTTTTATGTTTTAAAAGGCTGATGAAGTTCTTTGATTAACCAAATTAGTGTTTGAATGGTGAAATCATGAAACTAGGGTTTGAACACTTTAAAATACTTTTGGTTTGTGGTTTATGGTTACTTATATGGTTTCAAGCTTACTGTGTAAAATTAAACATTTGTGTTTTTATGGTTTTTAAAGTTTTAAAGGATTTAGGGTTTAGGAAAAATTAAGGTTTAAGGTTTTAAGGGGTTAGGGTTTACTATTTTGAGTTTTGGAATTAAATTAGGGTTTTAGGATTTTTGAATTTAGGGTTTCGGGTAATAAATTTTATTTTAGGATTTGGAAAGACAATTGACAATTTCATGAAGTTTTATGAATTTAAACAAAATGATTTAAAGTTTATAAGAGCAAAAAAGATATTTTTAAGGCTTTTGGAAGGAAACAAAACAATTAAAGTTTTGATAATTTGGAAAGCAAATCTTAGTTTTGGGGTTTTGAAGAAATAAAACTAATAGCTTTAAACTTTTGGAAAATAAAGCCACGATTTAAGATTTTCATACTTCAGAAAATGTGAATTGAGGTTATGAGGTTTTTAATTTAAAAGAAACAATTATATGATCTAGCTACTGTGAAAAAATAAAAGAAATTAAGAATTAAAACCTTCTTTTGTAAGTTACACTAAAAAATGCTTCTTAGATGAACAAGGTCAAAGACAATCCTTTTTGCCTTTGAATTGCTTGAATTGTTTTTCTGCTCTCTCAAAAAATCAGCTTGATTCAAGGTTTTCCTTCACAGTTTCGGTTTCCACTTTTGTTCAAGCTTCTATCCGATTTCTTCCTTATTTCTCCTTCTTATTTTTTGTGTTGTAATTTTACTTATTTATAGAAGAATTCTTGATTAATTCTAGTTGCTCACGGTATACATTATTCATTAAGAAAAGGAAACTGAAACCTAATTGCATTAGGTTTCGGAAAATTTGCTTCGAAAAAATTTCGCTGGCAAAAAAAAACTGCTGCGGAAAAAATGCACTGGCAAAAAAGCTGCCGCAGTTGGCTGCGGCAGCGGGTGCACGAGCTGGCCAGCATGTGGGCGAAGGCCATTTCTCTCGCAGAAAACTCCTGCGGGAGAAATGGCCCACGGCCATGCCCCTCGCTGGTTTTCGGCGACGATTTTTTCGTCGCCAATTTTTTCATCGTCGATTTTTATTTTTATTTGTTTATTTTTAGTTTTTATTAATAAAAATTAGATACTAAAGCAAAAATTATTTAATTAAGATAACAAAAATTATTTTGGACCAATTAAAATATATTAGACTACACAAAATTTATTTTA
Organism: Garcia nutans; assembly: GCA_947685225.1. Lineage (NCBI taxonomy): Eukaryota > Viridiplantae > Streptophyta > Magnoliopsida > Malpighiales > Euphorbiaceae > Garcia > Garcia nutans. The sequence continues at coordinate 17,032,365 of CANTUV010000023.1, read as the reverse complement.
GATTAAATAAAATATATTTGACCGGACTGGGTCAAAAATTAAGGGTCTACAGTTTGTCACCTGCTTGAATGATCTGAAACTTTAGTGAAAGAGAGTGAAAAGCAATAAGACTTAATTTTTGAGATGGTGAAGGTTTTGGGTTCTGGACCCGGTTCGAGTTCTGGACTCAAGGATAATTCTAGGTTCTAGACCTAAGGAAAATTTGGATTCTTGACCCGATCTAAGTTCTTGGACTTAGAAATAAATTTTAGGTTCTGGACCTAAGGAAAATTTTGGTTCTGGACCCGAGCTAAGTTCTTGACATAGAAATAAATTGTAATATCCCAAAGTGTGCCCTAGAAGTTTTGACATTATTGTTGTTTTATTTGGATTTAATGTATATGATTTATTGGGAAGAGAAAAGAAGTGAAGAGAATGTATATGTTGTATATATGGGCATATATACAACATATACACAAATCAAAATGGGATGGTCAAATAAAGAAGATATTTATTTTTTTAACGTAATTAAGTAATTAAAGAGAAATTAAAACTAGTGGAAGAGAATTAATTGGATTATTTTATTATTTTTGCTTGGAGGAGGTTTAAGTAAAGGTTGAGTATTTGACTTTGCCATTTTTCATTTTCTTCTTCTTTTCTTCTTTTCCTTTGGTTGGCCGGGCATCAAAGACAAGAGAGCAAGAGAGAGTTTTGATTTTCTAAGATCAAATTGAAGGAAGATTCAAGTGATTAAGTGGTAAAATTGTGAAGTTCATCAACTTTGGTAATTTCTCTCTTGATTTCTTTTGTTTTAATTGAGATTGTGTTTGAGTTTGATAGATTATTGTTGATAGTAAGAGTGTGTTTGTTTGTTTGTGGTGTATTTAAGAATGTTTGGTTCAATTGATTTTGGATTTTGGGGTTTGATTGAAGGAAAGTGTCACATCCGCCTACTGCATTTATTCAGTGTAGACACGTGCATAGCGAGAGTAGGGAAAAGGAGAAGATAATTCTTGATAACAGCCCTAGATAAGGTTGTATGACAAAAGGGACATAATTGTAATTTTTAATAAAGTTGGGGACGTAGATGTAATTTCAAAGAAAGTTGCACCGGATGTTCTTAATAGTGCATATAACAGATTTCAAAAATGGAATGTAGAGAAAAACCGGATCGCAACGACGTGTAACGGTTTTTCCAGGAAATGTCCCGTTAAAGAAAAATGAAGAAATGTTGCCTAAGGGCATTTTGGTCATTATCAATTAAAGTTATACATGAATTTAGGGTAGGAAATAAAGACGTGAGTACGTAGAGAATGGCGAGAGGTTAAATATGAAACGATCGTCAGTAGAAACGAAGCCGGAGAAAACCCGAGCAAAAATAGGACCTAAAGGGAATTTTGTAAAAAGTTGAGGGCTTATCGGTAATTTTTCAAAATGACTTGGAAACCTAAAATAGACCTTTTAAATAGAAAGTAGAGGTCGAGAGGATCAAAACTATATATAGTTTGACTCATGGAACTATACGGTTTAAAAGATATGATCGATTAATCGCCGGAACGTAATGTGGCTCGGTTTCGTGTCGGGACCGGATGGGTAACCCGGGACAACTTTATGAGATCCAATGGGAAGAGAGACAAGTGGAAAGAAGTAAAGGAAAAAGGAAGTTATAAAAATCAAAGGTTGGCCAATCAAAAGAAAACATTTAGCATGTGTAATAAATGTGTAATAAATGAAGAAAGAGAAAAAGGGGACAAGTGGTCAAGGTGATCATCACTTCCTTTGTATATAAAAATATGTGATATGAAGAGCAAATTCTCTTTTTCCACTCACCAAATTCGGCCAACAAGGGAAACACCCAAAAGACTTCCAAGTTTCTTCAAAAGTTGATTTTTAAGGTGAGTTTTTTTAAGGTTTTCTAGTATGTAGACTTTAATTTTTAGTTTTAGGTAGTTATATAACTATTGAAAGATTGGAAATTAGGGTTCTTATGGTGGATTTGGAAATTTTAAGTAGTTATGATATTAATCAATTAAATGAAAGAATCAAGGTTTCTAAGGTTTAATAAGGTTAGATTAGGATTTAGTTTGAAAAGAAATGGAGGATAGCTTATTAATCTAAATTGCTAAGGTTTATGTTTAAGGGTGTGTTCTTGAATTTCTTGAAGGAAAAACAAAGATTAAGGAAGGAGAAGGAGGAAAAGAAAAAGGGGAAGTATAAGAATAAGGTTTGGTGCTTTACCATAAAAGAAATTCTATTTTTCTTACAAACTTTGGTTTATGGAATTTTTGATGTTCATGACTTTAATTAGTTTGATTTGAGTTAAATATGCAAAAGTTGTCAAAGGGAAGTGTTTGAATCTTCACTTTACTATTAAAGAAGCCTTAATATTGATTTGCAAAAGAAAAATAAACTATCCTATGCATTTCAAATGTTTGGGCCGAAATGGTCCCAAAGTGACAGCTTCTGGACTATTTTTGTGGCAATTGTTTGGGGCAGCAAACGAATGAATTTTTCAACGAAATTTTACATGCAATTAGTCAACATATGAAATACATTTTCTGTAAAATTTCAGCCAAAAATAAAATAATATACTTGGTCAAATGCATGACTGAAGTGGACTGAAATTTTGACGAAAACCCAGATTTTACTATTCATTTGGTCATGCCATTTTGCGTTGCCGATTTTTCTCGCCGCAACACTATTCATTTGGTCAATTTGGGATATTTTGAGGAATGCTTTGAAATGTTTAATATGTTTATTGTGGATATTAAATATGCGAAAAAGGGGAATGGTTTGACTGAAGAATGTGTTGCGCGGCATAAATGGCAAAGTGTGATGGGAATTTAAAATGATTTCGCGAGTCATTCTAAAATGAGGTTTGAGACTTAAATTGAATCATTTTAACCTTTTTGCTCTACTGGATAGTGGGAGTGGTAGATAAGGGTATGGTGCACTATACTAACTTATGCAGTACTGCTTGATATTGTGATTGAATTGATATGATCTGAACTCAATGGTGAGGGCCATTGGGGGCCAATGGTGAGGGCCATTGGTTATAACCAGGATGGTGAGGGCCATTCCTGTGATCTGATATCGGTGGTGAGGGCCACCTATGTTACAGTGGTGAGGGCCACTGCCTTATCACTATGGTTCCCTATATCCCAGTAGAGCCTGGATCAAAGACATATTATTTTTCGTTGAACTATATAATGCAAATGAATTTGAATTATGATTTTACATTATTGAAAACATATCATACTGAATGTATCACGATTTCTATTGGTATAATGTTGGTTGATTGTTGATTTTATTATTTCCTTTTTACTTCGAATACTTTCATGTACTACTTTTATTTTTATTGGTAAAGTACCCACTGAGCGACAACGCTCAGCGAGTTAAGTTTTCCTTGACTCGTAGGTTCGGAGCAGTAGATAAATCTTGGGGAAGCAACGACTAGACCACAGCAAATCTCAGGGGTAGATCTTTTAGTTCCATTATGAGTTGATAGTTGTGGCATGTATATGAATAAATATAAAAGAGATTTTCTATGTTATAATTGTATGTTAGTAGTATGTAATAATCATAAATCTTTACTTTCTGTTATATTAGAAGTGTGAACTCTTCGTGCAGGTTTGTAGTTGAGGGTATAAGGTGGATTCATTGGGAGTGCATTAAATTTGATGGTATTCTTATTCACATTGGTATGTGTAAAATGTTTTCAAAAATCAGAAAAACAAGTTTTGACGACACTTGGGATCCAAATTTCTAGGCGGAACTATGGCAAAATTTCTGTAAAAATCAGAACTAAAATTTGACTAAGTAAATTGGTAACAACAATTAGGATAGTGTGGCACCTCTACTCAGCTTACACATGTAGGTTGGGAAGGGGTGTTACAGAAAGAGTAAGTTATTGGAAGAGAAAGTGTTGTGGTTGTGTTTTGAGTTTGTGGTGATGATTATGATTTGTGTTTGATGTATGTTTTGTATTGTTTTGGTGTTTTTGCAAGTTATTATGGTTTTTGGGTGTGTTTAGTTAAGATTGTTTGAAGTGGAAGATGATGGAAGTAAGTGGTTTATTGGAGATGTTATTATTGTTGCCGGAATTTGCATTTTTGGCCTGACACTCCCGTGAGCACGGCTAGGTCATTGGGCGTGTGAATGGTTCTATTTTCTGGATGAGTGACACGAGTAGTGACACGCCCATGTCACTGAGCATGTCATAGCTACTGTGTTGGTGAAGGATTGACATAGCCATAAGCACACTCGTGTTGTTAGACGTGTCAATGTTTCTGTGAGACAGAATGTATTACACGTTCAGTGACACGCCCGTGGTTCTGAGCGTGTCAAAGATTCTGTGTTGTGGAGTTAAGGCACGGTCAGGGACACGCCCTTGTTGTTGAGCGTGTCATTTTTAGAGGTTGCCCTAGTTGGTTCTTAGCTTTATTATCTTATATGTATCTCTAAGTGAGTGTGTATGATTACCTTTGGTTTAGGTTGTGAAGAGGTTGATTTTCCCTAACCTAAGTGTTGAGGATTCTTGGAAGAGGAAGGTTGTAGATTGGTTTGAGTTATCTTAAGGTAAGTACAAACTACATGGTTGCATACATTTATATGATTATGATACTTAACATATTTGATTGTACATATGTTAAGTAATTGATTACATTGTTAATACATTTGATGAATGTTATAATTTGTATAATGTGAATTATTGATGAACATTTAAAATGTATGTTAATGCAATTGGTTGTGTACATTTGAATGATGAATTGAGATATAATGAGTTGTGAAGCCAATATGATTGGTTATGATGATTCAAATGAATTAAGTGGGCATGTTTGCTTAGATGATGATATTCAATGCAAATAATTATGTATACTCTATTAATGAGATATGAGACCATGGTTGTTGGCTATGATAATGCAAATGAAATATAATGGAGGCATAGTTGCCTTTTTTATTATGGGAATGAAATGGAAAGAGATAAATAAAATGATTGTGTGCCTAATGTGTTATTCAAGTTTCAGAGTTCTGGGTTTGGTGGCATGCCTATGAATCACTGGATAGGTGAAAAGACCGGGTCGTAAGCCGATTCCAGTTGAAAAATGTGAAATGACAAATGTGAAATGTGATGTTTTTGGGGTGAAAAGACTGGGTCGTAAGCCTCAAAAATAGTAACAGTCTTGCCGGGATGAGGATCTCCTCGAGTTTAGCCGGGTTGAGGTCCAAGAGACTGGGTCTGTTACACTATCCATGGATAGAGATATATATATTGCCTACGGGCTTGATGATTGTGATTATGGACCAATGCAGTAACTCTGAACTTTGAATAACATATTAGTTTCTTTTTGGGCCCATGCTTGTGTTTGTTTAAATGTGATTCTCGAATGGTGAAACAAATGAATAATGAGATACATGTTTGTCTTTGCATTAATATGAAACTATGATAATACACCATGATGTGTCAATATGTCATCGATCAATGTAAGGTAATGAAATATAATATTCTTATGAATTGTGTATGAAACTTGATTGTGTGACATTGGCATTGCATTGAAGCATAGTATTATTGTAGTTTGTACCACTAAGCTGTTGGCTTAGCGCGAGTGTGATTCATCGCGCAGGTGACAGGGAAGAACCGAAGAGTTCCTCTAGGCCGAGTAGAGTCTAGATTTTGAGGTGTTGATAGTGGAGCTTAAAGATCAAAGACATACTGCCAAACATGTATATATTTTATGTTTTGTAAAACTTGAGTTTTGATGTATATGTATTTGTAAATATTTGTGATATTTTCCGCTGCGTTTTGAATAAACATTTTATCTAATGTGTTTGATAATAGAACTTAAATGTTTTAAATTTGTTCATATTATTGTAAAAGAAGTGAGTCATTTGTTTAGTAAACCGTGGCATTCCTATATTCAGTATACGTATATTACGATCGTGATAGCATGCTATGTACGTATACGGGGTATAGGGGTGTTACAATTATTTTTGTATCAGGGCCTAGGTTTGAGATTCTCAACCTAGGTAAGTTTTAAGAAAAAGGAAATTTTGAGTTTTAAAATATTATTTTTAAATAAAATACATGTTGTGGTATTGGCAGTCTTTGATCTTTAATGAGGTATATTCTGCTGTGTTTGCAGATATAGGTAGTGATAGCATCCCATTCACGTCAGTCTGTAGAGGGAAGTGCTGAGAGTGTGGCTCCTGAAGAGAGTAGAGATGGAGCTAGGGTTGAGAGAGTTAGTGAGGCACCTATTTCTGTGCCAGAGGGATCAACTGCTGAAGAGGTTCCGCCTGGTTGGTTACGGTATATGGTAGAATTGTTGAGGGGAGCTCCAATGCAACCACCACCACCACCACAGCCTCAAGTGCCAGTGAGACACTATGATAAATTGAGGAAATATGGGGCTGAGGATTTCTTGGGCACTATAGATCCTGCAGTAGCTGAGCAGTGGTTGGATAAAGTGCAGAGGATATTTATCCATTTGCAAGCTACTCCTGATGAAAAATTTGACTATGCTAGACCTTTATTGCAGAAGGATGCTTATGATTGGTGGAAGATGGTTCCTCATTCCATGGATGATCCACCTACATTATCTTATGGTGATTTTCTGAGAGAGTTTGAGCTGAAATATACTCCGAGGGAGTATAAAGATGTTCAGAAGATGGAATTCCTGAATTTGAGGCAAGACAACCGGACAGTGACAGAATATGAGATTAAGTACATCCAGTTGAGTCACTATGCCGGTGGGATTATCTCTGATGAAATTGACCGGTGCAGGAGGTTTGAGGAGGGGTTGAGGCCCTCTATTATGTGTATTGTTGCTGGTTCTCGGTACCAGGATTTTTCTCAATTGGTTGCAGCAGCTAGAAGTGTTGAGAGAGCACAGGGCATTACAGCAGCTGCTACTGAGGAAGAGACCAGAATTAGGAGACCCCAATTTGAGGTAGGGTCTTCATGTATGAAGAGAGGCAGAGGAAGTTTTGTTCTGAGGATCAGTAGGAGCCAGAGACAGTCGGGTAGGTCAGTGCAGTATCAGAGGCAGAGACCGAGACCTACAGCTTCTGTAGCTAGTGCTCTGACTCCAGTGATTCAGAGGTCTACTCCACCTACATGTGAACATTGTGGTAGGAATCATGTGGGTGTTTGTTGGAAGATTGGTAGATCAGCTGGGTGTTTCAGGTGTGGATCACCTGACCATTTCATTAGGGAGTGTCCTGAGATGCAAGAACATAGGCAGGCTGAGTCTGCATTTCTCAACCTAGTGTGAGAGGTGGTCGAGGGGGTAGAGGTTTCAGTAGAGGTGGTCGACCAGGGTTTAGTCAGAGAGGAGGATCGACATCCGGAGGCAGTAGGCCAGATGAGGCCGGATCTTCTCAGAGAGTATATGTGATGCAGAGGCAGCCAGATGCTTCAGCAGTTAGCTGGTACATTTTCTTTATTTGATATTCCAGTTCTTGCTTTGATTGATCCAGGATCTACTCATTCATACATAAGTGCATCCATATTGCCTGTGTCTGAATTGCATTTAGAGTCCTTAGGATTTGATGTCTTGGTGACAAATCCTTTAGGACATAGTGATGTGGTGAGTAAAGTGCATCGTGATAGTGCAGTGGTAGTGCAAGGTGAAGAGTTTCATGGTGATTTAATTGAAATGCCTTTTAAAGAATATGATTTGATCTTAGGCATGGATTGGTTGTCTAAGCATGGAGCTATGGTAGACTGTCAAAAGAAATGTGTTACTCTGAGAACCAGTGATGGTAGAATTGTGATGGTATCTAGTGAGCAGAGACAACTTGCATCCTTGTTAGTATCAGCTGTAGCAGCTAGAAAGTTGATTAGAAAAGGGTGTGATGCTTATCTTGCTCATGTGGTGGATACTAGAATAGTGGGTTCTCAACTTGATAGTATACCCACAGTTGCTGAATTTCCAGATGTGTCTCCTGAGGAGTTGCCAGGGTTACCCCCTGAGAGAGAGGTTGAGTTTGGTATTGACTTGTTGCCCGATACCACTCCCATCTCTATTACTCCTTATCGAATGGCACCTGCTGAGTTGAGAGAGTTGAAGGTGCAATTACAGGAGTTGCTGGATAAAGGGTTTATTCGCCCTAGTGTTTCTCCATGGGGAGCTCCTGTTTTGTTTGTGAAGAAAAAGGATGGTACTTTGAGGTTGTGCATTGATTATAGGCAATTGAACAAAGTGACTATTAAGAATAGGTATCCTTTGCCTATAATTGATGATCTCTTTGATCAGTTAAAGGGAGCAGCAGTGTTTTCCAAGATTGATTTGAGATCGGCGTACCATCAATTGAGGGTTAGAGCTGAAGATGTTTCTAAGACAGCTTTTCGTACAAGGTATGGGCATTATGAATTTTTAGTGATGCCTTTTGGATTGACGAATGCACCTGCAGCTTTCATGGATTTGATGAATAGGGTGTTTAGGCCCTATCTGGATCAGTTTGTGGTGGTTTTCATTGATGATATTCTTGTGTATTCGCGTAATGAAGAGGAGCATGACAAGCATCTGTGAATTGTGTTGCAGACCTTGAGAGAGAACCAATTGTATGCTAAACTGTCAAAGTGTGAGTTTTGGCTTGACCAAGTTACTTTTCTCGGTCATATAGTGTCAGCAGAAGGTATTAGAGTTGATCCAAGTAAAGTTGAAGCTATTTTGAATTGAAGTCCACCGAAGTCAGTGACTGAAGTTAGAAGTTTTATGGGTTTGGCAGGCTATTATCAACGATTTGTGAAAGGTTTTTCTTTGATAGCTACTCCACTCACCAGATTGCTTTGAAAGGGAGTTAGATTTGTGTGGACAGATCAGTGTCAAGCTAGTTTTGAGCAGTTGAAAGAAATGTTGACTCAAGCGCCTGTTCTTACTTTATCTGTGGAAGATAAACCATATGTGATTTACAGTGATGCTTCACATAATGGTTTAGGATGTGTTTTGATGGAAGAGGGTAAAGTTGTAGCTTATGCTTCTCTACAGTTGAAGCCGCATGAGCTTAATTATCCGACGCATGATTTGAAGTTGGCAGCTATCGTGTTTGCTTTGAAGATTTGGCGACACTACTTGTATGGAGAGAAGTGTTTTATCTATACCGATCATAAAAGTTTGAAATATTTGGGTGTTCAGAAGGAGCTGAATCTTCGACAGAGACGGTGGTTGGAGTTGATCAAAGACTATGACTGCTTGATTGATTATCATTCGGGTAAGGCGAATGTTGTTGCTGATGCCTTGAGTCGGAAGTCTTTGGCAGGTTTCACTGTGTATTCGCTCTCGTTGCTTGTTGAGTTGAGAGCATTGCATGCTAATTTTGAATCATGTGCTGATGGTGCATTATTGGCTCAGTTGCTATTGAGGCCAATGTTATTGGATCAGATTAAGGAGGCTCAATTGGCTGATGAGAAAATTCAGAAAATTGTGTCAGATTGCCAAAGTGGGGAGAGTAGAGATTTCCATGTGAAAAATGATGGTAGCCTTTGGTTTAAAGATAGGTTGTGTGTTCCTGATAATGCTAGTTTGAGAAAGATTATTTTGGAAGAAGCACGTCAGTCGGTTTTTGCTATGTACCCTGGAAGTACAAAGATGTATCATGATTTGAAGCAACATTATTGGTGGTTAGGTTGAAAAGAGACATAGCGGAGTTTGTATCTAAATGTCTCACGTGTCAGAGGGTAAAAGCTGAGCATCAAGTTCCAACAGGGTTGCTTCAACCTTTAACAGTGCCTGAATGGAAATGGGAGAGAGTAACAATGGATTTTGTATCTGGTTTGCCATTGACTTAGAAGAAGCATGATGCTATTTGGGTGATTGTTGATCGGTTGACAAAGACAGCTCATTTTCTTCCAGTTAGAATGGATTATTCTCTTGAGAAGTTGGCTGAGTTGTATATCAATGAGATAGTGAAGTTGCATGGAGTCCCGATTTCTTTAGTGTCTGATCGAGATCCCCGGTTCACTTCAAGGTTTTGGAAGAGTTTGCATGGTGCATTGGGTTCTCGATTTCACTTTAGTACTACTTTTCATCTGCAGACAGATGGGCAGTCAGAAAGAGTGATACAGATTATTGAGGATATGTTGAGAAGCTGTATCATTGATTTCTATGGAAGTTGGGACAGATTTATGCCACTTGTGGAATTTGCTTACAACAACAGTCATCAATCCAGTATTGGTATGGCACCATTTGAGGCATTGTATGGTAGAAGATGTAGGACACCTTTATGTTGGAATGAACTTGGAGAAGGCAAACTAATTGGTCCTGATTTGGTTAAAGAGACCGAAGAGAAAGTGAAGATAATTTGGGATCGGTTAAAAGCGGCTTCAGACCGACAGAAATCTTCAGATTTAAAGAGGAGAGACATAGAGTTTAATATTGGAGATAAAGTATTTTTGAAAGTGTCTCCTTGGAAAAATATTTTAAGATTTGGTCGTAAAGGAAAACTGAGTCCTCGTTTTATTGGACCGTATGAGATATTGGAAAGAGTTGGACCAGTTGCTTATCATCTTGCTTTGCCGCCTGAGTTGGATAGAATCCATAATGTCTTCCATGTTTCTATGTTGCGGAGGTACAGATCAGACCGATCTCATATCTTTCCAGTTGAATTCATTGAGGTGAGTTCGGATCTAACTTTTGAGGAAGAACCAATTGCTATTCTGGTACATGAAGTGAAAGAATTGAGGAATAAGAAAGTGCCATTGGTGAAAGTTCTTTGGAAGAATCATGGTAGAAAAGAGGCAACTTGGGAGAGTGAGCAAGCAATGCGAGATCAATATCCTCAACTGTTTCGGACTTGATATCAGGTAATTTCGAGGACGAAATTTCTTTTTAGAGGTGGAGAATTGTAATATCCCAAAGTGTGCCCTAGATGTTTTGACATTATTGTTGTTTTATTTGGATTTAATGTATATGATTTATTGGGAAGAGAAAAGAAGTGAAGAGAATGTATATGTTGTATATATGGGCATATATACAACATATACACAAATCAAAATGGGATGGTCAAATAAAGAAGATATTTATTTTTTTAAAGTAATTAAGTAATTAAAGAGAAATTAAAACTAGTGGAAGAGAATTAATTGGATTATTTTATTATTTTTGCTTGGAGGAGGTTTAAGTAAAGGTTGAGTATTTGACTTTGCCATTTTTCATTTTCTTCTTCTTTTCTTCTTTTCCTTTGGTTGGCCGGGCATCAAAGACAAGAGAGAAAGAGAGAGTTTTGATTTTCTAAGATCAAATTGAAGGAAGATTCAAGTGATTAAGTGGGAAAATTGTGAAGTTCATCAACTTTGGTAAGTTCTCTCTTGATTTCTTTTGTTTTAATTGAGATTGTGTTTGAGTTTGATAGATTGTTGTTGATAGTAAGAGTGTGTTTGTTTGTTTGTGGTGTATTTAAGAATGTTTGGTTCAATTGATTTTGGATTTTGGGGTTTGATTGAAGGAAAGAGTAAGTTGTTGGAAGAGAAAGTGTTGTGGTTGTGTTTTGAGTTTGTGGTGATGATTATGATTTGTGTTTGATGTATGTTTTGTATTGTATTGTTTTGGTGTTTTTGCAAGTTATTATGGTTTTTGGGTGTGTTTAGTTAAGATTGTTTGAAGTGGAAGATGATGGAAGTAAGTGGTTTATTGGAGATGTTGTTATTGTTGCCGGAATTTGCATTTTTGGCCTGACAATCCCGTGAGCACGGCTAGGTCTTTGGGCATGTCAATGGTTCTATTTTCTGGATGAGTGACACGAGCAGTGACATGCCCATGTCACTGAGCGTGTCATAGCTACTGTGTTGGTGAAGGATTGACATAGCCATAAGCATGCCCATGTTGTTAGACGTGTCAATGTTTCTGTGAGACAGAATGTATTACACGTTCAGTGACACGCCCGTGGTTCTGAACATGTCAAAGCTTCTGTGTTGTGGAGTTAAGGCACGGTCAGGGACACGCCCGTGTTGTTAAGCGTGTCATGTTTAGAGGTTGCCCTAGTTGGTTCTTAGCTTTATTATCTTATATGTATCTCTAAGTGAGTGTGTATGATTACCTTTGGTTTAGGTTGTGAAGAGGTTGATTTTCCCTAACCTAAGTGTTGAGGATTCTTGGAAGAGGAAGGTTGTAGATTGGTTTGAGTTATCTTAAGGTAAGTACAAACTACATGGTTGCATACATTTATATGATTATGATACTTAACATATTTGATTGTACATATGTTACGTAATTGATTACATTGTTAATACATTTGATGAATGTTATAATTTGTATAATGTGAATTATTGATGAACATTTAAAATGTATGTTAATGCAATTGGTTGTGTACATTTGAATGATGAATTGAGATATAATGAGCTGTGAAGCCAATGTGATTGGTTATGATGATTCAAATGAATTAAGTGGGCATGTTTGCTTAGATGATGATATTCAATGCAAATAATTATGTATACTCTATTAATGAGATATGAGACCATGGTTGTTGGCTATGATAATGCAAATGAAATATAATGGAGGCATAGTTGCCTATTTGATTATTGGAATGAAATGAAAAGAGATAAATAAAATGATTGTGTGCCTAATGTGTTATTCAAGTTTCAGAGTTCTGGGTTTGGCGGCATGCCTATGAATCACTGGATAGGTGAAAAGACCGGGTCGTAAGCCGATTCCAGTTGAAAAATGTGAAATGACAAATGTGAAATGTGATGTTTTTGGGGTGAAAAGACTGGGTCGTAAGCCTCAAAAACAGTAACAGTCTTGCCGGGTTGAGGATCTCCTCAAGTTTAGCCGGGTTGAGGTCTAAGAGACTGGGTCTGTTACACTATCCGTGGATAGAGATATATATATTGCCTACGGGCTTGATGATTGTGATTATGGACCAAAGCAGTAACTCTGAACTTTGAATAACATATTAGTTTCTTTTTGGGCCCATGCTTGTGTTTGTTTAAATGTGATTCTCGAATGGTGAAACAAATGAATAATGAGATACATGTTTGTCTTTGCGTTAATATGAAACTATGATAATACACCATGATGTGTCGATATGTCATCGATCAATGTAAGGTAATGAAATATAATATTCTTATGAATTGTGTATGAAACTTGATTGTGTGACATTGGCATTGCATTGAAGCATAATATTATTGTAGTTTGTACCACTAAGCCGTTGGCTTAGCGCGAGTGTGATTCATCGCGCAGGTGACAGGGAAGAACCGGAGAGTTCCTCTAGGCTGAGTAGAGTCTAGATTTTGAGGTGTTGATAGTGGAGCTTAAAGATCAAAGACATACTGCCAAACATGTATATATTTTATGTTTTGTAAAACTTGAGTTTTTATGTATATGTATTTGTAAATATTTGTGATATTTTCCGCTGCGTTTTGAATAAACATTTTATCTAATGTGTTTGATAATAGAACTTAAATGTTTTAAATTTGTTCATATTATTGTAAAAGAAGTGAGTCATTTGTTTAGTAAACCGTGGCATTCCTATATTCAGTATACGTATATTACGATCGTAATAGCATGCTATGTACGTATACGGGATATAGGGGTGTTACATAAATTTTAGGTTCTGGACCTAATTGCAATTTGGATTCTGGACCCGAGCTAAGTTCTGGTCTTAGAAATAAATTATAGGTTCTGGACCTAATAGTAATTTGGGTTCTGGACCCGAGCTAAGTTCTGGACTTAGAAATAAATTCTAGGTTTTCTGGACCTAATAGTAATTTGGGTTCTGGACCCACTAAGTTCTGGACTTAGAAATAAATTCTAGGTTCTGGACCTAATGGTAATTTGGGTTCTGGACCCGAGCTAAGTTCTGGACTTAGAAATAAATTCTAGGTTCTGGACCTAATGGTAATTGGTTCTGGACCTAATTGTAATTTGGGTTCTGAACTCGAGCTATGTTCTGGACTTAGAAATAAATTCTAGGTTCTGGACCTAATGGCAATTTGGGTTCTACCCGAGCTAAGTTCTGGACTTAGAAATAAATTTTAGGTTCTGGACCTAATGGCAATTTGGGTTCTGGACCCGAGCTAAGTTCTGGACATAGAAATAAATTCTAGGTTCTGGACCTAATGGCAATTTGGGTTCTGGACCCGAGCTAAGTTCTGGACTTAGAAATAAATTCTAGGTAACTGGACCTAATGGTAATTGGGTTCTGAACCCGAGCTAATAATTTTTAATTTCAAAAGTTTGGCTAATTTTATGCATTGTCTTCTTAATGCCCCTGGGTGTAAAAATACTTATATTCCCGCAATTATTTGATGATTAAAGTGAATAATTGAATTTACGTTTATTTACTGTGTAGTCACTGTTCATGTACTATTTAATATTCATAAATAGTAATGTACTATTCATAAATAGTAGTAAATAGTATTTACTATTGGAAATAGTAATTTTACTTTTCATCAATAGTACACTATTCATGAATAGTAACATTTACTATTATCAATAGTAACACTATTCAGGAATTTTCTGCAGGCGAAATGACCTTTGCCCGCCCGCAGGCAGCTGGTGCGCCCGCTGCGCAGCAGCTGCTGCAGCTTTTTTGCCAGCACATTTTTTCCGCAGCAGTTTTTTTTCGCCAGCGAAATTTTTCGACGCAAATTTTTCGAAACCTAATGCAATTAGGTTTCAGTTTCCTTTTCTTAATGAATAATAGATGCCGTGAATAACTAGAATTAGTCATATAACCTTCTATAAATAGATAAAAAACAACACAAAAAATCAATCAAGAAAGAAGGGAAGAAATCGGACAGAAATTTGGAGGAAAATTGGATCCAAAACTGTGAAGGAAAACCTTGAATCAAGCTAATTTTTTTGAGAGAGCAGAAAAACAATTCAAGCAATTCAGAGGCAAAAAAGCTTGTCTTTGACCTTGTTCATCCAAGAAGCAATTTTTGGTGTAACTTACGAACCAAGGTTTGAGCTACTCAATTCTTTTTGTTTTTTTTTCACAGTAGCTTAATCATCCCTTTGTTTCTTTTAAATCAAAAATCCTAGAACCTCAATTCACTTTTTCTAAAGTTTGAAAACCTTAATTCGTTGCTTTATTTTTTAAAAGTCTAAAGTTGTTAGTTTTGTTTCTTCAAAACCCCAAAATCCTAATTGCTTTCTAAATTTTCAAAACTCTAAATTGTATTCTGTTTCCTTCCAAAGTCCCTAAAAACTTCTTTTTTTCTTTTATAAACTTTAAATCGTTTATTTATTTCATAAACTTCATAAAGTTATCAATTGTTTTTTTCCAAATCCTAAATAAAACTCATTCCCAAAACCCTAAATCAAAATCTTAAAACCCTAATCCAACTCCAAAAACCAACATAGTGAAACTCTAACCCCTTTAAAACCTTAAACCCTAATGCTTTAAAACTTAAAACCATATAAACACCAAATGTTTAATTTACACAGTAAGCCTAAAACACAATTCAATGAGTAACCATAAACTATAAATCTAAGTATTTTAAAGTGTTCAAACCCTAGTTTCATGATTTCACCATTCAAACACTAATTTGGTTAATCAAAGAACTTTATCAACCTTTTAAAACATAAAACCTTAATCTATTTTAATTCCTTTAAAACTCACAGTAGCCTAATTTCACAAATTCCAAAACCCTAAACACATGAAATAAAATGGAAACAGTAGCCATAATTTAGATTTTTATTTGCCTTATTCGATTCTATATTTGATTATGTTTTGATTTATTTTATATGCTTTAATTTATTTAAGTTCAATGCTTGGTTTATTTAATTTATCATGGATGGATGTTTACTTTCTATTGATGTTTAATACCTTTGATGAATGATTTATTTATGATGAATGATTATTTACTTTTATCAATTTATTTAGATTTTCAAATGTTGTAAGAGGTATGTTTCCACTTTGTGGGTACCTCATTAGTTGAATATCATGTAATTTAAATTACTTTTCTATTTTAGAACCAATGTAAAGGACATATTTCTACCATTCGGTGGGTGCCCTATTTAGGCATGGGATGTAAGTATATGTTTCCATCTTTGGGTGAGCGTCCATTTATTTGTTTTGCTTGGACATTGTTTTGATTTTAAATATACTGATGCTTTATTTTAATTATTGTGTGTAATATGGATAATGTTGTTATATTTAAGAATTTTATAATATTAAGACTTATAAAGGAGGCCGGTTCCAATGAACCAGGCGTTGTGGGGGTGCTGGGCCATTTCTCACCTTCTCCATACGTACCCAACTTTTTGAACCCATTAGGGGGTTGGGGATTCCTTAGGAATCGAGTCATCCACCCCTTTCTTTTTTTCCGGCCCGTCCGGGTGGCGACTCCATTTTCTCCGGACTTAGGTCCGTGTTCTCTAAGGCCCTGAGCCTAAACAGTGCCGAAGTTGCAAGAATCATTCCACCGGGAGTGGGGGCAAAAATCCCCGCTCACAGTGGTGACTCCACTGGGGATAAGAGAAGTTGATTCCATTGGTCTTTTTATTATTCTATTCTTTCTTATAATGATATTATCCATTGCATCATATTAGATTGCATCGTGTGCGTATGTTAGGACGCCCGTGTTACCCGTGTTGTGTTATGTAAGGGATACCATACTTTCACTCAAGGTTTGGAGATCAAGCATGGCATAACCACTCATAGCCTCGTACCATTGTTTAGATCATTTTTGTACTAGTTTTTAGTATGATTTTATGTGTGTTTTAGTTAATGTTTTGATTGATTTTTGTTTTAAGTGTGTTTAAAGTGTTGTTTTTAGGTTTAGGTGCAAAAACACCCTTGGAAGATCAAAATAGTGCAAGAAAAGCATGAACCAAGTAAGACATGGCCAAGCCAAAACAAGCTTGGCCGTGTCTCTCAAAGAATGAAGAGAGCAGAGCATGACACGGCCAAGAGACACGGCAAGCCACTGGCCGTGTCTCATCTAAGGAGCAAAACCAAAGAAACCAAGAAAAGAAGAGCAAAATGAAGAAGCAGGAAGAGACACACTCAGTGACACGGCCAAGCATGTGGCCGTGTCACATGACACGGCCAAGCACAAGCTTGGCCGAGTCCCATCTCGAGCCAAAGAAGAGAAGAAAAAGAAGCAAACAGAAGTAGACACACTCAGTGACATGGCCAAGCCACTGGACGTGTCACATGACATGGCCAGCAAGCTTGACCGTGTCCCATTTCATGCCAAAGTCCCTTGGAGCAATCAAAGAAGGAAAGAAAAGAAGCAGAAGCAAACACACTCACATGACACGACCAAGCTTGTGGCCGTGTTATGGCCAAGCTACTCTTGGCTGGGCCGTGTCACCCTTTATGACCAAAGAAAAGAAAGAAAGAAAGAAAGAGGCAGTGAGGGACACGGCCAGCAAGCTTGGCTGTGTCACAAGGAAAATTGAGAGACACAGCCAAGCCACTCTTGGCTTGGCCGTGTCACACTAAAAAATTTTGAATTCTTTCACACGAAGTGGGGGACAAAGTGGGGAACAAAGCCTTTTGCTTGCCAAAAGAAATATTAAACAAATAAAAAGTGGGGAACAAAGTGAAATGGTGTGAGTTGGAAGGCATGAGTGTGTGTTTTAAATGAATTAAAAAGAGAAGAAGAGGAAAATGGATGGAGTTCTTTGTTCTTGAACAATTTCTACAAAAACGTGGGGAGAGGGAGAGAGTGACACTCTCCCTTGTCCCTTCATCTTCATCTACCAACCATAGCTTGTTCAACTTTGCTAAACACCACTTCTTCTTTGGTTTCTTCCCCACCCACATCTTGGAAAGAAGACATGACAAAACTTTCATGCAAACCTCCTTCAATCATGAAGGTCGCCGGTGGTGGTACTTTATTGAACCTTGGCAATGGATTATTTTTGGTGCTTGGCTTGTTGGGCTCGGGCAGCTTCCCACTATCAATCAAATTCTGGATCTCAAGCCTCACTCTCACACATCTATCCATGTCATGCCCTTGCATTTGATGAAATTGACAAAATGCCTTAGTGTCAAAATTAGGTGGGAGAGGATTAGGCAAAGGAGGAGGATTTAATGGTTGCAACAATCCCTTCTTTTGTAGCTTATTGAGGACCCAAGATAGCGACCTCCAATTCTGAAAACTACCTTCTTCCTCCTTGGCTAGTAGCATTAACATCAACTGCCTTTTGCATGCTTTGGTTACCAGACTGGTAGTTTCCTTTCTCATTCTTTCTTATTGAAAAGCGGTTCTTCTCTCTTTCCCACTCTTCAATTTATAGACCAGCTTGCAAAAGGTCCTTGAAATCTTGAATGAGTGTATGAGACATCCTTTTATGAAGGCTTGGTAACACTCCTCCCACAATCATTCTAATTTGAACAAATTCATCAGGCCTTCTCTTGAGCAATGCAACCTCGTTTCTCCACATGTTCATATAGTCCACAAAGTTTTCATTTGACCTTTGTCTAATGGACTCCACCTCCATTAGAGTAACTTCCAATTCAGCATTGTATCCATATTATTGGATGAAGGCCTTGTATAGCTAATCATAGCTCTTTTGTGTGCCATCATCTAAGGTATTGAACCAATTTTGGATAATAGGATCCAATGAGAGCATGAAGTACATTAGAGTTTGAGCCTTAGTAGCTCAGGCAGACTGCATAGCAGTGATATATTGCTTCACATGGAAGTGAGAATTTCTAGTTCCATCAAACTTTGCAAAGGATGGCGTCTTGAACTTGTACGAAACTTCTTCATCTAGCTCAAACAATTTGTCAACTTCGGACATTTCTTCGGTTTTTAGCGTCTTTTCAAACCTTTTGTTGTTGGCTTCTTGATTTTGTGTGCTAATTTTTATAAAAGCATTCAAATTATCTTTCAGTACGGGTTTCTTCAAGTTATCCTGTCCAAACCATAATTACAACACCTCAATTTGTCATCATTCCATTTAATCTCCACCATTGATGAAAAAAGGGTTAATGTTGCGCTCTACTTAACACTACTAAAAAGGGACTCTTATAAGTATACGAGGTTATTATAGTAATGGTGATCACTCCAAGATCATCTTATAAGGAAGTTATTAATCTATAATAATTTGATTTAATTAAAATTGTAAAGATTGAGTGTGTAATGATAAAATTGTAAAAGAAGTTTAAAATTACAAATAAAATAAATAATGGTTGCACAAAATTAATTCACGCTTTCAAATGGGTACCTAAGATTTATAGTTTGGATTAATCAAAGATCAATTCTCAAATATTCATTAACATAACCTTGTAACTTAATTTCTTAATATTAATTAACAATTATCAATTTTTTAGTTCTCACATTCATGAATTAATAAAAACCAATTATTTTAAATCTTGTGAATTAAGTGAACCCGAGGACTTATATTTCTAATTCATTCTTAGGGTTATTGAATGCATAGTTTCAATATCAAATTTTACCACTTAGTTTTTACTCAATATCTATAGATTAATAGGTGGCCAATTGTAGACCCTTAATTTTTTACCTAGTCCGGTCCAATATATTTTAATTAGTCCAAAATAATTTTTTTTGTCCAATATATTTTAATTAGTCCAAAACAATTTTTGTGTTATCTTAAAATAATATTTGCTTTAGTATCTAATTTTTATTAATAAAAATTTAAAAATAATAATAATAAACAAAAAAGTAAAAAAATAAAAATAAAAATCGGCAATGAAAAATCAGTGACGAAAAATTTCATTGCCGAAGAGGGGGGTGGTGAAATGGCCCGCAGGCCAATTTTCGCTCCGCAGTCCGCAGCCACCTGCAGTAGTTTTTTTGCCAGCGCAATTTTTTCGACGCAAATTTTTTCAAAACAAAAAATTATTAGGTTTCGGTTTCCTTTTCTTAATTAATGTTAGATTCCGTGAATAACTAAAATTAATCATAAAAATCTTCTATAAATAAGGACTAAAACAACACAGAAGAGGAGGGGAAATTTGGGATCGAAATTTGGAAAATAATTGGAGATTTAAGAGAAACCTTTGGCAGTGAAATCGATGGGACTTTTTGAGAGAGCAAACAAGCAATTCAATCCATCAATGGCAGCAAAGCTTGTCTTTGTTCTTGTTCATCCAAGAAGCAATTTTTGGTGGAACCAACAAACGAAGGTATGAATATCAAATTCTTTTTCCTTAACAGTAGCGTGAATCATTAAACTCTTTCTTTTGATTTTAAAACCCTAGAACCTTAATTTACCTTTTCTAAAGCTTAAAAACCTTAATTCGTTTCTTTGTTTTCCAAAAATCTTAAAATTGTTGTTTTTGTTTCTTCAAAATCTTAAAACCCTAATCTGCCTTCCAATTTTCCAAAACCCTAAATTGAATTGTTTTCTTTCCACAAACCTTTAAAAATATATCTTTTCTATTTCTATAAAATTTAAATCGTTTTGTTTATTTTCATAAAGTTTCATAAAATTATCAATTGATTTTCAAATTCTAAAATCTAATGCATTCTCCAAAACCCTAATTCTAAAATTCTAAAACCCTAATTCAACTCCAAAACCCAAAACAGTAAACCCTAAACTAGCTAACCTAAACCCTAAAGTTTTCTTAAACCCTAACTCCCTTAAAACCTTAAACCCAAATTTTTCTAAACCCTAATCCTTTAAACCTTAAAACCCTATAAACATAAATATTAAAATTCAAACACAGTAAGCTTAAAAACCATAATTCAGTAACCGTAAATCATAAATCTAAATGTTTTAAAGTGTCCAAACCCTAGTTTCATGATTTCACTTCTCAAACACTAATTTGGTTAATCAAAGAACTTTATCAACCTCTTAAATTCTAAAACCTTGCTCCATTTAAATTCTTTTAAAATTTACAGTAGCTTGAACCCATAAATTCCAAAACCCTAAACACATGTAATACAAAATCTTAAATAGAAACAATAGCCCTAACTTGAATCTTTATTTGCCTTATTCAATTTTATATTTGATTATGCTTTGATTTATTTTATATGCTTTAATTTATTTAAGTTCATTTCCATGTTTATTTAATTTATCATGGATGGATTTTAACTTTCTATTGATGTTTAATACCTTTGATGAATGATTTATTTATGATGAATGGTTATTTACTTTTATCATTGTATTTAGATTTCCAAATGTTGTAAGAGGTATGTTTCTACTTGGTGGGTACCTCATTAGTTAAATATCATGTAATTTAAATTGCTTTTCTATGTTAGAACCAATGTAAAGGACATGTTTTTACCTTTTGGTGGGTGTCCTATATAGGCATGGTTTATGTAAGGGCATGTTTCCATCTTCGGCTGGGTGTCCATTTATTTGTTTTGCTTGGACATTGTTTTGATTTTCAATATATCGATGCTTTTTTTCCGACTCCGATTTTTATTTTTATTTTTATTTTTATATTTTTATTTGTTTATTTTCTTTTTTTATTAATAAAAATTAGATACTAAAGTAAAAATTATTTAATTAAAATTATTTTGGACCAATTAAACAACAAAAATCATTTTGGACTAAATAAAACATATTAGATCGGATTGGGTCAAAAATTAAGGGTCTACAGTTTGCCCCCTGCTTGAATGATCTGAAACCTTAGTGAAAGAGAATGAAAAGCAATAAGACTTAATTTTTGAGATGGCGAATTGTTTTGGGTACTTGGACCCGAAATTGGGTACTTGGACCCGAGCTTGGGTACTTGGACCCAAGCTTGAATTGATTTTGGGTACTTGGACCCGAGATTGGGTACTTGGACCCGGGATTGGGTACTTGGACCCGAGCTTGAATTGATTTGGGTACTTGGACCCGAGATTGGGTACTTGAACCCGGGCTTAGGTACTTCGACCCAAGCTTGAATTGATTTTGGGTACTTGGACCCGAGAATGGGTACTTGGACCCGAGATTGGGTTCTTGGACCCGAGCTTGAATAGATTTGGATACTTGGACCCAAAATTGGGTTCTTGGACCCGAGATTGATTTGAATTTGGGTACTTGGACCCGAGATTGGGTACTTGGACCCGAGCTTAGGTACTTGGACCCGAGCTTGAATTGATTTTGGATACTTGGACCCGAGATTGGGTACTTAGACCCGGGATTGGGTACTTGGACCCGAGCTTGAATTGATTTTGGGTACTTGGACCCGGAATTGGGTACTTGGACCCGAGCTTGATTTGATTTGGGTACTTGGACCCGAGATTGATTTGATTGACCTTTTATAATTTGAGAAATCTGACTGCTCCGGTTATTCCATGCATTGTGGTTTTCCACCCTCAAAATGGATCTTCATCCTTTGAGATCGGGTCTTCATCCTTGAAAATGAATCTTCATCTTTTGACATCGGGTCTTCACCGTTGCAAATGGATCTTCATCCTTTGAGATTGGGTCTTTACTCTTAAAACATGGGTCTCTATCCATTGGAGGTCGGGTCTTTACCCTGGCTTCAGCTCTTTTAGCTGGATTGGTCTTTTGTCTTTTGCATCTTCATTCTTTTGAGAGTTCTAAAGTTCCATTCTTTTGTTCTTCCTTTTTGCAAAGATTTAGCTATTTTTAATTGGACCTTATATCCTCTCCTTTCCCCCCAAAGATTTTATCCATGCAAGCTTTGATTGATGTTTTTGCCATCTTGTTCTTCGCATAAGCATGCATTTCTTCTCTTTGCAAGATTGCTGGAGCTTTCTCAAGCAATGGGCTTTCTATGCCCCCTTGATTTGATATCTTCTTTTGATTCTTCACTTCACAGAGTGTTTGCTGTTCACTTTGATAAAGAATAGACAATACAAGACAAGAAAGTACGATGTGATATGCTCATGTATGCATGATATGCATGAATAATACTTACAGTTGTTCCATCGACTCACAGACTGAGGTGATCAGCAAAAGTGTTCTCATTGGTTCCGTTTTGACGCTTGTTCAAGTCTTGCATTGGAATGATCGAAAGCTTTGCATTTGTGGCTTTTATCTTCTATATGTTGAGAACATGAGTGGTAGAGACCCCTGATGGTAGAGTCGGGGATGCATCCATTTCAAATTATGTTTCAGCATGTCAATTGGCAGCTTGCCAATAATCATTTCCTTTGCCCAATATGTCCTTTGGAGGTTCAACATACTTCCCTTAACTTGAAGGCTTTGTATGACAAAACACTCTTTTTTTTTTGAATTTTGAATTTTGAATTTTGATTTTGAAATGTTGGCTTTGCCAAATTAATGTCAATGTACCTTAGGACTTGATTTTTCCAAATTAACATATCTATAACATGACAACCCTAGTTACCATACTAAACTCGGGAATCATTTTTATTTAAGCAAGAATTGTTGCACTTCAGATAGGCACATACACATTGCTTGGCCAAAGGTCTCATTTGAGTTTAAATATTGTCTATCTCATATGCATGCTTATCCAAACTATCTCCACTAATAGACTCTATCTACCAAGAGAGATCAACAGGTCTTTGATAGGCTTGAAATGGGGTCTATAAGGGACATGGGTTAAAGTGGAGGCCATTTTGAGATTGGAGCTGGTGTGACACAATGGACAAACCCTCACACTACAAATTTCTTGTTGGAACTTTAGACAGCTTGGAGGCAACCTTGCTAGACTCCAAATTCCTTCTATCTTCTTGGCATTAATCTGGATCTTGATTAGGACAGTTTTTTCCCTTGCAAAAAGTTTAAGACCCAAATCTGTTTCTTTTCTTCTTTTCCCTTTTTTCCTCTTTATTTTTCTTACTCTTCCCTTTTCTTTCTCTTTGTTTTCCTTAATATTCCCTTTCTTTGAGCATTTTATCATTTTGTCCTTCTTTCTTGTTGGACTATCAAGTACAAAACTTTCAAGAACTAGATGGTCTCCCTCCTTTTCTCCAATTTTGATTGAATCTTTGGT
Source organism: Garcia nutans (assembly GCA_947685225.1). Taxonomy (NCBI): domain Eukaryota; kingdom Viridiplantae; phylum Streptophyta; class Magnoliopsida; order Malpighiales; family Euphorbiaceae; genus Garcia; species Garcia nutans. Next base: position 17,008,602 of record CANTUV010000023.1, on the reverse strand, counting down.
TGTGTTGGACCAATTCAAGTCAAAATGTCCTTATAAACCAAATGGAAGCCTTTTGTTGACTTAGGTAAAAGAGAACTCAGTTGGCTTTTTGAACTGCCTTTTTAGGTTTTATCTTTTTCTTTTTCTTCTCTTCTCTTTTTTTTCTTTTTCTTTTTCTCTTTTTTTTAAGTTCTAGCTCTAAAAGAGTTGTCTTGTTTATACTAACTTGGGCTTCCAATAATGGATGAGTGGAGTAACACAAATCTTCTTTAATAGGGATAAATCATTTATTACTCCAATGTTGATGTTGTCTTGGAGATATTAGGGGATCTTCAACTACCCTTAGGGTCTTGAAAACGTCCACTATCTTTATGGTCTTGAGAACTTCAACTATCTTTATGGTCTTGACTAATCATTGCCTTTTTTTTGTCTTATTGCCTCTTCATCTTAGTGATCATAAGACTTTGCCAAAAGTATCACAACAGCTCAGGGTAGGTTATTATGGTTATATGCCAATGAAAAGAAAGCTAAAATTTTATGAAGGCTCAAAGGGACAACTAGGGATTGATATTTAATAGGGTGGATACTAGTTGTTGGCTAATCAAACAATGCCTAGATCATTTCTCTCTTAAATAAGCAGAGTTCAATTTCGCCTCGAAAGTTTGTCAAAGCATGTTCTAAGACTAACTAGGACCTAGACAAAGATAATTATGCAGGAGCCCTCTCTAAGTAAGCATACACAACTCAATGCTATAGAGCAATTCCCTCACCTAGTAAAGTCATTCGAGTCATGATGCATAAATATATTAATTCATGAATTATCAAGCTAGATTCCTCATTGGTTGAACACCAAAATGAACGAAGACCAACAAAAATTTTGATGAAAGTAATTTATTCAAACAAATTTAAATTTGAAAAACACGATTGTTCCATTTAAATATTAAAGAAAGCAAAATTGAAAAGCAACATTCAAGCTAAGGAAAGTTCATTGAGTTGGAGTCGAAGATGCTTCATTTATTTAGACATCTTAAGGGCACGGATTTTTTCCATCATCAAGGATCATTGCTTCATCATCCACAGTTAGTCCAGCTTGCTTAGTAGCATATCATCTTTAGCAGCTTCTCTATCCATATCATGACAAGGTGACAAGATAAAACTCTTCATGAAGGTTGTAAGCGATGATGCCCTTCCAATTTTAGGCTGAGGATTATTCTTAGTGTTGGGCTTATCAGGTTCAAGTAGCTTTCCACTTTCAATTAAATCTTGGATTTCATGCCTTAATCGAAAGTAGCTTTCCACTTTCAATTAAATCTTGGATTTCATGCCTTAATCGAACACATTTATCTGTCTCGTGCCCTTGCATTTGATGGAATTGACAGAAGGCCTTGGCATCAAAATTTGGCGGTAGAGGCTTATGTAGAAGCCGGGGTGCCAATGGTTGTAGCAAATCCATTTTCATTAGATTTTCTAACATCTTTGACAAAGGCTCCCATAAGTTTGAAAATTTACCCTTCTTTGTAGGCTCAGTTGTTGCATTTTCCTCAACACCTCCTTTTTCTCTTTGACTTTACACACTAGGGTGATAGCCTCTCTTATTGCTTCACTTAGATAGCACATGATTTGGTTGGTCTTGTAGAATAGGGATTGATCTCTCATTTTTCATTCGATCTCTATCAGTAGACATGTTCCTTGTTAATGCTGCCTTTTCCTTCTTCCTTATGTCAATGGGAGATGCCTTATTAGCATTGTTGATGATCTCCAGAATTTCAATCAACTGGGTCTTCATAATTTCAACCAATTGATCTCGTAGCTCGGCCATCCTAGCTTTGACAAATTCATCGACGATGTCCCTTAGCTGGTTTGCATCCATCCTTCCAATGAAGTACTTGAATCTAAATCAATGTTGTAGTTGGTATCGTTGTATGCTCTTGAATTACTGTACTTCAGGTCTATGAGCCAGAAAGGATCAATGATATGAGATGCAAATGTATGCATGTACGCATGTATGCACGAACAGTCAACGAAGAAAGATAATTAGGACGTTCCTTCCAACCTTATAACATCCACACACGAATGGCGAGTCTCTTTTTCCTAGGTATATGGTTAACAAAATACCAACATGGAGTATCTTGCTTTCGAATAATTTCCTCGGACGTTTCAACCAATAGTTATATTTTCGAAAATGGAAATCAATCCATGATAATTCCCATTAATTAGGTTTAATCCATTCAACCAACTAAAGTAGCTTTTATGCTATGTTGGATTAAAACAAAATTAAGAGGCTTATTATAAATAGATTTCTCACTTGAAAAGAGGTAACTAGTGGTTCATGCCAAAAATAAGCCCATAGTTAATTTATTCTTAGTGTAAACTAGGCCCACAATTGATTTTTGGTATTTCATAATTGACCTAAATATTTTGCAAGCTCTTTATAAGAAAAGGTTGGGTGAAAATAGTTTTGTTTCTAAGCCCATTGTAAAAGATTTTAGAAAAATGGATTTTGGGCTTAGTATTTAAGCCATGGCCAAAGAATTTTTGATTTGTTTTTAGAAAAGTATCATGTCCAAAGACCATCTAAAATTTTTTTTTAAAAATAGTATTGGTCTTTTGGATTTTAAAGAAAAATTTATTTTGAGCTTACAATATACTTAGGTCATATTAGAAAAAGAACAAACCAAATAAGCCATGATTTAAGCCAATATAAATTATCCATAGTCAAACAACATGCATTTGGGGTAAAACCCTAAGGAAAGTAACTAGGCCAATTACATGAGCTTTAGTCTTTGGGTTAAAAGGCTTAGGTTCCCATAGCAAGTATATACCAAATGGTACGAGGCTATGAGTGGTTATGCCATACTCGATCTCCATACCTTGAGTTAAAGTATGGTATCCCTTACATAACATAACACGGGCGTCCTAACTCATGCACACAATGCAATCTAATATGATGCAATGGATAATATCATTATAAGAAAGAATAGAATAATATAAAGACCAACGGAATCAACTTCTCTTATCCCCAGTGGAGTCGCCACTGTGAGCGGGGATTTTCGCCCCCACTCCCAGTGGAATGGTTCTTGCTACTTCGGCACTGTTTAGGCTCGTGGCCTTAGAGAACATGGACCTAAGTCCGAAGAAAATGGAGTCGGCACCCGGATGGGCCGGGAACAAAGAAAGGGATGGATGACTCAATTCCTAAGGAATCCCCAACCCCTTAATGGGTTCGAAAAGTTGGGTACGTGTGGGGAAGGTGAGAAATGGCCCAGCACCCCCACAACGCCCGGTTCATTAGAACCGGCCTCCTTTACATGTCTTAATATTATAAAATTCTTAAATATAACAATATTATCCATACTACACACAATAAAAAGAAAGCATCATTATATTAAAATCAAAGCAATGTCCAAACAAAACAAAACAAATAAATGGACACCCATCCAAGGATGGAAACATGTCCTTACATCACATGCCTAGATAGGACACCCACCAAAAGGTAGAAACATGCCCTTTACAAAGGTTATAAAATAGAAAAGAAAATTAAATTACATGATGTTTAACTAATGAGGTACCCAAGTGGAAACATACCTCTTACAAAATTTGGAAGTCTAAATAAATTGATAAAAGTAAATATCCATTCATAATAAATAAATCACTCATCAAAGTTATTAACCAAAAAAACATCCATCCATGATAAATTAAATAAATCAGTATTAAAATTAAATAAATTAAAGAATAAGAAATAAATCAAGGTATAAATAAATATGGATTTGAATAAAACAAATAAAAGTTCAAGTATAGCTACTATTTCTATTTAGGGTTCTTTATCTCATGTGTTAAGGTTTTGGAAATTCTAAAGTTAAGCTACTGTGACTTTTTAGGGAATTAAAATAGATTAGGGTTTTATGTTTTTTAAAGGTTGGCAAGACACTTTGATTAAACAAATTAAGATTTGAATGGTGAAATCATGAAACTAGGGTTTTGGACACTTTGAAATACTTTTTAATTCATGATTTTAAATAGTGATTTAAGCTACTGTGTAATTTTTGAGTTTTTATATTTTTATGTTTCTTTAATGTTTTAAAAGGACCAGGGTTCATAAAAATTAGGGTTTAAGGGTTTTAAAAGGGTTAGTGTTCATTATTTTAGGTTTAAAAGTTGAATTTTGGATTTAGGCTTTGAAATTAGGGTTCTCGGGTAATGAATTTGAATTAGAGTTTTAAAAAGCAATTTGATGATTTATGAAGTTTTATGAATTTAAACAAATGGATTGAAGTTTTTATAAGTAGAAAAGATGTTTTTTAAGGCTTTTTGAATGAAATAGAACCTACTTTAAAATCTTAAAAGAAACAGAATTTGATTTTGGTTTTGTAGAAAAATATGTTCAATTAGAGTTTTAAGATTTTTAAGAAGAAAAAATAACAATTTTAAGACTTTTTAGAAAAGAAGGTCATGTTTTAGTGTTTTAATCTTGGAAAAATTAAATTAAAGTTCTAAAGTTTTTGATTTAAAAAACCTTAAATTTTATAGATTTGCTACTGTGTTACATAAATCAAAAAGAATTTAACATACCTTCTTTTGTTGATTCTCCAAAAAATAACTCTTCTTGGATGAACTAGCTCCAAAGACAAGCCTTTATTGCCTTTGAATTGCTTAATTCGTGGTTCTCCTCCCTTATAAATCAATTGAATTGATTTATTTCTTTTCCTTCCTTGATTTGGTTTCCAATCCTAAGCTCTCTGTGTAAATTTTTTTCCACCCTCAATTTGGTTCTATTGGTCCTTATTTATAATGGATTTTAGGTTGTTTTCTCCTAATTACACACGGCAATCAATATTAATAAAGAAAAGAAATTAAAACCTAATTGGATTAGATTTGTAAAAATTGGGTCAAAAAATTTTGCGCTGGCAAAAACTGTGGCAGCGGGCCCGTGGCTGGGGCCAGTGGGTGTGCCAGCCCGCAGGAGACGCGCCAGCCCGTAGGAAAATCCTGCAGGCTGTTATTTCGCCCGCAGGAATTTCCTGCAGGCGAAATAACTCGCCTGCAGGAAATTCCTGCGGGCGAAACGCCCGCGGGCCCGCGGGTGAGCTGCTGCTGGGCCGACAGGCCCGCGCGACCACTTTTTGTTGCAGATTTTTTTTCCGACTCTGATTTTTATTTTTATATTTTTATTTGTTTATTTTCATTTTTTATTAATAAAAATTAGATACTAAAGTAAAAATTATTTAATTAAAATTATTTTGGACCAATTAAACAACAAAAATCATTTTGGGCTAAATAAAACATATTAGATCGGATTGGGTAAAAAATTAAGGGTCTACAGACCTGTAAAGGAGGCCGGTTCCAATGATCTGGGCATTGTGGGGGTGCTGGTCCATTTCTCACCTTCCCCACACGTAGCCAACTTTCCGAACCCATTAGGAGGTTGGGGATTCCTTAGGAATCGAGTCATCCACCCCTTTCTTTTTCTCGGTCCGTCTGGGTGACGACTCCATTTTCTCCAGACTTAGGTCCATGTTCTCTAAGGCCCTGATCCTAAACAGTGCTGAAGTCACAAGAACCATTCCACTGGGAGTGGGGACAAAGATCCCCGCTTACAGTGGCGACTCCACTGGAGACAAGAGAAGTTTATTCCCTTGGTCTTTATATTATTCTATTCTTTCTTATAATGATATTATCCATTGCATCATATTAGATTGCATCGTGTCCGTGAGTTAGGATGCCCTTGTTACCCGTGTTGTGTTATGTAAGGGATACCATACTTTCAGTCAAGGTATGGAGATCGAGCATGGCATAACCACTCATAACCTCGTACCATTTGGTATATACTTGCTATGGGAACCTAAGCCTTTTTACCCAAATACTAAAGCTCATGTAATTGGCATAGTTACTTTCCTTAGGTTTTACCCCAAATGCATGTTGTTTGACTATGGTTAATTTATCTTGGCTTAAATCATTGCTTATTTGGTTTGTTCTTTTTCTAATATGACCTAAGTACATTGCAAGCTCAAAATAATTTTTTGTTTAAAGTCTAAAAGACCAAAACTATTTTCAAAACTTTTCAAGATGGTCTTTGGACATAAGACTTTTCTAAAAACAAATTAAAAATTCTTTTGCTCATGACCCAAATATTAAGCCCAAAATATGTTTTTTTTTAAATCTTTTCACAATGGGCTTAGAAATAAAATTATTTTTATCCAACCTTTTCTCACAAAGAGCTTGCAAATTATTTAGGCCAATTAAGAAATACCAAAAATCAATTGTGAGCCTAGTTTATACTAAGAATAATTAATCATGGGCTTGTTTTTGGTATGAACCATTAGTTACTCTTTTCAAGTGAGAAATCTATCTATAATAAACCTTTTAATTTAGTTTTAATCCAATGTAGCATAAAAGCTATTATAGTTGGTTGAATGGATTAAAACCTAAATAATTGGAATTATCATAAGTTGATTTCCATTTTCAAAAATATAACTATTGGTTGAAACGTCCGAGGGAATTATTCGAAAGCAAGATGCCCCATGTTGGTATTCTGTTAACCATATACCTAGGAAAAGAGACTCACCATTCGTGTGTGGATGTTATAAGGTTGTAAGGAGCGTCCTAATTATCCTTGTTTGTTGATTGTTTGTGCATATATTCATACATGCATACATTTGCATCTCATATCATTGATCCTCTCTGGCTCACAGCCCTGGATTACGACAGTTCAAAAGCTTACGACAATCTGACCTACGCCGGAGAAGAAGAATCTAGCAACGACTCAATCACTTGCTCACCAAAAACAATGGAGCCCGAACAAATTCAAAGAATGGTGGATGATGCCCTCAACACCAAGATGGAAGAAATAAAAGAGGCCCTAGCTGAGACCATGAAGAACCAATTAACTGTAATTTTAGAAAATCATGCCGAAGCATCTGATAGCACTAAGAAGCCAAAGGACAAAAGGAAGACCAAAGTTGGTGAAGTGGTTTTTGATGATGAAAAGGTGATCATTGATGATGATGATGATTGGGCTCAATACTACCAAGATGCTCAAGAGAATAAAAAAGAACTGAAGATTGTTGAAAGATCAACTAGGAAGAAGACCCAAACTTTTGATGTTGAAAAGATGATTGCTAATCTAGAAAAGAAATTTGAGAAGAAATTGAAAACCGAGGAAATGTCCGAAGTTGACAAATTATTTGAGCTAGATGTAGAAGTCCCGTACAAGTTCAAGATGCCATCTTTCGCGAAGTTTGATGGAACCAAAAATCCTCATCTCCATGTGAAGCAGTATATCACTGCTATGCAGTCTGCCCGAGCTACTAAGGCTCAAACCCTAAGGTACTTCATGCTCTCATTGGATCCTGTTGTCCAAAATTGGTTCAATACCTTAGATGATGGAACACAAAAGAGTTGGGATCTACTTTACAAAGCCTTCATCCAACAAAATGTCGAGATGGAAGTTACCTTAATGGAAGTGGAGTCCATTAGGCAAAGGTCGAATAAGAATTTTGTAGATTATGTGAAGAGATGGAGAAACAAGGCTGTTTTACTCAAGAAGAGGCCTAATGAATCCGATCAAATAAGGATGATTGTGAGAGGGGTCTTGCCTAGTCTTCATGAGAGGATGTCTCATACACTCATCCGTGATTTCAAAGACCTTCTCCAAGCTGGTTTGCAAATTGAAGAATGGGAAAGTGAGAAGAACCGATTTTCAACAAGAAGGAACGAGAAAGGAAATTATCAGTTTGGTAGCCAAAGCATGCAAAAGGCAGTCGGTGTTAATGCTACCAACCAAGGAACAAGGAAACAAATTTCAGAATTGGGAAAACCGATGTCTTGGGTTCTCAATAAGCTTCAAAGAAAGGGATTGCTACAACCCTTAAATCCTCGTCCTTTGCCTAACCCTCTCCCACCTAATTTCGACACTAAAGCATTTTGTCAATTTCACCAAATGCAAGGGCATGACACGAATAGATGTGTGAGGTTGAGACATGAGATCCAAAATCTAATCGATAATGGGAATCTGCCCGAGCCCAATAAGCCAAACACCAAAGATAATCCCTTACCAAAGTCAATAGGGTACCACCGCCGACAACCTTTATGATTGGAGGAGGTTTGCATGAAGATTTTGTCATGTCTTCTTTTCAAGATGTAGGTGGAGAAGCAACCAAAGAAGAAGAGGTATTTGGTGGAATTAAACAAGTTATGGTGGGTAAAGAAGTAACAATTTGTGTTGTCAATGGGTTTTGCGATTCAAGCGATAGTGATGATGATCTTGTATCCAAGAAGGAGGAGTGGACTTTGTCTGAGCCCGAAGAAGATGAAGTAATGAACACTAGATCCGGTAAGCCTTATACAAGACCACCACCTAAGAAGGTAGAAACTAATAAGGAAGTTGAAGTAGGAAATAAAGAAGAGGAAGATGATGTTGTGCTCAAGCAATTGAAAAGAACCCAAGCAAGTGTTAGCATTTGGGACTTATTAGCTACTTCTAAAAAGCACCGAGAAACTATGGCCAAAGCCTTGGCTAGCATGCCAATTTCTACCTCCACGACACCGAAGGAGCTGATAAACTTCATAAAAATTGGAGGGGTAACGAAATGTGAAGAGGTTCAAGAAAAGAGTGAAGTTAATATGGGAGCAGTTTCTTTTTCGGATACAGACTTACTGAAAGAGGGGAGAGACCACATCTGCCCTCTCTTTATCAAAATAGAAGTCAAGGGGAAGAGGACTCCATGTGTAATGGTTGATGATGGGTATGCTATAAATGTCTGCCCACTGAAGATATTGCCAAAACTAGCCATGTCAATAAGGGATCTAAACCCAATCGAAGTACCAATTCGGGCTTATGACAACACTAAGAGACACGCCGAAGGGACTTTCAAAGCTGCTATCAAGGTTGGTCCAATTGAATCTATTGCTGAGTTTGTTGTTTTAGACATACCGGTTACCTTCACCTTACTCTTGGGGCGACCATGGTTTCATCCTCTTGGTGGAGTTCCTTCCACCCTTCATCAAAAGATCAAGTTCCCCAACAGAGATGAGACAGTGGTCATTGAAGCTGAAGATAATGAGATTGTTAATGCTCTAATGATTTAGAGGCCTCTCAATGGTTTCCAAGTAGCTGTAATTTCTGATGATGAAGTAGTGGACTCCAAAGTTTTGAATATGATGAAGAACATGAACTACCTTCCCGGAGCTGGTCTTGGAAAGGGTAAAGCCGGTTTGACAAAGCTGCCAGATTTTAGAACTCAAACTTCCAAGAAGGGGTTGGGATATGATGAAGCCAACAATGTCCAGACAAAGAAAAATGAGAAGATGGGCTTCCCACCACTTGAAGAAATCTTTATCAAAGCTCCAAATATGGGACCACTCCATGGAAAGCCCGAGCCGATCATGTTCATGGGTAAGTTGATCCCAGGTTTTGAAATTTTTACAGATGTGGTCGAGCTAGTCGACCAAGGGAAGAAAGAGCTCACATTGTTAGCCAACAAAGAATCCAATCCAAAAGAGAAGAATGAAGCTGTCCTAAAAGCCGAGAAGACTCCGGAGGAGATTGCTGCCCTGGTTGAAGAAAAGTTTGAAGACATCCTGCCTTATGATTTTGAGAACAATGATTTTGATTTTAATTTTAATTTGTCTGCTTTGTATGAGGATGATGATGTTTTCTTTTCCAAAATGAATATAATAAAGTCTGATTTTGCTTACTTGTGTGATGTTTCTCCTGATGGTTGCATACATTCAAATAGCAGTTACATGAGCATCTTTAATATTAATTTTGTTACCACACAATCATTAAATTTGGGAACAACCGAAACTCCTAAAAACATTAGCATAGCATCCAACCTTACTCCTGATGAGAGAGAGAGATTTGAAAAAATATTCAAAAAATATGAAGAAGTGTTTGCTAGGTCTTATGAGGGTATGCCTAGAATAGATCGAGACATAGTCGAGCATCATATTCCTGCTTACACTCACATGAAACCTGTCAAACAAAAGCTTAGGCAATTAAGACCTGAGTGGGCTGAATTGGTTAAAGAAGAGGTCACTAAGCAAATACAAGTGAAGTTCCTTGAAGTGATGGAATATCCAGATTGGCTAGCCAACATAGTACCTGTGCCAAAGAAAGATGGAAGGATAAGGGTCTGTATGGATTATAGAGATTTGAACAAGGCTTCCCCTAAAGATGATTTTCCTTTACTTCATATAAATGTTCTCATTGATAGTGCAGCCTCTAGCGTGCTACACTCGTTTGTAGATGGATTTTCCGGATACAATCAAGTGTTAATGGCCCAAGAGGATAAAACCAAAACTGCTTTCATTACTACATGGGGTATATTTTGTTATAGGGTGATGCCATTCGGCTTAAAGAATGCTGGGGCAACCTACAAAAGGACGGCTGCCACACTATTTCATGACATGATGCATAAAGAAGTTGAAGTATATGTTGATGATATTATGGTTAAATCGGATACAAGGGAACAACACTTCCAAAACTTAGAATTATTTTTCGATAGAGCTTTGAAACATAAGCTAAGATTAAACCCGAAGAAGTGTGTGTTTGGGTTTACCTCAGGTAAATTATTGGGACATGTGATTGGTCCAAATGGCATTGAGATTGATCTTGACAAAGTTAAAGCAATCAAGGATATGCCAGCCCCAAAGACGGAGAGGGAAGTTCGGGGATTCATTTGGTAAATTACGATACATTAGCAGATTTATAGCAAAGCTCACAACAATATGTAAGCCTATCTTCAAATTGCTTAAAAAGAATCAGCCGGTCATATGGAATGAAGAGTGTCAAAAGGCCTTTGAGCGAATAAAAGAGTATTTGTTGAATCCACCTGTTTTAAAATCACCTAAACCCGGCAAACCTCTATTACTATACTTAGCAGTAGAAGAAGAGTCAATAGGAGCCATGCTAGCCCAAGTAGATGAGTCAGGAATTGAGCATGCAGTTTACTATTTGAGTAGAAAGCTCCTACCTTATGAAATTAAGTATAGTATCATTGGAAAGACCTGTACAGCTGTGGTTTGGTCTTCTAAGAAGTTACAGCATTACTCTCAATCGTATAGTATGCAAGCAATTTGCAGGTTGGATCCAATGAAGTACTTAAGGGAGACACCCTCTTTGATTGGGAAATATGGTCGATGGTTGATAATATTAGAAGAATTTGAGACTAGGAAAATAATAAAGGTAGAGCGGTGGCAAAATTTCTGGCCCAACAACCATTACCAGATAGCGAAGAAGGAATCTTGGAATTTTCGGATGAACATTTAGAGGCAATTGAAGTACAAGGGTGGAAAATGTATTTTGATGGAGCAGTAAACAGGAAAGGAGCAGGTTTGGGAGTTATACTAGAATCGCCCGAAGGGGAACTTATCCCTTTAGCCAAAAAGTTAAAATTTAGGGTAACCAATAATATGGTGGAGTACGAAGCTTGTATTTTTGGTTTGGAAACTCTAATGATTATGAAGGTGGATAAGGTGGAAGTTTTTGGCGATTCATTGCTAGTAGTATCCCAAGTAAATGGAGAATGGGAGTTGAAAGAGGAGAAATTTAAACCATACCACCATTACTTGACCATGATGAAGAAGAACTTTAAGGAGTGTAGGTTTGTACACCTATCAAGAGAAGAAAATCAGATGGCTGATGCCTTAGCCACATTGGCTTCGGTATGGGAAAATTCTGCTAGCTTATTCCTTAAGCCTCTGATCTTGACCAGTTCATCAACTCCTTGCTATGAATATGAGACAATAATGGAAACTGATACAGACCATGATGCGTGGTATGATACTATAAGGCGATATTTGGAAGAAAGAGAATACCCGCTGAAGGCAACAAAGAAAGAGAGAGGAGCCATAAGGCGATGTTCATTGCAATACATCACATTCCATGGGGAGTTATATCGAAGATGGCCTGATGGGGGGGTGCATTTAAGATGTTTAAGGAAGCCTGAAGTGGAGCATATCATGTCAGAAATACATGCGGGAAGTTACGGTCCACACATGAGTGGTTTGGTCCTAGTTAAGAAGATTATTCGGCAAGGCTACTACTGGTTGACCATGGAGAAAGATTATGTTGAGTTTGTAAAGAAGTGCTAACAATGTCATATGTATGGTAACTTGAATCACATGCCACCTGAAGAATTGCATTCTATGTCTTCACCCTGGCCATTTGCCACCTGGGGTATCGATATTATAGGAGAGATACATCCGACAGCTTCAAACGGTCACCGTTTTATTGTGGTAGCAGTAGATTATTTTTTAAAATGAGTCGAAGCCGAATCCTTCAATAAACTGGGTGCAAGTCAAATGGCTAGATTTATTGAAAAGAACCCCATCTGCCAGTACGGGGTCCCGCATAGTGAGATATCAGACAATGGGGTACAATTTCAAGGTGCAGTTAAGGATTTATTCTCGAAGTACCGAATCCATCATCATAGATCCTCTCCTTATAGACCAAAGGCTAATGGTGCAGTAGAAGCAACAAAAAAGACAATTAAGCAAATTCTATCCAAGATGAACAAGACTTACAGGGATTGGTCAGAGATGCTTCCCTTTGCTTTATGGAGATATAGGACAAGTGTGCAAACGCCTACTGGAATGACACCGTTCTCTTTGGTTTACGGGATGGAAGCAGTGTTGCCAATTGAAATAGAAATCAAGTCATTAAGAATAGTCTTGGAAGCCGAACTACCTAAAATGGAATGGGTAGCAAGCAGATACACACAGTTAGCTTTACTAGAAGAGAGAAGGTTAAAGGAACTATATCATCACCAACTGTATCAAAAGATGATAGCTCGGGCCTACAATAGAAGGGTTAAAATCAGAAAACTCAGAGTCGGGGATTTGGTGTTAAAGCAATGTAAGCCTAATATATCTGATCTGAGAGGGAAGTTTAGGCCCAGCTGGGAAGGGCCATATGTCGTGAAACAAGTCATGAACAAAGGTGCGGTGAAGTTATCAGACATGGACGGGAATGAATTTAGTGAGCTAGTAAACATTGACAGGTTGAAGAGGTTTTATGTATGATAAAAAAAAGAGCTTGCTAGGTTGAAAATCCAAAAAGGGCGACCTAGGAAAAAGTTAGAGCAGTCCGCTAGTTCTGAAAAACCGAAAGGGCGGGCTAGGCAACAATTAGGGCTAAATGAGAGAAAATTGTCAATTAGAAAACTCGAAAGGGCTAGTTGGCAATAGGAGTAATCTTGTGTATGCTGGCTTTATGTTTGGTTGTTCCCTAATTTAATAAAATAGAATTAATGTTAAAATTATTCTATGTGCACTGTTATAAGTATTTGACCAGATATGGATGAAATAAATATACACAATAGCAAAAGATGATGACAAATTTTAAATCGAAAAGAAGCATCTTGTATTACTTTAATTAATTTTCATCCTAACAATACATTTTCTTAATTGACAAATGTAAAATCTATGGCAGTCGATAAATGTAACATGCAGGCCAGCTTTGCCTCAGCTAATCCAAGTAGGCTTCAGTCAAGCAAGGCATGTCTAAATCGAGAGTAAAGTTAGAATCGCGAGGCTCGGCTTCGTACTGACGGCCAAGTCGGCGAGGATCATAGCATGTACCTTGACGAAGAGCAGCAAGGGGAACATACATCAAGTATGTCCGCATGGTGATACGAGATATCTTCCACCAAGGTACCAACCAATGGATATTGACTTCAGCGAGTGAGTGGATCCAGTCAACCCAGTCAGAATATGAAGAAGCGGGATGGAGTAGTTTCCTAGCAGAATGATGACGTGGCAGATATTTGGCAAAATCCATGGATGGAGTATCAAGCAAACAAAGATGCTCCTGAAGCCAAATATGTGAAGAAAGAATTAAAAAAAAAGGTCTGCTAGGTTGAAAACCCGCAAGGGCAGGTTAGGCAAAAATTAGGATAGCTCGCTAGTTCCGAAAACCCATATGGGCGAACTAGGCAAAAATTAGAGCAATAAAGGAAAGAAAAAAAACCTAAATTGAAAATCCGAAAGGGCAATTTATGTAATTACCTGAACCAGCAATGGACTTCCGGTCAGTCTCTTTGACAATCTTGATTTAAGTTGGTCTAATCCAACTAAAGTCTCGGCTAAGATCACAAGTACCGGCGACAAGCCTCCTTTCATTTGGTCCATAATATCCAATACTCATGGATCAATATCACCATCAGAAGAAACAAGCAAGAATCGGCCAAGTAAGCAAAGACAGAGCATGCGTCCCCATGCCTTATTAGGAGCCAAATCAGAGAGACAAAAATCAATCAAGGGAGCAAGTAGAATTTTTTCACCTCTCATCAACCTAAGAACTTCGGGTTTTGGAATTTGAAATAACATCTGCATCTTCTATTGAGTTTTGGAAACCAATGTGGGTAACGCTATTTGTTGATTATTTGGATATCCAAGGATGGCCTCAAATTCTTCAATCAAGGGACATATTTCAAAGCCATTAATTTTAAATGCCCTAGAATCCATGTTCCAAAAAGAAGACATGGCATGTTTTGACTAATTTAACATTTTGAAAACACATTAAAATATCAAGTTTTGACCACGGAATTTGCTTCCAGTGAATGGCATCCATATTCTCAAATAGAATTTTTATCTTCTTTAAATGAAGTTCGGTAATGGTGGATGAATGAAGAAAAATCAAAACTGTTAAAGGAGTCTTTACGTTGAAATGGAAAGTTTTTTTTTGGTTTCTGTATGAAATATGGCATGAAAGGTGATTTATATAGAGGAAATAAAATTTTCCAAAATTGATAAGGAAAAGGTGATTGAAAAGGATGAAACCATATTGTGTAAGGAAAAGAATTGGTGACAAAATCCTTTACCGTGTTGCATTTGGCAAAGTGATGTGGCTGTACTATTTATGATGTGATAAAAAAAGGGTATAATAATTGTGGTGCAGTAAAAAAAAGTTACTTACAGTAAAGGCAAAAATTATGTATTATTATTTTTATGCTTATTGTACAATATTGATACAATATTTATACATCACTAAGAGGGTGGTGGTAGGTCATCAAATAAAGCCCTGAAAAAGTCTTCGCCTATTGGAGGAGGTGGCAAACTACTTGTCCCGGGATCACCCGAAATGGGAGCACCAAAATCCCTATTACCTTGGTGTTCTAATCTGTCATGGTCCTCATCAAAAGCAGACGAAAGGATCTCATGGTCATCAGTCTGGGGGCCTCTTGATGAAGAAGTGCCAGGATCCCTCATCCCCTAAAATCGGAAGTCTCAAAAATTTTGTTCGGATTGATGATATAAATTTTCAAAATGAGAAGCCTGCTGATAACTTGCAGCCAATTCTTCTTGAAGTTTCCTATTTTGTTCTTCAAGCATCCGATGTGAGCCAGAAAGGAAAAGGGTAAGAGCATACATAATCATGCATACATATAGCATAAATTACCATGAAATAAGGAAACTCACCAGGTAGTTCATATCAATGCCCTGCGGATGAGATGGCATATCTGGTGGGCTAGAATGAGCAAATGAAGGGGCAATAAAAGAAGGTCCAACCTCATTATCAAATGAGCCAACAACCTGCAAGATTCATTAAAGAATCAAAAAAAGAAAGAAGCAGTTGCAAGAGAAAAATGGTAAAAGTTTTACCTGAGAAGTACTAACCCCGAGATTTGGAACAAACTCTCCTGCATCTTCGTGATGTTCCTCTTCATCTCTACCCTCATTATCCTCGGGAATCTCCCGTATGCCAACAAGAGATACATCAAAGTTCAAAAGCCTTCTTTGAATAAAGTGGGCATAAGATGCACCTGGTAGGTGGAGAAATGACTCAACACCATAACCGTACCGAGCCGACCACCATGCATCCTCTAGCTTTGACATAATATTTAGAGTATATTCTAGGCAATGCATTGGAACCCTCCGCTCCTCTGGACCAAGAAACCACTCATAAACTCTCTCTCCAAGAAACCAGCCACTAGACACTGGGCCAGCGATGACTTGGCGAGAATGTTGCAAAGATAGCGCAGCCTTCATGAAGGGAGACCAGTTTGTCCGTTCTTCTGGGTTCCACCAGGCCAAATTCACCTGCAAAATAATATAAAGTAAGTAAACTTTCACATAAAATTTAAAGTATACTAATACTATTTTATGTGGTCCCAGGTTAAGCAGCTCAACACAAAGCGATGAGTATACACAAGGTGAGAGCCGGGAACGTCCACACGATCGGATAACTAGAAATTTAATCTCGGATACCCAACCCTATCTCGAAAAATACCGGGTACCCTCACGAGGTTGTGTTCATATGCCTATACCTACAATAATAATAAAAATCAAATTCATGCAAGAAAAGAGTGGAATTGACATTGCTGGAAGAAGAATACCTCGACAACTGCCATCAAGCTGACAAAAGACTTCTTATTTTGGCGAAGTTTATCAAGACCATGGTAAAGATAGGTGAGACTAGCTTCACCCCAGCCAGACGATGGTACCGTCCTAAAATAAGAAAGGGCCTTTAACACTGACAAGTGGATGGAGGATTCAGTGCTGCCTAAGATGGTCGACCCAAGCAAATATAACAAAGATCCTCGAGCATACTGTTAGGCCGTGTCTTTGTGAACCCATCCTTCATAGTTCATTCAATAGCTACGAATCGGTTCAATTTTTATCTTAAAAGGCCCTTTATATGATGGTTCCATACCAATTAATTCTTGAATTTCTTCAAATGTCAAAACATCGTTGGTCAGAGGAACCGGAACACCATCATATCGAAGGTCAGTTATAGCAGTAAAGTCAACCAGACCAATTGTCATCTCTCCAATGGGCAAGTGAAAAGTATGAGTTGTGGCCAACCATCATTCTGTAAGTGCCTGGACTACGCTTCGGTCTATCTGATACTCCTCCGATGGCAATTGTAAGATGAAGCTCTTAAAGCCACAATCTCGAATAATCTGCCTTACCCGAGAAGGAACTATATCATACCATTGTCGGGCTTTATAGATACACCCTCCAGCCCGAACAATGCAATGATCGCGCTAACATGGAGCCAGTTAAGTTAATACAAGGTAAGTACATATTATCTTATCTGCTTAAATTAATATATTTTTCCTAAATTTTCTAAAAAAGAGCATAGTATAAAAACGTAGATAAAAAATCAAAAATAATAAAAAATAATAATATAAACAAAATAAAAAAAAAGATAAAAAAATGAAAAATAAAGGGAAAAAATAATTACCGTGCTCTTTTGGTTTGAACTACGATAGAGCGGCATCCCGGCTAGTAGATCTATATTTCCATCTTCATGATGCCGAATAAACTCTAATAACTCAGTATTAGAATGAGTCCATGAACTTGAAGCATGCATTTTTTGAAAACTATGTGCTAAATTTGAAAGAATTTAAGAGAATTATAGAAATTGAGAAATTTTGTTGTGAATCCAATGAAGGAATTCGTTGGTTTATATAGAGAAACGGCAAGGCCAAAAACAAAATTCAAAAGTAAGTTTTACTGTTCATGAATAGTAAATTTTACTAGTAAATTACTATTGATGAATAGTAAATTACTATTTTCAATAGTAAAATATTATTTACTACTATTTATGAATAGTAATTTACTATTTATGAATAGTGAATAGTAAATAAATAGTGACTACACAGTAAATAAACAGTAAATTTAATTATTCAATTTAATTATTCAAATAATTGTATGTATATAAATATTTTTACATGCATGGGGCAAGAAGAAGACGTGCATAAAAATTAGCCAAACTTTTTGAAATATAAAATTATTAGCTTGGGTCCAGAACCCAAATTACCCTTGGGTCCAGAACCCAAATTACCCTTAGGTCCAAAACCTAGAATCTTTTCTAAGTCCAAAATTTAGCTCGGGTCTAGAACCCAAATTATCCTTAGGTCCAAAACCTAGAATTTTTTCTAAGTCCAGAACTTAGCTCGGGTCCAGAACCCACATTTTCCTTAGGTCCAGAACCTAGAATCTTTCCTAAGTTCAGGACTTAGCTCGGGTCTAGAATCCAAATTTTCCTTAGGTCTAGAACCTAGAATCTTTCTTAAGTCCAGAACTTAGCTCGGGTCTAGAACCCAAATTACTCGTAGGTCCAGAACCTAGAATCTCTTTTAAGTCCAGAACATAGCTCGGGTCCAGAATCCAAATTTTCCTTAGGTCCAGAACCTAGAATCTCTTTTAAGTCCAGAACTTAGTTCGGGTCCAGAACCTAAATTTTCCTTAGGTCCAGAACCTAGAATCTCTTTTAAGTCCAGAACTTAGCTCGGGTTTAGAACCCAAATTTTCCTTAGGTCCAGAACCTAGAATCTCTTCTAAGTCCAGAACTTAGCTCGGGTCCAGAACCCAAATTATCCTTAGGTCCAGAACCTAGAATCTTTTCTAAGTCCAGAACTTAGCTCAGGTCCAGAACCTAAAATTATCCTTGAGTCCAGAACTCGAACCGGGTCCAAAACCCAAAATCTCAACCATCTCAAAAATTAAGTCTTATTGCTTTTCACTCTCTTTCACTAAAGTCTTAGATCATTGAAGCAGGGGGCAAACTGTAGGCCCTTAATTTTTGACCTAGTCCGGTCCAATATATTTTAATTAGTCCAAAATAATTTTTGTGTTGTCCAATATATTTTAATTAGTCCAAAATAATTTTTGTGTTATCTTAATTAAATAATATTTGCTTTAGTATCTAATTTTTGTTAATAAAAATTAAATAATAATAATAATAAACAATAAAAAATAAAAATAAAAATCGACGATGGAAAATTTGCGACGAAAAATTTCGTCACCAAAGAGGGGGGCTGCGAAATGACCTTGGGCCATTTCGCCCGCAGATTATTTCTGCGGCCGAAATGGCCCTCAAGCCAATTTTTTCCCCGCAACCTACAGCCACCTGCGGCAGCTTTTTTGCCAGCGCAATTTTTTCGCAGCAGTTTTGTTTTGCCAGCCCAATTTTTTTGAAGCAAATTTTTTCGAAACCAAATACAATTAGGTTTTGGTTTCCTTTTCTTAATTAATGTTAGATTCCGTGAATAACTAAAATTAATCATAAAAATCTTCTATAAATAAGGGCTAAAACAACACGGAAGAGGAGGAGAAATTTGGGATCGGAATTTGGATAAAATTTGGAGATTTAAGAGAAACCTTTGGCAGTGAAATCGATGGAACTTTTTGAGAGAGCAAACAAGCAATTCAATCCATCAAAGGCAGTAAAGCTTGTCTTTGTTCTTGTTCATCCAAGAAGCAATTTTTGGTGGAACCAATAAACGAAGGTATGAATATCAAATTCTTTTTCCTTTACAGTAGCTTGAATCATTAAACTCTTTCTTTTGATTTTAAAAACCCTAGAACCTTAATTTACCTTTTCTAAAGCTTAAAAACCTTAATTCGTTTCTTTGTTTTCCAAAAATCTTAAAATTATTGTTTTTGTTTCTTCAAAATCTTAAAACCCTAATCTGCCTTCCAATTTTCCAAAACCCTAAATTGAATTGTTTTCTTTCCACAAACATTTAAAAATATATCTTTTCTGTTTCTATAAACTTTAAATCATTTTGTTTACTTTCATAAAGTTTCATAAAATTATCAATCGATTTTCAAATTCTAAAATCTAATGCATTCTCCGAAACCCTAATTCTAAAATTCTAAAACCAAAACAGTAAACCCTAAACTAGCTAACCTAAACCCTAAAGTTTTCTTAAACCCTAACTCCCTTAAAACCTTAAACCCTAATTTTTCTAAACCCTAATCCTTTAAACCTTAAAACCCTATAAACATAAATATTAAAGTTCAAGCACAGTAAGCTTAAAAACCATAATTAAGTAACCGTAAATCGTAAATCTAAATGTTTTAAAGTGTCCAAACCCTAGTTTCATGATTTCACTTCTCAAACACTAATTTGGTTAATCAAAGAACTTTATCAACCTCTTAAATTCTAAAACTTTGCTCCATTCAATTCTTTTAAAATTTACAGTAGCTTGAACCCATAAATTCCAAAACCCTAAACACATGAAATAACGAATCTTAAATAGAAACAGTAGCCCTAATTTGAATCTATATTTGCCTTATTCAATTTTATATGTGATTATGCTTTGATTTATTTTATATGCTTTAATTTATTTAAGTTCAATGCTTGGTTTATTTAATTTATCATGGATGGATGTTTACTTTCTATTGATGTTTAATACCTTTGATGAATGATTTATTTATGATGAATGGTTATTTACTTTTATTGATTTTTTAGATTTCCAAATGCTGTAAGAGGTATGTTTCCACTTTGTGGGTACCTCATTAGTTAAATATCATGTAATTTAAATTGCTTTTCTATTTTAGAACCAATGTAAAGGACATGTTTCTACCTTTCAGTGGGCATCCTATTTAGGCATGGATTATGTAAGGGCATGTTTCCATCTTCGGCTGGGTGTCCATTTATTTGTTTTGCTTGGACATTGTTTTGATTTTCAATATATCGATGCTTTATTTTAATTATTGTGTGTAATATGAATAATATTGTTATATTTAAGAATTTATAATATTAAGACCTGTAAAGGAGGCCGGTTCTAATGAACCGAGCATTGTGGGTGTGCTGGGCCATTTCTCAACTTCCCTACACGTATCCAACTTTTCGAACCCGTTAGGGGGTTAGGGACTCCTTAGGAATTGAGTCATCCACCCCTTTCTTTTTTTCGGCCCGTCCGGGTGGCGACTCCATTTTCTCCAGACTTAGGTCCATGTTCTCTAAGGCCATGAGCCTAAATAGTGCCGAAGTCGCAAGAACCATTCCACAGGGAGTGGGGGCAAAAATCCCCGCTCACACCAATCTATCAACATAACATATAATTTAATGCAATCAACTTATAACAAGGATGCTTAATGAATATTATTTAATTGAATTATTTAATCGAATCTACTCTAAATCCTAGGCAAAGGTAATTTAACTCATCATTAAATTAAAATAAAAAAATCATCTTAATAGAATATAAATCACTAATCTTTATTGAAATACTAATGTTTAATAACAAAAGAAATATGAAAAATGAATTAATTAATATAATAGAAAAAGCCCCATATGAAGATTACTGGAGTTGGATCTTCTAGTTCTTCCTACACTTCTACTTGTTATTGATGAAGAATCCTCAAACCTCCCCAAAATCTTTGCAAAATAAGTCTTGTGCAAAAAAACCATCCAAGAAATCTCTCTAAAACTAATTTTCTTTTTGAACACTCTCAACTCCTCTGCTTCTTTCTATCTCAAAAAATTGCTACCCAGCTCCTAGGAATTCATGCCTATATATCTCTCATGTCTCCCTCAATAATCACCTTCTGCCCATACTTTAGAGTCCCTATTAAATTTGTTTTTAATTAAAACATGCTCTCCAGCCTCACTCTAACATGTTCCACTATCATTTGTTTCCTCTTTTAAATTTTTAAAAATTTCTTTTCAAAAAATAGCTCACATTTTAACTTCAAAAGATATTCCTTATGTCTCTGTCCCGTAAAGTATCTTAAAAATAATAAGGAATCTCTCATACACACAGCCAAGCATGGATTCTCTTGATCATGTCTCTTACACTTTTCATTGGACAAAGCCAAGAAGGTTGGGTGTGTCTATCACTGCTTGCTTTTGATTTTATTTCTTGAGGTGGGACACGACCAAGTCATCTCTTGCCTTGGCTATGAGGTGTGACGTGGACAATGGCACAGCTAGGTCTTTTTTATGTGTCCAGTTCTGTGTCTTTAAGTTCTTTCTTGTAAAGGACACGACCAAGCTATGTGCTTTTCATGGCCAAGTCATGTGACATGATTAGTAACATAGCCAAGATTAGTGGGTGTGTCTCATTCTGCCAAAATTTCCAATTTCTTTTATGAGAGACACGACCAAGATGGTGGGTGTGTCTCATTTTGCCAAAATTTCCAATTCCTTGGATGAGAGACACGACCAAGATGGGAGTTATCCTGGGCATGTCATGTGACATGGTTAGTGACATGGCCATGATGCTGAGTGTCTCGAGTTCTGCCCAAAATCTTCAATTCTTTGAAAGTGACAACCTCTTTGGTAAGGTTGAAAGGATTGTTGATGTGGAACTTGCTGTTGATTTTTTCCAATAAAAGTTTGGATGGCTTCTTCAACTAGGATTAGAAGAATTAGAATATGGATTATTTCTTCCCCTTTGTTGAAAACCCTCTAAGGTATTCACTTGTTCTTGCCCCTCTTGGTATTGGTCAAAGTTTACAAAACACATATTTGCACTATGTCCTATAATGCCACATGCTGCACACACTTCATGACTTGGCATAGGCAAGTTTGCTCTTGCATTTAGTATTTTTATTTGCCTTGTCAATTATGCTATTTGCCTCGCCATCACAGAATTTGAGTTCATCTCATGAATTCCATTATGTCTTTATCCTACACTTTTTTGTTGTGAATTTACTCTAAGCGTTTCAAACAATCTTATAGTTTCAGCAACTGTTCTTTCACCCATTGTGCCTCCTGCTACATTATCTACTGAATTGTGGCTTTGTTGTATGAGCCCATCATAAATGAATTGATTAAGCAACTGTTGTTGATAATGATGGTGAGGGCATTGGAACAATAAAGATTTAAAGTGATCCCACGCCTAATGAAATGTTTCTCCATCCATTTGAGTGAATGTTGTATTATTTCCCCAAAGTTCTTTTATCTTTTAATGTGAATAGAATTTGGTCATGAACTTATTGTAAACATCCATCCATGTAGTCAGTGAATTTTTTGGAAGAGTCATCAACCATGCCTTGGCCCTATCCTTTAAAGTATAAGGGAAACACCTCATCTTAAGCTCATGCTCTATCAATGTTTTCAAAGGGAATGTGTACAAAGTTGAATAAAAATCACGAATGACGTTGAGAGGATTTCATTTGGTATTCCATGAAAAGATGGCACATGCTATAATGAGTAGTCTTCAACTCATAATTTCTAGTTGCATTGCTCAATTGTATGCAAGGTGTGGTTATCCTAATAAGTGGTTGGGCAAACTCTTTCATGCGTGGTTCTTCTACTTTATCCAATTATACTTTTGTTTCTTCTTCAAATTGTTCTTCAATATCTTCTCCTTCTTATCCCAAAGGATCCACTCCCTTAGTTCTAGGATGTCTATGAATGTTATCTATAATGGGAACAAGTTTGATGCCTTGGGACCTTCATCCTTAAAAAAATCAACTGAACAATTGATGAGATCATTTTATACTTGTTTTTAGTATGATTTTAATGTGTTTTTAGTTAATGTTTCACTTGATTTTTGTTTAAAGTTTGTTTTAATTGTTGTTTTAGGTTAAACTGCAGAAACTCCCTTGGATGATCAAAACAGTGAAGAAAGAGCATGAATCAAGCAAGACATGGCCAAGTCAAATCAAGCTTGGGCTTGTTCCCTCAAGAAAATCAAGGCAGAGAGTGACACACCTAAGAGACACGGCCAAGCCACTGGCCGTGTCTCACCCAATGAACAAAACCAAGAAAGAAAAGAAAAGAAATAGAAGCTAACACACCCAAGTGACACGGCCAAGCCAATGTGACACGGCCACAAGCTTGGTCGTGTCCCATCTTAAGCCAAGAAACAAAGGACCAAAAGAAATGAAGCAAAATGAAGAAGAAGTAGGTGACACACCCACATGACACGGCCACAAGCTTGGTCGTGTCACCTCTTGAGAACAAAGAAAAGAAAGAAAGAAAGAAGGAGCAGTGATGGACATGACCAACTAGCTTGGCCGTGTCCCAAAGAAAAATGAGAGACACGGCCAGGCCACTCATGGCTTGGCCGTGTCACCTATGAAATCTTGAATTCTTTTGCATGGATTGAGGAACAAGTGGGGGACAAATTGCCAAAAGAAAGATTAAAGAAAAGAAAAGCTTGCCTAATTGATGGAAAGAAAGATTAAACAAAGAGAATGTGGGAGACAAGGGAGAGTGGTGTGAGTTGGAAGGTATGGGTTTGAGATTTGAATGAAATAAAAAGAGAAGGAAATGGAAGAAAGGGACACGTTTTGGGTGAGGGAGAGAGTGACACTCTCCTTAGCCCTTCATCTTCATCCTCCATTTCTATCCTCTCCACCTTCTCCATCTTCCATTGGCAAGCTCTTGAAGGTTGAAGAAGCTTCATTGAAAGGTTTGGTGACTTGAGAAAGCTCTATTCCATCTTCCAAAGACATAACCAATTGAAGGGTTGGTGACTTGAGAAAGCTCCATCCCAAGGTTTGGTGACTTGAGAAAGCTCCATTCCATATTGCAAAAAGGGAACCAAAAATTGAAGAGGGCTTGAGTTCTTCATCATACTCCCAAGTGGATCTAGGAGGAAGACTAGTAATCCTACTCTTGGTGTCTTCACAAGGGGTTTTTTCCAATTTCTCTTTTAATTCATTTCAATATTGTTATTGTTGTATTAAAAGAATTGAACATGAGCTAACTTATTCTCTATCTAGATATTGATGAACCCTAGCTTATTTGTATGGATTGAATAATTTTATTTGATGGAGTTGTTTTATTCTTATGATGCTTAATGATTTATTTCCAATATATAATAGCATGCTTTTTAATTGGTTGCAATTTTTATATTATTTACTTGAGAAAGCTTGATATGAATTGAATACTCATAAGGGCTGAGGATTGAATGGAGTGCTAGAGATAGACTTACAAGATCCTTTGGTTTATTATTCCTTGTTCTTAATGCAAGATCTACTTAATTATGTTTGAGAAGAGATTCCAACATTCTACTTAGTGATTAGGGATTAATTCACTCGAGAGAGGTTTTAGTCTAATTCAGAGGAATGCCAATTCAACTCTATTATTTAATTGAATTGAATTGATTTTCATAAATATAATTGTGGCTAGGGGGATTCAATATCTGGATAGTATTGCTATCATCAATCCTTTTTGCACAACATTTAATTTCCCTTTACCTTCAGTTATTAAGTTAATTGTCTTTAATTATAAAACATCACAAAAACTATTGATTTGCTAAACAACAGTTAAGATTTGAACTAGTACTTGACCTTGTCCCTAATGGAATGATAACTCACTCACTACTTTATTACTTGGGTGACCCGTGCACTTGCAGTATTGCTATAGCATTAGGCACGCACGCACCAACAATTCAAAAGAAACACTTGAGAAATTAAATAAAAGAATCAAACTACTACTTAAACAGCCTTCCTAGGCAACGGAGCCAAAAACTTGTTGCGCTCTGCTTAACATTACTAAAAAGTGACTCTCGCAAGTATACAAGATTGTTATAGCAATGGTGATCACCCCAATATTATCTCTCAAGGAAGTTGTTTATCTATAATAATTTGATTTAATTAAAAATATTTAAAGGTTGAGTGTGTAATGATAAATGGTAAATGAAGTTTAAAATTGCAAATAAAATTAATAATGGTTGCAAAAAATTAATTCATAGTTTTAAATGGGTACCTAAGATTTATAGTTCGATTTAATCAAAGTTCAATTCTCAAATAACCATTAACAAAACCTTGTAACTTAATTTCTTAATATTAATTAACAATTATCAATTCATTAGTTCTCACATTCATGAATTAATAAAATCCAATTATTTGAATGTTGTGAATTAAGTGAACCCAAGAACTTATATTTCAAATTCGATCATAGGGTTGCTGAATGCATAGTTCCAAAATCAAGTTTTACCTCTCAGTTTTACTCAATATCTAGGGATTAATAGGTGGCCAATCTATCAACCTAACATATAATTCAATGCAATCAACTTATAACAAGGCTATTTAATGGAAATTATTGAATTAAATCATTTAATTAAATCTACTGCAAATCCTAGGAAAAGGTATTTTAACTCATCTTCAAATTAAAATAAAAACTCATCTCAATAGAATTCAAATCATAAATCTTCATTCAAATACTAATGTTTATTAACAACAAAATATGAAAAATGAATTAGTTTAGATAATAGAAAAAACCCCTTAAGAAGATTACTAGAGTTGGATCTTTTAGTTCATCCTCCACTTCTACTTGATATTGATGAAGAATCCTCAAATCTCCCCCAAATGATTTAGAAAATAAGTCTTGTGTAGAAAAACCATCCAAGGAATCTCTCTAAAACTAATTTTCTTTTTGGACACTCTCAACTCCTCTACTTCTTCTTCTCTAAAAAAAATTACTACCTAGCTCCTAAGAATTCTTACTATATATCTCTCTTGTCTCAGTAGACCCTTAATTTTTTACTAGGTCTAGTCTAACACTAGTTAAAAGGTGATTAAGTGAACTATGATTATGTAAAATAGTCTGAAATAATTGGTTTAAGCCTACACGGGGGGCAAAGTTTCTCCTTTTCAATTTTTTGAATTTATGCATGTACAAAATATTTTCAGACTCATTTTTCAATATTTTGCCACGCAGGGGGCAAGGAGAAGATAAAAGGGGCCAGCTAAAAAATGGCTGAAGATATAAGGGCCGAGGA
The DNA here is from genome assembly GCA_947685225.1 of Garcia nutans. Classification (NCBI taxonomy): domain Eukaryota; kingdom Viridiplantae; phylum Streptophyta; class Magnoliopsida; order Malpighiales; family Euphorbiaceae; genus Garcia; species Garcia nutans. The sequence goes on along the minus strand of CANTUV010000023.1, from coordinate 16,982,209 downwards.
GAAGATATAAGGGCAAGGAGAAGATATAAGGGGCTAACTAAAAAATGGCTGAATTTTTTGCAAAAGTGCAAAAGAATGGAACATTAGAACTATCAAAGGAATGAAGATGCAAAAGACAAAAGATTAGTCTAGATAGAAGAGCTGAAACAAATATAGGACAAAAGTTCCAAAGGATGAATATCCAATTTCAAGGGTGAAGACCCGAAGTCCAAAGGATGAAGATCCATTTTGAAGGGTGAAGACCCTTTCAAGGATGAAGATCAATTTTAAAGGGTGAAGACCCGAAGTCAAAAGGATGAAGATCCATTTCAAAGGGTGAAGACCCAACGTCCAAAGGATGAAGATCAAGTTTAAAGGGTGAAGACCCGATGCCAAAGATGAAGATCTGCTTTGAAGGGTGAAGGCCTGATGCCAAGGATGAAGATCCAATTTGAAAGGGTGAAGACCCAAAGTTCAAAGGATGAAGATCCGTTTTGAAGGGTGAAGACCCTACCAAGGATGAAGATCTACTTTGAAGGGTGAAGACCCGATGCCAAGGATGAAGATCCAACTTAAAGGATGAAGATCCAATTTCAAGGGTGAAGACTCAATTTCCAAGGATGAAGATCCATTTTAAAGGGTGAAGACCCAATGTCAAGAATGAAGATCCACTTTCAAGGGTGAAGACCCGATCTCCAAGGATGAAGATCCATTTTCAAGGGTGAAGACTCGATGCAAAGGATAAAGATCCAAGGTCCAAGGATGAAGATCCATTTTGAGGGTGAAGACCCACAATCCATTAAAGAATGGAACAACTAGAATTCTCAATTGATAAAAGGTCAATCAAATCCAATTCAGCCTTGGGTCCAAGTACCCAAATCAAATGTAGTCTCGGATCCAAGTATCCAATCTCGGGTCCAAGTACCCAATTCAGTCTCTGGTCTAAGTACCCAATCTCAGGTTCAAGTACCCAATTCAGTCTCGGATCTAAGTACCTAGTCTCGGGTCCAAGTACCCAATTCAGTCTTGGGTCCAAGTACCCAAATCTTTTTTTGGTCCAAGTACCAGTCTAGAATGCAAAGCTTTTTACAACACTCACTTATAAGCATGGAGGTAATGTTACTTTTGGAAATAATGCTAAATGTAAAATTGTTGGCATTGGCTCCATTGGCATGCTTGGTGAAAATTTGATTGAAAATGTTTGGCTTGTTGATGGGTTAAAGTTCAGTTTGCTTAGTGTGAGTCAATTGTGTAATAAAGGATATAATGTAAATTTTGATTCCAAAAGATGCAAAGTTACAAATTCAAATGGTAAAATTGCATTCAAAGGAATTAGAATTAGTAACGCATATAAAATTGACATGAATTCCAACAATGCATTTGAATGTTTGATCTCTATTAATGATGATGCTTGGTTATGGCATAGAAGGCTAGGACATGCTAGTATGGATAATTTGAAATGCATAAATAAAGGAGAGCTAGTTGATGGTCTTCATAAAATTAAATTTAAAAAGATAGAACATTTGAACCTTGTTAATTTGGTAAGCAACACAAAAGCTCATTTAAATCTAAAAAAGTTGTAAGTACATCTAGACCTTTAGAACTTATTCATTTATATTTGTTTGGACCTAATAGTGTTTCTAGCGTAGGTGAAAAGCTATATGCATTTATACTTGTAGATGACTACTCAAGGTTTACATGGGTAAATTTCTTAGCACAAAAGAATGAAGCTTTTAATCATTTTAAAATATTTGCAAAAAGAGTTCAAAATGAAAAAGGCTATGTGATCACATCTATTAGAAGTGATCATGGCAAAGAATTTGAAAATGTAAATTTTGAAAACTTTTGCAATGAACTTGGTCTTTCACATAACTTTTTAGCTCCTAGAATACCACAACAAAATGGTATGGTTGAAAGGAAAAATAAAACTTTCATTGAAATGGCTAGGACAATGCTCAATGAGTATGAACTACCATCTTATTTTTGGGCGAAAGCGATCAATACTGCTAGTTACTTTTCAAATTGTATCTATAAAAGACCTTTGATAAACAAAACTTCTTATGAGCTATGGAATGGAAGAATACCCAAAATTTCATACCTTAGTGTAGACCCTTAATTTTTGACCCAATCCGATCTAATATGTTTTATTTAGCCCAAAATGATTTTTGTTGTCTAATTGGTCCAAAATAATTTTAATTAAGTAATTTTTACCTTATTATCTAATTTTTGTTAATAAAAAATGAAAATAAACAAATAAAAATTAAAAATTAAAAATAAAATAAAATCAGAGTCGGAAAAAAATCGGCAGCGAAAAGCAGTGTGCGGGCCCGTGGGCATGGGCCCGAGGGTATTTCGCACGCAGAAAACGCAGAATTTTTCTGCTTGCAAAATAGCTTACGGGCTCATTCTCCACACACTGCCGCAGTTCTCTGCGGCAGAAATTTTTTGCCAGCGCATTTTTTCCTGCGTTAGTTTTTTTCGGCAGCGCAAATTTTCCGACGCAAATTTTTCAAAACCTAATCCAATTAGGTTTTGGTTTCTTTTTTTTTATTAATATTACTTACCTTAATTAATTAGGAATAAATAACCTTAAACCACTATAAAAAGGACCAAAGGCAATTAAAATTAGGAGGGCCGAGAGAGAGGAAATCCAAAGGGAGTTTGGAAAGTTTGAAACCAAATCAAGGAAGGAAAAGTAAAAATTCAATTCAACTGATTTTTAAGGGAGTAGCAGCACGAATTAAGGAATTCAAAGGCAACAGAGGCTTGTCTTTGGAGCTAGTTCATCCAAGAAGAATTATTTTTGGAAAAATCAACAAAAGAAGGTAAGTGATTTTCCTTAATTGATTTATGTTACACAGTAGCTAAATTATGGAATTAGGGTTTTTTTAAATCAAAAACTTTAGAACTTTAATTTAATTATTCCAAAGTTAAAACACTAAAACGTGACCTTCTTTTTTAAAAAGACTTAAAATTGTTATTTTTTCTTCTTAAAAATCTTAAAACTTTAATTGAACATATTTTTTCTACAAAACCAAAATCAAATTCTGTTTCTTTCAAATTTTTAAAGTAGGTTCTATTTCATTCAAAAAACCTTAAAAAACATATTTTCTACTTATAAAATCTTCAATTCATGTGTTTAAATTCATAAAACTTCATAAAATATCAAATTGATTTCTAAAACCCTAAAAATTCTTCATTACCTGTAACCCAAATTTCAAAACCCTAAAATCCAAAATTCAACTTTTAAACCTAAAATAATGAACCCTAATCCTTTTAAAACCTTAAACCCTAATTTTTATGAACCCTAATCCTTTTAAAATATTAAAAAACATAAAAACCCAAAAATTGCACAGTAGCTTAAAATTCAATAACCAAAAATCACAAATTAAAGTATTTTAAGGTATTTAAAACCCTAGTTTCATGATTTCATCATTCAAACCTTAATTTGTTTAATCAAAGAGTCTTATCAATATTTTAAAACATAAAACCCTAATTTATTTTAATTCCATAAAAAGTCACAGTAGCTTAATTTTAGAAATTTCCAAAACCTTAACACATGAGATAAAAAAAACCCTAAATGGAAATAGTAGCTATACTTGAACTTTTATTTGCTTTATTCAATTCCATAATTGATTATGCTTTGATTTATTTCTTATGCTTTAATTTATTTGAATTCAATACTTGATTTATTTAATTTATCATGGATGGATGTTTATTTTATATTTTATTTAAACACTTTTGATGAATGATTTATTTATGATGAATGATTATTTACTTTTATCAATCAATTTAGACTTCCAAAAGTTGTAAGAGGTATGTTTCCACTTGGTGGGTACCTCATTAGTTAAACATCATGTAATTTAATTTGCTTTTCTATTTTAGAACTTATGTAAAGGGCATGTTTCCATCCTTGGATGGGTGTCCATTTGTTTGTTTTGTTTTGTTTGGACATTGCTTTGATTTTAATATAATGATGCTTTCTTTTTATTGTGTGTAATATGGATAATGTTATTATACTTAAGAATTTTATAATATTAAGACCTGTAATGGAGGCCAGTTCCAATGAACCGGGCGTTGTGGGGGTGTTGGGCCATCTCTCACCTTCCCCACACGTACCCAACTTTTCGAACCCATTAAGGGGTTGGGGATTCCTTAGGAATCGAGTCATCCACCCCTTTCTTTTTCCTGGCCCATCCGGGTGGCGACTTAATTTTCTCCGGACTTAGGTCCATGTTCTCTAAGGCCCCGAGCCTAAACAGTGCCGAAGTCGCAAGAACCATTCCACCGGGAGTGGGGGCAAAAATCCCCGCTCACAGTGGCGACTCCACTGGGATAAGGGAAGTTGATTTCGTTGGTCTTTTTATTATTCTATTCTTTCTTATAATGATATTATCCATTGCATCATATTAGATTGCATTGTGTGCGTGAGTTAGGACGCCCGTGTTACCCGTGTTGTGTTATGTGAGGGATACCATACTTTCACTCAAGGTATGGAGATCGAGCATGGCATAACCACTCATAGCCTCGTACCATTTTGTATATACTTGCTATGGGAACCTAAGCCTTTCTACCCAAAGACTAAAGCTCATGTAATTGCCCTAGTTACTTTCCTTAGGGTTTTACCCCAAATGCATGTTGTTTGACTATGGATAATTTATCTTGGTTTAAATCATGGCTTATTTGGTTTGTTCTTTTTCTAATATGACCCAAGTACATTTGCAAGCTCAAAATAAATTTTTTCTTTAAAATCCAAAAGACCAAAACTATTTTCAAAACTTTTTAAGATGGTCTTTGGACATAAGACTTTTCTAAAAATAAATCAAAAATCCTTTGGCTCATGGCCCAAATACTAAGCCCAAAATCCATTTTTCTTAAATCTTTTACAATGGGCTTAGAAACAAAACTATTTTCACCTAACATTTTCTTACAAAAAGCTTGCAAAAATATTTAGGTCAATTATGAAATACCAAAAATCAATTGTGGGCCTAGTTGACACTAAGAATAAATTAACCATGGGCTTGTTTTTGGCATGAATCATTAGTTATCTTTTTCAAGTGAGAAATCTATTTATAATAAACCTCTTAATTTTGTTTTAATCCAATATAGCATAAAAGCTACTTTGGTTGGTTGAATGGATTAAAACCTAATTAATGGGAATTATCATGGATTGATTTCCATTTTCGAAAATACAACTATTGGTTGAAATGTCCGAGGGAATTATTCGAAAGCAAGATACCCCATGTTGGTATTTTGTTAACCATATACCTAGGAAAAAGAGACTCGCCATTCGTGTATGGATGTTATAAGGTTGGAAGGAACGCCTTATTTTTATCTGTTGATTGTTTGTGCATACATGCATACATTTGCATCTCATATCATTGATCCTCTCTGGCTCACAACCCTGGATTACGATAATTCAAAAGCTTACAACAATCTGACCTACGCGGGAGACGAGATATCTAGCAATGACTCAATCACTTGCTCACCAAGAACAATGGAGCCCGAATAAATTCAAAGAATGGTGGATGAAGCCCTCAATGCCAAGATGGAAGAAATAAAAGAGGCCTTAGCTGAGACCATGAGGAACCAATTGACTGCAATCTTGGAGAATCTTGCCGGGGCTTTTGCTAGCACTAAGAAGCCAAAGGACAAAGGGAAGACGAAAGTTAATGAAGTGGCTTGTGATGATGAGAAGGTGATCATTGATGATAATGATTGGGCTCAATACTACCAAGATCTTTAAGACAAAAAGGAACCGAAGGTTGTTGAGAAGGCAACTATTGAAAAGACCGAGACATCCGATGTTGAAAAGATGATTGCTGATTTAGAAAAGAGATTTGAGAAGAATCTGAAAATCGAAGAGAAGTCTGAGATCGACAAACTGTTTGAGCTAGATGAAGAAGTCCCGTACAAGTTCAAGATGCCATCTTTTGCCAAGTACAATGGCACCGGAAATCCTCATCTCCATGTGAAGCAGTATATCACTGCCATGCAATCTGCTCGAGCTACTAAGGCTCAAACCTTAAGGTACTTTATGCTCTCATTAGATCCTATTGTTCAAAATTGGTTCAATACATTAGATGAGGAAACACAAAAGAGTTGGGATCTACTTTACAAAGCCTTCATCCAACAATATGGATATAATGTTGAGTTGGAAGTTACCTTAATGGAAGTGGAGTCCATTAGGCAAAGGCCGAATGAAAATTTTGTGGACTATGTGAAGAGATGGAGAAATAAGGCTGCTTTACTCAAGAAGAGGCCCGATGAATCTGATCAAATAAGGATGATCGTGAGAGGCATCCTTCCCAATCTCCATGAAAGAATGTCTCATACACTCATCCGTGACTTCAAAGATCTTCTCCAAGCTGGTTTACAAATTGAAGAGTGGGAAAGGGAGAAGAATTGTTTTTCAATAAAAAGGAATGAGAAAGGGAACTACCAGTCGGGCAATCAAAGCACACAAAAGAAGTTGATGTTAATGCCAAGGAGGAATGAGGCAGTTTTCAGATCTGGGGAAGCCATTGTCTTGGGTTCTCAATAAGCTACAAAAGAAGGGATTGTTACAACCCTTTACTCCTCGTCCTTTGCCTAATCCTCTTCCACCTAATTTTGATACTAATGCATTTTGCCAATTCCATCAAAGGCCTGGACACGAAATGGACGATTGCATGAAGTTGAGGCATGAGATCCAGAATTTAATTGATAATGGCAAGTTGTCCGAGCCGGACAAGCCCAACACCAAAGATAATCCATTTCCAAGGTTCAATAGAGTACCTCCACCGGCAACCTTCATGGTGGGAAAAGGATTGGAAGAAGATTTTGTTTTATCATCCTTTCAAGATGGGGATATTGAAGATGTGAAAGGAAAAGAAGCCTAACTCAATGAACTTTCCTTATCTTGAATGTTGCTTTTCAATCTTACTTTCTTTAATATTTTGGAACTATTGTGTTTTTCAAATTTAAATTTGTTTGAAGAAATTATTTTTATCATAAATTTTTATTGGTCTTTGTTCATTTTGATGCTCAACCAATGAGGAATTTAGCTTGATGTTTATAAATTAATGTGTCTAGGCATCATGACTCGAATGACTTTACTAGATGAGGGAATTGCTCTATAGCATTGAGTTGTGTATGCTTACTTAGAGAGGGCTCCTGCATAATTACCTTTGTCTAGGTCCTAGTCAGTCTTAGAACATGCTTTGACAAACTTTTGAGGCAAAATTGAACTCTGCTTATTTAAGGGAGAGATGATCTAGGCATTATTTGATTAGCCAACAACTAGTATCCACCCAATTAAATATCAATCCCTAGTTGTCCCTTTGAGCCTTCATAAAATTTTAGTTTTCTTTTCATTGGCATATAACCTCAATAACCTACCCTGAGCTGTTGTGATACTTTTGACAAGTCTTATGATCACAAAGGTGAGAAGGCAAGAAGATCAAAGAAATAAATGAATAGTCAAGACTATGAAAATAGTTGAAGTTCTCAAGACCATAAGGGTAGTTTATGTTTTCATGACCATAAGGATAGTTGATGTTCTCAAAACCTTAAGGGTAGTTGAAGTTCCCTTAATGTCTCCAATATATCAAGACAACATCAACATTAGAGTAACAAATGATTTATCCCTGTTAAAGAAGATTTATGTTAATCCACTCATCCATTATTGGAAGCCCAAGTTGGTACAAATAAGACAACTCTGTTTGAGCTAGAACAAAAAAAAAGAGAAAATAAAAGAGAAAAAAGTGAATAGAAAAAGAAAAAAAAAGAAGATAAAACCTAAAAAGGCGGTTCAGAAAGCCAACTGAGTTCTCTTTTACCTAAAGCAGCAAAAGGCTTCCATAAGGATGGTTTGACTTGAATTGGTCCAACCCAACCAAAGATTCAATCAAAATTGGAGAAAAAGGAGAAAGACCATTCAATGCTTAAAAGCTCTATACTTGATAGTTCTACAAGAAAGAAGGACAAAATGATAAAATGCTCAAAGAAAGGGAAGAGTAAGGAAAACAAAGAGAAAGAAAAGGGAAGAGTAAGAGAAATAAAGAAAAGGGAGAAGAAGAAAAGAAATGAATTTGGGAACCAAACTTTTTGCAAGGGCAAAAACTGTCCTAGTCAATATCAAGATTAATGCCAAGAAGATATAGAAGGAATTTGGAGTCTAGCAAGATTGCTCCCAACTGCCTAAAGTTCAAACAAGAAATTTATAGTGTGAGGGTTTTTCCATTGTGTCACACCAGCTCCTATCTCAAAATGGCCTTCATTTAACCCATGTCCCTTGTAGACCCCATTTCAAGCCTATCAAAGACCTGTTGATCTCTCTTGGTAGGTAGAGTCTATTAGTGGAGATAATTTGGATAAGCATGCATATGAGATAGGCAATATTTAAACTCAAATGAGACCTTTGGCCAAGTAGTGTGTATGTGCCTATCTGAAGTGCAACAATTCTTGCTTAAATAATTTTTGAGTTTAGTACGGTAGCTAGGGTTATCATATTATAGATATGTTAATTTGGAAAATCAAGTCCTGAGGTACATTGACATTGATTTGGCAAAGCCAACATTTGATTTCAAAATCAAAATTCAAAAAATTCAAAAAGTTCAAAAAATGTTTTGTCATACAAAGTCTTCAAGTTAAGGGAAGTATGTTGAACCTCCAAAGGACACATTTGGAAAAGTCATGAAGAAACTACCAACCGACATGCTGAAATATAGTTTGAAATGGATACATCCCTGACTCTGCTGCTTAGGGTCTCCACCACTCATGTTTTCAATATCTCAAAGATAAAAGCTACAAATACAAAGCTTTCGATCATTCTAATGCAAGACTTGAACAAGCGTCAAAAGGGAACCAATGAGAACACTTATGCTGATCACCTCAGTCTGTGAGTCAATGGAACAACTGTAAGTATTATTCATGCATATCATGCATAGATGAGCATATCACATCGCACTTTCTTGTCTTATGTTCTTTGGCAAAATGAATAGCAAACACGCTGTGAAGTAAAGAATCAAAAGAAGATATCAAATCAGGGGGGCATAGAAAGCCCGTTGCTTGAGAAAGCTCCAGTAATTTTTCAAAGAGAAGAAATGCTTGGTTGTGCGAAGAACTAGACAATAGGAACATCAATCAAAGTCATCAAAGAGCATCATAGGTTTGAGCCTACACAGGGGGCAAAGTTTCTCCTTTTCAATTTTTTGAGTTTATATACCAAATATTTTTAAACTCACTTACGAATGTTTTGACACACAGGGGGGCAAGGAGAGGATATAAGGTCCAATTAAAAATAGCTGAAAGTTTGCAAAAGGAAGAGCAAAAGAATGGAACAACAAGTTAAGCTAGAATCCTCAACTAATAAAAGGTCAATCAAATCAAATTTAAATCTAGTTTAGGATCGAGTATCCCAATCCAGTTTAGGATCGAGTATCCAAAACCAGTTAGGATCGAGTATCCCAATCCAATTAGGATCGAGTATCCCAATCCAAATTAGGATCGAGTATCCAAATCCAGTTTAGGATTGAGTATCCCAATCCAGTTTAGGATTGAGTATCCAAAACCAGTTAGGATCGAGTATCCAAATCCAGTTTAGGATCGAGTATTCGAATCCAGTTAGGATCGAGTATTCAAATCTAGTTTAGGATTGAGTATCCAAATTTTCCTTAGGTCCAGAACCTAGAACATCATTGAGTCCAGAACTCGAACCGGGTCCAGAACCCAAATTTTCCTTAGGTCCAAAACCTAGAACATCCTTGAGTCCAGAACTCGAACCGGGTCCAGAACCCAAATTTTTCTTAGGTCTAGAACCTAGAATCCCCATTGAGTCCAGAACTCGAAACGGGTCCAGAACCCAAATTTTTCTTAGGTCCAGAATCTAGAATCATCATTGAGTCCAGAACTCGAACAAGGTCCAGAACCCAAATTTTTCTTAGGTCCAGAACCTGGAATCATCCTTGAGTTCAGAACTCGAAACGGGTCCAGAATCCAAATTTTCCTTAGGTCGAGAACTTAGAAATATCCTCGAGTCCAGAACTCGAACCGGGTCCAGAACCCAAATTTTCCTTCAGTCTAGAACCTAGAATCATCCGTGAGTCCAGAACTCAAATTGGGTCCAAGTACCCAAAACAAGTCGCCATTTCAAAAATTAAGACTTTTTTCTTTTCACTCTCTTTCACTAAGGTTTCAGATCTTTCAAGCAGGGGGCAAACTGTAGACCCTTAATTTTTGACCCAATCCGATATAATATGTTTTATTTAGCCCAAAATGATTTTTGTTGTCTAATTGGTCCAAAATAATTTTAATTAAGTAATTTTTACCTTAGTATCTAATTTTTATTAATAAAAAATAAAAAAAAAAAATAAAAATTAAAAAATAAAAATAAAAATAAAATCGGAGTCGGAGTCGGAAAAAAATCGGAATCAAAAAGCAGTGTGCGGGCCCGTGGGTATTTCGCACGCAGAAAAATTCTGCCTGCAAAATAGCCACGCAGAATTTTTCTGCCTGCAAAATAGCTTACGGGCCCGTTCCCCGCAGACTGCCGCAGTTTTCTGCTGCAGAAATTTTTTGCCAGCACATTTTTTCCTGCGGCAGTTTTTTTCGGCAGCTCAAATTTTCCGACACAAATTTTTCGAAAACTAATCCAATTAGGTTTTGGTTTCTTTTTTTTATTAATATTACTTACCTTAATTAATTAGGAATAAATAACCTTAAACCACTATAAAAATGACCAAAGGCAATTAAAATTAGGAGGGCCGAGAGAGAGGAAATCCAAAGGGAGTTTGGAAAGTTTGAAACCAAATCAAGGAAGGAAAAGTAAAAATTCAATTCAACTGATTTTTAAGGGAGTAGCAGCACGAATTAAGGAATTCAAAGGCAACAGAGGCTTGTCTTTGGAGCTAGTTCATCCAAGAAGAATTATTTTTGGAAAAAATCAACAAAAGAAGGTAAGTGATTTTCCTTAATTGATTTATGTTACACAGTAGCTAAATTATGGAATTAGGGTTTTTTTAAATCAAAAACTTTAGAACTTTAATTTAATTATTCCAAAGTTAAAACACTAAAACGTGACCTTCTTTTCTAAAAAGACTTAAAATTGTTATTTTTTCTTCTTAAAAATCTTTAAACTTTAATTGAATATATTTTTTCTACAAAACCAAAATCAAATTCTGTTTCTTTAAAAATTTTAAAGTAGGTTCTATTTCATTCAAAAAACCTTAAAAAAACATATTTTCTACTTATAAAATCTTCAATTCATGTGTTTAAATTCATAAAACTTCATAAAATATCAAATTGATTTCTAAAACCCTAAAAATTCTTCATTACCCGTAACCCAAATTTCAAAACCCTAAAATCCAAAATTCAACTTTTAAATCTAAAATAATGAACCCTAATCCTTTTAAAAACTTAAACCCTAATTTTTATGAACCCTAATCCTTTTAAAACATTAAAAAACATAAAAACATAAAAACCCAAAAATTGCACAGTAGCTTAAAATTCAATAACCAAAAATCACAAATTAAAGTATTTTAAGGTATTTAAAACCCTAGTTTCATGATTTCATCATTCAAACCTTAATTTGTTTAATCAAAGAATCTTATCAATCTTTTAAAACATAAAACCCTAATTTATTTTAATTCCATAAAAAGCCACAGTAGCTTAATTTTAGAAATTTCCAAAACCTTAACACATGAGATAAAAAAAAACCCTAAATGGAAATAGTAGCTATACTTGAACTTTTATTTGCTTTATTCAATTCCATACTTGATTATGCTTTGATTTATTTCTTATGCTTTAATTTATTTGAATTCAATACTTGATTTATTTAATTTATCATGGATGGACATTTATTTTATATTTTATTTAAATACTTTTGATGAATGATTTATTTATGATGAATAATTATTTACTTTTATCAATCAATTTAGACTTCCAAAAGTTGTAAGAGGTATGTTTCCACTTGGTGGGTACGTCATTAGTTAAACATCATGTAATTTAATTTGCTTTTTTATTTTAGAACTTATGTAAAGGGCATGTTACTACCTTTTGGTGGGTGTCCTATCTAGGCATGTGATGTAAGGACATGTTTCCATCCTTGGATGGGTGTCCATTTATTTGTTTTGTTTTATTTGGACATTGCTTTGATTTTAATATAATGATGCTTTCTTTTTATTGTGTGTAATATGGATAATGTTATTATACTTAAGAATTTTATAATATTAAGACCTGTAAAGGAGGCCGGTTCCAATGAACCGGGCGTTGTGGGGGTGTTGGGCCATCTCTCACCTTCCCCACACGTACCCAACTTTCTGAACCCATTAAGGGGTTAGGGATTCCTTAGGAATCGAGTCATCCACCCCTTTCTTTTTCCCGGCCCATCCGGGTGGCGACTCAATTTTCTTCGGACTTAGGTCCGTGTTCTCTAAGGCCCCGAGCCTAAACAGTGCCGAAGTCGCAAGAACCATTCCACCGGGAGTGGGGGCAAAAATCCCCGCTCATACTTAGAGTATTTGGATGCAAATGCTTTATATTAAACACCAAGGGTAATCTTGGAAACTTTTCATCCAAATCAGATGAAGGATTATTTTTAGGATATTCATCATTTAGCAAAGCATATAGAGTATTTAATAAAAGAACTCTAGTAGTTGAAGAGTCAATGCATGTTGTCTTTGATGAATCTTCTAAACTTGATCAAAGGAAAGGTAGTATTCTTGATGATTTTACTGGTACACTTGAACAAATTGATACTGCAAAGGATAATCATGATGAACAAGATGAGGTGACTCAAGAGCTACCTAAGGATTGGGAATACAAGAAGGATCATACAAAAGAACTCATCATTGGTGAAACATCAAAGGGAGTAACTACTAGATCCAAACTTAAACACTTAGATGTTAATTTTTCCTTTGTCTATCAAATTGAGCCAAGGACAATTGATGAGGCTCCTAGTGATGAGAGTTGGGCGATTGCTATACAAGATGAACTCAACCAATTTGAGAGAAATAATGTATGGAAACTTGTTCCTAGACCTAAGAATCATCCAATTATTAGATGTAAATGGGTAAATAGGAACAATCTTGATGAAAATGGTCTCATCACTAGAAATAAAGCTAGATTGGTAGCCAAAAGGTATAACCAAGAGGATGGCATAGACTATGATGAGACATTTGCCCCGTTGCTAGATTAAAAGCTATTAGGATACTTCTTGCATTTGTATGCCACATGAATTTTAAACTTTTTTAAATGGATGATAAAAGTGCATTTCTGAATGGATTTATCAATGAAGAAGTTTATGTTGAACAACCTCTCGATTTTGAATATTATAAATTTCCAAATCATATTTTTAAATTTACAAAAGTACTATATGGATTGAAACAAGCTCCAAGAGCTTGGTAAGATAGACTTAGTGCATATTTGCTTGAAAATGATTTTTAAAAAGGCAAAGTTGACACAACTCTTTTTGTTAAAAAGAATACATATATTATATTAATTGTGCAAATTTATGTTGATGACATTATTTTTGGTGCTACTAATGAATCTTTATGTAAAGAATCTGCTTCTTGTATGACTAACGAATTTGAAACAAGCATGATGGGTGAACTCAAATTCTTCCTTAGATTACAAATCAAACAATGCAAAAATGGGATCTTCATTAATCAATCCAAATACACGAGGGAACTCCTCAAGAAATTTGGAATGGATGGCTGCAAGTCTAGCAAAACTCCTGTGAGTACATCTTTAAAGCTTGACTAGGATGAAAGTGGTAATGTAGTAGATGAGAAGAAGTATCGAGGTATTATCAGATCCTTACTTTATTTAATAGTATCTAGACCCGATATAATGTACAGTGTTTATTTGTGTGCTAGATTTCAATCATGCCCTAGGGAATCTCATTTGAATGCTACTAAAAGAATTTTGAAATACTTGAATGACACATTGCATCTATGACATTGGTATCCTAGGAATACATCATTCGACATACTAGGTTTCTCAGATGTCGACTAAGCTAGTAGTCTTTTGGATAGAAAGAGCATGAGTGGGGCAAGTCATTTTCATAGTAAATGTCTAGTTTCTTAGTTTAGCAAGAAACAAGTGTCATATGCTCTATCTACCGTGGAGGCCGAATATGTTGTTGCATGTTTTTATTGTACTCAAGTTCTTTGGATGAAACAACAATTATTAGACTATGGAAAAATATTTGAACACATCCCCATTAAGTGTGATAACACTAATGCCATAAACTTATCCAAAAATCCAATTCAACATTCTAGGTCAAAATATATAGACATTAGGCATCACTTCTTAAGAGATAATGTCCAAAAACAAGATGTGGTCTTAGAGTTCATTGATACATAAAACCAACCTACTGATATATTTACCAAACCTCTAAATGAAGAAAGGATGAACTTCATAAAATAACACTTAGGAATGATGGATGGAAGCACAATTTCATAAGTTCAAAACTACTTGAAAATATACTTTACCTGATCCAAATTTCTAATCTTTATCTTTTATTGATCAAATATTTGTACCTTTATCTTAAAAAATATGATTTTCTTCAAAAAAAAATTTATTTTTGATAGTTTCCCAATCAAACCAACATTAAGTCCGACCATACTTATTAAAAACTCTTGATTTCAATGTTTTTGTAAAAGTATGACCTCACTTTTTATGGTATGACCAAAATTTTTCAAATTTAATGACTGTAATGCCTAAAAACTTAATTTTGTTCAGACTCTTACATAGTCCGACCACGCACTTTAATTTTTTTAAAAATCACAATCGGACTTTTAGAAGTCTGACCAGACTTTTCCTTTGCATTTAAAAATTTCTAGCCATTGGAACTCTCTCAAATGTGAACTTTTGTCTCCAACAACTATAAACATCTAGTTTCCATCCAAAACAATATAAATACCCCCAATATCAATTTTTACACTCTTTTATCTAATTCTAAACACTCAAACACTAAAAACACTCAAATATACTTGCACCGAATCCTCCTCTTCATATACTTTTCTATTAAACTTAACATGGCATCAAAAGAGCACAAGAAGAATGGCTCTAGAGCTAAAAAAAGGGAAGGGAATTATTGTCCCTTCTAAATGAGAGGATGCTCCAAGGAGAAGCCACAAGATAAGGTTCAAGGATGAGGAAGAAAGACTAAGGTATGCAATCCTAAAAGGCAAACAAGTTGAACCAAACCGTCTCTTCTCCTCCCTCACTCTAGAGTCATTAGGAATTAGGAATGAAATTAGAGGATGTCTTAGAACCTTGGGTGGGAAAAATTTGTGTTCTTGGAGTGGGATGAACTCAGCTAGGAATCCTTGACAAAGGAATTCCTAACAACCTTGCTTTATAGCGAAAAGACACTAATCCTTTAGGCTATTATGGTATTTCATTTAGACTATTCAACCAAGAGTATGGCCTTACCCTAAAGGACTTCTCATCTATTTGGGGCTTTCAAACAGAAGGCATATCTCAAATCTCTACCTCTCCCCTTACTCCTAAAGTCCAACTTGAATTTTGGAAAGAAATTTCCAATACAACCTCTCTCCACAAGCAATCCAATGCCAAGAACCTAGAACTCTTACTTATTGGATGTTGCATAGGATTGTCACCTCCACCATTAGTGCTATGGGTGAGAGCAATGAGAAAGTCACCCAAAAGGACTTACTCTTCCTTTATTGTTTGATTAGAGGTCAATCCATCATAATGGGAAAATTCCTTATTGACACTTTCCTACATATTAGGATAACCAAGTCAGGACTCATCCTTCTCTCTCTCAAATCACTCAAATTGCAAAGTATGTTGGTGCACTTACACCATAAAACAAAGCAACCCTCTCCAATCCTCCAAATCCCACCAAAAAATCCATAAACATAAAAATCCATAAACATAGGCTATCTCAAATATGCCAAATGTATTAGGGATGATGATGGGAACTATGTCTATCTACTAGGAGCACTAGGTGCTAGACCTCAACAAATGAAAAGACCTAGGATTGTAGAGGAAGGTGAGGAGACTTTCCAAATGGAATTCTCTAGAACACCAACTACTAGACCTCAATCCTCTATCCTTCAAATTCATCAAGATATCAAAGGACAAATGAGCTCACAAAGCTCGAGGATAGACAAGATCACAATTGACATCTCTCATCTTCATCTTAACATTCAAACCATCTAAGAAGCATTAGGTTTGCCAAAATGATTTGAAGATGAACCTAGCTTGTCACCCTTTATCCATGGCTCCTATGCTCAAAAAGAAGAAGGAGAAACTACTGCCTTTCAACCAAGAGAAGGAGAACATGCAAAAGAGGAACATGAAGAAGAAGGGGGAGATGAAGAAGAAGAAGAGGATGAAGGAAGTGATAATGAAGATTAGGATGTTGTTTCTCACATTTCTTTTGTACATTTGATTTACTATGTAATGAAATTATTATTGAATTTTGCTTAATTGTCATTCAATATATTTCAATTTCTCTTCAACTTATTCTTAATGTTTCCTTTACTTTTGCCTTTGCCAAAGGGGGAGAACAACACATAAATTTGAATAATAAAAATTAAAAACTTGAATGCAAGAACTTAAAAATGAAAAAAATACATTTGAATAAGAAAGATAAACATAACATTCATAAAGGGGGAGCTTACTAAGCATTTGTATACACTTTTAAATTTTTTAAATTCAATTCAATTGCTAAAGTCAAAAAGGGGGAGATTGTTAACCAAACACTCCTATATTTTATCTTAGGCAATCAAAATGAATTTACCTACACTTGCACCAAGTTTCATTTTGCAGAAAGTTTATTCTTTTGAAGAAATTTGAAGAAGTCTGATTGTACCATATAGAAGACCGATCGGACCCTTGATGATGAAATGAGCCAAAAAGACAGAAGGTTTCACGATGGAGAGTACTCCCAAAATCTCACCGTACCATGAAAGTTCGAACGTACTATCAGTCATACCGATCAGACCATGGATGACCAAAAGAGGTAAATCACAGAGAAGGATTCATGATAAGAAGTACTCTCATTTTCTCAAAGTACCATAAAAGTCCGACTGTACCTTTCAATGCAATTTTCCCTCAAAACATCCAGTAGGTTTTTCGGTTGAAGTTACTCCCAAAAATTGGACAAACCAAGTGAAGTCCAACCAGACTGGATGCAAGCCCGACCAGACTATTTAAATATTACTCAAGTCAGAAGTTGTTACATCTCCACCCAATAAGTGGAAGCCATGTGGACCAGCTGTTGGAAGAGCATTAGGCAGAAACTCAGTTACTCCGACCGGACCATGCCTTATTCCGACCGGACTACTATACTTCTGACCGAACCATGAAGATTCTGGCCATGAAATTGCTTTGGCAGAGATTTTAATGTAAGTCAAGAATCAAACATGTTGGTCCCAACTTTAAATAGCTAATTCTTGCTTGAAGGCTATAAATACCTTATGTAACTTCATCATTAAGAAGTTTTTTTCACGTTTTGTGATTGTAATAGCCTCATTGACCATATTTCCTTCTTTTGCATCAAAATCAACCTTTGTATTCATTGAGTTTTAGGTGTGAGCATTAGCCACCATCATTAAGTTTGAGTGTGAGCTTGGAAACACTTAAGTTATGAGAGTTAGCCTGGGAAAACTCTTGTAAGGGTTGTGAGGAAGTGAAATCAAACCATTGTAAGTAGTTTGTTATGAGCTGGAGAAAACACCAAGTTAGAGTTAAGCTTATAAAAACTCAAAGCTAGTGAAACCTTAATAAGTTGTTAAGTAAGTGGATGTAGGATTAAGGTAAATCCGAACCACTATAAATCTTGTGTTCAATCTTCTACTTAATCTTCTTCTACACTCTTCATACTTCCTTTTTAATCTTTGAATTTTTGAATTGATCATCATTTCTTAATACCAACCAATTCACCTCCTCTTGGTTGCTATCTTGGGATAACAATTAGTATTAGAGCCTGTCAATTTCTTAAACTTAATTGTGAAATTTGATCCAAAATGGCAACCTCTTCTTCGTCCTCTCATGGAAACCATAACTTTCTTCTTAGACCATGCTTTGATGGAATCAATTATTCCTATTGAAAAACTAAAATGTTTTTTTTTCTAGATAGTGAGGGAATAAAGCTTTGGGACTATGTTGAAAGTGAGTGGATGCCTCCTACTCATGAAGTTGAGGGTGTCCAAGTTCCTCTTCTCAAGTCACAATGGTCAATTGCAACCATAAAAGATAGATTCAAACACCATAGGGCAGCCGCCATCTTGTTGAATTCTATCTCAAGAGAAGAAGGTGGGAGAGTCCAACATCTCACTTGTACTCATTGCATTTGGAAAACTCTTGAAAACTATCATGAGGGCACAACCCGAGTGATGCTCACCAAAAAGAAAATGTACATGCATGAGCATGAGCATGAGCTATTCGAAATTAAGCCCAATGAACATGTTACCGACATGACCAATCAATTACTTGCCATCATCAATGAATTGAAGAAATATGGTAAGATATATGATCAAGATGAAGTCAATGGAAAAATCTTGAGAGCACTTTAAGGCAAGAAGAATTTTGACTCTAAGGTTTCTTCTATTGAATTGCACACCAAAAGAGATGAAGAACAAGGCGAGAAGGATAAGATGAAAGAAATAGCTTTCAAAGCAAACAAAGAAGTTGAGAGCTCAAGCAATGAAGAAAGTGATGATGAAGAAGAAATGACAATGTTTTCTAAAAGGATGAATGATTGGACCAGAAAGAGAAGATTGCAAACTAACAAAGGTACACTTTCTAAACTTCCTTCAATGATACGAAAAATGAAGTAAAATGTTATGAATGTGGCAAATCCGAGCATATCAAGTCTAATTGCTTCAAATTGAAGAACAAAAAGAAGTGGGATAAAGAAAAGAAGAAATCACTTAAAGCTACATAGGATGACTCTTCCACAAGCGAAGAAGAAGATGAAGATGAGGAAGAAATTGTAAATCTATGTCTCATGGCTATTGAGGATGAAAAAGACTCCAATGAGGCAGGTACTCAACCCTTGAATTTAATTGAATATGATGATAATGCTTTAGATGATAGTGATATGATTGAACATATGAATCTTAGGATAGATAAATATTTTTCTAAGATGAAATTTTATAAGGATAAATGTTCTAAGCTAGAAAAAGACTTTGTAAGTTTAAAAAAATTCTTCCTTAGAACTAAAGACCTCAAATGAACACTTATTAAAAACACTTGATGAAATGAACAAAGATTCACACAATTTAGAAAAAGTGATCAAGGAAAATGAAATTTTGAAACATGAACTAGAGGAACTTAAAGAGTCAATTTCAAAATTTCATAAAGGAAAAGAAGCATTAGATGCGTTAATTGATAATCATATATCACTTTCCTTGAAACATGGTTTAGGGTTTAATGGATCATCAAATACCTCATCTAGAGCAACCATATTTGTAAAAGAATCTACAACTCAAACCTCTAGCATTGAAGTTGTAAAGAACACTATTGCATAAACTAAGCCTAAAAATCCTAAAAGGATTGCTTTAGGGACACAAAATTCTAGAATCAATATTCCAAGAGAAAATATGCATTCATGTACACTATACATGAACACAAACACAAAATTGCACAAAAGCCAACTCATATTTCTAAGTGTGTGCACAATTAGTTGACTTTTAATAAAAAGGTGCAAGGGTATAGAACACTATATCAAAGCACATATTGTATGAAATTTGGGCATAAGAGCACATTTTGTTATATTAGGAAGGCTCATCTCAAGTTAAAGGATCCTACTACTACTAACCCCCAAGGACCCAACTTCATTTGGGTACCTAAAAGAAGATAAATATTATTGCTTTTGTAGGTATGTCTAAAATCTACTATCAATAAGAGTTCTTGGTTTATGGATAGTGGATGCTCAAGGCATATGACAGGTAATGCAAAGCTTTTTACAACACTCACTTATGAGCATGGAGGTAATGTTACTTTTGGCAATAATGCTAAATGTAAAATTATTGGCATTGGCTCCATTGGCATCTTGGTGAAAATTTGATTGAAAATGTTTAGCTTATTGATGGGTTAAAGTATAGTTTGCTTAGTGTGAGTCAATTGTGTGATAAAGGATATAATGCAAATTTCGATTCCAAATGATGCAAAGTTACAAATTCAAATGGTGAAATTGCATTCAAAGGAATTAGAATTAGTAACACATATAAAACTGACATAAATTCCAACAATGCATTTGAACGTTTGATCTCTATTAATTATGATGCTTGGTTGTGGCATAGAAGGCTAGGGCATGCTCCTATGGATTATTTGTAATGCATAAATAAAGGAGAGCTAGTTGATGGTCTTCCTAAAATTAAATTTAACAAAGATAGAACATTTGAACCTTGGCAATTTGGTAAGCAACACAAAAGCTCTTTTAAATCTAAAAATTTTGTATTTACATCTAGACCTTTAGAACTTATTCATTTAGATTTGTTTGGACCTAATAGAGTTGCTAGCCTAGGTAGAAAACTATATGCATTTGTACTTGTAGATGACTACTCAAGGTTTACATGGGTAAATTTCTTAGCTTAAAAGAATGAAGCTTTTAACCATTTTAAAATATTTGCAAAAAGAGTTCAAAATGAAAAAGGCTATGTGATCAAATTTATTAGAAGTGATCATGGCAAAGAATTTGAAAATGTAAATTTTGAAAACTTTTTCAATGAACTTGGTATTTCACACAACTTTTCAGCTTCTAGAATACCATAAAAAAATGTTGTGGCTGAAAGGAAAAATAGAACTTTAATTGAAATTTCTAGGACAATGCTCAATGAGTATGAACTACCATCTTATTTTTGGTTAGAAGCAATTAATACTACTTGTTAATTTTCAAATCGTGTCTATAAAAGACCTTTGATAAACAAATCTTCGTATGATCTATGGAATGGAAGAATACCCAAAATTTCATACCTTAGAGTATTTGGATGCAAATGCTTTATATTAAACACTAAGGATAATCTTGGAAAATTTTCATCCAAATCGGATGAAGGCATATTTTTAGGATATTTATCATTTAGCAAAGCATATAGAGTATTTAATAAAAGAACTCTAGTAGTTGAAGAGTCAATGCATGTTGTCTTTGATGATTCTTCTAAACTTGATCAAAGGAAAGGTAGTATTCTTGATTATTTTGTAGGCACACTTGAACAAATTGATATTGCAAAGGATAATCATGATGAATAAGATAAGGAGACTCAAGATCTACCTAAAGATTGGGAATACAAGATGGATCATCCAAAAGAACTCATCATTGGTGAAACATCAAAAGGAGTAACTACTTAATCCAAACTTAAACACTTAGATGTTAATTTTGCCTTTGTCTCTCAAATTGAGCCAAGGACAATTGATGAGGCTCTTAGTGATGACTGTTGGGTGATTGCTATGCAAGATGTACTCAACAAATTTGAGAGAAATAATGTATGGGAACTTGTTCCTAAACCTAAAGATCATCCAATTATTTGATGTAAATGGGTATACCGGAACAAGCTTGATGAAAATGGTCTCATCACTAGAAATGTAACACCCCCATACTCTATATAAGTACTATACATATACCTGGTATATATACAATACGTATATAAAGTATAAGAATGTCACTTTTCGTTTTACTTTGAAACCCTTTATTCAAGTCCAAGCGATATTACATTAAATTAAAGAATATTTACGAAAATCATTATTCTTATAAAAATACAACATAATTAAAATCACATATGTATGCATCACCTTCTAGTTGGTCTCGAGACACTCTTACCCTTCTCGTGGCATCACAGCTAGACTTCCAGATCAACCGCATAAATACCTGCGCGATTAAACATCCGCGCTAAGCCCGAAAGCTTAGTAGTACAACTAAATAATAAAATACACTTTACCAAAATTATCATACCTCATATGTTTAGCATTATGTTTTATTGTTCTCTTACCACGTTTTCCTTTCTCAATGCATTCTTCATAAGTTCCCACTAATCTCATATACATAAACATATACATTAATTCAACCAATTACCATTCAAAGACCTATTCAACACCTTTACGAAAGCAATTCTCACAAATTCCATATTCATATATATATATTTTACACATCATACTTTATTTTTATAAAATCATATGTCAAGAAAGTCCCTCAAAACATATTCACCTTCAATACATCAATGCACATATTACAAAAGCATACTTCATAACATTATTATATCCACAATTCATCAAACATGAATCATACTTCCAATAAAGTCAGTTGTAGATTTCATTACTCATTTATTTCAACATTTAATATCACATTAAAAACAAAGACAGACTCGGGCCCAAACAACACACTAATATGTTATTCCAAGTTCAGAGTTACTGCTTTGGTCCATAATCATAATCATCAAGCCCGTAGGCATCATCTATATATATCTCTATCCATGGATAGTGTAACAGACCCAGTCTCTTGGACCATCAACTCGGCAAATCTCGAGGAGATCCTCAACCCGGCAAGACTGTTACTATAATTCACATTTCACATTTCACATTTATCAAGTAACAGACCCAGTCTCTTGGACCATCAACCCGACTAAATCGAGGAGATCCTCAACCCGGCAAGACTGTTACAAATCATATATCTCAAATCACAATTAGCATAGTGTAACAGACCCAGTCTCTTGGATCTCAATTCGTCTCAAATTGAAGAGATCCTCAACCCGGCAAGACTGTTACCTTTCATTTTATAGGCATGCCTCCAAACTCAGAACTCTGAAAATGAATAACATATCAGACACACAATTCATCACTTAAGTATACATAATCAATGACATTGCACATACTTTTTCATTGATCATTATATCTTCCACATTTCCTATATTATCATTGATATATTCATACATAACAATTTACCTTATTCAAGAACTTAGAATCCTCCATATACATTTGGTTGGATCATTATCGTTTTAAGTGTGTTTAGGTACAAAAGACATTTGAAGATCCAATAATGTTTGAAGACCAAATAACAAACACATTTGCAAACACCCTCAAGGGACACGGCCAAGCTTGTGGCCGTGTCTCCCAATATAAACATCCAGTAGCCAACACGCCCAAGGGACACGGCCAAGCTTGTGGCTGTGTCACTCAACACCAATTCAAGCAGTAGTAAACACGGGCAATGGACACGGCCAAGCCAGTGGCCGTGTCTCTCAACACAACAATCCAGTACCAGACACGGGCAAGGGACACGGCCGTGTCTCTCAACATAAATTAGACAGTAGCAAACACAGGCAAGGGACACGGCCAAGCCAGTGGCCGTGTCTCTCCAAAACTCATCCAACACGGCCAAATTTACCCTAACTTGGCCGTGTCTCTCATAACTTGGCCGTGTCCTACAATAATTTAAAGACCAAACACTCGAAATTCATCCAAACCAAACCCCAAATCAACATTTCATCATTTTCCTTACAATTATCTAAACTCATCATCACTTAGATGTTAATTTCACACATTTATATACTTCAATCTCTTGTTATCATCCACTTACACACCAATCAAACCAAACATAACCTAAATCCAAAAGAAATCCAACTAAGAAGATAAAAACTTATATATATAAGTATAATCAATAAATTCAACTCAAGAGATGAGTACTTACCTGAATATGTTGCCAAATCTTCATCTCCATCTTCAATACTCTTAACATCCTTAAGAAATTTTGATGAAGATCACCTTTCTCTCTCTCTCTCTCGTGCTCTCTCTCTCTCTCGTGCTCTCTTGTCCACGAAGAAGAAGAACAGAAGAAGAAGAAATAAAGAAGGTTCTCCTCTCTTCCTTCGTTCTTATCTCATATATATATAATAATAATAATAATAATAATAATAATAATAACAATTATACCATTAAATCTCCACCACACACAATTCCTTTTGACTTTCTTCTTCTTTTCTCTTTCCTTCAATACACACATTGAATCCAAATACAACAATAACCCCAACACTTTTAGGGTATACTTTAGGATATTACAAGAAATAAAGCTAGATTGGTTGCCAAAGGGTATAACCAAGAGGAAGGCATAAACTATGATGAGACATTTGCCTCTATTGCTAGATTAGAAGCTATTAGGATACTTCTTGCATTTGCATGCCACATGAATTTTAAACTTTTTCAAATGGATGTTAAAAGTTCATTTCTAAATGGATTTATCAACGAAGAAGTTTATGTTGAACAACCTCCCAATTTTGAAGATTATAAATTTCCAAATCATATTTTTAAACTTACAAAAGCACTATATGGATTGAACAAGCTCTAAGAGCATGGTACGATAGACTTAGTGCGTATTTACTTGAAAATGATTTTTCAAAAGGCAAAGTTGACACAACTCTTTTTGTTAAAAAGAATAGACATAACATAGTAATTGTGCAAATTTATATTGATGACATTATTTTTTGTGCTACTAATGAATCCTTGTGCAAATAATTTGCTACTTATATGACTAAGGAATTTGAAATGAGCATGATGGGTGGACTCAAATTCTTCCTTGGACTATAAATCAAGCAATGCAAAAAGTGGGATCTTCATTAATCAATCCAAATACACATGAGAACTCCTCAAGACATTTGGAATGGATGGCTGCATGTCTAGCAAAACTCCCATTAGTACATCTCTAAAGCTTAGCAAGGTTGAAAGTTGTAATGTAGTAGACGAGAAGAAATATCGAGGTATTATCAGATCCTTACTTTTTTTTAACCGTATCTAGACCCAATATAATGTACAGTGTTTGTTTGTGTGCTAGATTTCAATCATGCCCTAGGGAATCTCATTTGAATGCTACTTAATGAATTTTGAAATACTTGAATGGTACATTGCATATAGGACTTTGGTATCCTAGGAATACATCATTCCACATATTAGATTTCTTAGATGCCGACTAAGCCGGTAGTCTTTTGGATAGAAAGAGTAGGACCAGGGCATGTCTGTAGACCCTTAATTTTTGACCCGGTCCGGTCCAATATATTTTAATTAGTCCAAAATAGTTTTTGTGTTGTCCAATAATTTTTTAGTCCAAAACAATTTTTGTTATTTTAAGTAAGTAATATTTGCTTTAAAAAAAATAAACAAAAAAATATAAATAAAAATAAATAAAAAAAGGGTCGGATTGCCGAAGGCCATTTCGCCCGCACCTGCAGGCGAAATGGCCCGTAGGCCCGTTTCCCCGCAGCTACAGTAGCCAACTATGGCAGCTCTTTTCGCCAGCGCAATTTTTTCGCAGCAGTTTTTTTTTTTGCCAGCGAAATTTTCTGACACAAATATTTCCCAAACTTAATACAATTAGGTTTCGGTTTCCTTTTCCTAATTAGGATTAAATACCATGAATAACTATAATTATATCAGAAATTCTTATATAAATATGGACTAAACAACACAAAAAAGAGGGAGGAAAAAGAGAGAAAATTGATCAAAAATTGGATCAAAATTTGAAGGGAACTTTGAATTTGAGACTTCGAATTTGAGAGCAACAAGGAAAGCTATTAACAATTCATCAAAGGCAGCAACTGCTTTTGTCTTTGTTCATCTAGAAAACAATTTTTTTTGTGGAACCAACGCAGAAGGTTTGAATCTTTAATTTCTTTTTACTTCTTACAGTAGCTTCATTATTGATTTGATCCATAAGATTACACACACAAATCTTCAATATTTGAAGATGTTATAATTTGATATTTGTTTCTAAATACCTTAAATAGTTTCCTTTATTTCTAAATACTTTGAAAATCTTATTTCGTTGCTTTATTTTCCAAAAGTTTAAAGCTATTAGTTTTATTTCTTCAAAACCCCAAAACTAAGATTTGCTTTTCAAATTATCAAAACTTTAATTTGTGTTCTGTTTCCTTCCAAAAGCCTTAAAAATATCTTTTTTGCTGTTCTAAACTTTAAATCATTTTGTTTAAATTCATAAAACTTCATGAAATTGTCTTTCCAAATCCTAAAAATAATCTCATTACCCGAAACCCTAATTCAAAAGTCTTAAAACCCTAATTCAATTCCAAAACTTAAAAATAGTAAACCCTAATCCCTTTAAAACCTTAAACCCTAATTTTTTCTAAAACCCTAATCCTTTAAAATTTTAAAAACCATAAAAACACAAATATTTTAATTTCACACAGTAAGCTTGCAACCATAAATCAAAAGTATTTTAAAGTGTTCAAACCCTAGTTTCATGATTTTACATCACAAACCCTAGTTTGGTTAATCAAAGAGTTTTACCAACCTTTTAAAACATAAAATCTTTAATCCATTTTAATTCCCTTAAAATCACAGTAGCCTAAATTCCATAAATTCCAAAACCCTAAACACATGAAATAAAGAACCCTAAATGGAAATAATAGCTATAATTTAGATTTTTATTTGCCTTATTCAATTCTATATTTGATTATGCTTTGATTTATTTTATATGCTTTAATTTATTTAAGTTCAATGCTTGGTTTATTTAATTTGTCATGGATGGATGTTTACTTTCTATTGATGTTTAATACCTTTGATGAATGATTTATTTATGATGAATGGTTATTTTCTTTTGTCAATTTATTTAGATTTCCAAATGTTGTAAGGGGTATGTTTGCACTTGGTGGGTACCTCATTAGTTAAATATCATGTAATTTAATTTGCTTTTCTATTTTAGAACCTATGTAAAGGACATGTTTCTACCTTTCGGTGGGTGTCCTATTTAGGCATGTGATGTAAGGACATGTTTCCATCTTTGGATGGGTGTCCATTTATTTGTTTCGCTTGGACCTTGCTTTGATTTTAATATATTGATTTTTTTATTGTGTGCAATATGGATAATGTTGTTATATTTAAGAATTTTATAATATTAGGACTTGTAAAGGAGGCCGGTTCTAATGAACTGGGCATTGTGGGGGGGGGGGTGCTGGGCCATTTCTCACCTTCCCTATATGTACCCAACTTTCCGAACCCATTAGGGGGTTGGGGATTCCTTAGGAATCGAGTCATCCACCCCTTTCTTTTTCCCTCCCTGTCCGGGTGGCGACTCCATTTTCTTCGGACTTAGGTCCGTGTTCTCTAAGGCCCCGAGCCTAAACAGTGCCAAAGTCACAAGAACCATTCCACCGGGAGTGGGGGCAAAAATCCCCGCTCACAGTGGTGACTCCACTGGGGATGAGAGAAGTTGATTCCATTGGTCTTTATATTATTCCATTCTTTCTTATAATGATATTATCCATGACATCATATTAGTTTGCATCGTGTGCGTGAGTTAGGATGCCCGTGTTACCCGTGTTGTGTTATGTAAGGGATACCATACTTTCACTCAAGGTATGGAGATCGAGCATGGCATAACCACTCATAGTCTCGTACCATTTGGTATATACTTGCTATGGGAACCTAAGCCTTTTAACCCAAATACTAAAGCTCATGTAATTGGCCTAGTTACTTTTCTTAGGTTTTTACCCCAAATGCATGTTGTTTGACTATGGTTAATTTATCTTGGCTTAAATCATGGCTTATTTGGTTTGTTCTTTCTCTAATATGACCTAAGTACATTGTAAGCTCAAAATAAATTTTTCTTTAGAAAGTCCAAAAGACCAAAGCTATTTTCAAAATTTTTCAAGATGGCTTTGGATATAAAACTTTTCTAAAAGTAAATCAAAATTTCTTTTGCTCATGGCCCAAATACTAAGCCTAAAATCCATTTTTTTACTAAAATCTTTTACAATGGGCTTAGAAACAAAACTATTTTCACCCAACCTTTTAGCTTGCAAAAAATATTTAGGTCAATTAAGAAATACCAAAAATTAATTGTGGCCTAGTTTACACTAAGAATAAATTAAACATTGGCTTGTTTTTGGCATGAATCATTAGTTACCTTTTTCAAGTGAGAAGTTTATCTATGATAAACCTCTTAATTTAGTTTTAATCCAATATAGCATAAAAGCTACTTTAGTTGGCTGGATGGATTAAAACCTAATTAATGGGAATTATCATGGATGGATTTCCATTTTTGAAAATATAACTATTGGTTAAAGCATCCGAGGGAATTATTCGAAAACAAGATACCCCACGTTGGTATTTTATTAACCATATACCTAGGAAAAAAGACTCGCCATTCATGTGTGAATGTTATAAGGTTGGAAGGAATGTCCTAATTATCTTTCTTCGTTGATTGTGCATGCATACATGAATACATTCGCATCTCATGTCATTGATCCTTTCTGGCTCACAGCCCTGGATTATGATAGTTCTAAAGCTTAAAAAAATATGACCTACGCCGGAGATGAAGTATCTAGCAACAACTCAATCACTTGCTCACCAAAAACAATGGAGCCCAAACAAATTCAAAGGATGGTGGATGAGGCCCTCAATGCCAAGATGGAAGAAATAAAAGAGGCCCTAGCTGAGACCATGAAGAACCAATTGACTGCAATCTTAGACAATCATGCTGAGGCATCTACTAGCCAAGGGACAAAGGGAAGACTAAAGTTGGTGAAGTGGTTTTTGATGATGAAAAGGTGATCATTGATGATGATGATGATTGGGCTCAATACTACCAAGATGTTCAAGAGAAGAAGAAAGAACCAAAGGTTGTTGAGAAAGAAACTATTGAAAAATTCGAGACATCCGATGTTGAAAATATGATTGCTGATTTAGAAAAGAAATTTGAGAAGAAACTGAAAACTGAAGAGATGTCCGAGATCGATAAACTATTTGAGCTAGATGAAGAAGTCCCGTACAAGTTCAAGATGCCATCTTTTGCAAAGTACAATGGCACCGGAAATCCTCATCTCCATGTGAAGCAATATATCACTGCCATGCAGTCTGCCTGAGCTACTAAGGCTCAAACACTAAGGTACTTTATGCTCTCATTGGAAATTGGTTCAATACCTTAGATGATGGAGCACAAAAAAGTTGGGATCTACTTTACAAAACCTTCATCCAACAATATGGATATAATGTTGAGTTGGAAGTTACCTTAATGGAAGTGGAGTCCATTAGGCAAAGGCCGAATGAGAATTTTGTAGATTATGTCAAGAGATGGAGAAACAAGGCCGCTTTACTCAAGAAGAGGCCCGATGAATCCGATCAAATAAGGATGAATGTGAGAGGGATACTGCCTAGTCTTCATGAGAGAATGTCTCATACACTCATCCGTGATTTCAAAGACCTTCTCCAAGTTAGTTTGCAAATTGAAGAATGGGAAAGGTAGAAGAATCATTTTCCAACAAAAAGGAACGAGAAAGGGAACTATCAATCTGGTAGCCAAAGCATGCAAAAGGCCGTCGATGTTAATGCTACTAACCAAGGAACAAGGAGACAATTTTCAGAATTGGGGAAGCTGATGTCTTAGGTTCTCAATAAACTTCAAAGAAAGGGATTGCTACAACCCTTAAATCCTTGTCCTTTGCCTAACCCTCTCCCACCTAATTTTGACACTAAAGCATTTTGCCAATTTCACCAAATGCAAGGGAATGACACGGATAGATGTGTGAGGTTGAGATATTAGATCCAAAATCTAATTGATAATGGGAAGCTACCCGAGCCCAATAAGCCAAACACCAAAGACAACCCATTAGCAAAATTCAATAGGGTACCACCACCAGCAACCTTCATGATTGGAGGAGGTTTCCATGAGGATTCTGTCATGTCTTCTTTTCAAGATGTGGGTGGAAAAGCAACCAAAGAAGAAGAGGTATTTGGTGAAATTAAACAAGCTATGATGGGTGGAGAAGTAACAATTTGTGTTGTCAACGGGTTTTGGGATTCAAGTGATAGTGATGATGATATTGTATCCAAGAAGGAGGAGTGGACTTGGTTCGAGCCCGAAGAAGATGAAGTAATGAACACTAGATCCGGTAAGCCTTATGCAAGGCCACCACCGAAGGAGGTAGAAACTAATAAGGGAAAGGAAGTTGAAGTAGAAGAAGATGATGCTGTGCTCAAGCAATTGAAAAGAACCGAAGCAAGTGTTAGCATTTGGGACTTATTAGCTACTTCTAAAAAGCACTGAGAAACTATAGCCAAAGCCTTGGCTAGCATGCCAATTTCTACCTCCACGACACAGGAGGAGCTGATCAACATCATAAAAATTGGAAGGGTAATGAAATGTGAAGAAAAGAGTGAAGTTAATATGGGAGCAGTTTCTTTTTCGGATGCGGACTTACCGGAGGAGGGGAGAGACCACATCTGCCCTCTCTTTATCAGAGTAGAAATCAAAGGGCAGAGGACTCCTTGTGTAATGGTTGATGATGGGTCCGCCATAAATGTTTGTCCACTTAAGATATTGCCAAAGCTAGCTATGTAAACAAGAGATCTAAACCCGACCGAGGTAACAATTCGTGCTTATGACAACACTAAGAGACACGCCGAAGGGACTTTCAAAGCGGCTGTCAAGGTTGGTCCAATTGAATCTGTTATTGAGTTTGTTGTTTTAGACATACCGGTTACCTTCGCCTTGCTCTTGGGGCGACCATGGTTTCATCCTCTTGGTGGAGTTCCTTCCAGCCTTCATCAAAATATCAAGTTCCCCAACGGAAATGAGACAGTGGTCATTGAGGCTGAAGACAATGAGATTGTTAATGCTCTAATGATTGAGAGACCTCTAAATGGTTTTCAAGTAGCTGTAATTTCTGATGATGAGTAGTGGACTCCAAAGTCTTGAATATGATGAAGAACATGAACTACCTTCCCGGAGCTAGTCTTGGAAAGGGTAAAGCCAGCTTGACAAAGCTGCCAGACTTTAGGATTTAAACATCCAAGAAGGGGTTGGGATATGATGAAGACAACGATGTCTAGCCAAAGAAGAGTGAGAAGATGAGCTTCCCACCACTTGAAAAAATCTTTGTCAAGGCTCCAGATATGGGACCACTCTAAGGAAAGCCCGAGCCGATCATGTTCATGGGTAAGTTAATCCCAGGTTTTGAAATTTTTGCAGATGTTGCTGAGCTAGTGGAGCAAGTGAAGAAAGAACTCACCCTGCCAACTAGCAAAGAATCCAATCCAAAAGAGAAGAATGAAGTTGTCCTGAAAGCCGAGAAGACTCTGGAAGAGATTGCTGCCCTGGTCGAAGAAAAGTTTGAAGACATCCTGCTTTATGATTCTGAGAATAATGATTTTGATTTTGATTTTAATTTGTCTGCTTTGTATGAGGATGATGATGTTTTCTTCTCCAAAATGAATGCAATAAAGTCTTATTTTGCTTACTTGTGTGATGTTTCTCCTGATGGTTGCATACATTCAAATAGCAGTTACATGAGCATCTTTAATATTAATTCTGTTAACACACAATCATTAAATTTGGAAACAACTAAAAATCCTAAAAATATTAGCATAGCATCCAACCTTACTCCTGATGAGAGAGAGAGAGAGATTTGAAAAAATATTTAAAAAATATGAAGAAGTGTTTGCTTGGTCTTATAAGGATATGCCTGGAATAGATCGAGACATAGCCGAGCATCATATTCCAACTCACACTCACATGAAACTTATCAAACAAAAGCTTAGGCGATTAAGACCTGAGTGGGCTAAATTGGTTAAAGAAGAGGTCACTAAGCAAATACAAGTGAAGTTCCTTGAAGTAATAGAATATCCAGATTGGTTAGCCAATATAGTACCCGTGCCAAAGAAAGATGGGAGAATAAGGGTCTGTGTGGACTATGAAGATTTGAACAAGGCTTCTCCTAAGGATGATTTTCCTTTACCTCATATAGATGTTCTCATTGATAGTGCAGCCTCTAGTATGCTATACTCATTTGTAGATGGATTTTCCGAATACAATCAAGTGTTAATGGCCCAAGAGGATAAAGCCAAAACTGCTTTCATTACTACATGGGGTATATTTTGTTATAGGGTGATGCCGTTCGGTTTAAAGAATGCTGGAGCAACCTACCAAAGGATTGCCACCACACTATTTCATGACATGATGCACAAAGAAGTTGAAGTATATGTTGATGATATAATGGTTAAATCAGATACATGGGAACAACACTTTCAAAACTTAGAATTATTCTTCGATAGAGCTTTGAAATATAAGCTAAGATTAAACCCGAAGAAGTGTGTATTCGGTGTTACTTTAGAAAAATTATTAGGACATGTGATTGCTCCGAATTGCATTGAGATTGATCCTGATAAAGTTAAAGCAATTAGGGATATGCCAGGCCCTATGACGGAGAGAGAAGTTTGGGGATTTATCGATAAATTACAATATATTAGCAGATTTATTGCAAAGCTCACAACAATCTGTAAACCTATCTTCAAATTGCTTAGAAAGAATCAGCCGGTCATATAGAATGAAGAGTGTCAAAAGGCCTTTAAGCGAATAAAAGAGTATTTGTTGAATCCACCTATTTTAAAACCATCTAAACCTGGCAAACCTCTATTGCTATACTTAATAGTAGAAGAAGAGTCGATAGGAACCATGCTAGCCCAAGCAAATGAGTCAGGGATTGAGCATGCTGTCTACTATTTGAGTAGAAATCTTCTACCTTATGAAATTAAGTATAGTGTCATTGAAAAGACATGTATAGCCATGGTTTGGTCTTCTAAGAAGTTGCGGCATTACTTTTAATCGTATAGTGTGCAAGCAATTTGCAGGTTGGATCCAATGAAGTACTTAAGGGAGACACCCTCTTTGATTGGGAAATATGGTCAATGGTTGATAATATTAGAAGAATTTGAGATTGAATATGTAACCAGGAAAACAATCAAAGGTAGAGCGGTGGCAGAATTCCTGGCCAAACAACCATTACCAGATAGCGAAGAGGTAATCTTGGAATTTCCGGATGAACATTTAGAGGCAATTGAAGTACAAGGGTGGAAAATGTACTTTGATGGAGCAGTGAACAAGAAAGGAGCAGGTTTGGGAGTTATACTAGAATCGCACGAAGGGGAACTCATCCGTTTAGCCAAAAAATTGAAATTTAGGGCAACCAATAATATGGTGGAGTACGAAGCTTGTATTTTCAGTTTGGAAACCCTAATGATTATGAAGGTGGATAAGGTGGAAGTTTTTGGTGATTCATTGCTAGTAGTATCCCAAGTAAATGGAGAATGGGAGTTGAAAGAAGAAAAATTAAAACATACCACCATTGCCTGACCATAATGAAGAAGAACTTTAAGGAGTGTAGGTTTATACACCTATCAAGAGAATAAAATCAAATGGCTGATGCCCTAGCCACATTGGCTTCAGTATGGGAAAACCCTGTTAGCCTATTCCTTAAACCCTGTTAGACAATCATGGAAATTGATACGGATCATGATGCGTGGTATGATACTATAAGGCGATTTTTGGAAGAAAGAGAATACCCGTCAGAGGCAACAAAGAAAGAGAGAAGAGCCATAAGGTGGTGGTCATTGCAATACATCACCTTCCATGGGGAGTTATATCAAAGATGGCCTAATGGGGTACATTTGAGATGGTCAAGAAAGCCTGAAGTGGAGCGCATCATGTCAAAAATACATGGAAGTTGTGGTTCGCACATGAATGGTTTGGCCCTAGTTAAGAAGATTATTCGACAAGGTTACTATTGGTTGACCATGGAGAGAGATTGTATTGAGTTCATAAAGAAGTGCCAACAATGTCAGATGTATGGTAACTTGAATTACATGCCTCCTGAAGAATTGCATTCAATGTCTTCACCCTGGCCATTTGCCACCTGGGGTATCGACATTATAGGACAGATACATCCGACAGCTTCAAACGGGCACCGTTTCATTGTGGTAGCAGTAGATTATTTTTCAAAATGGGTCAAAATTGAATCCTTCAGCAAGCTAGGTGCAAGCCAAATGGCTAGGTTTATTGAAAAGAACCTCATCTACAGATACAGGGTCCCACACAGTGTGATATCAGACAATGGGATAAAGTTTCAAGGAGCAGTTAAGGATTTATTCTCGAAGTACCAAATCCATCATCATAGATCCTCTCCTTATAGACCAAAGGCTAATGGTGCTGTAGAAGCAACAAACAAGATAATTAAGCAAATTTTGTCCAAGATGACCAAGACTTACAGGGATTGGTCAGAAATGCTTCCCTTTGCTTTATGGGGATATAGGATAAGTGTGCAGACGCCTACTGGAATGACACCATTTTCTTTGGTTTATGGGATGGAAGTAGTGTTGCCAATTGAAATAGAAATCAAGTCATTAAGAGTAGTCTTGGAAGCTGAACTGCCTGAAATGGAATGGGTAGCAAGCAGATACACAAAGTTAGCTTTACTAGAAGAGAGAAGGTTAAAGGCACTATATCATCACCAACTGTATCAAATGAAGATAGCTCGGGCCTACAATAGAAGGGTTAAGGTCAGAAAATTCAGAGTTGGGGATTTGGTGTTGAAGCAGTGTAAGCCTAATGTATCTGATCTAAGAGGGAAGTTCAGACCTAGCAGGGAAGGGCCATATGTCGTGAAACAAGTCATGAACAAAGGTGCAGTGAAGTTATCAGAAATGAACGGGAATGAATTTAGTGAGCCAGTAAACATTGACAGGTTAAAGAAGTTTTATGTATGAAATAAAAAAATATAAAAAAAGAAAGTGCTCGCTAGGTTGAAAAACCAAAAGGGCAGCCTAGGCAAAAGTTAGAGCAGTACACTAGTCCCGAAAACCCAAAAAGGTGGGCTAGGCAACAATTAGGGCTAAATGAGAGAAAATCTCAATTAGAAAACCCGAAAGGGCTAATTGGCAACAGGAGTGATCTTGTGTGTGCTGGCTTTATGTTTCGTTGTTCCCTAATTTAATAAAATAGAATTAATGTTAAAATTGTTCTATATGCACTGTTATAAGTATTTGACCAGATATGGATGAAATAAATAAACACAATAGCAAAAAGTGATGACAAATTTTAAATGGAAAAGAAGCATCTTTTATTACTTTAATTATTTTTTCATCCTAACAATACACTTTCTGAATTGACAAATGTAAAATCTATGGCAGTCGATAAGTGTAACGTGCAGGCCAGCTTTGCCTCAGCTGATCCAAGTAGGCTTCAGTCAAATAAGGCATGTCTAAGTCTGGGGTAAAGTCAGAATCGCAAGGCTTGGTTTCGTACTGATGGCCAAGTCAGCGAGGATCATAGCATGTACCTTGATGAAGAGCTGCAAGGGGAACATACATCAAGTATGTCCGCATGGTGATACGAGAAATTTTCCACCAAGGTATCAACCAACGGATATTGACTTCAGAGCGTGAGTGGATCCAGTCAACCCAGTCAGCATATGAAGAAGCAGGATGGAGTAGCTTCCTAGCAGAATGATGACGTGGCAGGTATCTAGCAAAATCCATGGATGGAGTATCAAGCAAACAAAGACACTCTTGGAGCCAAATCTGTGAAGAAAAAGTTAGAAAAAAGAAAGGGGTCCGCTAAGTTGTAAACCCGCAAGGGTAACTTAGGCAAAAATTAGGACAACTCGCTAGTTCCGAAAACTCACATGGGCGGACTAGGCAAAAATTAGAGCAATAAAAAAATATAACAAAAAAGAAAAAGTTCCGCTAAGTTGAAAACTTGCAAGGGCAGCTTAGGCAAAAATTAGGACAGCTTACTAGTTCCGAAAACCCACATGGGCGGACTAGGCAAAAATTAGAGCAATAAATAAATGAATATAAAAAAAAGAAAAAGAGAAAAAAGAAAACCTAAATTAAAAACCCGAAAGGGCAGTCTAGGTAATTACCTGAAGTAGCAACGAATTCCCAGTCAATCTCTTTGACAATCCTGATTTAAATCGGTCTAATCCAACTACTGGCGACAAGCCTCCTTCCATTTGATAAATAATATCCAATACCCGTGGATCAATATCACCGTCAGAAGAAACAAGCAAGAATTGGCCGAGCAAGCAAAGACAGAGCATGCGTCCCCATGCCTTAGTTGGGGCCAAATGAGAGAGACAAAAGTCAATCAAAGGAGCAAGTAGAATTTTTTCGCCTCTCATCAACCGAAGAACTTCGGCTTTTGGAATTTGAAATAACATCTGCATCTTCTGTTGAGTCTTGGAAATCAATGTGGGTAATGCCATTTGTTGATTATTTGGATATCCAAGGATGGCCTCAAATTCTTCAATCAAGGAACATATTTCAAAGCCATTAATTTTAAATACCCTAGAATCCTTATTCCAAAAGGAAGCCACGGCATGTAAGAAGGAGTGGTCCAATTTAACATTTTAAAACATCAAGCTTTGACCATGAAATTTGCTTCCAATGAGTGGCATCCATATTCTTAAATAGAATTTTTATTTTTTTAAATGATGTTCGGTCATGGTGAATGAATAAAGAAAAAATTAAAATGGTTAAAGAGAGTCTTCACGTTGAAAGAGAAAGAATTTTGGATTTTGTATTGAAATATGGCATGAAGGGTGATTTATATAGAAGAAACAAACCTTTTCCAAAAGTGAAAAGGAAAAGGTGATGGGAAAGAATAAGACCATATGGCATAAGGAAAGGAATTAGCAATGAATTTCCTTTACCACTTTGAATTTGGTTTAGCAAATGAGGTGGATGTAAATTATGAAATTATGATGTACTGTGAAAAAAAAAAGTGGTGCAGTAACGAAAAATAAAAGGATTATAGTAAAGAGGAAAGTTGTATTTTTTCATTATTGTACAATATTTTACAATTGCTACAATATTTAGATATCACTAAAAGGATGGTGGTAAGTTATCAAATAAAGCCTTGAAAAAATCGTCGCCTGTTGGAGGAGGGGGTAAATCACTCGTCCCGAGTCTGCCCGAAGTGGGAGCACCAAAACCCGGCAAATTACTCATCCTGGGATCACCCGAAGCAGGAGCACCAAAATTCCTATTACCTTGAGGTTCCGATCCATCATGGTCCTCATCAGAAGCAGACAAAAGGATCTTATGTTCATCAGTCTGGGGGCCTCTTGATGAAGAAGCGTCGGAATCCCTCATCCCTTGAAATCAGAAGTCTCGGAAATGTTGTTTGGATTGATGATATAAACTTTCAAAATGAGAAGCCTGCTGACGACTTGCAGCCAACTCTTCTTGAAGTTTCCTATTTTGTTCTTCGAGCATCCGCTGTGAGCCAAGAAGGAAAAGGTAAGAGCATACATAATCATGCATACATATAGCATAAACTACTATTAAATAAGAAACGTACCAGGTAGTTCATATCAATGCCCTGCGAATAAGATGGCATTTCTTCAAAACCCCAAAACTAGGATTTGCTTTTCAAATTATCAAAACTTTAATTTGTGTTCTGTTTCCTTCCAAAAGCCTTAAAAATATCTTTTTTGCTCTTATAAACTTTAAATCATTTTGTTTAAATTCATAAAACTTCATGAACTTGTCTTTCCAAATCCTAAAAATAATCTCATTACCCGAAACCCTAATTCAAAAGTCTTAAAACCCTAATTCAATTCCAAAACTTAATAACAGTAAACCCTAATCCTTTTAAAACCTTAAACCCTAATTTTTCTAAAACCCAAATCCTTTAAAACTTTAAAAACCATAAAAACACAAATATTTTAACTTCACACAGTAAGCTTGAAACCATAAATCAAAAGTATTTTAAAGTGTTCAAACCCTAGTTTCATGATTTTACATCACAAACCCTAGTTGGTTAATCAATGAATTTTACCAACCTTTTAAAATATAAAATCTTTAATCCATTTTAATTCCCTTAAAATCACAGTAGCCTAAATTCCATAAATTCCAAAACCCTAAACACATGAAATAAAGAACCCTAAATGGAAACAATAGCTATAATTTAGATTTTTATTTACCTTATTCAATTCTATATTTGATTATGCTTTAATTTATTTTGTATGCTTTAATTTATTTAAGTTCAATGCTTGGTTTATTTAATTTTTCATGGATGGATGTTTACTTTCTATTGATGTTTAATACCATTGATGAATGATTTATTTATGATGAATGGTTATTTACTTTTATCAATTTATTTAGATTTCCAAATGTTGTAAGGGATATGTTTCCACTTGGTGGGTACCTCATTAGTTAAATATTATGTAATTTAATTTTCTTTTCTATTTTAGAACCTATGTAAAGGACATGTTTCTACCTTTCGGTGGGTGTCCTATTTAGGCATGTGATGTAAGGACATGTTTCCATCTTCGGATGGGTGTCCATTTATTTGTTTTGCTTGGACCTTGCTTTGATTTTAATATATTGATGCTTTCTTTTTATTGTGTGTAATATAGATAATGTTGTTATATTTAAGAATTTTATAATATTGAGACCTGTAGAGAAGGTCTGTTCCAATGAACCGGGCATTGTTGGGCCATTTTTCACCTTCCCCACATGTACCCAACTTTCCGAACCCATTAGGGGGTTGGGGATTCCTTAGGAATCGAGTCTTCCACCCCTTTCTTTTTCCTGGCCCGTCCGGGTGGCGACTCCATTTTCTCTAGACTTAGGTCTGTGTTCTCTAAGGCCCTGGCCTAAATAGTGCAGAAGTCGCAAGAACCATTCCACTGGGAGTGGGGGCAAAAATCCCTGCTCACAATGTCATTTGCTTAGTGAATGTCTAGTTTCTTGGTTTAGCAAGAAATAAGTATCGGATGCTCTATCTACTGCAAAGGCTGAATATGTTACTGCATGTTTTTGTTATACTCAAGTTCTTTGGATGAAAAAAACAATTATTAGATTATGGAAAAACATTTGAACACATCCCTATTAAGTGTGATAATACTAGTGCCATAAACTTATCCAAAAATCCAATTCCACATTATAGGTCAAAACATATAGACACTAGGCATTACTTCTTAAGAGACAATGTCCAAAACAAAAATGTGGTCTTAGAGTTCATTGATACACAAAACCAACATGCTGACATATTTACTAACCCTCTAAATGAAGAAAGGGTGAATTTCATAAAATAACACATAAAAATGATGGATGGAAACACAATTTCATAAGTTCAAACCTACTTGAAAATATACTTTACCTGATCCAAATTTCAAATCTTAATTTATTTTTTATCAAACATTTGTACCTTTATCTTTAAAAATATCCTTTGCTTCGAAAAATTTTTAAGTTTCCCAATCAGACCAACATTAAGTTCGACCGGAATTGACTCTTGATTTCAATTTTTCTGCAAAAAGTATGACCATACTTTTTATAGTATGACCAAAATTTTTCAAAATTTTTTGACCATAATGCCTAAAAGCTTAATTCTGTTCGAACTATTACATAGCCTGACCATACATTTTAAATTTTCTAAAAATCACCACCGGACTTCTAGAAGTCTGACCGAACTTTTCCTTTGCATTTAAAAATTTCTAGTCGTTGTAACTCTTTCAAATGTGCACATTTTGTCTCCAATAAATATAAATGGCTAGTGTCCATTCAAAACTCTATGAATATACCCAATATCAATTTTTACACTCTTTTTTCTAATTCTAAAAACTCAAACACTAAAAACACTCAAATTTACTTGCATCAAATCCTCCTCTTCATCTATTTTTCTCTTAAATCGAACATGGCACCAAAAGAGCAAAAGAAGAAGGCCTCTAGAGCTGAAAAAGGGAAGGGAATTGCTACCCCTTCTCAACAAGTGGAAGCTCCAAGGAAGATAAGCATCAAGGATGAGGAAGAAAGAATAAGGTATGCAATCCTAGATGACAAACTAATTGAACCAAACTTTCTCTTCTCCTCCCTCACTCTAGAGTCATTAGGAATTGAGAATGACATTAGAGGATGTCTTAGAACCTTGGGGTGGGAAAAATTTGTGTTCTTGGAGCGGGATGACCCGGTTGTGAATCCATGACAAAGGAATTCCTAACAACCTTGGTTGATAGCAAAAAGAGCATTAATCCTTTAGACTATTATGGTATTTCATTTAGACTATTCAACCAAGAGTATGGCCTTACCCTAGAGGACTTCACATCTATTTGGGGCTTTCAAACATAAGGCATATCTCAAATCTCTACTTCTCCCCTAACTCCTGAAGTCCAACTTGAATTTTGGAAAGAAATTTCCAATGAAACCTCTCTCCATAAATAATCCAATGCCAAGAACCTTAGAACTCTTACTTATTGGATGTTGCATAGGATTGTTACCTACACCATTAGTGCTAGAGGTGAGAGCAATGAGAAAGTCACCCAAAAGGACTTACTCTACATTTTTTGTTTGATTAGAGGTTAATCCATCATAACAAGAAAATTCCTTATTGACACTTTCCTACATATTAGGAAAACTAAGTCAGGACTCGTCTCTCTCTTGTCTCAAATCACTCAAACAAAGCAACCCTCTCCCATCCTCTAGATCCAACTAAAAAAACTATAAACATAAGCTATCTCAAACATGCCAAATGTATTAGGGATGATGATGGGAACTATGTCTATCTACTTGGAGCACTAGGTGCTGGGGCTCAACAAAGGAAAAGACTTAGGAATATAGAGGAAGGTGAGGAGATTTCAAATTGGAATTCCCTGTAACCCAAACTACTAGACCTCAATCTTCACTTGCACCAAGTTTCTTTTAAATTCAATTCAATTGCCAAAGTCAAAAAGGGGGAGATTGTTAACCAAACACTCCTATTTTTTATCTTAGGCAATCAAATTGAATTTACCTACACTTGCACCAAGTTTCATTTTGCAGAAAGTTTATTCTTTTGAAGAAATTTGAAGAAGTCTGATTGGACCATATAGAAGACCGATTGGACCCTTGATGACAAAATGAGCCAAAAAGTCAGAAGGTTTCATGATGGAGAGTACTCCCAAAATCTCACCGTATCGTGAAAGTTCGACCGTACTATCAGTCATACCGATCCAACCATGGATGACCAAAAGAGGTAAATCACAGAGAAGGATTCACAGTAAGAAGTACTCTCATTTTCTCATAGTACCATAAAAGTTCTACTGGACCTTTCAATGCAATTTTCCCTCAAAACATCCAGTAGGTTTTCCGGTTGAACGTACGCCCAAGAATTAGACAGACCAAGTGAAGTCTGACCAGACTGGATGCAAGCCCGATCGGACTATTTAAATATTACTCAAGTCATAAGCCATTACATCTCAACTCAATAAGTGAAATCCAGGTGGACCAGCCATTGGAAGAGCATTAAGCAAAATTCAATTACTCCGATCGGACCATGCTTATTCTGACTGATGGAAGAGCATTAAGCAAGATTTCGACCTTGAAATTGCTCTGGCAAAGAAATTAGTGGAAGACAAGAATAAAAAATGTTGGTCCCAACTTCAAACGGCTAATTCTTGCTTGAAGGCTATAAATACCTTATGTAACTTCATCACTAAGAAGTTTTTTTCAAGTTTTGTGATTGTAATAGCCTCATTGAACAACTTTCTTTCTTTTGCATCAAAATCAACCTTTGTATTCATTGAGTGTTGAGTGTGAGCATTAAACACCATCTTAAGTTTGATTGTGAGCTCGGAAACACTTAGGTTGTGAAAGTTAGCCTGGGAAAACTCTTGTAAGGGTTGTAAGGAAGTGATCTCAAACCATTGTAAGTAGTTTGGTGTGAGCTAGAGAAAACACAAAGTTAGAGTTAGGCTTGTAAAAACTTAAAGCTAGTGGAACCTTAACAAGTTGTTAAGGAAGTGGATGTAGGATTAAGGTAAATCCAAACCACTATAAATATTGTGCTCAATCTTCTACTTAATCTTCTTCTACACTCTACATACTTCATTATTAATCTTTGAATTTTTGAATTGATCATCATTTCTTAAGACCAACCAATTCACCCTCCTCTTCATTGCTATATTGGGACAATAATTTGTTTCCTCCTTTCAA
Organism: Garcia nutans; assembly: GCA_947685225.1. Taxonomy (NCBI): domain Eukaryota; kingdom Viridiplantae; phylum Streptophyta; class Magnoliopsida; order Malpighiales; family Euphorbiaceae; genus Garcia; species Garcia nutans. The sequence goes on along the minus strand of CANTUV010000023.1, from coordinate 16,940,524 downwards.
AATTTTAAAACTTTATTTTCATAAAACAACTCACATTTTAACTTTAGAAGACATTTCTCGTGTCTCTGTCCCATAAAATGTCTTAAAAATAAAAAGGAGTCTCTCATAGACATAGTCAAGCTTGAATTGTCTTGGTTATGTCTCTTATACTTTTTATTGGACATGGCCAAGAAGGATGTGTGTGTATATCACTACTTGCTTTTGGTTTTATTTTCTTGAGGTGGGACATGAACAAATCATCTCATGTCTTGGCTGTGTGGTGTGACATGGACAATGACTTGGGCAAGTCTTCTCCATGTGTCCAGTTCTGTGTCTTTAATGAAAGACATGGCCAAGCTATGTGTTTGTCCTGGCCATGTCATGTGACACGGCTAGGAACATGGCTAAGATTGGTGGGTGTGTCTCATTCTGCCAAAATTTCTAATTCCTTTGATGGGAGACACGGCCAAGATGGTGGGTGTGTCTCATTCTACTAAAATTTTTAATTCCTTTGATGAGAGATACAGCCAAGATGGGAGTTATCCTGGCCATGTCACGTGACATGGTTAGTGACACGGCCAAGATGCTGAGTGTGTTGAGTTATGCCTAAAATCTTTAGTTCTTTGATGAGGGACATTGTAACACCCCGATACCCTATATAAGTACTATGCGTATACCTAGTATACATACAGTAAATATATAAAGTATAAGGATGTCACTTTTCGTTACCTTTTAAAAACCTGTAACAGAGTTCAAACCATAATACATTAATTTAAATAACATTTACAAAATCATTATCTTTATCAAAAACTTCATTTATACATATAAATACTCTCTCGTCAGAAATACATCATAATTAAAGTTTATACATGTATGCATTACCCTCTAGTTGGTCTCGACAAACTTTACTCTTCTTGTGGCATAACAAAAGACTTCATATCTTCCATCTATATACCTACGCGAATAAACACCCGCGCTAAGCCCGAGAGCTTAGTAGTCCAACTATAAAATATAAACATATAGTATAGAAGTATTGACATATAATAATACATCAATTCAATATATAATTAGTTCTTATCATATCTTCTTTTCTTTTTAATTTCATCTTTAATATATCCTAGCTAATTTCAAATATGATGTACATATATACATAATATTATCACCAACCCCAATGCATCACCAATACTCAAAACCAATATATTAATACCCCTACATTATATATACCATACCAATCATTATTGCAATACACAAATTACATATCATACAAATCATAAATCACATTTACAATAAAGACAACCTTTATCATCAACCACAATTCATTTACATATTACACTTAATAACATTATATTATTCACAATTCACCAAGCATAATTCATTATTAATACTCACAATCAATATTTCAATACTTGCAATTCACATTGACAATAAAGACAGACTCGGGCCCAAAACACTAATATGTTATTCAAAGTTCAGAGTTACTGCTTTGGTTCATAGTCACAATCATCACGCCCGTAGGCAATGTATATACATGTATCTCTATCCATGGATAGTGTAACAGACCCAGTCTCTTGGACCATCAACTCAACACATATGAGGAGATCCTCAACCCGGCAAGACTGTTACAAATCATATATCTCATATTCACAATTCTCATAGTGTAACAGACCCAGTCTCTTGGACCATCAACTCAACACATATGAGGAGATCCTCAACCCGGCAAGACTGTTACCTTTCATCATTTCTTAGGCATGCCACCCAAATCCAGAACTCTGAAACTGAATAACATATTAAACAAACAATTCATTTATTATTTCATTATCAATCTCATCATCAATTAGGCCAACATGCCTTATCTCTTTCAATTGAATTATCATAGCCAATCACAATGGCTTCATATCATATCATATCTCAATCCATATGATACATATAGCATCATTGATATCACATTTCAAAGTATATTATTCATATAATACATTGCCATACACAAGATTCACAATGCATATAACATAACATTTTCTCACTTCTCAAAACACATTAACATCATTCATTACTAGAGCATTTATCATAACAAATTGCACATACCTTAAGAATGATCCTCATTTCTTCCTACCTTTCCCATTTCATATTTCATCCTTTATATATATTCTTCATTTACATTCACAATATAATAGCTTATTTAACACTTTCATCCCAATGTGTTAATGTTCAAAGACATATAAGGATATACAATCAAATAGGGTTTATGCTTACCTGGTTAATGATCTTCACATCCTTCACATCATTCAATCATCACCTTAGTCCAATTATGTTAACAATATAATAGATCACTTAACACATTTGCAAACAAATGTGTTAAGCCTCAAATTATGTAATTAAATACAATCATATGTATTGGTACTTACCTCAAGAACTAGTCCCATCAATCTATACATTTCTTTTCTTTCCAAGAATTCTCCACATTTAGGTTAATGCAACCCAATCTCTTCAAAACCTAATCCAAAGGAATATTAGCAAAATGACCATATGAATAGTACATTCTGGTTTAAGACTCCATTTTATCCTTATTTTGAAAAATTGTATAAAATAATCTACTTGACTAAAAATTCTAAAATTTTTACAGAATTTAGTTTTGTATCTTAAAATCATTCCTTTAAAATTTCATATCAAACTGAACACAAAATCTTGGTCAAATAGTTCACCTAACCAGACTGCCCCAATTGCCCTGCATCCTGGCAGCAGTTCTGAACTTTGTGAATTCCATAAATCAAATTCAATCAACGTGGTTCCAATTTATTTTTCTCAAATACTAAACTCACTAAGCAACAACATATCCAAAATTCAATTGGATATGATTTTTCTACATTTTATTAAAAATCCCGAAATATAACTGTCTCAGTTAAGGTACCTGCTGGAACAGGTCTAATAAAAATAATCTTTCTAAACTCATAACCATTCCAAAATCGAATCAACATATTTTTCAGTCATTCTAGACTCATAGAGGCACAACATATCAAAAATTCACTTCAAGAACATTTTTCTATAATTAATTAAAAATCATACAAGTCACAGCCTTTACTAATTGTAAAACAGAAAAAAATTCACTAAACACAACTCTTACTCTTCCATCACCAACACCAACCTAGCTTCTTATCTTTAATTCCATTTCAACACTTTTACACACACCATACACAAACACACTCCATCAACCATCCATATCAACTCACCAATCCCAAACACAATTTCAAAAGAACAAAGGAAAATCAAGAGAAAGAACTTACCTAAGTTGTTGAATTCCACAAATCTTCAATTAAATCCTTTGATTCTCCCTTCAATTTGATGTTAGAATTAAACAAATCTCACTTTGCTCTCTCTTGTCTAAGGAGGAGCCAACCAACGTGGAGAAGAGAAGAAGAAGAAGAAGGAAATGAAGAAAAGACAAAATATCACCTCTTTAAATCTCCACCAAGTGATTCAACAAGAGTAATTACCTAAACACCCTTATACCATTTGTCTTGATTACCATTCATTACATGCCCTTTATAGTAACTTCACACTTAACAAAAATAAATATCTTCTTTCCTTGACTCTTCATTTTGACCAACTTATATGTTATATATATCATCATATACACAACATATACCATTCTCTCTAAACCCTAAATTCTTTCCCAAATCACATATACATAAACATTCTTTTCTCTATTTCTTTTCTCTTGTAATTTAACACATATATTCAATCCAATTATATAACAATAACAACAACATAATCACAACTTCTAGGGCATATATGAGGATATTACAATTCTCTCCCCCTTAAATAATTTCGTCCTCGAAATTATCAGTACCATAACAATTTATTCTTAACAAAATACTATCTTAACTCCCATATGAAGTTAATTATACGCTTAAGTCATTATATCATCAAATCATATAACTCCAACTCTCCTCTTTAGAATCAACCACCTTCTTTAAATTCTATAACTCATCATTCTATATGTTTATACATCTGGTTACTTTCTTAATCAAACATTCAAAAGATCACATTACATTTCCTATTAATATCTTTATACCAGAATCAGATCATCATATAGCACAATAATACTTTGTCAAATCTTTATATTTAATATATTTTGTTATTTCACCTCTGTATAATTACTCTCTTAACTTTAACATTAAAAACCATTGACTTATATCTGAACATTAATTATCCCTTCATTACAATCACTGTCTAAACAGACATTTATCACTCTCAATAGATAACAAAATCCTGATTTTTCATAAATGGAGTTATTTCTTTAGCATGCTTTTCACTTAACTTACATATTAATACATTATCTTTCAACTTATTTTATAGATAACCAATCTTTTTCTCTTCTTATCATGATTAACAATTACTATACTCCACTCATTCATGTCCAATCATACTTTAAAATTTACATCATATACATTATCATGTAAATACCTATTTTCTTAATACAACTATACACATTAAATTTTATTAATGATCCATAATCTTAGCCAAATCCAGATCAATTAATCTATCTGTCACAATATACCCACGTTCCAATCTTGTTCAATTCCAACCAACGATTAAGTAATCTAACTTATCATGAAATTTCACAATTTTCATATAAGTATAAATATAACTTAATTCCATAAGAGCAAACTTATATTCAATTTCTGCTCTCTTTCAATCTATTTTCAGTCAAATCATCATGATAACAAATCACTTCTAATATCTTTTAATATACACATAGTTTATTCTTTATTATCTTAGTATAATTTCCACCAATTCTCATAAAAATGTTATATCATACTTAATATCTATAATTCATTCACTCAAACTTTGAGTTCATTCCCTTAAACCTCAAGTTACATACCATAAACATATTCAGTATAACTTTCATTCATATAATATAATTTCTCCCTTTTACTAACTCTTCACATTTCCTATCATTGGTATATTTATTTTGATTACCTTTTTGTCATATTATCCATAACTCAACACATTTCAAAATTTTTTAAAATTTTTTTTTTCAGAGTTATAACCAAATTCTTAACATAAAAAAAATAAAAAAAAATTAATAATAAGGTACAACTTTAACCATCATAATTTTTAACTATACTTCTCAAACAAAATTGTCAACCTCACCAAATCCGTATTACAATCATTATATCTAAGATCCAAATCCATGGATAACAAATTAACCGATCCAAAATACTGAACAAAACACATGACTTTAAGAGATTAATATTCAAACCTAGAACTTTCAATTCAATACTGTTCTTTTATAATTCTATTCTCAATCTTAACATTTTTAGTATAACAGAAGTTAACACATTCCAACTTCGTTTCAACCAATTTGTATTCGCTTATATGATCCTTATCAACTTAACTCATGCTTTAAAAATATTACTATATACATATTCAATCATATACAGTTCTTATACAATTTCTATTCATCACTTCATTTCTAATCCATCTACAATCTCTTATAATATAATTACATAGAACTTTTCATATGTGAATACTTTGAAACTCTAAATATAATATAATCATCAAGTTCAATACTCATTATAACAATTTCCACTGTCCAATATTACTCAAGTTCTTTCCATTCTCACTTCCATCACATAATCCATCTAGCTTTATACAGTTCAAGACCTAATCTCTCTTAGGTCCACTAATACATATAACATTGTTTTTCCATATCACTAATTCTATAATTATACCACATATATCTTCATAAGCCATCCTCATAATGTGATTCACAAATGTGTTTATATATCATAATTTCATTCATATTGGAAAACTCAATTCACATATCATATACATGTATACACTTAATTATATGCTCTTATAGTATTTTCCTTTTTCATACATTCAATACAAATTTAGTGTTTATCATTTTCTTTTAAACACTATCCTTCTCATTCTTCCAATATGATATAAAGTATTTATTCACACTACAAACATATATATTCCGACTATAGTAACACTTCATATTCATCTCAGTCACATTCCCAATGTGACATCTCTTTCACTTTCGTCTTTAAAAATATTTAGTACACTCCCATATTCATTCTTACCCTGTTCAGTAAAATGACTTAAAATAACTCATTTCTATTTACTTATCCACTTCCTTGATTATTTCAAAACAAATTCTCATACTATCAATCACATTACTCAATTCATAATACTTCCATATGCAATACTAGTCATTTCACTTAGCTCATGCATTGCATATACAGTTAACTATCAATATCCCAATAATCTTTATCAAATTCCACTAAAACTTTAACTTCTCAATTTACTACTTCGTTTAAGCTTCAATTTGCCAAACTCATCTTTTCTATCATCACTTTAAAAACATCTTACAAATATATATCACAAAGCAATATTAAAACATATAATTTCCACAATCATAAAGCTCACTTCAAAAATCTCAAATATCAAATATTATCACCATTACCATGAGCTTTCACAATATCCAAGCATCTCACAATTCTAACATTGAATTTACTATGCTCGCATTATAGTAACAATACTAAGTTATATTCTTACTTAACCACTATCATCTCTTTTTCCTTTAAACACAACCTTAACTGTATACACATCCCAACTTTACATAATCACACTTTGTCTCTACTAAACAACTCATTCAACATTCCACCATACTCTCCTCATTTAAATAACATAACTTTCAATTTTAACAATTCGATATCATTTTCGCTGTCTAGTAAATTCAACATTAGCAAAACCAACATAAACTTTATTATAAAGAGGTTCAAAGTATAGAAGAAAAAGTACATACTCTTATCTTGATTTGATTTTCAACTCATTTTCAAATTTATTCTCCTTTTCATTTCTTTATGTTTCAATTCATATTATGTCCTACATAATATTGCTCATAAACATCAACATTACATTCCATGTTGCACACAACATGACATTTTCATATGCATCATCAATATACATATATCATATTACATTTCACAATTAGTTTCTCATAATCAATTAGGCACTATGCCTCAATTATAATTCATTTCCAACATCATTGTCAACAATCATAATTTCTCATCACATCAAAATAGTATACACATATATCATCAACTATATTGAACATCTCATATAACACAAATATTCTATAATTCATATAATGCCACATCCGAGACCAACCTAGGTGTCAATGCATATGCATGTATTACAAATTTCATTTCAAAACTTTTCCTTTTTACTTTTATTTAAACTTTTCAAAAAAAAATTTTTTTTCTCACTTAGGCCGAGAATCTCGAACCTAAGCTCTGATACCAAAATAATTGTAACACCCCGATACCCTATATAAGTACTATGCGTATACCTAGTATACATACAGTAAATATATAAAGTATAAGGATGTCACTTTTCGTTACCTTTTAAAAACCTGTAACAGAGTTCAAACCATAATACATTAATTTAAATAACATTTACAAAATCATTATCTTTATCAAAAACTTCATTTATACATATAAATACTCTCTCGTCAGAAATACATCATAATTAAAGTTTATACATGTATGCATTACCCTCTAGTTGGTCTCGACAAACTTTACTCTTCTTGTGGCATAACAAAAGACTTCATATCTTCCATCTATATACCTGCGCGAATAAACACCCGCGCTAAGCCCGAGAGCTTAGTAGTCCAACTATAAAATATAAACATATAGTATAGAAGTATTGACATATAATAATACATCAATTCAATATATAATTAGTTCTTATCATATCTTCTTTTCTTTTTAATTTCATCTTTAATATATCCTAGCTAATTTCAAATATGATGTACATATATACATAATATTATCACCAACCCCAATGCATCACCAATACTCAAAACCAATATATTAATACCCCTACATTATATATACCATACCAATCATTATTGCAATACACAAATTACATATCATACAAATCATAAATCACATTTACAATAAAGACAACCTTTATCATCAACCACAATTCATTTACATATTACACTTAATAACATTATATTATTCACAATTCACCAAGCATAATTCATTATTAATACTCACAATCAATATTTCAATACTTGCAATTCACATTGACAATAAAGACAGACTCGGGCCCAAAACACTAATATGTTATTCAAAGTTCAGAGTTACTGCTTTGGTTCATAGTCACAATCATCACGCCCGTAGGCAATGTATATACATGTATCTCTATCCATGGATAGTGTAACAGACCCAGTCTCTTGGACCATCAACTCAACACATATGAGGAGATCCTCAACCCGGCAAGACTGTTACAAATCATATATCTCATATTCACAATTCTCATAGTGTAACAGACCCAGTCTCTTGGACCATCAACTCAACACATATGAGGAGATCCTCAACCCGGCAAGACTGTTACCTTTCATCATTTCTTAGGCATGCCACCCAAATCCAGAACTCTGAAACTGAATAACATATTAAACAAACAATTCATTTATTATTTCATTATCAATCTCATCATCAATTAGGCCAACATGCCTTATCTCTTTCAATTGAATTATCATAGCCAATCACAATGGCTTCATATCATATCATATCTCAATCCATATGATACATATAGCATCATTGATATCACATTTCAAAGTATATTATTCATATAATACATTGCCATACACAAGATTCACAATGCATATAACATAACATTTTCTCACTTCTCAAAACACATTAACATCATTCATTACTAGAGCATTTATCATAACAAATTGCACATACCTTAAGAATGATCCTCATTTCTTCCTACCTTTCCCATTTCATATTTCATCCTTTATATATATTCTTCATTTACATTCACAATATAATAGCTTATTTAACACTTTCATCCCAATGTGTTAATGTTCAAAGACATATAAGGATATACAATCAAATAGGGTTTATGCTTACCTGGTTAATGATCTTCACATCCTTCACATCATTCAATCATCACCTTAGTCCAATTATGTTAACAATATAATAGATCACTTAACACATTTGCAAACAAATGTGTTAAGCCTCAAATTATGTAATTAAATACAATCATATGTATTGGTACTTACCTCAAGAACTAGTCCCATCAATCTATACATTTCTTTTCTTTCCAAGAATTCTCCACATTTAGGTTAATGCAACCCAATCTCTTCAAAACCTAATCCAAAGGAATATTAGCAAAATGACCATATGAATAGTACATTCTGGTTTAAGACTCCATTTTATCCTTATTTTGAAAAATTGTATAAAATAATCTACTTGACTAAAAATTCTAAAATTTTGCAGAATTTAGTTTTGTATCTTAAAATCATTCCTTTAAAATTTCAGATCAAACTGAACACAAAATCTTGGTCAAATAGTTCACCTAACCAGACTGCCCCAATTGCCCTGCATCCTGGCAGCAGTTCTGAACTTTGTGAATTCCATAAATCAAATTCAATCAACGTGGTTCCAATTTATTTTTCTCAAATACTAAACTCACTAAGAAACAACATATCCAAAATTCAATTGGATATGATTTTTCTACATTTTATTAAAAATCCCGAAATATAGCTGTCTCAGTTAAGGTACCTGCTGGAACAGGTCTAATAAAAATAATCTTTCTAAACTCATAACCATTCCAAAATCGAATCAACATATTTTTCAGTCATTCTAGACTCATAGAGGCACAACATATCAAAAATTCACTTCAAGAACATTTTTCTATAATTAATTAAAAATCATACAAGTCATAGCCTTTACTAATTGTAAAACAGAAAAAAATTCACTAAACACAACTCTTACTCTTCCATCACCAACACCAACCTAGCTTCTTATCTTTAATTCCATTTCAACACTTTTACACACACCATACACAAACACACTCCATCAACCATCCATATCAACTCACCAATCCCAAACACAATTTCAAAAGAACAAAGGAAAATCAAGAGAAAGAACTTACCTAAGTTGTTGAATTCCACAAATCTTCAATTAAATCCTTTGATTCTCCCTTCAATTTGATGTTAGAATTAAACAAATCTCACTTTGCTCTCTCTTGTCTAAGGAGGAGCCAACCAACGTGGAGAAGAGAAGAAGAAGAAGAAGGAAATGAAGAAAAGACAAAATATCACCTCTTTAAATCTCCACCAAGTGATTCAACAAGAGTAATTACCTAAACACCCTTATACCATTTGTCTTGATTACCATTCATTACATGCCCTTTATAGTAACTTCACACTTAACAAAAATAAATATCTTCTTTCCTTGAATCTTCATTTTGACCAACTTATATGTTATATATATCATCATATACACAACATATACCATTCTCTCTAAACCCTAAATTCTTTCCCAAATCACATATACATAAACATTCTTTTCTCTATTTCTTTTCTCTTGTAATTTAACACATATATTCAATCCAATTATATAACAACAACAACAACATAATCACAACTTCTAGGGCATATATGAGGATATTACAGACATGGCCAGGCTTGGTGTTATCTTTGCTGTGTTCAATACTATTTCTTCTAATTTATGCTTAACAAATGAATTTTTGTCACTTATCTCCATTTTTCAATTGTTCATCCCTCAACCTAGAACACACAACCTTCATCCACACTTAAACAAATATTTAGAAAAAATGACTAAACCGCCAATAAAATTTCCCTAAGAATACATATACAATTGATCGCAATAGTTACGAGGAACCAAAATGTCTACTTGCATGGAAGTTTCTTAACACATGTTGAAAAAGAAAGAACAAGTGAATGACAATGCTTAAACCAATTTCACTATAAAAGACTGACTAAAGGAAAGGCCCAAATCCTTCTTTCCCCAAAAATGTGTATTACATTTACTAAGCAAAAACAAATTAATCAAGAGAAACAATCAACCAATTTAATGTTGGCCAATGAAACTTTAACTTGGGTGAAGAAGAAAAATCAAAGAAAGGTAAGCATAATAGTTATGTAAATTCTTATGATATAAACTAAAAATATGGTTTAATCTTTCACTTATATGTATAATTAGAGGAAATATCAAGTTATAGCTTCAAAATTGAGGAATCAAGAAACTAAGGACGTGGATATTTAATTAATGAGGTGAGTGTTCCAAACATTTCAAAAGTTTTAGAAACATAAAATTTATTATAAATTTACTTGTAAATATAGTTAATCAATTAGATTTAATTGATAATTAATTGAGAAAGAAGTTAGAATAAAGAATTGATTGGAAAAATAAAGTTAAGCTATGAGATGTATATGCATCATACAAGCTGAAAGTTTTTGTTTTTGCTATGGGAAGCAATTTGGTAGAATTTTTAGAATAATCTAAAGAAATTCAATGTAATAGCCTTATACCCCATATATGTACAATACATATACCCCATATATTTAAGGTATATATATAGAATATAAAAGTTTTAACACAACTGATTATGAAAAATCTCTTATTCTCAATTAATAAAATAATTACACTTTTAGAAAATTAATTCATTAAGGAAATACATTTATACTTAGCATTTCAGGAAAAATCTATATAAGAAAATCCCTGGAAAAAGTTCACCAGAGTTTTGTTTGTAATTCTAATAAATCCCGATTTATCAAATACCCATCCTCCATGAGAAAATCTCAATCCCAAAATAATCCACATTTACTCAAACACCAACAACCCTTCATTTGTCTTAAACAATTTACCCTGTTGTCCCAAGATGGCAACCAAGAGGGGGGGGGGGTGAATTGGTTTCCTCACGAAATGATGGCAAATTAAAAAACTCAACAAACACAAATGCGGAATAGAAAGTTGGTTGAGTAATGAAAGAAAGAAAGAACACACAAGATTTATAGTGGTTCGGATTTACCTCAATCCTACATCCACTTCCTTAACAACTTGTTAAGGTTCCACTATTCTTTGAAGTTTTTGCAAGCTCACTTCCAACTTTGGTGTTTTCACAAGTTCACACCTAACTTCACAAGTGTTTTTCTAAGGCTCACACTTACAACCCAATCAAGAGTTTTACAAGGCTCACTCTCACAACCCAAGTGTTTCCCAAGCTTACACTCAAACTTATACAATGGTGTTTTCAATGATCACACCTAACATTCATTACAATTTAATTGTAAGTTTAAGTAAAAGAAAATTTGTTGCTTGGCTATGAAAATCTGATTTCTTGATTGTTCTTTTCACTTCACACTTTTTGTTTTCTCATAGAGACATTGTATTTATAGCCAATGTGGTCTTACTAGCCATTATTGAAGTTTTGAATAAAGTCTTGGCAGAATAGACCTTCTTTACTTAAACTGTCCGAAGCACTTCGCGGTCGCCCTTCATGCAAGGATGGTCGCGCTCATGCTTCTCGCGGTCGTCCTTTAACAAGGGACGGTCGCTGCTTTTGAAAAAGCTACAACGGTCGAATTTTAGTGCTCTGCAGCTGGAATCTTGTCCATGCTATGTTTGTCGGACCGTTTCTTGCCCATGCTTTGTTTGTCGGGACGGTCGCGCCAAGCAGAGGTGCGGTCGCCCTTTTTGAATCTTCAAGTGGGTTTACAACGGTCATATTACGTGTCATTCTCTGACAGAGCAAAACTGAATGTCCGCCATAATTTGAATCTCGTGGTCGCCCTATGCAGAATCTCGCGATCGAACTCACAGTTTCGCGTCGAACTTCTGGACGCACCTGTGGACGCGAACACTACTGTCTCTTTGAGCAATTTCTTCTTGAATTGTTGGGCGGTCGCGATTCTGAATGGGCGGTCGCTAAATTGATTAGCGAGGTCGAATCATTCACCGTTCTTGTCACCGCGAACCTTACTGTGATTGTAATGATTTAAGTTCCTTGAGTAGCGGTCGGGCAAGTATTTTGGACGGCCGCCATTCTTGAGGCGCGGTCGCGACTGAGGTCAAACTTCTGACCGCGAAACCTACTGTGATAAGGTTTCATTCTGTAATTGCATGTAGCGGTCGTATTCTGGTCTGGTGCGACCGCTAGAATTGTTCTGTCTTGCTTTACTTAAGGCAACCTAATCCTGCAACAAGATTCTTAAACACAAGTTAAATAGATCATCCATTTGAGTTGTCAAGGATCAAAATAGAGATCTTTTGTCTAACAATCTCCCCCATTTTGACTTTGGCAATTCAAATGGAATGATGAAAAAATAATAAGTCTAAAATGCTCCCCCTTGATTTATGCATAAGTCATGATTAAGAGCATTGTGATAATCTTGGTGCATTAGGTTATGTATAAACAGTTTAAACAATTCATTGTACTATTTTCTCCCCCATTGTTTCTCCCCTATTATGTTTACTGAGTTTCATTCCATTATGTTGTTATTTTCTCCCCCATTGTCATAGGCAAAATAAATCAAATGTTTAAACAAATGTAAGGATCAAAACAACAACAAATAAGGAAAAACAAATAACATTTGAAACAAACATGTTTATTAAGGATAGAGAAAAGTACAAAGGCAGAAAATAAAGCAATAATCATATGAAAATGCAAACAATAGAGACAAAAAGTTTTAAGCTATTCAGAGTCATCATCTACATCTAGTTCTTCTTCAACTAAAGGAGCTTTTCCTTTATCTTTAGGAGCAACAGAGGCAGAGCTAGTGCTGATGGACTCTTCTTCTTCAGGAATGCTTTGGGTATGATCACTTATATCCCAATCTTCAAGGTTGCACTGAGGCAAGTCCAATTTTCCTTGCATGTCATAGAGATCATGGTGCATATGAGATATAAGGTCAATTCTCTTGTTCAAGTGATGAAATCTCTTGGAGACACTTTTCTTGAACTTGGAGAATTTCCTGGAAAGAGTTTTGATAGCTTGGAGGATGAGTTGAGTGGAGGATGAAGTAGTTTCTTGAGCAACTTTTGATGAAGTTGCTTTTGGAGGTAATTCCACAGCAACTTCAACTGAATCTCCTTCTTCCTCAATTGTATATCTTGGCCTCTTCTTTTGTTTATCCATTACTCCTTTCTTGCCAAAGTAGTATACATATGATCCTTCAATTTTCCTAACACATCCAGCATGCTCTAAGTAATCTATTGTGATAGCACTGGAAGCTAGAGTGAAAGGGTTTCTCAAGGTAGCTAAGTTCAAATCATTCAGAAGGTTTAGGTGCCTAGCTATTTGAGTAACTTGAGAGGATAGGAAGAATGTACCAGTTCTTGTAACAGCATGATGAAAGAAGGTGTCTATCAAGAACTTGGTGGAGTTTATTTTGATGTTATGGGTGAAAGCATACATAAAGATGAGGTCTCTTTTGGTGACTTTCTCATTTCCATCTGCTCTTTGGTGGATGGTATAAGTGATAATCCTATGGAGCATCCAGTGGGTGAGAGTTTTGATATGTCTGGCTTTGGATTCTTTTTCAAAGGAAGTTTCAATGGAAATTTCTTGCCAGAAATCAGAAAGGGTTCGGTTGGAGAACATTTGGTCATTGTAAGAGGTTATACCTTCAGAAGGGAAGTTCCAAATGCTACCAAAATCTTCTAGAGATAGGGCTTGGTATTGATCAAAGAGCTTAAATCTAACTCCATACCACCCTAGTGCAGAATTTGCACTCTTTTCTATTTGAAGAGACATCAGAAATTCTTTGCTAAGACTAGAGTAGCCTACCTCTTCTGGAAAGACAAATTTTCTCCATCCAAGGACATCCAACAATCTCTCAATTTCATCCTTGATGCCTAATGCAGAAAGCATTCCACCAAAAGGTGATTTGGTGCCTTCAACCTTCTTTTTCTTAAGCATAGCATACCTAATGTCTTCCTCAGAGGTTTGGTGGTGAGGTTTGTGAATTTTCTCACCTCTTTTGGATTGAGGAGGAGATGGAGGTTCAACAACAGGTTCTCTAATGGTGATTCCTGGAACTCTCTTGGCTTGACCCTTAATTTTGGAGGTGGTTTTTCTTTTGGGAGCCATTGAAACAGAAAGAACAGAAGAGAGCAGGAAAACAGAGGTTCAATTGAATGACAGATGATGAGGAGAAGATTTTAGGGTTTCAGAATGTTTTTAGAAGCAAAATATCAAAGAAAATTATTTATTATGCTCTTAAATAGATGAAATAACGAAAATAGCCGTTTATGACTGTTGAAAGTCAAGATTTGCGACCTGTCACACAGCCAACGGTTATAAATTTTCGAGCAGAGTGTACAGGGTGCGGTCGCACATTGAACAAGGTGCGATCGCGAAATGAGGTCTAGCGACCATTTTCAAGATAAGTACGCTCGCGAGAGAAGAAATTGTCTGTAACGGTCGAAACTATTCAAATTGGTGCGGCCGCGCACAAAATTTTCTCGACCGCGCACAGAGTCATTAGTTTGAATGAAACTGTCAGACAAGATAGCGATCGCGAAAGGACTCTGGAGCGACCGCTAAAGACTTAAAAATTGAAAGATTCATGGAAAGATAGAAAATATTTCTAGAGTGTTAAGAACCATTAAATTCATGCACATAGAAACTTCATTGATAGGCAATTAATTCAAAGTATTTCCATCAATCATTCCTAAATTAAGTTTAATAAAATTAAGTCTATCTTCATTCAATGGTTTTGTAAAGACATCCGCAAGTTGATTTTGTGTTTCAATAAATTCTAGAATTATGTTCTGATTTTGCACATTTTCCCTCAAAAAATGATGTCTAATATCTATATGCTTGGATCTAGAATGTTGTATAGGATTCTTAGACAAATTGATAGCACTAGTGTTGTCACATTTAATGGAAATATTGTTAAAAACTTTACCATAGTCAAGCAATTGTTGTTTCATCCATAATACTTGTGTGCAACAAAAACAAGCTGCAACATATTCAGCTTCCGTTGTGGATAAAGCAACTGATGCTTGTTTCTTACTATGCCAAGAAACTAAACAATTACCAAGAAAGTGACATGCTCCTGTTGTGCTTTTTCTATCTAAGATACTACCTGCATAATCTGCATCTGAAAATCCTATAATATGAAATGATGTGTTCTTTGGATACCAAAGTCCTAATTGCATTGTACCACTTAAATATTTCAAGATTCTTTTAGTGGCATTCAAGTGTGATTCTTTAGGACAGGTTTGAAATCTAGCACATAGACATACACTGTACATTATATCAGGCCTAGATGCGGTTAAGTAAAGTAGTGATCCGATGATACCTCGATATTTCTTCTCATCTACTGCTTTACCATTGTCATCTTTACCTAATTTCAAGGATGTGCTCATGGGAGTTTTGCTAGTTTTGCAGCCATCCATTCCAAATTTCTTCATGAGTTCTCTTGTATATTTGGATTGGTTGATGAAGATCCCATCTTTACATTGCTTGACTTGCAATCCAAGGAAGAACTTGAGTTCACCCATCATGCTCATTTCAAATTCCCTGGTCATACAAGAAGCAAATTCTTTGCACAAGGCTTCATCAGTAGCTCCAAATATTATGTCATCCACATAAATTTGTACAATCAAAATGTTATGCTTATCCTTTTTAACAAAGAGAGTTGTGTCTACTTTTCCTTTTGCAAAACCATTTTCAAGCAAATATGCACTAAGTTTATCATACCATGCTCTAGGTGCTTGTTTCAATCCATATAAAGCTTTGGTAAGTTTGAAAACATGATCATGAAATTTGTAGTTTTCAAATCCAGGAGGTTGTTCAACATAAACTTCTTCATTTATGAGTCCGTTTAGAAATGCACTTTTAACATCCATTTGATAAAGCTTAAAATTCATATGACATGCAAAAGCAAGTAATATTCTAATAGCTTCTAATCTGGCTACAGGGGCAAAGGTTTCATCATAATCAATACCTTCTTCTTGATTATAACCTTTGGCTACCAATCTTGCTTTATTTCTAATAATGTGACCATTTTCATCAAGCTTATTCCTATAAACCCATTTGCATCCTATTATAGAATGATCTTTAGGTCTAGGAGTAAGTTGCCAAACATTATTTCTTTCAAATTGATTAAGTTCATCTTGCATTGCAGTTATCCAATTTTCATCATTTAAAGCTTCCTCAACAGTTTTTTGTTCAATTTGAGAAACAAAAGCAAAATTAACATCAACATGATTAATTTTAGATCTAGTGATTACTCCCTTAGATGTTTCTCCAATGATGAGTTCCTTTGGATGATCTTTCTTGTATTGCCAATCCTTAGGTAGATCCTGAGTCTTTTCTTCAAGTTGATTGATCTTTGGAGCATCAATAGATTCAAGAGGTTCAAGATTATCTGCAGGGTCATTAAAAGTAATACCTTTCTTTTGATCAAGTTTAGATGATTCATCAAATACAACATGCATTGATTCTTCTATTAGTAGAGTTTTCATGTTAAATACTCTATATGCTTTGCTATATGATGAATATCCTAAGAATATGCCTTCATCTGATTTGGATGAAATTTTTCCAAGATTATCCTTGGTATTCAATATGAAGCATTTGCATCCGAATACTCTAAAATATCCAATTCTGGGTATTCTTCCATTCCATAGCTCATAAGAAGTTTTATTAGTTAAATGCCTTTTGTAAACACGATTTGCAATGTAGCAAGCTGTATTAACGGCTTCTGCCCAAAAATAAGATGGTAAATCATATTCATTGAGCATTGTTCTAGCCATTTCAATTAAAGTTCTATTTTTCCTTTCAACTACACCATTTTGCTGTGGAGTTCTAGGAGCAGAAAAATTATGTGAAATGCCAAGTTCATTGCAAAAGGTTTCAAAATTTTTATTTTCAAATTCTTTACCATGATCACTTCTAATAGATGTGATCACATATCCTTTTTCATTTTGAACTCTTTTTGCAAATGTTTTGAAGCAATTAAAGACTTCATTCTTTTGAGCTAAGAAATTAACCCATGTGAATCTAGAGTAATCATCAACAAGAACAAATGCATATGATTTGCCTCCTAAGCTTGTAACTCTATTTGGTCCAAACAAGTCTAAATGAATGAGCTCTAAAGGTCTAGAGGTACTTATAATACTCTTTGATTTAAATGAGCTTTTATGTTGCTTACCATGTTGACAAGGTTCACAAATTCTATCTTTATCATATTTTATCTTAGGTAAGCCATCAACTAAGTTCTCATTATAAATATATTTCAATTGATCCATACCAGCATGTCCTAGTCTTCTATGCCATAACCATGCATCATTATTAGTGGACATTAAACATGTATGATTTGAATGTATGCTGACATTGTAAGTGTTGTTTGTTCTAGTACCTTTAAATATGATAACATTATTTGAGTTTGTGATTTTGCATTCCTTGGAATCAAACTCGACAAAGTATGCTTTATCACAAAGTTGACTAACACTTAGCAAGTTATGTTTCAAACCATCAACAAGCCATACATCTTCAATTAAATCCTTACCAATAGAACCAATGGAGCCAACACCAAGAATTTTACCTTTAGCATTGTTTCCAAAAGTTACGTTACCTCCATGTTTGTAGGTAATACTTGTAAAGAGCTTTGCATTTCCAGTCATATGCCTTGAGCATCCACTATCCACAAGCCATGTGCTTTCATTGGTAGTAGATTTTAGGCATACCTGCAAAACAATTGTGATCATCTTCTTTTAGGTACCCACTTGAAGTTGGGTCCTTGATGGTTAGTAGAAAAAGTGCCTTCTAACTTGAGATGTGCCTTTCTTATATAACAAGAAAAATTTTTGTGTCCAAATTTCATGCAATATGTGCATTGCCATGGTATTCTATTCTTCTGCATTTTTCTTTTTGCATTATACATACAACTACAAGTATGTGATTTCTTTTGTGCAAATTTAGTGAACAACAATGCATAATTATTTTTGGCTTTATCTCCTAGTGAACCATAACTAGTTCTTTTAGACTTGGTGCAAGCATCTTTGATATGAACATCAGAAATTTTAGTTGTAGATGCTTTCACAAATGTTGGTTTGCTAGGTGCAATGTTGGTTGAGCCATTGAATCCTAATCCATATTTCAAGGAAGGTGATCTTTGATTATTAATTAATGTGTTCAATGCTTCCTTTCCTTTATGAAATCTGGAAATTGATTCTTTTAGTTCTTTTAGTTCATGCTTCAATGTCTCATTCTCTTTAATCACTTTTTCTAAGTCATGTGAGCTTTTCTTTAATTCTCCTATTGTGTTCATCAAGTGTTCATTTGAGGTTTTCAATTCTAAGGTAGAATTCTTTAAGCATATATAATCATTTTCTAACTTAGAGTTTTTCTCTTTGTAAAGCATCATTTTAGAATAATATTTTTCTATTTTAAAATTCATGTGCTCAATCAAATCACTATCATCTATATCATTTATATCATCATGTGCTACAAGATCAAAGGATTGAGTACTTACCTCATTGGAGTCATCTTCAATAGCCATGAGACATAGATTTGCAATTCCTTCTTCTTCTTCTTCCTCACTTGAAGAACAGTCATCCCATGTGGCTTTGAGAGACTTTTTCTTTTCTTTATCCCATTTCCTTTTGTTCTTTAATTTGTAGCAATCCGATTTGATGTGACCAGTTTTTCCACATTCATAGCACTTTACCTCATTTTTCTTTTCTTTATCTTTGAAGGAGAATTTAGGAGGTGTACCTTTGTTTGCTTGTAATCTTTTCTTTCTTTTCCATTCATTGATTCTTTTTGAGAACATTGCCATTTCATCTTCATCATCAGTACCTTCATTGCTTGAGCTCTCAGCTTCTTTGATTGCTTTGAGTGCAATTGGTTTTCTCTTTTCTTTCTCACCTTGATCTTCTTCTTTTTCACTGTGCAGCTCAAAAGTGAGTAATTTACCAACTAGCTCGTCGGTTCTTAATGTGCTGAGATCATGAGCTTCTTCTATGGATGATACTTTGGATTCAAAGTTCTTTCTAGCTCTTAGGGCTCTCAAGATTTTACTGTTTACATCACCTTGATCATATACCTTGCCATACTTCTTTAGTTCATTGACAATAGCAAGCAAGCGATTTGTCATGTCGGTGACGTTTTCATTTGGTTTCATCTTGAATAGCTCATACTCATGAACATGCATTTGTTTTTTGGTGAATCTTACTTGAGTCGTACCTTCATGGTAGTTTTCAAGTGTTTTCCAAATGCAATGTGCACAAGTTAAATGTTGAACTCTTCCACCTTCTTCTCTTGAAATGGAGTTCATCAAGATGGAAGCAGCTCTATTGTTCTTGAATCGATCTCTGATATTGCTAGTTGACCATTGAGCTTTGGGAAGAGGAACTTGAATACCGTCAACTTCATGAGTAGGAGATTTCCACTCACTTTCCACGAAATCCCATAGTTCAATCCCTTCACTATCTAGAAACAAGTACATTTTGTGTTTCCAGTATGAGTAATCAGTTCCATCAAAATAGGGTCTAAGAATAGAGTTAAGATTTCCATGAGAGCTTGATGAAGAAGAAGTTGCCATAGTGGATCAGATTTCACAATTAAGTTTAAGAAATCTCAGGGCTCTGATACCAATTGTTGTCCCAAGATGGCAACCAAGAGGGGGGGGGGTGAATTGGTTTCCTCACGAAATGATGGCAAATTAAAAAACTCAACAAACACAAATGCGGAATAGAAAGTTGGTTGAGTAATGAAAGAAAGAAAGAACACACAAGATTTATAGTGGTTCGGATTTACCTCAATCCTACATCCACTTCCTTAACAACTTGTTAAGGTTCCACTATTCTTTGAAGTTTTTGCAAGCTCACTTCCAACTTTGGTGTTTTCACAAGTTCACACCTAACTTCACAAGTGTTTTTCTAAGGCTCACACTTACAACCCAATCAAGAGTTTTACAAGGCTCACTCTCACAACCCAAGTGTTTCCCAAGCTTACACTCAAACTTATACAATGGTGTTTTCAATTATCACACCTAACATTCATTACAATTTAATTGTAAGTTTAAGTAAAAGAAAATTTGTTGCTTGGCTATGAAAATCTGATTTCTTGATTGTTCTTTTCACTTCACACTTTTTGTTTTCTCATAGAGACATTGTATTTATAGCCAATGTGGTCTTACTAGCCGTTATTGAAGTTTTGAATAAAGTCTTGGCAGAATAGACCTTCTTTACTTAAACTGTCCGAAGCACTTCGCGGTCGCCCTTCATGCAAGGATGGTCGCGCTCATGCTTCTCGCGGTCGTCCTTTAACAAGGGACGGTCGCTGCTTTTGAAAAAGCTACAACGGTCGAATTTTAGTGCTCTGCAGCTGGAATCTTGTCCATGCTATGTTTGTCGGACCGTTTCTTGCCCATGCTTTGTTTGTCGGGACGGTCGCGCCAAGCAGAGGTGCGGTCGCCCTTTTTGAATCTTCAAGTGGGTTTACAACGGTCATATTACGTGTCATTCTCTGACAGAGCAAAACTGAATGTCCGCCATAATTTGAATCTCGCGGCCGCCCTATGCAGAATCTCGCGATCGAACTCACAGTTTCGCGTCGAACTTCTGGACGCACCTGTGGACGCGAACACTACTGTCTCTTTGAGCAATTTCTTCTTGAATTGTTGGGCGGTCGCGATTCTGAATGGGCGGTCGCTAAATTGATTAGCGAGGTCGAATCATTCACCGTTCTTGTCACCGCGAACCTTACTGTGATTGTAATGATTTAAGTTCCTTGAGTAGCGGTCGGGCAAGTATTTTGGACGGCCGCCATTCTTGAGGCGCGGTCGCGACTGAGGTCGAACTTCTGACCGCGAAACCTACTGTGATAAGGTTTCATTCTGTAATTGCATGTAGCGGTCGTATTCTGGTCTGGTGCGACCGCTAGAATTGTTCTGTCTTGCTTTACTTAAGGCAACCTAATCCTGCAACAAGATTCTTAAACACAAGTTAAATAGATCATCCATTTGAGTTGTCAAGGATCAAAATAGAGATCTTTTGTCTAACATACCCAAACTCAAAATTTTATAAATGTACATATTCAATAAACACAGTTAATATTCACAAAACCTATCCAAACATTACTTATACAAACTTTATATAGTGTGTACAAACCCAAAATGCATATTACAAAACATAAGTATACATGAATGCAATTGGCATAGTTGGTCTTATGGCACCCCCTGATCTCCAGATATCACCCATAAGCACGAACCCTTTGATTAACAATCCTGTCACCTGCGTAATGCATACAACCGTGCTAAGCAATACAACTTAGTGGTACATATTCCAACAATAAGTTATATACATTTAAAAACTTATCCTCGTAATGTAATTTGCAAAATCAAGATAATTATCATTTGTTCTACAATTCATTCATCATATATAAATATTCAATCTCACTAACACACACACATACACACACTTTAGGCCCAATATCCATATACAATTTCCAAGTGCAATTATCAGAACATTATTCACTAGACCTAGCTCAACTCGGGTTTGTTATCACTCTCATTCTCATGATCTAACTCTGTTTAGGTTATGACCTAGCTCCGCTCAGGTCTGTTAATACATACATAATCAATCTCAATAGTACTGGATAAGTAATTGTATAGGTTACAAACACACAACAACTTATTTTCTTTTCACATTCTCATCTCATTATGATATTACCCAAGTGATCAATCTTATCATGGTCATATTATTCATATCTTTTCAATTTTTATCATTTTCATTTCCTTTTTCAAATTTTCTATATTTTCACATCCTGTAATTATTACCCAAAATTTTCAAGTGATCACCACTTTTCATGATCACTTTACATTTGACCATGTTTTAGTTATTTTTCACATATTCATCACCATTTCACTATCACGTTACATAGTCATGAGTCACACTTATAATGTGACTCATTCCACACACATTTGTCACATCTTTCAACATGCCCAATATAGATATTTTACTACATAAAGGTTTCTTTCATAATTTTTACAACTTCTTTCTCATTTCTTATCAAACTATTAATTTCTCATATTTTTCAATTATTTTTAGCTTGTTTCACATTTGATAAAAATCACAAGTTTTTAGGATAAGTATTAATCTTATTCCTTTTTCCAAGCCAAACCCTAAACTTCAACACCTTTATCATTTTGGCCTGCACACATATAATCTAACAGCAAGCAACATTTTTCATTTAAAGTCCTTTACATACTCATTATGTATCAAATTACCATTATTTCTACAATTTTCATCAAAATCCATTAAAACCCTAAATTCCCAACTTATTACTCTATCCAAACTTCAACTAACCTAGCTCATTTCAACCATTTAATCCCAAAATCACTACTTACATACCAAAATAACAATAAAACCACTCATTTCTATAATTATCTCAACCTCCATGTAGAACCCTAATTTAACATTACATATCGATAAGCCCTAACTTTAACCAAACTCATCCATATTCAATTTGCAACCATAAAATCACCATTTATATATATTTAAAAAATACCAAATTAATTCATAACAAGAACTATGAACATTTATATTAAAACCCTCATTTACACATATTAATCCATAACTCTAAATTAACTAATTATGCCCGATTCAACTAATTAATCAGTAAATCGCCATTTAATCATCATTTTAACTTCATTTCTATCAACTTTAGCAATTAAAACATAATTTCTTTCTCCAGCTATATCAAACATATTCATGCGTATTCAAAATCACAAGCTTTAAGAAAAATACTTACTTGATTCTTGATTTTTCTTCAAAATATCCTTAAAATACTTGAATTTTCTATATAATTTAGAGTATAATGATGAACTAATCTCTTTCTCTCTCTCTCTCTTGCTACCTATGAATTTCGACCATGGATGGGAGGAAGAAGAAAGAAGACTTTCTTTTTATGTTTTCCTAATTTACAATCCATAAATATTAACTTATTTAATTATTTTCACCTTTTTAAAATTTTATTTTATTTATTATATTCCTAGCACCACATTTACATCTCATATATATGTTAAGTATATTTCATGTATATGTATATGTCATATATATTTTACTTTTATGTTATGTATATTTTTACTTACATGTATATGTAATGTGTATTTCATGTATACATCATGTATACATTATGGGTATATCATGTATATATCATAATTAAACATATTAAGTATATGTGAGGTATATATTATGTATACACTAGGTATACCTTAGGTATATAATATACATATACCTCTTCCAGTACTTCAATCAACCTCTAAATTCTTATTTAATTTATCCAAAATCAGGGATATTAGATTCAATTAATATGTGATTTTAACTGAGAAATTATCTATGCATTAATGGTTGGTGTATAAATTTCATAAAGTTTAAAGATGATTTACTATGAAAGAAAAATAGGAAAATATAGGCCACCATAACTATACCAGTAGAACCATAATTTTAGAGTTTAAGAAACTCAATTAGAAAACATGGCAAACGAATCCAAAAAAAATATAAATTTTTTTAAAAAGACATATAAATATATATTTAGAGCATAAGGTTAAAATTTCATAATTTCTAATAAAGTTTTAATTATAGAAATAAAATTAAAAACATATACTGCCATATTAATAACTGTAAAACCAAAATCTGTAGGGTTGAAAAAATTAACTTAAAAGTATAGTAAATGTATGTATAAAATTCTGATTCTACATAGTATTTCCTATATATGTCTAAAATATATGGTTAAAATTTCATGAATTTGGATTAAGGTTGGATACCTAAAAGAAATAGGTAAACATGTACTGATAGAGAAAGTGTTATGGCAAAATAATTTGTAAGTTTGAAAAACCTAATTTTCAAATATACTAAAGGAGCTTAGAAAAATCTAAAATCTAAAATTTAAGTTTATACATGTGTCTAAGACTTATGTTTGAATATGAATAATTTTTTTTATGAAAATTTAATACTGAGAAAGAAATGGGAAAAATGGACTCCAGAGAAAATAGAAATCTGGCAAATTTGAAGAGTTGTGAAATAAATTAAATTTTATGTAGCAAATGATTGAAGAAAATTATGAACATTTACATATGAATTTGTAGATGTATTAAGAATGAATCTAGGGTTTTAATATTGAGGTTTATAAAATATAATATTAAGAATTGTTATGATAATTAATTTCTACTATGCGAGTATATTTGACAACTTTACTGAAGGAAATATAGCTTGGGTTAAACAAGGATTTCATGATTTATTATGATAAATTAAAAGTTAAACAATAATATTTACTATAAGTATATGATCATATTTGTAACACCTATATTTTTATCAAATACAATTAAATAATTAATATGGATGGTTAATTAGAGCGATGGAAGAAGGATATAAATAGTATATACCTAATGTATACACAAGTTATAGCAAAAATATATATTGGATACAAGATGTATACATAGCATATACTTAGCATATACATTGTCACTAAAAAAAGTTTGGTAAAAAGTAAAAAAGTTAAAATTTAAATATATGTTTAATATTAAAAGAAGAAAATTAAAAATAATTATGGATGGAAAGAAGCAAAATATCATATTTTATTAATTAGTTATTTTGTAATTATATATATAAGAGAGGGGTAAAAAAGGGAAAGGGTGAAAATTTAAAAGGTCATAATCTTCTTCCTTCTTCTTATGGTGGCCAAAATTTTCGTTAGAGAGGAGAGGAAGCTTTTCTTCATCAACTACTCCAAATTTCACAAGAATTGTAAAGGATTCAAGGTGCTTTTATGGAATAATAGAGTATTAGGTAAGAATTCTTTTAATTTAAGAAGTTTTTCTTTGAATATAAGGTTATGTGAATTTTGGAATTTTGATGGTGGGAAGTTATTATTGTTGAAATGGATTGTTTTGAAGTTATTTTGATGTTTAAGTTATGATTTAATGGTTGGATGATGGAAATGAGTTTGTTTGGTGAAGTTTGAGAAGGGTAGTAGAGAAATTAGGGTTTTAATGGAAGTTTTGAATAGGAATTGTATAATTAGTGATTATTTTGATTAAAATGAGTATAAATATGATTTTAATGAAATAATAGTAAAATGAGCATAAATATGATTTTAATGAAATAATTTTTCTTATTATTTGATTTAAGAGTGTTTTGGGACAAAATTGCCAAGTGAAGGAATTTAAGCTTTGGAAGAAGTAAGGCTTAGAAGGTGGTTTTAAGTTGATTTTACAGATTCTCAAGTTTAGTACATACTTTGTTAACATTTAAAATGAGTGCTCATGTTTGGCATCATCCATATTGATATATTTTAAAGAATGTTGTTATTCTTTAAAGTGACATTATTCATTACTTGATGTATTATTGATAACAAACATGATTTGTACATTGGTTTGATATTAAAGAATAGTGTTTTGTGATGAATAATGATATTTTATGCAAGGTAATGAAAATGTGGAAATGAGTCACATTGCAAAGGTAACTAAGATTTATGCTTAATGTGATTGAAAAATATGGAAAATGGGAATGGAAGGTGGAAATTTTGGAAAAACAATAAATGTGGTGAGAATGAGTAAAATGCGATATATTGTGTGATATTTGTTTACCTTACATAATTACTTATTCTGGAGAATTGAATTTTGTACTGTTAATGTAACAACCCTATACCTTGTATACGTACACAGCATGCTTATACGATCGTAATATACGTATACTGAATATAGAAATGCCACAGTTTAAAAAATATAAAAGTCATATCTTTAAAAAGAAATAAAACCAATGTCAAACGTTTAAAAGAAATTCATAAAACGCAAATGATTAAAAACGTTTATTAATACGCAACGGATATTATACAAATACTTACAAGTACAAATACATTATAAATCAAAAGTTACAAAACAGGAAATATATACATGATTGGCAGCTTGACTCTCTGATCTTTAAGCTCTAAGCCAACACTTCAAAGTACAAACTAAACTAGGTCTAGAGGAATCCTCCGTCTCAACTCTATCACCTGCGCGATGAATCACAATCGCGCTAAGCCAACAGCTCAGTAGTACAAACCATAATAATATTATGCAATGTCAATATCAATGTCATACATTCAACCAATAGAAATTATACTCATAATTGTATCATCATTCATGAAGCACATTTAATATAGACACCTATGGGCCCAACAAGTATTTAATATGATATTCAAAGTTCAGAGTTACTGCTTTGGTCCATAATCACAAATAATCAAGCCCGTAGGCAATACATATATATATATATATATATATCTATCCATGGATAGCGTAACAGACCCAGTCTCTTGGACCATCAACTCAACAAGCTTGAGGAGATCCTCAACCCGGCTAGACTGTTACCTGTAACAGATCAAGTCTCTTAGACCATCAACCAGACTAAATCGAGGAGATCCTCAACCCAGCAAGACTGTTACCTTTCATAAATCTCATATTCATAATTCACATAATGTAACAGACCCAGTCTCTTGGACCTCAATTCAATTCAAATTGAAGAGATCCTCAACCCGGCAAGACTGTTACTTTTCATATATTTCATAGGCATGCCGCCAAATCCAGAACTCTGAAATTGAATAACATATTAAACATACAATTATTTCATTAATCTCTTTATCATTCTCTTTCTCAATTTGTATCTCATAATCAAATAGGCAATCATGCCTCAATAATTTCATTTGCATAACCATGGCCAACAACAATGGCTTCATTATATCTCCATTCACATCAAAGCAATTCATCATTATATTTCCATTTACACCAAAGCAATTCATCATTATACATATAGTACATTTCATAAGATTCACAATGTGCAAAACATAACATTATTCATATATATATCAACAATGCCATATCAAATGAATGTATGCAACAATGCAAGGTTTGTACTTACTTCAAAAGCAATCCACACAACTCTAAACACTTTCTCTTTCAAAAGTCCTTCACCAAATGAATTAAGGCAATTCACCTTCTTCACAACCTAATCCAAAACAATGATGAAGCACATCAATTCCAATACAATTAATCACTTATTAACCTCATACTAGACCCATAGATCACCATTACAAACCAACAATTCAACCTTAGAGCCCACGGTAGTGGCCACTCAAGACCCCCACGGGCGTGGGTTAAGGATTGATTCTGCCCAAAATTATTCAACCTCCCCCCCCACAGCCATGGCATCAAAGGGCCACGGGCGTGGCATCCAAGATGCTACTGCCTCCCACCAAAACATGTATTCAAAGCTTCTAACTCCATTAAACCCAAATATCATGAAGACTAACAAAAATAATAAACCAAACTCAACATTAACAACACTTACCAACTCAAAACCCTAGTACAATTTCAACACAACACTTTCAAAACCAACATCAACTTAACTTACTTCCTTCAAACCAAAACCAACACCATAATTAATTAAATCAAACATATTCCAACATACTACAACAAACACACCCCTATTTTCAAACATCCACAATCAAACTCATACACCACTTCAAATAAACAAGAGAAATCAAGAGAGAGAACTTACCAAAATAATAAAACTTCTTGGACTTTCACTTAATCACTTGAAAACTCCTTCAATTTTGAGCTTGACCATCAAAACATACTCTTGCTCTCTCTTGCTTTGGGTGGCCGGCCAACAATGGAGAAAGGAAAGAAGAAGAAATGAAGAAAAGTCAACTTCCCTTCTCTTTAAATCTCCACCAAGCAATTCAAAAAGAAATTTACTTAAATACCCCCTTTTATAAATCCTAACTCCCTTATATTCACTTGTCCTTTTTAGTAATTTCACAATTCACAAATTAAATATCTTCTTCCTTTGACCCACCATTTTGACTAGCATATATGTTATATATATTGTCATATATACAACATATACATTCCCTCTAAACAAACCTTTTCCTTTCCAATAATACATATACATTTAGTTCAAATAAAATAACAATTATATCAATACTTCTAGGGCAGACTTTGGGATATTACAATTCTCCCCCTCTAAAAGGAAAATTTCGTCCTCGAAATTACCTGATATTATGTCTGAAAAAATTGAGGAAACTGATCTCGCATCACTTGCTCACTTTCCCAAGTTGCCTCTTCTCTACCATGATTCTTCCAAAGAACCTTTACCAAAGGCACCTTTTTATGTCTCAATTCTTTCACTTCATGTGCTAAAATAGCAACTGGTTCTTCTTCAAATGTCAGATCTGAATTCACCTCAATAGATTCAACTGGTAAAATATGAGATGGATCTTATCTATACCTTCGCAACAAGGAAACATTGAATACATTATGGATTCTATCCAACTCAGGTGGCAAGGCAATCCGATAAGCAACTGGTCCCACTCTTTCTAAAACTTCATACGGTCCAATGAAACGAGGACTCAATTTCCCTCTTCGACCAAATCTCAGAATCTTTTTCCAAGGAGACACTTTAAGAAAAACTTTATCTCCCACATTATACTCTATGTCTCTCCTCTTTAGATCTGAATAAGATTTTTGCCGATTCGATGCTGCTTTTAACCGATCCCGAATCATTTTCACTTTTTCTTCAGTTTCTTTAATCAAATCAGGACCAATTAACTTGCCCTCTCCAATCTCATTCCAACATAAAGGCGTTCTACATCTTCTACCATACAATGCTTCAAATGGTGCCATACCAATACTAGATTGATGACTGTTGTTGTAAGCAAATTCTACAAGTGGTAAAAATTTGTCCCAACTTCCAGAAAAATCAATGACACAGCTTCTCATCATATCCTCTATAATTTGTATCACTCTTTCTGACTGCCCATCTGTCTGTGGATGAAAAGCAGTGCTAAAGTGCAATTGAGAACCCAAAGCACTCTGCAAACTCTTCCAAAACCTTAAAGTAAACCTAGGATCTCGATCAGACACTAAAGAAGTAGGGACTCCATGCAACTTCACTATTTCACTGATATACAGCTCAGCCAACTTCTCAAGAGAATAATCCATCCGAACCGGAAGAAAATGAGCTGTCTTTGTCAACCGATCAACAATCACCCAAATAGCATCATGTTTTCTCTGAGTCAATGGTAAACTAGATACAAAATCCATTGTTACTCTTTCCCATTTCCATTCAGACACTGATAAAGGTTGAAGCAACCTTGTTGGAACTTGATGTTCAGCTTTCACCCTCTGACAAGTGAGACATTTGGACACAAATTCCGCTATGTCTCTGTTCAAACCAGACCACCAGTAGTGTTGTTACAAATCATGGTACATCTTCGTATTGCCCGGATGCATAGCAAAAACTGACTGGTGTGCTTCTTCTAAAATAATCCTTCTCAAATTAGCATCATCAGGTACACATAATCTGTCCTTGAACCAAAGGCTACCATCACCTCTCACAAGAAAATCTCGGCTCTCTCCTTTTTGACAATCTGAAACAATCTTTTGGATTTTCTCATCAGCCAACTGAGCCTCCTTAATCTGATCTAATAATACTGGTCTCAACTGCAGTTGAGCCAATAATGCACCATCATCACATATTTCAAAATTAGCATGCAATGCTCTCAACTCAACAAGCAACGAGAGCGAATAAACAACCAAACCTGCCAAAGACTTCCGACTTAAGGCATCAGCAACAACATTTGCCTTACCAGGATGATAATCAATCAAATAGTTGTAGTCTTTGAGCAACTCCAACCATCGTCTCTGTCGAAGGTTAAGCTCTCTCTGAACCCCCAAATATTTCAAACTTTTGTGATCCGTATAAATAAAACATTTCTCCCCATATAAATAATGTCGCCAAATCTTTAAAGCAAACACTATAGCCACCAACTCCAAATCATGAGTTGGATAGTTAAGCTCATGCAACTTCAGCTGCCGAGAAGCATAAGCTATGACTTTACCCTCTTGTATCAAAACACACCCTAAACCATTATGTGAAGCATCACTGTAAATCACATATGGTTTATCTTCTACGGGTAAAGTAAGAACAGGTGCTTGTGTCAACATTTCTTTCAACTGTTCAAAGCTAGCTTGACACTGATCCGTCCACACAAATCTAACTCCCTTACGAAGCAATCTGGTGAGTGGAGTAGCTATCAAAGAGAAACCTTTTACAAATCGTCGGTAATAGCCTGCCAAACCCATAAAACTTCTAACTTCAGTTACTGACTTCGGTGGATTCCAACTCAAAATAGCTTCAACTTTACTTGGGTCGACTCTAATACCATCTGCTGAAACTACATGACCCAGAAAAGTCACTTGGTCAAGCCAAAACTCACACTTTGACAGCTTAGCATACAATTGCTTTTCTCTCAAAATCTGCAGCACAATCCGCAAATGCTTGTCATGCTCCTCTTCATTACGCAAATACACCAAAATA
Organism: Garcia nutans; assembly: GCA_947685225.1. Classification (NCBI taxonomy): domain Eukaryota; kingdom Viridiplantae; phylum Streptophyta; class Magnoliopsida; order Malpighiales; family Euphorbiaceae; genus Garcia; species Garcia nutans. The sequence goes on along the minus strand of CANTUV010000023.1, from coordinate 16,909,340 downwards.
TCATCGATGAAAACCACCACAAACTGATTCAGATAGGGCCTGAACACCCTATTTATCAAATCTATGAAAACTGCAGGTGCATTCGTCAATCCAAAAGGCATTACTAAAAACTCATAATGCCCATACCTGGTGCGAAAAGCTGTCTTAGAAACATCTTCGGCTCTAACCCTCAATTGATGGTACCCTGATCTCAAATCAATCTTAGAAAACACTGCTGCTCCTTTCAATTGATCAAAGAGATCATCAATCCTAGGCAAAGGATATTTATTCTTAATAGTCACCTTGTTCAATTGCCTATAATCAATGCATAACCTCATGGTACCATCCTTCTTTTTCACAAACAGCACAGGAGCTCCCCAAGGAGAAACACTGGGGCAAATAAACCCTTTATCCAACAACTCCTGTAACTGCACCTTCAACTCTCTCAATTCAGCAGGTGCCATGCGATAAGGAGTGATAAAGATGGGAGTGGTACCAGGTAACAAATCGATACCAAACTCAACCTCTCTCTCAGGGGGCAACCCTGGCAACTCCTCTGGAAACACATCTGGAAAATCTGCAACTGTGGTTATTTCATCAAGTTGAGAACCTCTTATTCTAGTATCCACAACATGAGCGAGATAAGCATCACACCCTTTTCTAATCAACCTTCTAGCTGTTACAGCTGATATAAACAAGGATGCAAGCTGTCTCTGCTCACTAGACACCATCACACTTCTACCATCACTAGTTCTCAAAGTAACACATTTCTTTTGACAATCTACCACAGGTCCATGCCTAGACAACCAGTCCATACCCAAAATCAAATCATACTCTTTAAAAGGCATTTCAATCAAATCTCCACAAAACTCCTCACCTTGCACTACAACTGCACTATCTCGGTGCACCTTGCTAACAATCACACTATGCCCTAAGGGATTTGTTACCAACACATCAAATCCTAGGGACTCAGAATGCAATTCAGACACAGGAAAAATAGATGCACTAATATATGAATGAGTGGATCCTGGATCAATTAAAGCAAGAACCGAAATGCCAAATAAAGAGAAAGTACCAGCAATAACTGCTGAAGCATCTGGTTGTCTTTGCATCACATATACTCGTTGAGAAGGCCCAGCCTCATCTGGCCTAGTATCCCTGGATGAAGATCCTCCTCTCTGACTATACCCAGGTCTACCCCCTCTGCTAATACCTCTGCCCCCTCGACCACCTCTGACACTAGGTCGAGAAACTGCAGAATCTGCCGGCCTCTGCTCCTGCATCTCTGGACACTCTCTAATAAAATGATCAGGAGATCCACATCCGAAGCATACAGCTGGTCCACTACTCTTCCAACAAATGCCTCTATGTGACCCCCCACACTGAGCACATATAGGTGGAGTGGATCTCTGAACTACTGGAGTCGGAGCACTCGCTATTGAAACTGTAGGTCTCGATCTCGGTCTCTGAAACTGAACTGACCTACCAGCCTGCCTCTGACTCCTACTGATCCTAGGAGCAAAACTGCCTCTACCTCTCTTCACAGATGAAGACCCTGCCTCAAACTGGGGTCTTCTAACCTGATCTCCTCTTCAGAAGCAGCCGCTGCTATACCTTGTGCTCTCTCCACACCTCTGGCCGCTGCAACAAGCTGAGGGAAGTTCTGATATCTAGAGCCAGCCACAATACACATAATTAAGGGTCTCAATCCCTCCTCAAACCTTCTGCACTGGTCAATCTCGTCAGAGATAATCCCCCGGCATAGTGGCTCAACCGGATGAACTCTAACTCATATTCTGTCACAGTCCGGTGGTCTTGCCTCAAAGTCAGGAATTCCATCTTCTTCATATCTTTATAGTCCCTTGGAGTATATTTCAACTCAAACTCCCATAGGAAATCACCATAGGATAATGTTGGTGGATCATCCATAGCATGAGGCACTGTCTTCCACCAATCATATGCATCCTTCTGTAACAATGATCTAGCATAATCAAATTTTTCTTCTGGAGTGGCTTGCAACTGAATGAATATTCTCTGTACTTTATCCAGCCACTGTTCAGCTACTGCTGGATCAATAGTACCTAGAAAATCCTCTGGTCCATACTTTCTTAATTTATCATGATGTCTCACTGGTGCCATTGGCTGTGGTGGTGATGGCGGTGGTTGCACTGGTGCTTGCCTCAATAATTCAACCACATGCCTAAGCCAAACTGGCGGAACCTCCTCACTAGTTGGTCTCCCTGACACAGAAGCAGGTACCTCTCCAGCGCCATCAACTCTAGCTCCATCCCTACTCTCTTCAGGAGCTATACTCTCAGCACTACCCTCTACAGATTGACGTGAATGAGAATCCATTACAACCTATATCTGCAAATACAGCAGAATACACCTCATTAAAGATCAGAGACTGCCAATACCAAACATATATTTTATTCAAAAACCAACCTTTTAAAATCAAAATATTATTTTTCTTACAATTGTCCTAGGTTGAGAATCTCAAACCTAGGCTCTGATACCAAAATAATTGTAACAACCCTATACCCTGTATACGTACACAGCATGCTTATACGATCGTAATATACGTATACTGAATATAGAAATGCCACAGTTTACAAAATATAAAAGTCATATCTTTAAAAAGAAATAAAACCAATATCAAACGTTTAAAAGAAATTCATAAAACGCAAATGATTAAAAATGTTTATTAATACGCAACGGATATTATACAAATACTTACAAGTACAAATACATTATAAATCAAAAGTTACAAAATAGGAAATATATACATGATTGGTAGCTTGACTCTCTGATCTTTAAGCTCTAAGCCAACACTTCAAAGTACAAACTCAACTAGGTCTAGAGGAATCCTCCGTCTCAACTCTAGCACCTGCGCGATGAATCACAATCGCGCTAAGCCAACAGCTCAGTAGTACAAACCATAATAATATTATGCAATGTCAATATCAATGTCATACATTCAACCAATATAAATTATACTCATAATTGTATCATCATTCATGAAGCACATTTAATATAGACACCTTTGGGCCCAACAAGTATTTAATATGATATTCAAAGTTCAGAGTTACTGCTTTGGTCCATAATCACAAATAATCAAGCCCGTAGGCAATACATAAATATATCTATATCCATGGATAGTGTAACAGACCCAGTCTCTTGGACCATCAACTCAACAAGCTTGAGGAGATCCTCAACCCGGCTAGACTGTTACCTGTAACAGACCCAGTCTCTTGGACCATCAACTCAACAAGCTTGAGGAGATCCTCAACCCGGCTAGACTGTTACCTGTAACAGACCCAGTCTCTTGGACCATCAACCTGACTAAATCGAGGAGATCCTCAACTCGGCAAGATTGTTACCTTTCATAAATCTCATATTCATAATTCATATAATGTAACAGACCCAGTCTCTTGGACCTCAATTCAATTCAAATTGAAGAGATCCTCAACCCGGCAAGACTGTTACTTTTCATATATTTCATAGGCATGCCGCCAAATCCAGAACTCTGAAATTGAATAACATATTAAACATACAATTATTTCATTAATCTCTTTATCATTCTCTTTCTCAATTTGTATCTCATAATCAAATAGGCAATCATGCCTCAATAATTTCATTTGCATAACCATGGCCAACAACAATGGCTTCATTATATCTCCATTCACATCAAAGCAATTCATCATTATATTTCCATTTACACCAAAGCAATTCATCATTATACATATAGTACATTTCATAAGATTCACAATGTGCAAAACATAACATTATTCATATATATCAACAATGCCATATCAAATGAATGTATGCAACAATGCAAGGTTTGTACTTACTTCAAAAGCAATCCACACAACTCTAAACACTTTCTCTTTCAAAAGTCCTTCACCAATTGAATTAAGGCAATTCACCTTCTTCACAACCTAATCCAAAACAATGATGAAACACATCAATTCCAATACAATCAATCACTTATTAACCTCATACTAGACCCATAGATCACCATTACAAACCAACAACTCAACCTTAGAGCCCACGGTCATGGCCACTCAAGACCCCCACGGGCGTGGGTTAAGGATTGATTCTGCCCAAAATTATTCAACCCCCCCACAGCCATGGCATCAAAGGGCCACAGGCGTGGCATCCAAGATGCTACTGCCTCCCACCAAAACATGTATTCAAAGCTTCTAACTCCATTAAACCCAAATATCATGAAGACTAACAAAAATAATAAACCAAACTCAACATTAACAACATTTACCAACTCAAAACCCTAATACAATTTCAACACAACACTTTCAAAACCAACATCAACTTAACTTACTTCCTTCAAACCAAAACCAACACCATAATTAATTAAATCAAACATATTCCAACATACTACAACCAACACATCCCTATTTTCAAACATCCACAATCAAACTCATACACTACTTCAAATAAACAAGAGAAATTAAGAGAGAGAACTTACCAAAATAATAAAACTTCTTGGACTTTCACTTAATCACTTGAAAACTCCTTCAATTTTGAGCTTGAACATCAAAACATACTCTTGCTCTCTCTTGCTTTGGGTGGCCGGCCAACAATGGAGAAAGGAAAGAAGAAGAAATGAAGAAAAGTCAACTTCTCTTCTCTTTAAATCTCCACCAAGCAATTCAAAAAGAAAATTACTTAAATACCCCCTTTTATAAATCCTAACTCCCTTATATTCACTTGTCCTTTTTAGTAATTTCACAATTCACAAATTAAATATCTTCTTCCCTTGACCCATCATTTTGACTAGAATATATGTTATATATATTGCCATATATACAACATATACATTCCCTCTAAACAAACCTTTTCCTTTCCAATAATACATATACATTTAGTTCAAATAAAATAACAATTATATCAATACTTCTAGGGCACACTTTGGGATATTACAGTTAAGTTGGCATGCTAAAAATATGTCATGATGTTACATACGCCTTCAGGTGAGATCCACTGGTATCATATTTATTATTATGCCTTCAAGCGAGACACGCTGGTGTCAGGTACTATTCTGCTAGGGGGATGGCCTTCGAGTGATATTTATATGACACTGAGATCCCCGGTGTCGATAGAGAATGACTTTTAGTTGATATATATATGAAACTTAGATCTTTGGTATCAGACCTTCAGGTTGAAATAGGTAAAATCAATTGTTCTTGAACATGAATATTGTGTAGGGACTTATTAGGCCCAATGTGTGCATTTTTTATATGTTTATGAATTTTATGAGTTAAAGAATGTTAAAGTGAATAATGCATTGCACTGGTGGTATAAAGCATTGTGTGCCATGAATAGCATATTTTAGCTATTGAAAAATACTATTTTATCAAAGTATATATTACTAAGCTTCGAGCTTAGCGTGATTTAATTTTATTGTGTAGGTAATAGGGTTACTGAGACAGAGAGGGAGCCCTAATAGACCAGACTAGGCCTGGCTTTTACGTTGCTCTTGGAGTTAAAGATTTTTTCCACAAGATCAGTTTACTTGGTGCTAGACCGTAAACCATGTAAATATACATTTTTTTTAATTTACTATGTATATGTACATTGCATCATTTTGTAAATATGTTTACATAATTATGATATTGGAAAGTATTATAAATGTAAAGCATATACATTATATATGTATTTGTGAAATACTTAATGATTTTGGAGAAAGTGATAGATTTGGAGAAGTATTATTTTGGGAGTATAATTTCTTTTTTACACGTGTTTATTGACTTGGGTTTTCTTGAAATTACAAACAAAACTCAAGTAAATGTTTCCCAAACATTTTCTTATAAATTAATTGAATTACTAAAAAAATATGCATTTACTTATTAAATTTATCTTTTTTGAAGTTATAATGATTTTGGTAGCAAGTATAAAAAAATTTTCTACTATTTATTATTGTAGCATTCTTATACTTTATATATGTATTTTACATATACAAGATATATGTATTATATGTATATAGGGTATAAAGGTATTACAATATTGACCATTTTATATATGAATTTAAAATTTATAAGTTTTTATCAAAGTGAATCTTCATAAATGACTTATATGTAGAGGAAGATCTACATTTATTAAAGTTTAATAATTATTGTTGATTTCTATAAAAATAATTATGAAAAAATTGTAACTAAGTTAATCACTCTTAAAATGATTTTTGATAATAAATTGATGATTTTTCAAATAAAGTATATATAAATTTTATACCAAGTTATTATTTTAAAGGAGGTCCAAGTTGTGATTTAAAGAGATTGAAAGTATAAAATTATGGTACATGTATATGATATATATATTTATATATATTTTTGGATTACACTGATATGTTTAATTAACTAAAATTTAAGTTAAAAAATGAAAATAGTTATGTGAGGATTAATTATAATTACCAAGTATGATATGTGTTCGGGCTAAAAAAGTTAACTAAGATTAATCATTTAATATAACTTAAATGAATTAAGAATGGAAAATTACTCTTATGAGATTGATTTGGAGTTACTGATATACTTAAGAAATAATGGTCTATATAAATTAAATGTATTATCTAAGGAATTAGATAAGATTCATACCTTAAGATACAAGTATTCTTTGGTGGAGGTAGTTATAAATGTCAAGTAATGGGATTATACAAGATTATGTAATACTATAATAGTAGGTAATTAATTAAGGGTAGTCAACTGATAAAAAGGAAGTGTTAATATAAAATGTCTCAATAGCGAAGAAAATAAGAAACAAATAGTGATTGAAATTATTATTAATACTAAGTAATAGTACATCAATTACTACTAGAAAAAGCAAATTGATAAATTAAGAAGAGACATAAAATATGAAAAGTAAATAACTGCATTTTCTACATTTATGGTTTTTTAAATAAATAGGAAATTTTATTTTGAAGAATTGTAACATCCCGAATTTCAGATTGGTAAGAAACAGACATAGAGGATATGATTTAGGCTTAGAACAAAGGAGTTTAGAACATGACCTATAAGTTGAGCTCGAATTTCATCCAAGTTAATGATAGAATTAGAGAGTCTCAAAGAAGACTTAATTGTTTATTTGTGTCTTAGATAGATGTATAACTTGAAATTACTCAATTTGGAGTTGTACAAAATAAGATATGATGGATTTAGTAGACAATGTGCAAGATGCCTCAGGACAGCATAGTAGGCTTGAATTCAAAGTACCGTCAAAAATCAGATATAGCTTGGATCGACCTGAAATTTTGATACAATATATCCCCGGATGTCTAGTTTCAGTGGGAATAAGATTTACTTAATTTGGAGTTGTGAGTAAAAAGATATTAATAAAGAAAGACAGCAAGGTCAGGAAGGGATATCAAAAGGACCTAAGTGGAAATTTCTCAAAAGTTAGGGGCAACTATGTAAACTTAAAAATTAAGTGTCGAAAGTTCTTAATAGTGCCCATATCAGACCCCGGAAGAATATTCTCGAGATTAATTGGGTCATAACCGTGGGTTTCAATTTTTCCCAAAAACGCACGGTTTAAAAGTTACAATCGATTAATCGTTGGAGGGTATTTTGATATTTTCACACCCTAGACTATAAAATTACAGCACAAGAAAGTGAGGGGGTGAAAATATGAATAAAAGGAAGCCTAAGGGCTTGCCAAATAAATAAGATAAAAGAAGGAGGCAAGTGGGTCAATCATAAGTAGCCATTTAGCATTTATTAAAAGAAGAAAAGAAAAAGAGATGGACAAATGGCCCTAAGGCATTCATCCACCCCAAAAGTGGATCATAATTAGCCATATAGCATTTATTAAAAGAAGAAGGCAAGTGGACCAATTAAAAGTGGCCATTTTTGTTATAAGGTGTACCAATTGGAAGAAGGCAAATGGACCAATTAAAAGTGGCCATTTTTGCTATAAGGTGTACCAATTAGAAGAAGGTAAATGGACCAATTAAAAGTGGCCATTTTTGCTATAAGGTGTACCAATTAGAAGAAGGCAAATGGACCAATTAAAAGTAGCCATTTTTGCTATAAGGTGTACCAATTAGAAGAAGGCAAATGGACCAATTAAAAGTGGCCATTTTTGCTATAAGGTGTACCAATTGGAAGTCAACATCTATTCACCACTTATGGCTTCCATTTGGATCAAAATAAGCTAAGGAAAGAAAGTATAAAAGCCCCCTCTTGCATGGTGAATTCGTCCAAACCATAAGAGAAGGAAGAAGGAGGTATTTTTCCTAAGTTTAAGGCTTTTGATTTAAAGAGTTTGGTGAAAAATAAGATTATAAGGAAATCAAGGAGACAAGGAAGGAAAGGAAGTGATATAGAATAAGGACTAAGGAAAAGCAAGGTTTGGTACTTTAACATAAAAGAAATTTTATTTTTACAAACTTTTGTTCATATGGTATATATATGCGTGTATATCGTATATATGTTAATACATATGATTCATATGTGAGTATATGTGGTATTTTTGTGAGGATATACTGTATATACATGGAGAATATGTGGTATATATATACGAAGTGAATATATATGAAATGTTATATATGCTCTACTCGGTAAATGAGTAAAACCGGTCTGGAATGGGGATTATATCGTGTGAGGTCAAGATCATGGCAATTAGTCGTGTGAGACCAAGACCACACAGTTATATCGTGTGAGACCAAGATCATGGCAATTAGTCGTGTGAGGTCAAGACCACGCAGTTATATCGTGTGAGACCAAGACCATGGCAATTAGTCGTGTGAGGTCAAGACCACGCAGTTATATCGTGTGAGACCAAGACCATGGCAATTAGTTGTGTGAGGTCAAGACCACGCAGTTATATCGTGTGAGACCAAGACCATGGCAATTAGTCGTGTGAGGTCAAGACCACGCGTAATTCTATACGAGGCCTCATTTCGAGATCGGTGTATTCATAATTACCTTGTGGAGCAAACTGATAAAATGATAATAACCGAATATATGACATGTATGGATTGTTTTTACTGTGATATTATTTTTCAATACGATTCATTGCTTTTAAAAGTGCATTATGCCTTTATTATTCATTTTCCGTAATTAGTTAAAGTACCCACTAAGCAATGCTTAGCGAGTTTAGTTTCTTCTAAACTCGTAGATTATTAGCAAGGAGCCAGTAGCAAGCAGAGGAGTCCTACGATCTGCCGGTTATCAACAAACTTAAGTGGTGCTCTTCATTTTATATTTTGGTATTAGAAACTGGCATGTACTTATTTGAACAATACAAAGAGATAACTTGATGTAGCATGTAAATCTAGTAATGTATAATAACTGTATGGTTTTGAATTGAGTTGGATTGTGAATATAGAAGTGTGAACTTTTCTTGCAGGATTGTAGTTGAGGTTATAAGGATGGATTATTGGGAGTGTGCTTGAGTTGAATTTTGAAACAAAATGTGTTTCAAAAATAAGAAAAATCAGTTTTGTTGACACTTGGGACCTCCATTTTTAGGGGAGGTTATGGCAAAATTTTTTTTAAATCTGTACTTAAAATTGGCTAAGTAAAATATTAAGACACAACCACCATGAGATAACAGTCCATCTTGGTCTATAAACGTAGGCTAAGATGGGGTGTTACAAGAATAATAATGATAATAACAACAATAATAATAAATACATGCATTCTTACTATGTTTTCTAAATAAACTTTGTTATGTGGTAATAAGCCTTTGGGGAAATATCTTCTAAGACTAGTTTGATGACCTAGCCTGATTTTTTGATATTCATATTGGTAGAGCCCAATTCTAGTGGGGGTTAAACTATAAGGCAGTGTACACTAGTGTTTCAAAATGCTCATAAGGGGAAAGTTGCCACCCTTAATACTGTAGCCTTAGGGCTATCTGTTGTGGTCTCTGACCTTAGGTCTTTAATGTATCTGTTTTGTTTTGTCATATGAATCCATTTTCTAAAAATGGTTATTATATTATGCTTTAATATGAATAACTATAACACCCCTAAATAGTATGTACATTTGACTATAAAGAGGTGTTATCAAAACACATGACTCGATAAAACTGGAAAAGGTATTTTGTTGCTTAAAATAAGAACATGATCGTGTTAAGTAAGGTTGACATGCTCATGTATTTTAAATCAACACTACCTCCTTAAATGAAAAATATACAACACGGTCATCTCCATTGGGAAGATACACCCATGTGTTCTATTTTGTTACTACCTTTCCTTGCTTTTTCTAAGAAAATTCATTACAACATTCCTTGCTCATTCTATCCTCAAGATAAACTATTTCTATCATCAATAAAACAAATTCCACTAAATTCCCAACATTAAGATAACATGAATGCACATTAGTTCCATATATGTATCAATAATGTATGATCATTGAAACATGCTAAAGTTCCATATTTATCTAAATATCAATAAATATATACATACTAACCACACTAGTCCCAAATATATATACAACTGTCATTACAAATGTATTAATTATTCTATGTGAACTATTCAAAATACATTAAAAAAAATACTTATGAGAAGACCTTTTGTGATGCTGTTAATTTGGATTTTTGAAATCTCACTCAATAGGCTCTACTCTTCCTATTTGATCTGCGCGTCAGAAACAAATCTAATACACTAACCAAAGCTTAGTGGTGCTTATGTACTCATAATTTTTAATAAAGGAAATAAAAAAGATAACTTGAATTATCAATTATAAAAGTAATAAAATCATTACTTTAGAACATAAATAGAAATTCGATGAATTTGTATATTCAATACACTCAACATAAGGAAATTCTATGTTCAATAGCTTTAACAAATTAGTCACATAACATATTGTCCACATTTTATGCAATTCTTCTTAGTTTGCCTGCACATACTGAATTTAAACCTCGAGATCAAATAATGGGTCACTGATGGAAAATTAATACCCGCTATTAAGAATATGGCCAAGGGTCCACTATTAATACAATGTATCCACTTTTAGCAAGTATGCCCACTATTACTGATGACACAATGTGTCCACTATCACTCTGGATATTCACCTTTTGGCTAGCCAATCAATCCAAAAGCTAGGTTTAATATCTGCAGGGTTTGGGAAATTCATCACTCTATCATTTCCAATTCAGTACTCAGTTACATATCACGTTACTAAGACATTATTTTAATCCATACTCAACACTTGTAAAGTTTTTAGATTTATTTGAAAATTAATTTATAAATAATTATAAAACCTTAACTTTCCAAATCTATAATTGCAATACCCCTTGACTGTAACATTCCCTGACAATTCTCATTAGAACTATCAAACAATGTTACTCTATATTTTGTCAGTACTCAAATCAATTCATTTACAAAGTTCTCTTCCAAGTAACAAAAATTTTCAAATAATAATACAATCTGTATAATTCAACACTTATAAATCCAACATTTAAACAAATCTCCAATATCTCTAATAATTCAAATACTAATTATAAATCAGATAACCATCATAGGTTCATCAAATCAAATAAATATATAAACTACATTGCTTTATTTTTTAATCATTCACTAGAATTTTTAAACTTCATCCTTTAAATGCATATATTCCTTTTATGTTTAAAAATTTGTACAATATGTCAATTAGCCTAACTAAATTATATATTTACATTTCATAACTTATGAGTACAGTATACAAAAGATCTCTACATGTACTATAGATAATTTTCTAAGATCCTTAATTTCACTTATTAACTTGCTCCAATGACCTCATACCTGCATGTCAGAAAACAATTCTAACACTCTAAGCAAAGCTTAGAGATTCTTGTATAAACATATTTTGTCACCTAATATTAAAGAAAAATACTTATGGTAGTATAGTAATAACACTTAGTTTTAAGAAATATTTCAATATATTAACTATTTTCAATTACAAACCAACATAATATTTTGATTACACAAAATAATATCTTTAACTTTATAAAAGTCATCATGCTATACTATACTTTCGGTATTGCAACTTTTCTCTTTATGAATCATTTTATTTAAGACTTAATTTCTCATTTGTTAACATTGCTCACAATACACTTATTTTATTTTTCAATAAGTCTTACTTTTCAATTTCACATATAGGATTAATTCATTCAATCTATAATTTTCAGCACTTAAATTTAGTACTATACTTTGGGGCACTTTGTATCTTATATCATTATATACACTTTCAATCATTACAACACTTATAAAGTTATTAATTAATTCAATAACTTGAGCATAACATTTTTATTCCGTGTATTAGAACTTTCACTTGTAAACATTAATATGTACATTACCAATCACTTTCACATTGTAACACAGTAAGTCAATTTTAAGTAATTGACTTATATTATTATTTTGTATTTCTCCCATTATTCATAACATCATATTCACATATATTTTTAATTTGGATAACTTCACTAAATATGCCCATACATACTGAACTCAAATCATAGGTTTGGATAACAGGTTAGTGTAGCATTTGTAATGCCAAGTCTGAAGAATATATATATATATGTAATGGCAATTATGCCCACTGTCATTGATGACACAATGTGTCCATTAATGACAAGAGATGCCCACTATCACTATGGCTATCCTTCCATTGGTTAGCCATTCAATCCAAAGGTAGATCTAAAATCAATATGGTTTAGGCAATTCATTAGTTTTGATGAACACTGAATTGTGTATATAATTTCAATGGTACAATAATTTTATCAATATTTAGTATTATATATATTTGTCACATATCCAAAGTTTATCACTCTTTTCCATGCTTTTAACACATATACATGAATTATGAACACAAGGGTAATTTTATTAGCTTTCTAGTTTGTTTTATTATTTTTTTTACAGTATGTGACACTGTAACACCCTTGTACCCCATGGGCGTGTCACTGGACGTGTCAATCCTCCAACAACACAGTAGTTGTGACACGTTCAATGACATGGGTGTCGCTGGACATGTCAATACTACTACTACGCAAAAGTTGTGACACGCTCAGTGACATGGGCGTGTCACTGATCATGTCACCCACACTGAAAATAGAACCAATGACACGCCAAAAGACATGGCCGTGTTACTGGGCGTGTCAAGCCAAAAACCTAAAATCGACACCAAAAATGCCACATCCAACAAACATCTTTGTTTAACCTTATCAACACCACACAAACTCAACCAAATCCATCAATATAGCATAATAAACTTGCATAACATCAAAACAACTCAATTACATGCATCAAAACACAATCACAACCATATTTCATAACTCAAACTTACACAATCCACAACTCTTATTTTCTTCACCAAACTTAACCCTTTCTCTTCAATCCAACCCCAAAAATCAAAGTTAACAAGACAAAATAACTTCAAATACACCAAAATCAACCATAAACACAACTACACCAACCATCCACCAAACTCATATACACAAACTCAAAAGAAAGCAAAGAAACAAGTTGGAAACTTGCCAAATATGAAGAAAAATCCTTAAAACTCCAACTTGATCTCTTGAAATCCTTCGATTGCTTGAGTTAGGAAGGAACAAAACCTCTCTTTCCTTTGCTAATGGTGATAGCTGGCCTCTTGGAGAAGAAAGAAGAAGATGATGAAAAGTCAAAGCCACCCACTATTCTTAACCATTTAAATCTCCACTTAATCTCCACCAAGCAATTAAATTATTATAATATTATAAACAAAAATCATCTTCCACTATCAATATTTAATATGTAATTAATTCAAATATCTTTTGACCTTATTATTAAAATGTTGACTTGTATATGTTGTATATATCTTCATATATACAACATATACACACTTCCCTTTTCCTTTATTTCCACTTAATCATGTATACACTTTAAAATCATTTAATTCAATTTCAACAATTAGCATTTCTAAAATTTTAGGATATCATTTGGGATATTACAAACACACCCGCTGACTTGGCTGTGTCACTGGCCTTGTCACTAGACACACCCACTGACTTTGCCATGTCACTGGTCGTGTCTCTCATCAAAGAAAATAGAAATTTTTGACAGCATGTGACACACCCACTGACTTGGCCGTGTCACTGCCCGTGTCACTAGACACACCCACTGACTTGGCCATGTCACTGGCTGTGTCTCTCATCATAGAAAATAGAAATTTTTGACAGCATGTGACACACCCACTGACTTGGCCGTGTAACTGCCCATGTCACTAGACACACCCACTAACTTGGCCATGTCACTGGCCATGTCTCTCATCAAAGAAAATAGAAAATTTTGATAGCATGTGACACACCCACAGACTTGGCCGTGTCACTGCTCGTGCCACTAGACACACCCACTGACTTGGTCATGTCACTGGCCGTGTCTCTCATCAAAGAAAATAGAAATTTTAGACAGCATGTGACACACCCACTGACTTGGCCGTGTCACTGCCCATGCCACTAGACACACCCACTTACTTGGCCATGTCACTGGCAAAAATTACATATTTTTACACACTCAACCATATAAACATAAACATATTCAAGATTTAGGATAAAAATGAATCAAAAACTAATTTTTTAACATAAAAAAAAGTTTATATCAAATACTCTAGTCAACCATCAATTAATCATTCTTTAACCATCACTTATAGCTAAAAACAACATCAAACCACTCATTTCTTATAAAGATTGAATTAAAAATCATACTCAACACTCATAAGTTCTTTTAAATTCATTTTTCACTCATCAATCCATTTAACCAATACTTTAGGTAACAATTCATTATAGATAACTCAATCAACCAATTCAGACATTAAATTCATAAAAATTCATATATTTGCAAATTATAATGCATAAGCACATACCTCTTTCAATTTCTCTCTTCTTCTCTCCTTTCCCTCTTTTTCTTTGATCACTTGCTAATAATCTCACCTTTTCTAGCTTATTCTTTTAAAAATTTATAATTTTATGTAATCCACTCTCAATTTTATTTGATTTGAAGAAAGGAAGATGAAGAAAATAATAAAGATGGTGGAGGTGATGGTGTTTGGCGTGGAAGATGGGAGAAAGGAGATGAAGATTCTACACATACACATGTCCACACACACACACACACACATATTTATGTCTTAATCTAGTGTGGCCAATCTCATTTTAACTATGGTGTACCCTCATTCTTAACCGTTGATTCTAAATTGAGTTTTAGTCCCGTAAAACCATAAAAATAATTACTTTAGTAAATTTTGAGATATACTATTTACTATTCTCCGCTTATAGCATTTATCCACATTAATTTTATCGCTATACATTATCAATTATCAATATTAGTTAAAAAGTTCCATGTTTAAAATCTTGACCATTACATTGACACTCATATATAAAAAAAAATAACAAAGAATTTCACATAATGTCTATACACTTACTTATTCAGTTATTATTATTTTTTATAATATAAAAATCAATGCCAATTAAAATCTTGGCAGAGTTTCCCCTAAAAATTGACACTGCTAAATCTTTATCAATCAAAAACACAACATGCAGAAGAAAAACACTCCCAGTAATTTTTTTAACCTCAACTCCAATTTTAAACTCTCAAACAATCATCTATAATCTATTTTAAACATCTATATTTTTACCAATATATTTTTATATTAAACATGTATTATCTTTATCAATATATATAATGTCATACTTCAAGCAACCTATAAATTATAACTCATAAAACAAAGTATTTAAAAATATGTAAATATCCATAATAATACAACTATCATTTAAAATTTAAAAATTGCTATGCGAACTGAACAAAATATATTATACATATTTCTATATATAACACATTCTCTGATGCAGTTGATTTGAGGCTCTAAAATCTCACTCTTCTAAATACAATCTACCTATTTGATCTACGCGTTAGAAATAAATCTAACATGCTAAGCTACTGCTTAGTGCTGCTTGCATATTTATAATTTACCGATAATTATAACATAAGAAAATCAATATTAATATTTAATATAAATAAAATAAAATCATTACTTTAAAATACTAATTAGGAAGTATCATATTAAAATATCAAATATGAATTATCACTTTAAAACACTAAGAAAAGATATGAATAAATCATTCAAATGTAAATTAAATCAATATTATTTAAATAAGTTTAATGTTTATTTAATGGTTAATCACTTTAAACCATTAACTTATCTTGGTAAGTTTTACTCGATTTTCCCTCATATACTGATTTAAAAATCTAGGTTCAGATAACGAGGTCACTGATGGCAAGTAAATGCCTACTGTAATGAATATGGCCAATGGCCCATTAGTAACACGAATGCCTACTATCACTGATGACACAAAGTGTCCTTTGATGGCATGAATGTCCATTGTCACTGGTAACACAAGTGTCCACTATCACTATGGACATCCACCCTCTGGCTAGTCAATGAATCCAGAAGCTAGGTTTAATATCAATATAATCGGGCAATCTAGTTATTTTCTCATTTAGTCAATTTGCCAATTGATAATAATAATATTTATAATAATTTTTTAAAACAACAACCACTTTTCTCATTAAACAATTAGCATTAAACATTTAACAATTTAGTTTATTAAACTCTACTTCATTTGCTATATAAAATTTAATTTATTTTTCAACTCTTAAAAATATGCCAGATTCATACTTTCTCTGGAAGTCCCTCTTTCCTAATTTTTTCTCAGTACTAAATCTCCATTAAAAATTATACATATTTAAAAATAAGTCTTAGGAACATACATAAATTTATATTTAAAATTTCACTTTTTTCTGAGTTCATTTACTCAGTTTAAAAATTATATTTTCCAAACCTATATATTCTGTTTTTACAATACCTTTATTGGGAACACGCATTTCCCAATTTTATTTAGGTACAAATATTTATAAAAATTCATGAGATTTTAACCACAAAGAAATATCATATATATTTACATTTATATAAAATTCTAGAATTTTATACGCTAATAAACCTGTTTTCTAAATTGTGTTTACTTAACCATATAGATTTTGGTTTTATAGTTACTATTCTAGCAGTTTTATTTTTCATTTTAATTTTCTAAATAATATTTATTAAAATTTATGAAATTTTAACCATATGTCTTAAACATATAAGTGATCTTATATGTAAAAGTTTAGATTTTTCTAGGTTGTTTTACTATAGTTTCTAATTGAGTTTCTCATACCCTAAAATTCAGGCTCTACTAGCACAGTCAGGGCAGCTTGTGTTCTTTGATTTTTATTTCATAATAAATCATCTTTAAAATTTATGAAATGTTATACACTATCTACTAACACATAGATAAACTCCCATGTAAAATTTAATAATTTTTAAACCTTTCTAGGTTAGTCTAAAAATTCAAAAAAAACTCTTTACAATTAATTCAATTATGGTTCAACTAGCTTCCATAAACATAAAAAAATCACAAGAAAATTAAATAATAGCAAACTATTAATACACAAGCACAAACCTCTTTTCAAAGTAGATCTTCCTCTTTCTCTAATTTTCCTTGAATTTATGGTGATGATTTTAGGATTTTTCACTTATTCTAATGAATTATGCTAAGAATATTAGGTTATTGTGAAGTTTCCTTAATTTTTCATTTTTCCTCTTCTTCCTTCCATCAAAACCAACCTAGCCCTTCCACCATAGCCAAAATTTATTAGGATTTTGATCATATAAAGTGTGTTCACCGTAATTTCGATACGCCTATTTTTTAATTATTTCTAAATCTGACTTTTAATTTTGTAAAATTATAAAAATAATTTATTTAAGTAATTTGAAGTTCTACTATCCATATTTCATATTCTAATTTAAATAAAAATCCAAATCTGGGGTCAAAAAGGCATTTCTATAAGGTTTTACTACTTAAAGATTCTTTTGCATAAATACCTATTATGTCCATATCCAAATTAAATTTTTAATTTTTAAAGAATTAACTAACCCTATTTTTCATTCATTATAAATAGCCGAGCCTTTCTCTACATTATACACAACTCCATATTCATATAATTCAAAAAGTCAATGTTTCAAAAATTTTAGATGTTACAACTCTCTCCCTCTTAAGAAATTTCATCCTCAAAATTTACCTTTTCATAATTTTTGAAATAGCTGAGGATACTGCTGTGTCATTATTTCTTTACTTTCCCACGTGGCTTCTTCAGTTGACTAGTTCCTCCATAATACTTTTACCTTTGCTCGAGCTAAGATAGCCAATGGTTCTTCTTCATAACTTAGATTTGGCTATATCTCAATGGATTCCACATGTATCACTTGTGAAGGGTCTGATCTATATCTTCTAAGCATCGATTCATGAAATATATTATGTATCTTGGCTAGTTCTGGAGGTAAAGCTAGTTGATAGGCTACCAGACCTAAACACTCAAGGATCTCGTATGGTCCAATAAACCTAGGACTTAGTTTCCCTTTCTTGCCAAAATAGAGAACTTTCTTCCATGGCGACACTTTCAAAAATACTTTATCCCCTACATTATATTTGACATCCCTTCTCTTCAAATCTGCATAGGACTTTTGTCTATCTACTGCAGCTTTCAGCTGATCCTTTATAAGCTTAATTTTATCTTTAGTTTTTCTGATGAGATCAAGTCCCACCAACTTACTCTCACTCAATTTTGTCCAAGAAAGTGGAGTTCTACATTTTCTTCCATATAGTGCTTCATATGGTGCCATTCTAATACTTGTTTGGTAACTGTTATTATAAGTAAATTCTACTAATGTTAGATGTTTATCCCAACTATCTTCAAATTCAACAACACAACTTCTAAGCATATGTTCAAGTATTTGTATCACTCTTTCCGTTTTGCCATTAGTTTATGGATGGAATGTAGTGCTGAAGTGGAGTTGAGTACCTAATGCTTTCTGGAAACTCTCCCAAATTTTTAAAGTAAAGCACGGTTCTCTATCTGATATGATAGACACTAGCACTCCATGAAGTCTAACTGTCTCATTTATATATAATTATGCAAGTCTATCCAATGAATAGTCAGTTCTAACTAGAAGAAAATAGGCTAATTTAGTTAATCTATCAACAATCACCCAAATTCCATCACTTTTCTTCTGAGTGTTTGGAAGACCAGTCACAAAATCCATAGTAACCTATCCCATTTCCATTTTGGTATTGTGATGGGTTCTAGAAGACCTGATTGTACTTGGTATTCTGCTTTGACTAGCTGACATAATAAGCATTTGGTTACATACTCAGTAATGTCTTTCTTCATACCAAACCACCAATAGAAAGGCTTCAGATCTTGATACATCTTGTTGATCTTGATACATCTTGTTGCTTCCTGGATGCACAATATATTTTTTATTGTGGGCTTCTCTAAGGATGTTCTCTTTTAACTCATTCACATCGGGAACATACAATCGACTCCTATAGTACAAACCACCATGTCCTAGAATAATATAACCTGATTTTTCACTTTTGTGTACTTGTTCCATCACTTTTAGCAGTTTTTGATTCTTTTACTAGGCCTCTATAACTTATGCTTAAGGGTTGTGTGAGCGGGGATTTTAGCCCCCACTCCCACTGGAATGGTTCTTGCGACTTTGGCATTATTTAGTCTCGGGGCCTCAGAAAACACAGGCCTAAGCTCGAAGAAAATGGAGTCGCCACCCGGACGGGCCGGGAAAAAGAAAGGGGTGGATGACTCGATTTCTAAGGAATAACCAACCCCCTAATGGGTTCGGAAAGTTAGGTATGTGTGGGGAAGGTGAGAAATGGCCCAGTACCCCCACAACGCCTAGATCATTGGAACTGGCCTCCTTTGCAGGTCTTAATATTATAAAATTCTTAAGTATAACAATATTATCCATATTACATGCAACAATTAAAATAAAACATCTTTATATTAAAATCAAAGCAATGTCCAAACAAAACAAATAAATGGACACCCATCCGAGGATGGAAACATGTCCTTACATCATCCATGTCTAAAACTAAATGGGACACCCACTGAAAGGCGGAAACAAATCCTTTACATTGGTCTAAAAGCTTTAAAATAAAATAAATTACATGATGCTCACAACATGAGGTACGCAAAATATGAAAACATACCTCTTACAATGTTTTGAAATCAAAATAAATCAATAAAAGTAAACAACCATTCATCATAAATAAATCATTCATCAAAGACATCAAACATCAATCAAAATATATAATTAACATTCATTCAATTTAAATAAAACAGTAAATATATTAACTTTAGGGGTTCATGTATTAATTAGGGTTTCTAGGGTTTTATGTTTAATAACTTGGGTTTTGCATATACTAGTTTAATTAGTTGAAAAATATTTTAAAGAAATAACATAGCTACTAGATGTTTTAAAGATTTAGGGTTTTGCATGTTTTTAGGAAAATAATGCTATTGTGATTTTAAAAAATAGGTTTGGTTAGGGTTTTAAGAAAATAGATTGTTGTTTTGATTTTTAGAAAGGTGTAATTAGGATTTTAGATTTGAAAAACATGTTTTAAGGCTATTAAAGTTTTAGGGTTTTACGGTTAAGATATTAGGGTTTTATGGTTTGAAATCTTAATTCTATAGATTATGATTTTGAATTTAGAATTTGATGCTTTTCCGTGATCAAAGTTGAGTGTGCTTTTAATATTGACTGTAATAACTATTTAAATATTTTTTAGGTGAAACAAACATTGAAAACTAAATTAATTATCGAAAGATTAAAATAACTCAATGAATAAAATTGTAAAAACTACTTCAAAGGTTTGAAAAAAATAATTAATTAAGATTTAGGGATTGAATAACTTAGGGTTTATGAAGTTAGATTTGTGTTTTGAATGATTATATTATTTACTTTAATTAAGACCTTAAGTATTGTATGAATTAATTTATGCTACTGCGTAAACTAAATTAAAGGAAGAATTAAATAACTAAGGCAGTGTGATGATGGCTTAAAAGATGAAGATGATTAATGATTTAATAAACTGAAGTTAGAGCAATTTACCTAAGTTTAAAGGCTCCACCAAATTGAAGAAATTGAACCAAGTTGTTGCCTGCTTCAGATTTGGTTTTGGTTGAGCAAAGCAATCTGGGGACGATTGATTGCCTCCTTTGGTTGCTATGTCTTGGATTTCTCCTTGCTTGCTAGGGTTTTCTTTTGGCCGAAAGAATTTAAGAGTCCCAAATTTTGTTCCAAATTTTCTTTTTTCAAAAGATCCAAGTTTCGTCCTCTTTTTGTATGTTTTAATGTGTTATTTATAGGAAAAAATCAAAGCCTAATTCTAATTGTCTAAGGACATCAAAACCATTTAGGAAAAGAAATAAAAACCAAGTAGAATTCGGTTTCGAAAAAAACTGCACTGGCAAAACCTTTTGCGGGCTATGGGAGGGCCAGCACAATTTTTGTACACGAGCTGGGGCACGGGCCAGTTCCTGCGGTGAATTGTCTCAAGGTTTTTGCTGCGGCGAATTGGCCCAAGCCAATTTTGTCAGTGATGAAACTTTTCATTGCCGATTCTTCCGTCGTCAATTATTTATTTATTTAACTTTACTAATATTACCTTTTTTATTTTTATTTTTATTAAAAATTATAAATATTATTTAATTAAAATACCATAAAAATTATTTTGCACTATAAAAAATATTGGGCCAGACTGGGTCAAAAATTAAGGGTCTGCAGTTTGCCCCCTGCTTGAGCGATCTGAGACTACGGCAAAAGAGAGTGAAAAGCAATGTGATTTTTTACTAATTTTGGAGCCATACTGGATTCCCAAGGTTGGTTTGAGCTCTGGACTCAAAAATAATTTAGGTTCTGGACCCAAGCTAGATTTAGAATTTAGGTTCTGGACCCAAGCTAAGTTTGGGACTTAAGGGTAATTTTGGATTCTGGACCCGAGCTAAGTTCTGGACTTAAGAGAGATTTGGGTTC
The DNA here is from genome assembly GCA_947685225.1 of Garcia nutans. Lineage (NCBI taxonomy): Eukaryota > Viridiplantae > Streptophyta > Magnoliopsida > Malpighiales > Euphorbiaceae > Garcia > Garcia nutans. Next base: position 16,887,459 of record CANTUV010000023.1, on the reverse strand, counting down.
TGGACCCAAGCTAAGTTCTGGACTTAAGAGAGAATTTAGGTTCTGGACCTAAGCTAAGTTCTAGACTTAAGAGAGATTTGGGTTCTAGACCCGAGCTAAGTTTTGGACTTAAGAGAAAATTTAGGTTATGGACCTAAAAATAATTTGGGTTCTGGACCCTAGCTAAGTTATGGACTTAAAAGAAAATTTAGATTCTAGACCTAAGCTAAGTTGTGGATTAAAGAGAATTTAGTTTCTGGACCTAAGCTATGTTCTGGACTTAAGAGATATTTGAATATCTGCAAAAAATAATTGTAGTCAGTAGGATACTAAAGGAATTTGCAAAAAATTTAGCTAATTTTTACCATGCACATATCTTCTTGCCCCCTGCGTGTAAAAATATTTTTAAAAGTGCAAAAATATTTATATACTCACAAATATCTGAATAATTGAACTGAATAATTGAGTTTCCTATTTATTCACTGTGTAGTCACTATTTATGCACTATTCACTAACTGTTCATTTACTATTTATCAACAATAACATTTACTTCTTTTTTTCACGATAATACTGTTTTTCTCTTTTTATTTTTATCTCCTTCCTTTGCAATTCATCTATATAAACCTCGGCTCATCTCTTCTTTTCATCCACAATTACAAATTTTGATATCAGAGAGTTTAGCATAGAGTTGAGGAGAAAATGCATGCTTCGAGATCAAAAACTCGATCTAATGCTGAGTTATTATAGTTTATTCGACGACATGAAAATGGAACTATAAGTCTACTAGCCGAGATGCAGCTTCATCGTAGTTCAAATATAAAAACCAAGGTAATAACTCAATTATTTATTTTAATAGCAAATTATTTTTTACTTTTGTGTTTTTGTGTTTTTTTTTTAAATTTTAGGAAAAGTAAATTAATTAGATGACTATATTTAAGAATTTAATAAACAAGTAAATAGATAGACTAAAAATAGAACATCAATAAATTTAGCCTAAAAATCAGTGGTATTGATATGATGATATACTTACCTTGTGTTAACTTACCTGGCTCCGTGTTAACGTGATCATTGTATTATCCAGGGCGAAGGGTGTGTCTATAAAGCCCGATAATGGTATGATGTAGCACCTTCTCGGGTAAAACAGATTATCCGAGATTGCAGTTTTGAAAGCTTTATCTTGCAATTGCCATCCGAGGAGTGTCCGATAGATAGGAGTGTAGTTCAAGCATTGTCAGAGTAGTGGATGGACACGACCGATACTTTTCACCTACCTATAGGATAAATGACCATTGGCCCAGTCGATTATACAACCATAATTGGTATCCGGTACTATGGCCTTCCGGTCCCTCTTACCAATAATATTCTAACATTCGAAGAAGTCCAATAGTTAATCGGTATGGAACCATCATTTGAAAGGCCTTTCAAGATTGAGCCAATTCAGAGTTATAGAATGAACTACAAAGGATGGGTCCGTAGGGAAACAACAAAATAGTATACTCGAGGATTTTTACTATATTTGCTCGGGTCAACCATTTTATGCAGCACCGAATCTGCCATCCATTTGTCGATGTTGAGGGCCCTTACTGATATGAGTATGGTACATCTTTACGGCTGGGGTGAAACTAGCCTTACTTGTATTTATCATAGACTTGATAAGATTTGCAGAAATAAGAAGTCTTTTGTTTGTGTTATGGTGGTTGTCGAGGTACTCTTCTTCCACCAATGTCAATTCCATTCTTATTCTTGCATGAATTTGAGGGTGCTTGGCATTTCTCGAGAGAGAGTAGGGTATCCGAGATTAAATTTTTGGTTGTCAGATCGTGTAGAAGTTCCCGGCTCTCACCATGTGCACACCCAACGCTATCTCTTGAGTTGCTTAACCTGGGGCCCGGTAGAATAGCATTAGTATACTTTAAAATTTATATAAAAGTTAACTTACCTTATGTCATTTTGTAGGTCAATTTAGCCCGGTGGAAGACACAAGAGCGGACGAACTGGACTTTTTTCATGAATACCGCATTGCCTTTTCAACATACCCGCCGAGTCGTTGCCGGTCTTGTGTCTAGTGGCTGGTTCTCGGGGAGAGAGTGTATGAGTGGTTTATTGGTCCCGAGAAGTGGAAGATCCCGATGAGTTGCCCGGAGTATACTTTAAATATCACATCAATGCCGGAGAATGCATGGTGGTAAGCTCGGCATGGTTATGATGTTGAAACCTTTATCTATCCACCGGGTGCATCTTATACCTAGTTTATTCGAGTAGGACTCTTGAACTTTGATGTATCTCCTGTTGGTGTATGGGAGATTCCTGAGAAAAATGAGGATAGAGATGAAGAGGAGTATCATGGAGAGGGAAGAGGGTCTGTCCAGCATCCCGGGGCTAGCACCTCTCAGGTAAACTTTTACCATTTTTCCATTGCAATTGCTTCTTTCTTAACTTGTTTTGATTTTTTAATGATTGTTGCAGGCTGCTGGCTCATTTGGTCATGAGACTGGACCTTCCTTTACTGCTCCTCCATTAATCGGAGATCCCATCTCATCCACAGGGCGTTGATATGAATTACTTGGTAGGTTTTCTTGTTCCATGATAATTTATGCTATATGTTTGCATGATTATGTATGCTCTTACTCTTTTTCTTTCTGGCTCATAGCGGATGCTTGAGAAACAAAATAAGAAACTTCAAGAAGAGTTGGCTGCTAGTCATCAAAAGGTTTCCCATTTTGAAAAATTGTATCACCAGTCAAAGCAAGATTCTCGAGACTTCCAGTTTCAGGGGATGAGAGATCCTGGTGCTTCTTCATCTAGAGGACCCCAAGCTGACGACCATGAGATCCTTTCATCTACTTTAGATGAGGACCGTTATAGATCTGAATTGTAACACCCCCCATACCCCATATACATGCACCGCATACACCTGTTCAACACGCGATATACGTATACCGGATAAAGGGGTGCAGTTTATTTCTAAACAAACCAAACTTTAACTATTAAATCAAATCATCATTTCTAAAATCTTAATAAACTAAAAACATTTAACCTATATTATAAATAGTAATAGATAAAACATTCCTTCATTAAGATACATATATATATAACATTAGTACCCAAAAGTTTATCCAAAATAGTCTATTCAAAACATTTGTTAAATAAGCAGCGGATAATACATATGTATATATATCAAAATAAATGTTTACAAAATAATAGAATTTATACATGCTGGCAGTTCGTCTCTGATCTTGATATCCACAACTCAACACTGCTCTTACCAACTCAAGCCTAGACTCGACTCGGTCTAGACGAGCTCTCTGGAACAACCGGATCTACCCTGTCACCTGCGCGATAAACCACAATCGTGCTAAGCAGAAAGCTTAGTGGTACAAACTTTGATTCAATATAGATCAATGCGATGCTCATGCACAATATATATAAATATATCAACTCATTGCATTATATCTCAACATATTAATCATTTGCATCATATTTCATAATTCACATTAAAGCAAAGACAAGCATGGGCCCAAAATGAAACTAATATGCTATTCAAAGTTCAGAGTTACTACTTTGGTCCATAATCATATTTATCAAGCCCGTAGGTGATATATATATATCCATGGATAATGTAACAGACCCAGTCTCTTGGACCTCAACCTTGCTAGACCCTAGGGCCCCAGTATCTTGGTCCTCAACTCGGCTAGACTGTTATAGTTTTTGAGGCTTACAACCCGGTCTTTTCACCCAAAAAACATCACATTTATCAGTTGAGCTCGGCTTACGACCCGGTCTTTTCACATACCAGCAATTCATAGGCATGCCGCCAAACCAATCTCATTATCATACTAGGCACACAATTTATTCATTTATCTCATTATCAATCTCTTTCACAATTCATTTCTCATTTTCAAACTAGGCTTAGTGCCTTAGTGTATCATCTTTTCTCATTTTTCTTATTCTTCTATTTCATCTCAATATTGATTGGTTACATTATATTTTCACATTTCATATCACATTTTTCCACATTTCTTTTCATATACAATACATTACTCAGTTGCATTGATACATCAACATAATTCACATAATGCATATTATAGCATATAACTCATTCATCAACAATATTTATCAATTAACTTAACACATTTCTCAACTAAATGTGTTAAGTCCCAATGTCATGTAAATGTATGCAATCATTCAAAGTTTGTACTTTCCTCTAAGAGCAACAACACCACTCTATCAACTTCCTCTTTCAAAAAGACCCTCAACACTTGAATTAAGGTAGCTCAAATCTCTTCAAAATCTAATCCAAAGGTGATCAACAACACTCACTCAGAGATACACATAAGAAAACAAGAAAGAGAACTATCTAGGGCAAACTTTACACTTGACACACTCAACAACATGGGCGTGTCCCTGGCCATGTGCTAAACCCACAACACAGAAGCTTTGACAAGCTCAGTGACATGGGCGTGTCACTGGCCATGTCAATCCTCTTCCAACATAGAAGCTATGACACACTCAGTGACATGGGCGTGTCACTGGACGTGTCAAGCAACCAACAACACAGTAGCTATGACACGCTCAGTGACATGGGTGTGTCACTGGACGTGTCAATGCTACTACTACACAAAAGCTGTGACACCCTCAGTGGCATGGGTGTGTCACCAACCCAGAAAACAGAACCAATGACACGCCCAAAGACATGGCCGTGTTGCTGGTCGTGTCAGGCCAAAAGCCCTGAAATCGACACCAACAAAGGCATAACCCACAATCATCTTCCAATAGCCATATCAACAACACACAAACTCAACCAAAACCATCAACAACCCATATAATACTTGAGTAAATATTAAAACAGCTCAATTACAAACATTAAACACAAGCACCACCATATTCACAACTCCAAAAATCACACAATCCACACACTTGTCTCTTTCACCAAACTCAACCCTTTTCTCTCTTTAATCCAACCCTAAAAATCAAAATTACTAAGACAAAACACTTCAAACACACCAAAAACCATAAACACATCTGCAACAGCCATCCAACAAACCCAAGAACACAAACTTAAAAGAAAACCAAGAAACAAGTTGGAAACTTACCAAAAGTGAAGAAACTCCTCAAAACTCCAACTTGATCTCTTGAAATCCTTCAATCTCTTGAGCTTGGAAGCAACAAAATCTCTTTTCCTTTGGTTGATAAGGGTGGCCAGCCTAAGAGAAGAAAAGAAGAAGACGAAGATGAAAGAAGAAGAAAGAAAATACAAAGTAAACACACTCTTCTCTTTTAACCAAACCTCTTATCCCCAAATCACTCTCCACCATACATTTAAACAATATAATAATCATCCACTAACATCATCTTCCACTAACATCAAACAAATCCATTTAAATACAAAATATCTTTTAACCAAAAAGACATAATCTTGTATATATATTGTTTTTATCTCCATATACATAACATATACACTTTAAATTATTTAATCCAATCCTCACAAATAAGCATTCCAAAATTTTATGGTATCATTAGGGATATTACAATTCTCCCCCTCTATAAAATAATTTCATCCTTGAAATTACCTGTTCTCATGTCTAGAATAATTCAGGATACTGATCTCGCATCGCTTACTCACTCTCCCAAGTTGCCTCTTCTCTAGCATGATTCTTCCAAAGAACCTTTACAATTGGCACTTTCTTATGTCTCAACTCTTTCACTCCATGTGCTAAAATAACCACTGGTTCTTCTTCAAAAGTTAGATCCGGACTCACCTCAATGGATTCCACTGACAAAACATGAGATGGGTTTGACCTGTACCTCCGTAGCATAGAAACATGGAAGACATTGTGAATTTTATCCAACTTAAGAGGCAAAGCTAGTCGATAAGCCACTGGTCCAACTCTCTCCAGTACCTCATAAGGTCCAATGAAAAGAGGACTCAACTTTCCTTTGAGCCAAATCTCAAAATTCTCTTCCAAGGAGAAACTTTTAAAAATACTTTATCTGCAACACTAAACTCTATATCTCTCCTCTTCAAATCTGAATATGATTTCTGTCGATCTGAAGCTAATTTCAAACGAGCCCAAATTATCTTCACCTTCTCTTCTGTTTCTTTAATTAAATCGGGACCAACCAACCTACCTTCTCCAACCTCATTCCAACATAGAGGTGTTCTGCATCTTCTACCATAGAATGCCTCAAATGGTGCCATTCTTTGTGATTATTTTTAGTTTTGGTGAAGAAATTTGAGGTTTAATGGAGGATTTGGAGCTTGGAATCACAAAGAATGGAGATTGCGAGAGAGAGAACGAGAGAGCGAGAGAGATGAATAAACAGGAAACTATGGACTGAATGAGGAAAAAGGTGAAAGAATCGTGCTTTTTTAAAGTGAAAAAGTGTGAGACACGGCAAAGTTAGGGTGAACACGGCCGTGTCTAGTGTGTGAAAGTGAAGAGACACGGCCAAGTCTAAGTGACATGGCCGTGTCTGATGCTCTTGGAGGGACACGGCCAGTGACTTGGCTGTGTCCCATGGGTGTGTCCTCTTTTGTACAAAAATTTGCAAAAACGAAAGAAAGTTGAGTTGCTTGTGAAGCTTGGCCGTGTCCAAGTGACACGGCCAAGTCCTTTGGCCGTGTCACTCACTGTGACAAATGCAAATATGAGTTTTTGTAGAGGCTTGGCTGACACGGCCAAGTCCTTTGGCTGTGTCTCCTTTTGCCACTTTAAACTTTTTTTTATAACACCAAATATCAACAACTATTAAAGAAATTGCAAACCTCTTCTCCGATCAACCCTGAAACACATTAGAAAGATAAAAACCGATCAAAGCACCCATTCCATTTATTTAGACTAAACATAAAATCTAAACATACTAAATTTAAAATTACAACTATAAAGAAAAAATGCAAACCGATGAGTTGCCTCCCATTTAGCACTTCTTTAATGTCATATAGCTGGACATCATGCAAGGCCTAGGGTTCATGGATCAAAGTGCTGTCAATGATCCTCACTTCTTGAAATCCTTCATTGTATGGTTTAACTCTCTGTCCATTCACTTTAAAAGTCTCATTTGTTCGAGAGTTAAGCAATTCAATGGCACCAGAAGGACACACCTGAGTTATCTCGAAGGGACCACTCCATCGAGACTTGAGTTTACCTGGAAAAAGATGGAGTCGAGAGTTAAAAAGTAAAACTTTCATACCTGGACTCAATGTCTTTCGCACTATAATTCTATCATGAAGTGCTTTAGTGCGATCCTTGTAAATTCTCGAGCTCTCTTAAGCCTCATTCCTCAGCTCATCTAACTCTGAAATTTGTAGAAATCGTTCTCTCTTCGCTTTGTCCAAGTCCAAATTCAGAGTCTTGATTGCCCAATACGCTCTGTGCTCCAACTCCACTGGTAAGTGACAAGCTTTTCCAAAAACCAATCGGTATGGACTCATACCAAGAGGAGTTTTGAAAGCAGTCCGATATGCCCATAGTACATCATGCAATCTGTTTGCCCAATCCTTCCTTGATGTGTTGACTGTTTTCTCCAGAATTCCTTTTAGCTGCTTGTTTGATGTTTCAACTTGCCCAGAAGTCTATGGATGGTATGAGGTTGCCACCTTGTGCTTCACACTAGATTTGTGCATTAATTTTTCAAAAAGTCTGTTGCAAAAATGGCTTCCCCCATCACTGACTATTACCCTTGGCGTACCAAATCTGCTAAGAATATTTTCCTTCACAAATTTAACAACCACATTAGCATCATTAGTACGGGTGGGGATTGCCTCCACCCATTTGGAAACATAATCAACAGCAACTAAAATATATTCATAACCAAAGGACTTGGGGAAAGGACCCATGAAGTCTATTCCCCACATATCAAACAGTTCAACAACAATATATGATTGAAGGGGTATTTCATTTCTCCTCCCAATGTTACTTACTCTTTGGCAACGATCACAGTGCTTACAATACTCTTGAGCATCTTTAAATAAGGTAGGCCAGTAAAAACCACTTTGAAGCACCTTTTCTGCAGTCTTTCTTCCTCCAAAATGACCCCCACAGTGAAGGTCATGAAAAAATTGAAGAACACTCAGTTGTTCTTCCTCAGATACACACCTGCGAACTATCTCATCTTTGCATATCAGGAATAGATAAGGTTCATCCCAAAAATAAAACTTACTCAAGTGTAAAAACCTTTTCTTTTCCTGAAATGACATGTTAGTATGCAATATACCACAAGCAAGATAGTTAGCAATATCTGCAAACCAAGGTGCATCAAATACCACAAACAGCTGCTCATCAGGAAATGCTTCTAAATTTTTATGAATGCTATCAGATGCAAGATTTTCACTAAAGAAGGGTAATCTAGATAAATGATCAGCTACCACATTCTCACTAGCCTTAGTATCTTTGATTTGGAAATCAAATTCTTGCAATAACAACACCCATATAATTAAGCGCGGTTTAGCATGTTGTTTTGTTAAAAGATATTTTAGAGCTGCTTGATCAGAATGCACAATAATTTTCGACCCAATTAAATATGCACTAAACTTATCTAAAGCAAAAACAACAGCTAACATTTCCTTTTCAGTTGTGGTGTAATTCATTTGTGCACTATTCAGGGTTAAGCTAGCATAATATATTACTCTCAAGTATTTATCAACCCTTTGCCCAAGAACAGCTCCTACTGCATGATTAGAGGCATCACACATGATTTCAAAAGGTAAAGACCAAATAGGAGCTACTATTACTGGTGCACTAGTCAATTTTTCTTTAAGGGAATTAAAAGCTTGCATGCATTGTGCTGTAAATTCAAATGGAACATCTTTCCCCAACAAATGGCACAATGGTTGGCTTATTTTGGAAAAATCCTTAATAAACCTCCTGTAAAATCCTGCATGCCCTAAGAAACTTCTTATTCCCTTAACAGAAGTAGGTGGGGGTAACTTAGTAATCAATTCAACTTTAGCCTTATCCACCTCTATCCCTTTACTTGACACCACATAACCTAAGACAATGCCCTGAGTAACCATAAAATGAATCTTTTCCCAACTTAAAGTAAGGTTACATTCAATGCATTTCTCAAGCACACGAACAAGTTTATTGAGGCAATTATCAAAAGAATTACCAAAATAGAAAAGTCATCCATAAATACCTCAATAAAATCATCTATCATGTCAGAGAAGACAGACATCATGCATCTCTGAAAAGTTGCAGGTGCATTGCACAAGCCAAAGGGCATACATCGAAATGCATAAGTCCCAAAAGGGCAAGTAAAGGTTGTCTTGGACTGATCCTCTGGAGATATTGGCACCTGATAGTAACCTAAAAGGCCATCCAGAAAACAATAATGTGAGTGTCCAGAAAGTTTATCTAACATCTGATCAATAAAAGGAAGAGGGAAGTGATCTTTCTTTGTAGCATTGTTCAACTTCCTATAATCGATGCACATTCTCCACCCAGTAGTAGTCCTAGTAGGAACCAATTCATTATTCTCATTTTTCACCACAGTTATTCCAGATTTCTTAGGAACTACATGTACTGGGCTCACCCACTCACTATTAGCTATTGGGTAAATTACTCCTTCATCCAGCAATTTGAGCACTTCTTTCTTAACCATTTCACTCATATTTGGGTTAAGTCGCCTTTGGGTCTCCCTCACAGGTTTAGCTCCCTCTTCTAAAGTGATTCTATGCATGCACATTGAAGGGCTAATACCCTTGATGTCACTTAGTCCCCATCCTATTGCTTTTTTAAATCTTTTAAGCTCAATCACTAACCTTATCTCCTCCTCTTCACTAACTTCACTAGATATTATCACATGTAAGGTATTGTGATCTCCTAAAAACACATATTTCAGATTCTTAGGTAACTCTTTCAGCTCTAACTCAAGTGAAGGGTTCTTCTCTTCTTTTTGAATGGGGGAAGGTTCAAAAATTGGGTTCTCCTTAAGCTCCTCTATTTCAGCACCCTCTAAAGTCTCAAGGCAACTGGCTATTTCTGCATCAAAAATATCCACATCACTCTCTAAGGTCAATGCCAGCTCCAATTTATCAGAGGAACCTGTCTGCAAGAAAACATCTGAAACAACTGCATCAACACAATCAATGAAAGAACAATCCTCATATAAAGCAGTTGTAGGAATAGGAGAAGTGTTAAAAATGGAAAATTCAACAGTTTGTCCCAAAACAGTCATTGATAATTTACCATTTTTAACATCTATCAAAGTGTTGGTAGTTGCCATAAAATGCCTACCCAGCAGAATGGTGTGTGCAGATGGTGAAGAATTACTTACTTCCATGTCAAGAATAATGAAATCCACAGGTACTATCAAACCACCAACTTTAACTAACACATCTTCTATAACCCCTTTCGGGAATCTAAGAGATCTATCAGCTAATTGCAACACCATTTTTGTTCGTTTAAGTTCCCCTAGTTCTAAATCAAGGTACACAAAATAAGGCATTAAATTCACACTGGCTCCTAAATCACACATGCCATCAGTACCCTTTCCATTCCCCATAGTAATTTGAACGATAAAACTTCCAGGATCCTTTAGCTTAGGAGGTAGTTTATGCTGCAAAACAGCACTAGCTACCTCTGAAACTATAATCTTTTCATTCGGCTCATACCTCTTTTTCTTGTTATTCAGTTCTTTGAAGAATTTAGCATAAGCCGGCATGTTCTTAATTGCTTCAAGTAAGGGTAAGCTGATACTTACCTTAGACAGCATGTTGAAGATATCTGAAAATTGCTTATCTTTTTTATCATCCTTCAACCTGCTGGGGAATGGTATAGGTGGCCGATATGGATTGCTTGCCTTGTGCAAATCTATTGTAGGGGACTTCTCCATTGATCTTTCTTCAGCACCTTTGTTCTCTAGTTCTCCTTCCTTTTTATTCTCTTGCTCACCTGCATTCAAAGAATTATTTTCAACATTATTGTTAATTACCTTGCCACTTCTAAGAACAGTCACTGATTGTGCCTGCTCAGGTTGACTTGGGAACTTCCCCTTTTGTTGAATCTGCATCTGTTGAGCAAGTTGCCCCACTTGGGTCTCCACCTTCTTAAAAGATGATTCTAGTGAATCCAGCCTCTTGTTGTTCATCTCTTAATTTTTAGCACTGACTTGGATAAAAGCCTGCAAACTTTCTTCCAAACTCTCTCTCTTAGGCTGGCCTTGATTTGAGGATTGGCCCTGCTGTGGGTTTTGTCTCTGGAGAAAATGGAAAGGTTGTTGAGCATTATTTGCTGTCCAGGAAAAATTTGGGTGATTCCTACAACCAGGATTATAAGAATTGGAGTAAGGATCATTCCGGGCCCTTGGTTGAAATCCCCCTATAGCATTGACTTGCTCAGCTTCATTACCAAAAGACTCATATGCAGAGGGCATATATTTGCTCCATGCCCGAATGTCCCACAGATTCCACACACTTCTTGAGTAGATGAAGAAATATTGTTCTTCATGTTTAGCATCTGCACCTGTCTTGTCAATTCAACTATTTGACTAATCATTTCACTATTGGCTTCCAATTGATTCACCCCTTTACTTCTTCCCCTTACACTCTTTTGTTGAGAATTAGCTCCCAACATCTCAAAGATCTCATAAGTCTCATCAGCTGTCTTTTCTCCCATGGCTCCCCCAGCTGCATTGTCAACAATGTTCTAAAATTGCTGGGTGAGACCATCATAGAAAAACTGATTCAGAAGTTGAAGTGGGTAGTGATGATGTGGACACTGGATCAATAGCATTTTAAATCTGTCCCAAGCCTCATGAAATGGTTCTCCTTCAAATTGAGAGAATGTAGCAATCTTCCCTCTCAACTCAGCTGTCTTTTGATGTGAATAAAACTTGCCCATGAATTTGTTATAAACTTGCTCCCAAGTTGTCAAAGAGTTTTCGGGCAACATCATAAGCCAGCTCTTTGCCCTATCCTTAAAAATATATGGAAAACACCTCATCCTCAATTGATCCTCTGTTAATCCTCCCAATGGAAAAGTGTTGAGGGTAGAGTAGAAATCCCGAATAAAGTTCAAAGGATCTTCATTTGGAACTCCATAAAATGATGGTAGCATATTGTAGTGAATGTTCTTCAACTCATAATTCCTTGCTGCATCTGTCAGTCTTATGCAAGAAGTGGAAGTTCCAATGACAAGTCTAGCAAAGTCTTTCATCGTTCTTTGCCTTTCTTCAGCCATTTTAACAGATTGTGCAGATTCCGACTCAAAATCTGAAGTGTCCTCCTCTGTATCAAATCCGCTGTACAACTCAAACTCTTCCCTGCTCCTTTTCACTCTCTGAATTTCTGGAATGAATGGATGTAGCTCTCCTTCGAGTGATCTCCTGCCTTGCATAAACAAAATTTTTCTAGAAAAAGAAATTATTAAAAGCAATAGACAAAATAAAATCAAAAGTAAACAATGCAAAATAATCTAAAATATCTAAAACTAAAATAAAATGAAAGCAGTGAAAAATAACCTAGAATATTTTTGCCTAATAAACAATTACGCCAATTAGCTTCCCCGGCAACGGCGCCAAAAACTTGTTGCGCTAAAATTAACTCTACCACAAAGCGTCATTCGCAAGTATACGAGGTAGCTGTAGCAAAGGTGATCGCCCCAAGGTCATCTCACAAGGAAGCTAAAGTGGCTAATTGATTATCAGATTATGAATGACAAGTAATGAAGAAAATTTAAACTGATAACTAATTAAGAAGATTGATTGAAGTATAAAACGAATAAAAGTAAATTAAGCTGATGTTTTGATTCACTTGATAGAAAGGTCTAGGGTTTGCACTTCTCTACTACTTATATGTATGAACGGTTATTTCTCTTAACTAATTTAATTTCAAAGATTAAATCTCAAACAACTCAATTAATCAAGTCAAGGAAATAAGCTCTCACATTCAAACCTCTTTCAACTAATCTTGTTATAATTGAAATAATCTTTTTAATAGGTTGTATCTCTAATTCACCTAAGTCCTTAATTGAATTGTTCAAGCATTAGACTTCATCTCTCAATCCATCATCTAATACCTAAAACACATAATTGGTGGCTAATCAATTATACATTAACAATATTCCATTCAATCAAGGCTAAAGAAATTATTAGCTAAGAGAATAACCAATTCATACAATCATAGCAGATCCATACAAACCCTAGACTAGATCAAATTAGTTAATGTTGCTATCAAACATACTTATCTCATTAATATTCAAAGAAATCAATTTAGACATGATAATATCCATAATCACAATTCCAATGAAAATAAAGAGATAAAGTTCAAGAACAAAATCAAATTACAAACTCCTTGAAGCTTCTGAAGAATCTCTTGTTCAAATCTTGCAAGAAGGATGTATCAATGGCTAGAACAATCTAATCTAAGCTAGTTTAATCCAAAGTGTAATCAAAATCAAAGAAAACAAAGTTAGAAACCCTAACTTCACTCTCAGACGGCTCAATCTCAGCTCAAAATCGCACCAACCACAAACCCTAGCTTCTCTTTTTTCTTTTATACGAATTTTTCGCTTTAAAAATCCACTACGGCTTTGGTTCATGAGAGACACGGCCAAGTTGGATGAGACTTGGCCGTGTTGGTGGTCTTTGGAGGGACACGGCCAGTGACTTGGCCGTGTCCCTTGCATGTGTTCACTTCTGCTTGCTTTCCTTCTTTTCTTCTTTGGTTGAGTGACACGGCCATGTTGGATGTGACTTGGCCGCGTTGGATCATTTTGGAGGAACACGGCCAGTGACTTGGCCGTGTCCCTTGCCTGTGTCTACTTCTGTGAGAATTGATCTTCTTTGCCTTGGGTGTAAGTGAGACACGGCCAAGTCAGAGCAACTTGGTCATGTCTGGGCTTCTTTGGAGGGACACGGCCACTGACTTGGCCGTGTCCCTTGAGTGTGTCCTTCTCTGTGACTTGCTCTTCTTCTTTAACTTTGTATGGGACACGGCCAGTGACTTGGCCGTGTCCTCTGCATGTGTCAGCTACTGTCCATTTTTCCTTCAGTCTTGGTTCCTTGGCTTTTTTAACCTAAAACAAAACTTCAAACAAACTTTAAACAAAAAGTAAATAAACAATAACCAACAAAACATAAACACCATACTAAAAACTACATCAAAAACGACATAAACACTGAAATAAACTAAAACTACCAAAATTAACAAAAATACTAAATAAACCGATTTAAACTAACAAAATACCTAAATAAAACAATAATTATTATAATAAACAAGACACAAATCTATAACAAAAACTAATAAAACAACTACCCCACACTTAAAATTTTGCTTGTCCTCAAGCAAATTCACATGGCATAAATTAAAAACTCAACAACCTTAACTGTAATTCCAGCATATAAGATGAAATCCTTTAAGGCTTAGCCATAAATATTTGCAATTTCCTTCAATCAAGATTTTCTTAACTCATTCATTAATCAAGACATACACCTTATCTCTCTTCTAAGTGTTTCACTCGATTTCAAAGGTTAATCACTCAAACCACTCATGACTGCATACTACCATAAACTTGCTTAATTATCCAATCTCCCTCACTGATTTTCTCAAGAAATAATCCGAAGGTCTTTCATTTGGATGTAATGGGGCTAAGGTAAAGGTGTGAGAAAAGACATTTAAGCTGGAGCATCAAGAAATGGAGTATTTACATTAGACAATACTCTTGCTTAAGGAATTCATAACTCCCTCAAATGGTATACTCACAATCCATTAATACTTCACATACTTGCATACTTCAAGAAAAATACATGAGTCGACATTCCTCTTTTGATAACCAATGCTAGAACATATAAGAATTTTGTATACATATATATACTTTTTTTTATTTTCTCTCTTTTTTATTATATCATATAAATTTTTTTCTTTTTTTTAATATATATATACAAAATATGAATTTTGCATAGAACATCTAGCTTAAAATGTAGAGGAAAAGAATAATCGACTCTTAATCCAATACAATGTGCAAAGTATGCATTCAACCCCAAATAGCAATACCATTTTTTTTATTTGCTTACCCCACACTTTGAAATAAACCACCCTATTGTCATATAATAAGAACTCCATTCCTTAATGCAGGTATGATGATAATAAGAGAAAGTTAAGCTGTGAATTGTGTTGATCAAACAAGAAAAGGTCAAAGGCTCAACTTGGCTCACTAAGGAATTCAATATTAAGGGAGGTCTTTTTAAGCTAAAGGGCTAACCTAATTTGCCTTCATCATTTTAAAACTTGAGATTAAATCATAATGTGAGTTCAATTAGTATGCAAAAGCAAACTCTAGAGATGAAAAATCATGAAGGTGCACACTTAAGAAAAGAAAATCAACTGATAATAATATCAAATTATGAGGCTCAAAACTAACACAGGTGGGTTCACAAAGATTTATATGTCATAAATTGCAGAATGTGAAAATTGATCCTGAATGAATTCAAATGCTAATCTCTATGCTAATACTAAAGTCTCCACTACAATGCTAGAATCACATAAAAGATCAATAAGATTTGAACAATTATGCCATGCACAACAAACATAATAAACAAAACAAGACAAACATTAAAGAAAAGTTTAAAGATTACCCCACACTTTAGAATTTACATTGTCCTCAATGGAAACAAGAATAATAAAGAAATAGAGTTAAAGGACAACTTGTCTTCCATCGTACCCTGGTGAGGCAAAACCCTAACTTTTCATCACAAACACAAAAGTTCAAAAACAAAAGTACAATATATGAAAATAAAATATCCAAATATAAAATGTTAACATGAAAACAAAAATAAAAACAATAACAAAAATACACTAAACAAAATAAAGCAAGGAACTCAAAATCTATGGAAAAGGCGAATGAGAAGATGATGCAGCCGAGGGATGGAGACTCAAGATCTTCGCAAGGTTGCTATTAATCTGTTCCAACTGCTGCAAGACCTCAGCATGGTTATGGTCCACCTTGCCCTCCAGTCTATCTACCTTGCCCTCCAGGGCCTCAATCCTAATAAGTACCTCTTGAGTTTCCGAGACCGGAGCATCCTCATCTAGATCTAAAGAATTCGAGTCAGACTCCTCTTGGACCCGTGCTCTCTTCTGCCTGTCCTCCGGTGCTTCTGGCTCAGCTGAAGCCATCATATAAGCCCCTCTCCTATGCACCACCATATGCATTTTCTCTAATGTGGCCAAATCTAATGAGTCATTACCCAAAATTCTAGTCATGCGACTGGTACTCGGGTCAAAATTTTCAACAAGGGCTACTGCTAATGTGGTAATCAAACCTCCAACACAAATTGCCCCCCTCCTTTTATTAGCCACAATATAAAAAATATCGGCTAACCAATAGCCGGCACTAACAGGCATTGCATTCAAAGCACAATCCAGAAAAAATAACTCACTTAATTCCACCACACCTGGGCTCTCCTTCCTAGCAAAGAATCCGCAAGACATAAATCGATGCAAATACCTCAAAGCGGAATTTCTTAATCTAGATGCTTTGGCCGATTTTTCCACATAGGTCCCCGAGCCTAATGCTCCCCAAGCAAATTGTTGTTTAAATTCCTTAGGTACCGACCTCTCCCCATGCTGATGGAAACCATATATATCATTCAATTGTTCAATATTAAGCACAAATGATTTACCCAGCAAATTAAAACTCATTCTAGTGCAGATTTTTTTATCATCTCTTTCAACCCTAAGAGATGTCAGAAATTCCAAAGTCAGCTCTTCAAACTGCAAAGGTCGCAAGGAGACTAGATTCTCCCACCCAAGGAATTGCACATATCGATAAAAATTAGTCCTAATTTGCAGAGCATCAAGGGACTCATCATTAACATACCTTGTCGGGAAAAAACCCCGAGCCAAAAGATTTGCTCCCTTCAAAGATGAAATTGATGAAGAGGAAGAAGCTCCTTCGGTTGTAGGCCTCTTCTTCTTGTGATGTGAAACAATCTTTGTTCTTGGCATCTTGAGAAATCTGAAAAATTCAAACCAAAACTTGATCAAATCAAACTTTTATGAGAAAAGAAGAAGTTTTAATGGATTATTTTTAGTTTTGGTGAAGAAATTTGAGGTTTAATGGAGGATTTGGAGCTTGGAATCACAAAGAATGGAGATTGCGAGAGAGAGAGCGAGAGAGATGAATAAACAGGAAACTATGGATTGAATGAGGAAAAAGGTGAAATAATCGTGCTTTTTTAAAGTGAAAAAGTGTGAGACACGGCCAAGTTAGGGTGAACACGGCCGTGTCTAGTGTGTGAAAGTGAAGAGACACAGCCAAGTCTAAGTGACACGGCCGTGTCTGATGCTCATAGAGGGACACGGCCAGTGACTTGGCCGTGTCCCATGGGTGTGTCCTCTTCTGTACAAAAATTTGCAAAAACAAAAGAAAGTTGAGTTGCTGGTGAAGCTTGGCCGTGTCCAAGTGACACGGCCAAGTCCTTTGGCCGTGTCACTCACTGTGACAAATGCAAATATGAGTTTTTGTAGAGGCTTGGCCGTGTCCCATGTGACACGGCCAAGGGACACGGCCAAGTCCTTTGGCCGTGTCTCCTTCTGCCGCTTTCAACTTTTTTTTTATTTTATTTTATAACACCAAATATCAACAAATATTAAAGAAATTGCAAACCTTCTTCTCTGATCAACCCTGAAACACATTAGAAAGATAAAAACCGATCAAAGCACCCATTCCATTTATTTAGACTAAATATAAAATCTAAACATGCTAAATTTAAAATTACAACTATAAAGAATAAATGCAAACCGATGGGTTGCCTCCCATTTAGCGCTTCTTTAATGTCATATAGCTGGACATCATGCAAGGCCTAGGGATCATGGATCAAAGTGCTGTCAATGATCCTCACTTCTTGAAATCCTTCATTGTATGGTTTAACTCTCTGTCCATTCACTTTAAAAGTCTCATTTGTTCGAGAGTTAAGCAATTCAATGGCACCAGAAGGATACACCTGAGTTATCTCGAAAGGACCACTCCATCGAGACTTGAGTTTACCTGGAAAAAGACGGAGTCGAGAGTTAAAAAGTAAAACTTTCATACCTGGACTCAATGTCTTTCGCACTATAATTCTATCATGAAGTGCTTTAGTGCGATCCTTGTAAATTCTCGAGCTCTCATAAGCCTCATTCCTCAGCTCATCTAACTCCGAAATTTGCAGAAATCGTTCTCTCTTCGCTTTGTCCAAGTCCAAATTCAGAGTCTTGATTGCCCAATACGCTATGTGCTCCAACTCCACTGGTAAGTGACAAGCTTTTCCAAAAACCAATCGGTATGGACTCATACCAAGAGGAGTTTTAGCTGCTTGTTTGATGTTTCAACTTGCCCAGAAGTCTGTGGATGGTATGAGGTTGCCACCTTGTGCTTCACACTAGATTTGTGCATTAATTTTTCAAAAAGTCTGTTGCAAAAATGGCTTCCCCCATCACTGACTATTACCCTTGGCGTACCAAATCTGCTAAGAATATTTTCCTTCACAAATTTAACAACCACATTAGCATCATTAGTACGGGTGGGGATTGCCTCCACCCATTTGGAAACATAATCAACAGTAACTAAAATATATTCATAACCAAAGGACTTGGGGAAAGGACCCATGAAGTCTATTCCCCACATATCAAACAGTTCAACAACAATATATGATTGAAGGTGCATTTCATTTCTCCTCCCAATATTACCTACTCTTTGGCAACGATCACAGTGCTTACAATACTCTTGAGCATCTTTAAATAAGGTAGGCCAGTAAAAACCACTTTGAATAACCTTTTCTGTAGTCTTTTTTCCTCCAAAATGACCCCCACAGTGAAGGTCATGACAAAATTGAAGAACACTCAGTTGTTCTTCCTCAGATACACACCTGCGAACTATCTCATCTTTGCATATTCGGAATAGATAAGGTTCATCCCAAAAATAAAACTTACTCAAGTGTAAAAACCTTTTCTTTTCCTGAAATGACATGTTAGTACGCAATATACCACAAGCAAGATAGTTAGCAATATCTGCAAACCAAGGTGCATCAAATACCACAAACAGCTGCTCATCAGGAAATGCTTCTAAATTTTTATGAATGCTATCAGATGCAAGATTTTCACTAAAGAAGGGTAATCTAGATAAATGATCAGCTACCACATTCTCACTAGCCTTAGTATCTTTGATTTGGAAATCAAATTCTTGCAATAACAACACCCATCTAATTAAGCGCGGTTTAGCATGTGTTTTGTTAAAAGATATTTTAGAGCTGCATGATCAGAAAGCACAATAATTTTTGACCCAATTAAATATGCTCTAAACTTATCTAAAGCAAAAACAACAGCTAACATTTCCTTTTCAGTTGTGGTGTAATTCATTGTGCACTATTCAGGGTCAAGATAGCATAATATATTACTCTCAAGTATTTATCAACCCTTTGTCCAAGAACAGCTCCTACTGCATGATTAGAGGCATCACACATGATTTCAAAAGGTAAATACCAAACAGGAGCTACTATTACTGGTGCACTAGTCAATTTTTCTTTAAGGGAATTAAAAGCTTGCATGCATTATGCTGTAAATTCAAATGGAACATCTTTCCCTAACAAATTGCACAATGGTTGGCTTATTTTGGAAAAATCCTTAATAAACCTCCTGTAAAATCCTGCATTCCCTAAGAAACTTCTTATTCCCTTAACAGAGGTAGGTGGGGGTAACTTAGCAATCAATTCAACTTTAGCCTTATCCACCTCTATCCCTTTACTTGACACCACATAACCTAAGACAATGCCCTGAGTAACCATAAAATGAATCTTTTCCCAACTTAAAGTAAGGTTACATTCAATGCATTTCTCAAGCACACGAACAAGTTTATTGAGGCAATTATCAAAAGAATTACCAAAATAGAAAAGTCATCCATAAATACCTCAATAAAATCATCTATCATGTCAGAGAAGACAGACATCATGCATCTCTGAAAAGTTGCAGGTGCATTGCACAAGCCAAAGGGCATACATCGAAATGCATAAGTCCCAAAAGGGCAAGTAAAGGTTGTCTTGGACTGATCCTCTGGAGATATTGGCACCTGATAGTAACCTAAAAGGCCATCCAGAAAACAATAATGTGAGTGTCCAGAAAGTTTATCTAACATCTGATCAATAAAAGGAAGAGGGAAGTGATCTTTCTTTGTAGCATTGTTCAACTTCCTATAATCGATGCACATTCTCCACCCAGTAGTAGTCCTAGTAGGAACCAATTCATTATTCTTATTTTTCACCACAGTGATTCCAGATTTCTTAGGAACTACATGTACTGGGCTCACCCACTCACTATTAGCTATTGGGTAAATTACTCCTTCATCCAGCAATTTGAGTACTTCTTTCTTAACCACTTCACTCATATTTGGGTTAAGTCACCTTTGGGTCTCCCTCACAGGTTTAGCTCCCTCTTCTAAAGTGATTCTATGCATGCACATTGAAGGGCTAATACCCTTGATGTCACTCAATCCCCATCCTATTGCTTTTTTCAATCTTTTAAGCTCACTCACTAACCTCATCTCCTCCTCTTCACTAAGTTCACTAGATATTATCACAGGTAAGGTATTGTGATCTCCTAAAAACACATATTTCAGATTCTTAGGTAACTCTTTAAGCTCTAACTCAAGTGAAGGGTTCTTCTCTTCTTTTAGAATGGGGGAAGGTTCAAAAATTGGGTTCTCCTTAAGCTCCTCTATTTCAGCACCCTCTAAAGTCTCAAGGCAACTGGCTATTTCTGCATCAAAAATATCCACATCACTCTCTAAGGTCAATGCCAGCTCCAATTTATTAGAGGAACCTGTCTGCAAGAAAACATCTGAAACAACTGCATCAACACAATCAATGAAAGAACAATCCTTATTTAAAGCAGTTGTAGGAATAGGAGAAGTGTTAAAAATGGAAAATTCAACAGTTTGTCCCAAAACAGTCATTGATAATTTACCATTTTTAACATCTATCAAAGTATTGGTAGTTTCCATAAAAGGCCTACCCAGCAGAATGGTGTGTGTAGATGGTGAAGAATTACTTACTTCCATGTCAAGAACAATGAAATCCACAGGTACTATCAAACCACCAACTTTAACTAACACATCTTCTATAACCCCTTTCGGGAATCTAAGAGATCTATCAGCTAATTGCAACACCATTTTTGTTGGTCTAAGTTCCCCTAGTTCTAAATCAAGGTACACAGAATAAGGCATTAAATTCACACTGGCTCCTAAATCACACATGACATCAGTACCCTTTCCATTCCCTATAGTAATTTGAATGATAAAACTTCCAGGATCCTTTAGCTTAGGAGGTAGTTTATGCTGCAAAACAGTACTAGCTATTTCTGAAACTATCACCTTTTCATTAGGCTCATACCTCTTTTTCTTGGTATTCAGTTCTTTGAAGAATTTAGCATAAGCCGGCATGTTCTTAATTGCTTCAAGTAAGGGTAAGTTGATACTTACCTTAGACAGCATGTTGAAGATATCTGAAAATTGCTTATCTTTTTTATCATCCTTCAACTTGCTGGGGAATGGTATAGGTGGCCGGTATGGATTGCTTGCCTTGTGAAAATCTGCTGTAGGGGACTTCTCCATTGATCTTTCTTCATCACCTTTGTTCTCTAGTTCTCCTTCCTTTTTATTCTCTTGCTCACCTGCATTCAAAGAATTATTTTCAACATTATTGTTAATTACCTTGCCACTTCTAAGAACAGTCACTGATTGTGCCTGCTCAGGTTGACTTGGGAACTTCCCCTTTTGTTGAATCTGCATCTGTTGAGCAAGTTGCCCCACTTGGGTCTCCACCTTCTTAAAAGATGCTTCTAGTGAATCCAGCCTCTTGTTGTTCATCACTTGATTTTTAGCACTGTCTTGGATAAAAGCCTGCAAACTTTCTTCCAAACTCTCTCTCTTAGGCTCGCCTTGATTTGAGGATTGGCCCTGCTGTGGGTTCTATCTCTGGAGCAAATGGAAAGGCTGTTGAGCATTATTTGTTGTCCAGGAAAATTTGGGTGATTCCTACAACCAGGATTATAAGAATTGGAGTAAGGATCATTCCGGGCCCTTGGTTTAAATCCCCCCATAGCTTTGACTTGCTCAGCTTCATTACCAAAAGACTCATATGCAGAGGGGCATATATTTGCTCCATGCCCGAATGTCCCACAGATTCCACAAACATCTTGAGTAGATGAAGAAATATTGTTCTTCATGTTTAGCATCTGCACCTGTCTTGTCAATTCAACTATTTGACTAACCATTTCACTATTGGTTTCCAATTGATTCACCCCTTTACTTCTTCCCCTTACACTCTTTTGTTGAGAATTAGCTCCCAACATCTCAAAGATCTCATAAGTCTCATCAGCCGTCTTTTCTCCCATGGCTCCCCCGGCTGCATTGTCAACAGTGTTCTGAAATTGCTGGGTGAGACCATCATAGAAAAACTGATTCAGAAGTTGAAGTGGGTAGTGATGATGTGGACACTGGATCAATAGCATTTTAAATCTGTCCCAAGCCTCATGAAATGGTTCTCCTTCAAATTGAGAGAATGTAGCAATCTTCCCTCTCAACTCAGCTGTCTTTTGATGTGAATAAAACTTGCCCATGAATTTATTATAAACTTGCTCCCAAGTTGTCAAAGAGTTTTCAGGCAACATCATAAGCCAGCTCTTTGCCCTATCCTTCAAAGTATATGGAAAACACCTCATCCTCAACTGATCCTCTGTTAATCCTCTCAATGAAAAAGTGTTGAGGGTGGAGTAGAAATCCCGAATAAAGTTCAAAGGATCTTCATTTGGAGCTCCATAAAATGATGGCAGCATATTGTAGTGAATGTTCTTCAACTCATAATTCCTTGCTGCATCTGTCAGTCTTATGCAAGAAGTGGAAGTTCCAATGACAAGTCTAGCAAAGTCTCTCATCGTTCTTTGCCTTTCTTCAGCCATTTTAACAGATTGTGCAGATTCCGACTCAAAATCAGAAGTGTCCTCCTCTGTATCAAATCCGGTGTACAACTCAAACTCTTCCCTGCTCCTTTTCACTCTCTGAATTTCTGGAATGAATGGATGTAGCTCTCCTTCGAGTGATCTCCTGCCTTGCATAAACAAAATTTTTCTAGAAAAAGAAATTATTAAAAGCAATAGACAAAATAAAATCAAAAGTAAACAATGCAAAATAATCTAAAATATCCAAAACTAAAATAAAATGAAAGCAGTGAAAAATAACCTAGAATATTTTTGCCTAATAAACAATTACGCCAATTAGCTTCCCCAGCAACGGCGCCAAAAACTTATTGCGCTAAAATTAACTCTACCACAAAGCGTCACTCGCAAGTATACGAGGTAGTTGTAGCAAAGGTGATCGCTCCAAGGTCATCTCACAAGGAAGCTAAAGTGGCTAATTGATTATCAGATTATGAATGACAAGTAATGAAGAAAATTTAAACTGATAACTAATTAAGAAGATTGATTGAAGTTTAAAACGAATAAAAGTAAATTAAGCTGATGTTTTGATTCACTTGATAGAAAGGTCTAGGGTTTGCACTTCTCTACTACTTATATGTATGAACGGTTATTTCTCTTAACTAATTTAATTTCAAAGATTAAATCTCAAACAACTCAATTAATCAAGTCAAGGAAATAAGCTCTCGCATTCAAACCTCTTTCAACTAATCTTGTTATAATTGAAATAATCTTTTTAATAGGTTGTATCTCTAATTCACCTAAGTCCTTAATTGAATTGTTCCAGCATTAGACTTCATCTCTCAATCCATCATCTAATACGTAAAATACATAATTGGTGGCTAATCAATTATACATTAACAATATTCCATTCAATCAAGGCTAAAGAAATTATTAGCTAAGAGAATAACCAATTCATACAATCATAGCAGATCCATACAAACCCTAGACTAGATCAAATTAGTTAATATTGCTATTAAACTAACAAAATACCTAAATAAAATAATAATTATTATAATAAACAAGACACAAATCTATAACAAAAACTAATAAAACAGAACCCAAAGCGGCATGCAAACTCTTCCAAAACCTTGAAGTAAACCGAGGATCTCAATCAGACACTAAAGAAATTGAGACTCCATGCAATCTCACAATCTCACTAATATACAGCTCAACCAACTTCTCAAGAGAATAGTCCATCCAAACTAGAATAAAATGAGCTGTCTACGTCAATCAATCAACAATCACCCAAATGGCATCATGCTTCTTCTGCTTCAAAGGCAAACCAGTCACAAAATCCATCGTTACTCGCTCTTATTTCCATTCAGGCACTAATAAAGGTTGGAGCAACCTCGAAGGAACTTGGTGCTCGGCCTTCACTCTCTGACAACTGAGACACTTGGATACAAACTTTGCTATATCCCTCTTCATACTTGACCACCAATAATGTTGCTTCAAATCAAGATACATCTTATTACTCCCAAGGTGCATAGCAAAAACTGACTGATGTGCTTCCTCTAAAATAATCTTTTTCAATCTTGCATCATTAGGAACACACAATCTATCTTTGTACCATAAACTACCATCACTTCTCACAAGAAAATCTTGGCTCTCCTCCTTTTGGCAATCCAAAATAATCTTTTGAATTTTCTCATCTGCCAACTGAGCCTTTTTAATCTGATCCAACAACACCGGTCTCAACTGCAACTGAGCCAGCAAAGCACCATCATCACATGATCCAAAACTAGCATGCAATGCTCTCAATTCAACAAGCAAGAGAGCGAATAAGCAGTTAAACCTGCCAAAGAATTCCGACTCAAGGCATCAGCTACAACATTTACCTTACCAGGATGATAATCAATCAAACAGTCATAGTCTTTAATCAACTCCAACCACCGTCTCTGTCAAAGATTCATCTCTCTCTGAACCCCCAAATATTTTAAACTATTATGATCCGTTTAAATGAAACACTTCTCCCCATAACGATAATGTCGCCAAATCTTCAAAGCAAAAACTATGGCTGCCAATTCCAAATCATGCGTCGGGTAATTCAACTCATGCGGCTTCTACTGTCAAGAAGCATAAGCTATGACTCTACCCTCTTGCATCAAAACACAACCTAAACCATTATGTGAAGCATCACTATAAATCACATATGGTTTATCTTCCACAGGCAAAGTAAGAACAGGAGCTTGAGTCAACATCTCCTTCAACTGCTAAAAGCTTGCTTGACACTGATCTGTCCATACAAATCTAACTCCCTTCCAAAGTAATCTGGTGAGTGGAGTGGCTATAAAACAAAAACCCTTTACAGACCGTCGATAATAGCCTGCCAAACCCAGAACACTTCTAACTTTAGTCGCTGATTTCGGTGGACTCCGATTCAAAATGGCCTCAACTTTACTCGGATCAACTCTTATACCCTCTGCTAAAACCACATGACCGAGAAAAGTTACTTGATCAAGCCAAAACTCACACTTTGACAACTTAGCATACAACTGCTTCTCTCTCAAAGTTTGGAATACAATCCTCAAATGCTTGTCATGCTCCTCCTTATTATGCGAATACACCAAAATATCATCAATAAAGACCACCACAAACTGATCTAGATAGGGTCTAAACACCCTGTTCATCAAATCCATGAAAGCTACTGGTGCATTCGTTAATCCAAAAGGAATCACCAAAAACTCATAATGCCCATACCTTGTGCGGAAAGCTGTCTTAGGAACATCTTCCTCTCTGATTCTCAACTGATGGTACCCTGATCTTAGATCAATATTGGAGAAAACTGTTGCTCCCTTCAACTGATCAAAGAGATCATCTATTTGAGGCAAAGGATACTTATTCTTGATGGTCATCTTATTCAACTGCCTATAATCAATGCACAGTCTCAAAGTACCATCCTTCTTCTTTACAAACAAAACAGGTGCTCCCCACGGAGAAACACTAGGGCAAACAAACCCTTTATCCAACAACTCCTGCAACTGCACCTTCAACTCTCTCAACTCAGCAGGTGCCATTCAATAAGGAGTAATAGAGATAGGAGTGATACCAGGCAACAAATCGATACCAAACTCAACCTCTCTCTTAGGGGGTATCCCTGGCAACTCCTCGGGAAACACATAGCAACTGTGGGTAACTATCAAACTGAGAACCCACTACTCTGGTTTCCACAACATGAGAAAGATAAGCATCACACCCTTTCCGAATAATCCTCCTAGCTGCAACAGCTGAAACAAACAAGGATACAAGTTGTCTCTGCTCACTAGATACCATAACACTTCTACCATCACTGGTTCTCAGGGTAACACACTTCTTCTGACAATCTACTACAGTTCCGTGCTTAGACAACCAATCCATGCCTAAGATCAAATCATACTCCTTAAAAGTTATTTCAATCAAATCACCAAGAAACTGCTAATCCTGAACAACAACTGGACTATCTCGGTGCACCTTACTCACCACAACACTATGCCCTAAAGGATTTTGTTGCACCCTGATGCATTGTATAAGGACTGTTATGAGCTTCTTGCAAAATTTGTTTCTTCAATTCCTCAGACTTAGGTACCACCATTCTCTTCTTGTAGTATAGGATACCATCTAGACGAATTTGAAAATCTCCTGATGAATTCTCCTGCGCCTGTTGACTCCACTTCTTCACTTGTTCATCTTCCTTCTGAGCCTCACGTATTTGTTGATGTAAGGTAGGTCGCACGTGCATTTCTGCAAAGATAGCTCCATCTTCTGTGGGCATTAATTCTACCCTCATAGCACGTAGCGCTTGCATTGACTTCCTACTAAGTGCATCTGCTACAACATTCACTTTGCCCGAGTGATAGTTAATCGTATAGTCATAGTTGGCTAACAATTGCATCCATTTTTGCTGTCGCAGGTTTAAATCTTTCTACGTGGGCAGATACTTCAGGCTTTGATGATCCGTATAAATGTAACACTTTTCCCCATATAGGTAGTGCCTCCACGTCTTGAAAACCAAAACAATCGCTGCTAGTTCTAAGTCATGCGTGGGATAATTCTTTTCTTGTGGCTTGAGCTGTCAAGAGACATACACAATGACTTTGCCCTCCTGCATCAATACGCAACCTAACCCGATGTGGGATGCATCACTATAAATCACAAAATCTTTTCCTGATTCGAGTTGTATAAGAATGGGTGCTTCAGTAAGTTTTTGCTTCAGCCTTTCAAAGCTCCGTTGGCAAGCGTCGGTCCACTGGAATTTGGCATTCTTCTGAAGTAGCTTTGTCATAGGTGCGGCGATCATGGAAAACCCTTTAACAAATCTCCGATAATATCCTGCTAACCCCAAGAAACTACGGACTTTCATTACTGTCTTAGGTGGCTTCCATTCCAATACTACTTCTATTTTCTTGGGATCGACCCTTATTCCTTCTGCCGACACAATATCTCCCAAGAAGGCTACTTCTTCCAACCAAAATTCGTATTTGCTGAATTTAGCGTATAACTGTTTCTCTCGCAAGGTTTGCAAAATAATCCTAAGGTGGCGATCATGGTCCTCTCGATTCTTTGAATACACCAATATGTCGTCAATGAATAAAACCACGATCTGATCGAAATACTGGTGGAAAATTCTATTCATCAGATCCATGAATACTGCAGATGCATTCGTTAATCCGAAAGGCATAACAATGAACTCATAATGTCCATAGCGAGTTCTGAATGCAGTTTTTGGTATGTCTTTGTCTTTGATTCCCAATTGATGATAGCCCGATCGTAGATCGATTTTTGAAAAGACTCCAGCACCTTTAAGTTGATCAAACATATCGTCTATTCGAGGTAGCGGATACTTGTTCTTGATGGTCAGCTTATTGAGTTGACGGTAGTCCACACACAACCTTAGGGATCCGTCTTTCTTTTTCACGAACAATACTGGCGCTCCCCATGGTGACACGCTTGGCCTAATGAACCCCTTGTCTAAAAGTTCCTGTAGCTGTACCTTTAGTTCTTTTAGCTCCGCTGGCGCCATTCGGTAAGGTGCGATGGATACTGGTGCAACTCCCGGGTACACGTCTATGGTGAATTCCACCTCTCGTTTAGGTGGTAATCTGGGTAAATCGTCAGGAAATACGTCAGGGAAATCGCAAACAGTAGGTATATCTTGTAGCTTCAGTGCCTCTTCTTTCACTTCTAATGCGCATAAAAGGTATGCCTCACAACCTTTTTGCACTAACCTCTTAGCCGTCATACCGAAAATGATGTTAGTTAGATAGTCCTTCCTCTTTCCCACTAAGGTCACTTCATCGCCGTCTGAAGTATGCAGAGTAACTCTCTTCCATTTATAGTCAACCAGTGCATCGTGTTTGGCCAACCAATCCATCCCAAGAATAGCGTTGAATTCTTGAAATGGTAATTCAAATAGGTCTCCCCAAAAGATACGTCCGTGCATCTCCATGGGGCAATCTTTCACTACCTTCCTCATAATTACCTCACTCCCTAATGGGCTAGTAACTAATATTCCCTCTTCCTCTAGTTCTACCTTTAGGTTCCCAAGTTTTTCATTTTTCGTGCATATATATGAGTGTGAAGAACCCGGATCTATTAAAACGTAAAGCGGAACTCCAAACATAGACAACTGACCTGCAATCACGTCTAGCGCTTCTTGCGACATCTAAAGAACAGAGCAAAACGTATACAATCCCATCATCAATAACGACCCAGACCAACAGCATTATATTACCCTAGGTGGCATTTATATTAAGATAAAACTCTTAAATAACACATATACAACACAACTTTTATTTATTTTCAAGCAAAAGTATTTACATTACTAGGAAGTCCTTATGTACATTCCAAAATTTAGGACTCCTTACTACTATATCATCATGTCATACTACCAAATAATATTTACACGATACCCCGATATCACATATGTACATAACCAAAAGAACCTCCAAAAAGCAACACATCTCAAAGCTCAGTGAGTAGGTGCCCTAGGTGAGGTGGCACTGTCAGACAAATACTCTTCTATTTCAGTGTGAACCTCGGTTTCCACCCGAAAAGGATTCGGATGAATGTTCACTTGTTGTTGGGAGTCGCCACTCAGTTTTTTCTGTCCAAAGGGAAAAACTAAGAAAACCCTTGTTTGACTCCAATAATACATCCAATGTAAAGGCTTCTAATCTACGAACCTAAGGAGGATTCGGGGACTATGTCATGTATTTGATTAACTCGCCAAAAAGAAACAAATCTAAAAGGGACGAAGAAAAGAAGACAAATAGATTGTTAGTAAATTGTGGACTCGCTATTTGGGGTGAATCCCAAATATGCCTACATACTCTCATTTTTTATGAGAGATCAAAGTCCATGTTGTTCGGAAAAGCCTATTTAAAGGCAATTATGCATTATGCATGCGTGTGTGTATGCTTCGTGCATTGTCGGGCTTTTTGCCAAAATTGTGAGATTTTGAGCACTTAGTGCTAATTTTGATGAAATTTGGGTGCTTGGTACCAAGAGAATGCAATTTAAGCTCCGTGCCAAAAGGTTGATTTTAGTTGAGATCAGCTTCATGCCCAAAAATTGATTGATTACTTAATTAGGCCTTAGACCTAAAAGGATTAGGTCTTTGACCAAAAAGATTGATTGACTCAAGGCTTAATGCCAAAAGATTGATTGATTAGTTAACTAGGCCTTAGACCTAAAAGGATTAGGTCTTTGACCAAAAAGAACTCAAGAAGAAGATGGAATGCTTATGACATGCTTGAATTGACAAAGGATGAATTAGGATATTACCTTGTTTAGGATTTTCCCACTTCGAAGTTCCAGATCTCGTTTTCTTGGACCTTGGATTACGATTATTGATTACGGATTAATTCCTACAACACAAGGTTAGATTTATGCAAAGAAAAGTACAAGAGAAGTTCTTAAGCGTGAAAATAGAGAGTTCGTCAGCACAAGGTCCCGGGATCCCAAAAGCCAACCTTTTTTCTAAAAATTTGGAGGCTTTTATAGATAAAATTCGGACTGGACGGCGGTCGAACCGCCGTGGAAGTGACAAGCCGGGAAAAAGGGAAAAAAAAGAAATGTCGGCGGCGGTCGCGCCGCCTCGGTTTTGGAGTCCTATAAAAAAACACGCACGATTTTCATTCAAACTGATTTTTCGGGAGCTACGGACCTCCAAAAAATATTCCAGGACCATATCCGTGATCCTCGCAACATTTCGAACATTTCAAGTACCATGAAGACATACTTTCGGTGAACTTTACTTGGTCGTCCGGTCTGACTTGGTTTTATGCAATCTGAGAAGATCGGCTTTCTGAGCCTCAAAATTCATGTATTCACAATTGCCCCCCACTGGGGTCCATAAAAATGATTTATGGGGCCTAGTGGTCTTCAGAAACGAGGATTTTGAGTGAGGTGTAAAAGACCCGCGTTTTCACCTTTTTCCTTATAAATAGGCTCATTTCCATTCCATTTTCATTTGCTTTCATTCTTTCTTCTTCTTTCATTTCCTTCAAACTTTCTTTTGAAGATGGATTTCATTGGCTTAGAAGACTTCAAAATCCTACTCCCTCTCGCAATCTTTTAATTGAGGAGGAGAAGCACAATTCCCGGACTGGCTGCTATGAGGTAAGTACCTTCTCCTTTACTCATCTAGTATGCATGTTTAGGAATTATATTTATTTCCAGTAAGGAACTTAGAAACAAATTTCAGGAATCCCTCCTTTACATGTACTTGAATTAGCTCTAATAATGAATCAGGAGTAATACCAGGCTTCACCATGTTCTGTCATCAGTAATTATTTCTAGTAAAGAACTTAGAAATAATCCCCTAGGAAGTCACACCCGGCTGGGGAAAGAATTTAAATTTTTCTGAAGTTGCCCCCCAAATTGTCCACAATGATGAATTAGAAAATCCCTCTCTCTGCTTTTTAGGACTCTGCGATTAGGATATCCATCGCCGAGAGACCCATGAGCACTATTCCGGCTTACATCTTTGATGCCGGGCATCCGGTGGGGGATCTTATCAGACCTGCTTTCCTCCACCATTTGAGGACTATAGATGTGGGCAGAGATATCCACAGGGAGTTGATCTGCGCGCTGGCCGAGCGATGGTGGCCCACTACTGATACCTTCCATTTTGCTTGGGGGGAGATGACGATGACGCCTACCTACTTTTCGTCATTTCTGGGATTCCCTTCAGCGTTGAGATGGTGGAGTACTATGATGACTGGAGGCATGACATTTCTTCAGCCGACATGGTCACTTTGATCGAGCTTGACTATCCTCGACATCAGGTGCCTCGCTGCATTCAGCGGAGGTGGCTTGTAGAGTAGGCGCCAGCCATCTATACTTGTTACGAGGTAGGCGATCTTACTGCTGATCAGGTTGCCAGGTTTACCCTGATTCTTTTGTTCGCTAGCTCCTTCTTAGCAAACAGGAAAGACACAGTGAGTCTCAATGTGCTGAAGAGCTTACTCGACCTGTCACGACTTCAGACATATGATTGGGCTAGCATGATGCTGTGTAGATTGTATGACGACATGTCCGACCTCTGCTATACCCACATTGCTCCATGTGGCCTGTACTACTTCTGGGAGGTAATGTAAAGAACGTTTCTTTTATCTTACATATGTTGACATACTCCAACTCTGATATCTTCTTCATCTTTTCCAGACTTGGGCTTATGAGTACTTTCCTGGTATCGCCCCTTTTCTTCGTGAGCCACCTGCCCCTGCAGATCCTCTTTCTCCCATTGCCTGGAGATGGTATAAAGAGAGGGTAGAAGCACCAAAGAGGAAGCTTCCTATCAGAGAGCTAAGATCGTTCTTCGATAGCTGCTCCATGAACTCGGTAAATACTTTATTCTCATCCTTATTTATTATATTAGAGAAAATGATTCACTAACATAATAAATTTTTACAGGTTGTATTGACAGCAATGTCTAGCCAGCTGGTAGAGTGGATTGCTCAAGATCACAGCTTTCAGCGATCACAATTCCTGACTCACCGTTGATTCATACTTCCCCATCCAGAGTATTGACGGTATTATCTCGCTGAGAGAGTGACTTTCCAGATCACCGGTTTCCGTGTAGCTCCCCTGGACCCCCTGATGATATGCTATCTCTGACGCTTCTGCCCGTTACTGCATCCCAGTATAAGGGTGATCCCTTCGAGTCGGCCTATGCCCCGGATGATGATTATGATTTCTATTGTCTTCAGCAACTGATGCCACGCATTGGGACACGGTTCGACCCTGCACCACCTTATCGGTCCTCCCATTCTTTGGTTCCCAGTTCTAGCACTCCAGGAGACCATCCCTCTTCCAACTGGCAAGGTGACAGACCTTCTTCCTCTAGGGCCGAGGCTTCCACTTTCAGGGCTGGACCACCACATAATGGGGCAAGCAGCAGTTCATCACATTTGAGGCCTCCCCCATCCATCCTTGTGGCTACCGGTCAATTGGACCCTGCTTTGGCACCTGAGGCTGCCTTATTTTGTCCGTTATCATGCACCCGACGGTTGGGTGACCCGACCAATTAGTGTGGAGGGTGTGCAATATCGGAGCCTCGCTCACATCACTCAGGTACATTCCTCTAGAACTTTTCATGAAAAGGATTCATAAAGTTCTCTTGAAATTGACTGTGATTCTGTCTTTTTTACAGGTACCTATAGGCCTAGTTGCTGACATGGCGGCACTGATCACCGCTTTCTCGGATGAGCTGACTGGTGCTTGGACTGATTGTGCTTATGAGAGGCAGAACAGGCCACAAATACGGAGAGCCCGACGCTGATTTCTTATATTTTTCTTGGATTATATTTGTCGTATTTGAATTATTCTTGCTCTGTACTTTGTACTTTCCATGTTTTTCACCTTTTATTTGAACTTAGATACAAACCTGCATTTATTTGTTAGTATTAACAGCAAATATGTATGAATGATGCTTGTTTTTTTTTTTAGAAATCTATTTTCAAAATAAATCCCTGAAACAACCCCTAAAAATAGCACCTAACAGGGCCTAAACAGGGCCAAAACACAAAAATTTCACAAAACATCAAAGACAGGAGTCGAAATTGGCTCGGTGGAGGCCGAACCGCCATGGACGGCGGTCGAGCCACCGTGGACGGCGGTCTAGCCACCGTTGACGGCCGTCGGACCGTCGTCTGGGCCAGGGCTGTATAAAAAATGAAGTTGAAGTGCATTTTCAGGCCAGAAAATAGGCTTTTCACTGCAGGATTCCACTTTTCTCTCAACAATGAACCCTCTTTTTAACCATGTGATGCATAACTGGACCAAGAGCCTCCATAATTTTGAAAGGATCAACATGGGAAGATATGGATTGAAAGCTGTTGCCACCCTTAGAGGTGTCGTTGTGGATTGGGATTTCTTGCATGCTTGTATCAGATTTCGAGATCCCCAAGCCCACGTTTTCAGATTTGGTGCCCGGATGGAGGAGATGTGTCCTCTTTTTGAAGAATTCTACTTAATTATAGAATGCGACCCAAATGCCCCTCTTGTAAGGCATGAGGTTCAAGTTGGCTATGTGCGGTCTTTTCAGAGGCTTTTCAACTTTACAAGGCCTCAAGCTCAAGCTATGATCATGGATGGGACTAAGGCAATGCTGCTTCCTTTGATTGATGAATTCCTGACCACTAATTTTGAAGATGAGGTTCAACTGAAACATAGGATGCGAGCTTTTGTTTTCTGCCTGTTAGCCGAGTTTCTTTTCAACCGTGATCCTGGCTTTGGAGATTTGAAGCTTTGCCCTATGGTTAGGCAGATGGAAGAACTTAACTGCATTGGTTGTATGATTCTGGCTGAGACCATTCAGAGTCTTGACAGAACTGCACTCGGATTTGAGAATTGGACTGTTACCCCGATCATTCTTCAGGTAATTCTGTTATACTTTTTGCTTTTTTCATTTCATCATCTCTCTTTTCCCTTTGTAAATAGAAAGGATCTATTTTCTCAGGTTTGGCTGAGAGACCATCTCCGAGTGGTTGCCACTCCCCATGCCTTGACTTATAACCCTTCTCAGTACCGCACCAGAAGAATCCAGATTTCTTTTCCCTCTATGGCTAAGTGGATCATCTGGTTGTATGAGCTCGGACCAGAAGAATTGTTGTGGTTCATCCCTTGGTATAGAATTCCTCGCTTCATGGAGGCAAATGCAATGCATAACCATGTCTACCTTCTTGGTTTCACTCATAGTACATGGTATAGTGCTTCTCGCATCCTCAGACAGATGGGGATTGATCAGAGGGTTCCTCTTCCTATTGGGCTTTCCATTGCTTCCCCTATTACTCCCGGAGTTACTAGAGCTGTTCTACAAACTCAGATGATCAGGCCTTTTTACAGAGCCTTCTCTTGTTCAGCCTACTCCAAAGTATAGAACTTGGTTTATAACCGAAGTTTGGCCGATTGAAAAGCAAAGGAGTCATGCATTGCTGCAAGAGTTGGAGGGAGAGGACGTGGTTCCTCTTAAGATAGATGTTGCAGAGAATTCCGGGACTAAGGAAGATACCGAAGACTCTGCCCCACGTAGGAGACGTAGGATTTAGATCCTAGGGTTGACTCTATTGTCTGCTTTTTTGGGTTGCTTGTACCTTTTGGTTAATTGGATGTTTATGACTTATGGAATGAATGACTCTTTTTGTAATGACTGACTCTTTTGTAATGAATGATTCTTTTTTGGAATGAATGACTCTTTTTGAATGATTCTTTTTGGAATGAATGACTCTTTTTTGGCATGAATGATTCTTTTTGGAATGAATGACTCTTTCATTTGCTTTCCGAGCATTATCTACTTTATTTACTTGCTCTAATTTTTGCCTAAGCCGTCCTTTCGGATTTTCAACTTAGCGAGCTCTTTACCCTTTCTTGCCTAAGCCGCCCTTTGCGGGTTTTCAACTTAGTGGAAATTTTTTTTATGTTGGCAAAAGAAAAAATAAATAAATAATTTTTATTAAAATTTAGACCGTGCTCAAGGAGAGCTGCCTACATATCTTGAATTAGTTTGCGAGAATCAGGTCTAATGTAGTTCCTTACAATGCATGATTATACATAATATTTCTTTAATTGATCCAGATTGCATGGGTTTGTGAACACTCCAGACCATCCAAATCAGACAAGATGACGGCTCTGCCGAAAAGTATTTTCTTTATAATGTAAGGTCCAGCCCAAAGAGGACGGAACTTCCCACAAGGATCTGTAACAAGTGTTATGATCTCTTTCAGAACCAAACAACCTTCTTCCAACTTTAGATCTTTGACCTTTTTGTTGAAATGTATGGCCATTCGCCTCTGATACCCTTGAATCTGATGTAGAGCTTGAAGTCTTTTTTCATCCAAACCCAACAACTGATGGTGATAATTGCTAATCCATTCAGCTTCATTTATCTGACTTTCTTGAATTATCCTTGCCGATTGAACTTCCAGTTCAATGGGGAGTACCGCTTCCATTCCGTACACCAGTGAATATGGGGTTGCCCCAGTAGGAGTTCTAATTGATGTTCTATATCCCCACAAGGCCAGTGGTAACTTCTCATGCCAACCCTTATATTCCCTGATCATTTTTTGTATGATCACCTTTATAGATTTATTTGCTGCTTCTACAGCTCCATTTGTTTGAGGTCTATAAGGAGAGGACTTATGATGCTGGACCTTCTTATCCTTCAAGAGTTTAGCAAATTCTACCTGGAAATGAGTTCCATTATCAGTGATAATCTCGAATGGCATTCCGTACCGACAAAGGATGTTGGTTCGGACAAACTGTGCTACCTTTTTGGCGTCTAATTCTGCATAGGAGGCTGCTTCAACCCACTTTGTGAAGTAATCCACTGCTACCAAGATAAACTGATGTCCATTCGAGGCTTTTGGATGTATTTTGCCAATTATATCTATTCCCCAAGTAGCAAAGGGCCATGGAGAGGTGATTGGATTCAGAGCAACAGGAGGTTGCTTCTGTAGCTTAGCAAATATCTGGCACTGATGGCATTCTTGCACAAATGCCACACAGTCCATATTCATGGTGGACCAATAATATCCTAGATTGGCTATTTTTCGAGCCAAGGCGATCCCATACATATGCGGTCCTGATTCGCCACCATGCACCATTTCCATTATCCGCTTAGCCTCTGTTTCATTCACACACCTTAGGGCATTCCATTCCAACTTCTTTTGTAGAGGATATCTCCATTAAGAATGTAACCTGTGGCTAGCTGCCTTATTGCTCTCTGATCAACCCTTGATGATCCCTCCGGATAACTTCCATCCTTGAGATAACTCTTGATATCCCAGAACCATGGTCTACCATCGGCCAAATGCATTACGTGGGCAGGTTGCTTCTGAAGTTGAACTTTCGATGGACGAATGGCTTTCCCCTCCTTGATATTGATCATGGA
Organism: Garcia nutans; assembly: GCA_947685225.1. Classification (NCBI taxonomy): domain Eukaryota; kingdom Viridiplantae; phylum Streptophyta; class Magnoliopsida; order Malpighiales; family Euphorbiaceae; genus Garcia; species Garcia nutans. The sequence goes on along the minus strand of CANTUV010000023.1, from coordinate 16,851,163 downwards.
AGCTAAAGTAGCCAGGGCATCAGCAAACTGATTCTTTGATCTTGGGAGATATTCGAAGGACAGATCATCGAATTGTTGTGCCAAATGATCAAGGCGTTGTAGGTAAGGAACCAAACGCTCTTCTCTTATCTTCCATTTCCTTAAAGCTTGTGATACTATTAAAATAGAATCACCGTAGACCTTTAGGTTCTTAATCCCCAATTCCAGAGTGGCTTCGAGCCCATTGATGCAAGCTTCATATTCTGCTTCATTGTTAGTGCAGCTAAAGTCAAGTTTAACTGCAAAGGGAATGTATTCTCCACAAGGAGTTTTGAACACAATCCCAATTCCATTTCCATGATAATTGGATGCCCCATCAAAATACATCTCCCAAACACTTCTTTCCACATTCAAGAGGTCTTCATCAGGGAAATTCATTTCTCGCATCTCATCTTTTATGGGTAATTCTGGTAACTGGTCAGCTATTGCCCCACCTTTCACAGCTTTCCTCTGAATGAATTTTAAGTCAAAAGTTGCCAATGTTGACACCCACTTTGCCAATTTGCTATCCAAAACAGGCCTCTCCATAAGGAATTTCAAGGGACTCTGTTCTGCGATGACACAAGTAGTGTAAGAAGACAAGTAGTGTTGTAACTTCGTGCAGGTCCAATACAACGCTAAACACAACTTCTCAATCCTGTTATACTTTAACTCATAGTCCAGCATCCTTTTGTTGAGGTAGTAAATTGCATTTTCCACCTTTGTACCTTCGGCCTCTTGAGCTAGCATTGCACCCATGGCTTCATCTGTTACAGACAAATACAAGAGCAGAGGTTTTCCCATTCTGGGAGGTTGCAGAATTGGTGGACTTAACAAGTATTCTTTGATCTTGTCAAAGGCCTTCTGGCAGTCTTCATTCCATTCTTGTGAAGCACCTTTCCTTAGTAGCTTAAAGATAGGACCACAAGTCTCTGCCAACTGCGATATGAATCGACTGATATACTGTAATCTACCTAGCAAACCTCGAATCTCCTTTTCTGTTCTTGGTGGAGGCATTTTCAGAATAGCCTTTGACTTTGCTGGATCAACTTCTATTCCTTTCTTGCTGACCAAAAATCCCAAAAATAAGCCTGATGTTGCTCCAAATAGGCACTTTGCAGGATTAAGCTTCAAATTGTATTTGCGAAGTCTAAGGAAGAACTTCTCAAGTGCTTCGACGTGCTCTTATGGAGATTTAGACTTGACAATCATATCGTCAACATACACTTCTACTTCTTTGTGAATCATGTCATGGAAGACTATTGTCGCCATCCTTTGATAGGTAACCCCTGCATTTATCAATCCAAAAGGCATAACCCTGTAGTAGAAAGTGCCCCATTCTGTAATGAAAGCTGTCTTTTCTTTGTCCAGTGGATGCACCATGATCTGATTGTACCCAACCGCAAGGTCAGTCATGGAAACCATCATATGCCCAGCCATCCTGTCTATTAGCAAATCGATGTGTGGTAGCGGGAAATCGTCCTTGGGACAAGCTTTATTCAAATCTCTATAGTCAACACACATCCTGACCTTTCTGTCTTTCTTTGGGACTGGCACAATGTTTGCTAACCAGGAAGGGTAGACAATTGGTTCTATGAACTTATTATCCAGTTGCTTGGCAATCTCATCTTTAATTTTCAAAGACCATTCTGGCTTCATTCTTCTCAACTTCTGCTTAACCGGCTTTGCATCGGGGTATAGCGGAATCTTATGAACTGCTATTGCTGGGTCTATTCCCGTGACATCACTCGTCTTCCACATGAACAGTCGACATATCTTCTGATGCACTCAACAACCTGTTCCTTATTGACACAATCATATGCAATGTATGTATATTCATTTTCTTTGCCAATTATTATCTTTTCATTCATTTCTTTTATTTCATTTATTTCATTTTTGCTAGATAATACTTAGAAAGCAAAAGACACAGGGTAACCAAGAACTTGAATAGTTTCATTAATAACGACTTAGTCATCCTCCAGAGTTGCATTACATTCGACATCAGGGTTTTCTATTCCTGAAGCTAAGGAAGACTCAGAACTGGACTCTGACTCGGTGTTTGACTCAAGATTTGACTCAGTACAAGACTCAGGTTTGGGGTATGACACAGGACTAGGTTTGACTATAGCCACTTGTCCCTCCTCGGCATACCAGTTCATCAGTGGTCCATCTGTGGTCTTGATCAGCTTCGTGAAGTCCCTCTTGTCTTCACAATTGGTTATCATAGCAACCTCATCAAAGAGACTAGGCCGCATGAAATCTTCCACTTGTAGGTCAGTTATAGGTTCTGGCTCTTCTTCCTTTATGGCAAAAACATCAGTGAACATTTCAAAACCCAGTAACCTCTTCCCAGTCATAGGAGAATAGAATGGCTCCTGAAAACCACAGTAAGGAACTGCTTTTCCAGGTTTGCAAAAGTGACCATTCAGAGTTCTAAAGTAAGGGCGCATTTTGAGGCTTTTTGCCCCCCAAGTCTTCTTTTTCTTCCCATGCTCAAACTCTTCTATCTCCTCGTCTGTGGGTTTGTACCCGAAGCCAAAAGTTCCCCTATTCTCAGGCTCTTCCCATGGCCGCATTATGGATAATTTCCTCCCATACCTTATCATTTCCATCCCGGGTAGCAGACCTACCCTTAGCATCATTCCCACCAGGCAATTGACTTGGACCCCCCAAAGTCATATAGGATAAATGGCCCTTTAGGGCTCTCTCCTTTAATGCATTGAACAGTGTCATAATGGAACCCAGTCAAGGCCATAACAGTTTCACCAGGAATAACCTCAAAGAGAGACTGATCCGTGGTTTTCTTGTTGATTTCACATGTGTCTCCTTTAATAGTGATGATTTTTCCTTCAAAAGGGAACTTAAGTTTTTGATGTAATGAAGAAGGTACATCATTATTCTGATGAATCCACGGCCTTCCAAGGAGGAGATTAAAGCTCGCAGGTACATCAATGACCTAGAACGGCACTCCCATTTTCACCGATCTAATAGCAACTTCCAGAGTAACAACACCCAAAATTTCTCTTCGAGTGTTATCATATGCTCTAAAAATTTGATCAGAAGGTGTAAGATCTATAGCCTCCAATCCCAGACAGCTTGCTACTTTCAAGGGACATACATTTAAGGCTGACCCATTATCAATGAGAACCATGGGCACAGTCTTTCCCCCAGTTTGTATGGTGATGTATAGAGCATCATTGTGTTTCATGCCATCTTCTGGTAAATCTTCATCAGAAAACCTGATACTCAATGCCTTGGTTGATTGGGTCAAAGTGGCCACCAAAGCTTCTGGGCTTGTGTCTACTGATGTATCAAGTTGACTCAAAGCTTTACTGAGAGCCTGACGGTGTGGGAATGAGGAAGCAAGGAGCTCCCAAATTGACACCTTAGCTTGAGTTTGTTTAAGCTGAGAGAGGACAAGATCTTCTTTTGGTTCTGGCGTCTTCTTATATGGGTGATTCGGGGTTTTAGGGGCTTTCCCCAAGTTAAGTGGCTCATATTCCTTTCCACTCCTTGTCAAAGCATCGACCTCTTCAGCGAGGTCATTCAGATCCAGCACACATACTTCATTCATTTCCAAGAGAAGTTTGAAAGGATCAAACAACTCTTCTTCCACAGTGATGGCGTGGATGGAATGATTGGGCAAAGGGTTAGTATTAATGTTTGGTTGACTCCTGAGAGGAATGATGTCACCACTATCCACCAGATCTTGGATGCGGTTTTTTAGAGTCCAGCAAGCATCTGTTCTATGCCCATTTCCTTGGTGGTATTCACAGTACTCATTGGCCCTATAATTGGAGGGTAATGGGTTTGGAGGAGGCCTTGGGTCCAAAGGCTTCAAGTACTTTCCTTCCACGGCCTTTTTAAACACCAGATGAAGGGGCATCCCAAGGTCGGTATATTGCCTTCTTGGCTGATTTCTCTGCCCAAGATTGCCCACACGTAAAGGATTCGCAGGGGCAATATTGGCCACTTCATTAACCTTGCTTGAGGAAGCAGCTTGGCCCTGTTTCTTATACTTTGAAGTAGCTCCCTCATCCACTATCTTACCCAATTGTATCAAATCTTTTACCTTAGTTGCAGTCGCAATGAGTGATTTGAAAGTAGGCAGGTATTGGGTTTGCAGTTGAGCTTGATATGTAGGCCTTAAATTCTTCATTATAATATCAATCTGCTCCTGTTCTGAAGGGCGATTAATCATTTGGGCAGCCTTCGCCCTCCATCTCGTAAGGAACAAGGAGAAGGGTTCATTGTTGTTTTGTTTGGTTGTCTCAAGCTCCCTTCTAGTGACATCAACCTCAATATTGTAGTGGTATTGAGTGTTAAATGCATTGCAGATGTCTTCCCAGGTCTTAATCTTGGCACGATTCAGGCTTACAAACCATTTAAGGGCAGCACCAGTCAAGGATTGTTGGAAGAGTTGAGCAAAGAGCTCGTCATTTAAACCCCAAGGGCTTAAGGGCCCCACATACATCTTCAGGTGGGTTTTAGGGCAAGTAGTCCCATCAAATCTGTCCATCCCAGGCATCTTGAATTTTGGAGGTAACCTAGCTTGGGGAAACAAGGATAAGGAATCCATGTCTACCACCTCTTTATGTTTCATGGCAGTGATTGACCTCTCAAGCAATTCAAGTTTCTTTTTTAGTTCATCAGTTTCAGTAGCATTCTTAGAGGGTGGATCCTCCAGATTGATGACAGGGGTATTATTCTGAGCAGTCATGGGGGTACTAGTTTGTCCTACTATAGGTTCCTTCCCTATATTTCCAAGAGTAGTGGCTGTCTTTGGTCCCAATTCGGCCAAGATGGCTACCCTTTGGCCTGTCAAGGCTTCATCAATTCTTTCTTGCATCCTAGCTTCAATCTACTTAACCTGTCCATCTAGCAAGGCCTTAATCTGTTCAATAGTAGCCATTTCAGTAATTGGAGTAGTTGGTGAAGTTGGCGTAATAGGACTTGTGGGTGATTGCACAGTTGGAGTTGGTGTAGCTTGTGTAGGTGGAGGCACACAGATAGTGGGTACCTACAAAGGTTAAGGGTAAAGGATCAGGGTAGTGTGTAGGGTAGGAAGACTCTTGGTCCACTTGCATATATCAAAAGGTTTTCCCCAAAACAATGTTGTTATGTTGCATGAATGCACCTCATCACATCATAATTCGTTTTAATGGAATGTGGCACTATTATTGGGTACATACAACCTAAGGGAGGGTTCTATTGTTACATGAAAAATAGAGAATAGGCTTATAATAGGGACCCTTGAGTCTTGAGTAAGATATACCTAACCACATGTGAAACAAAGAGTTTCGCGTGGGTCCATCAGTATGTTTACTCATGGGCCACTCCAAAAGGATTGGAATGGTTTGCGACAACAGGGAGGACGCTTTGCCTGTCCGCCGGCATAATCAAGGAGACCTGCCGGTCAGCGCTACTTGCTATCCAGACTCAGAATTTTGAATAGAAAGAGAAGAAATTCATTTGAAAATAATTTTTTATGCAATGGAGGAAAATGATTCCCCCATATAATGCAAGAGAAAAAGATTCTCTAAATGACAAAACAACTAAACAATTAATCAAACAAGGGGTCCATCAAAGGAAAAAGATTCCTCTTATCAATTTTATTCCCATATCCTTAAGGAAAGGATATATATTGTTAAGGTACCCTGCAAAATAAATAAAAGTACCCTAAAGAAGGGCAAGTTAGTCAAATAAAACTAAATAGGACACCCACCAAAAGGTGAAAACATGTCCTTTACATTAATCCCAAAATATAAAAGCAATTTAAACTATATGAAAATTAATTAATGAGCTACCCAATCATGGAAACATACCTCTTGCAATTTTAATAAACAAATAATAATTGAAAAAATATTCATCCATGGTAAATTAAATAAATAAAGGATTGAAATTAAATAAATCAATCATCAAAATATATAATAAACAATATAATCAAATCTAAAATTAAATAAAACAATAAATCTATAAATTTAGGGTTTACATCTTAAATTAAGGTTTTTAGAATTTTAATAACTAAATTAGGATTTAAAACAAAGGAAGTTAAACACAAAGACTTATAAGACACAAATAAATATTGACCCCTTCGATGAGCCCATACGACTGTCTCGCTAGCCGGTTAGCGGGCGGGAGTAAAGGGTTGTAGTTTTAGTGTTGAAAATTTTGAAAACTCCTTTTATGGTTTGTGAAAATATGATTAGGGCTTTTTAGTTTAGAAATTAGGGTTAGGGTTTTTGATAAAAACTTGGAACTTTTACAAAGAAAGTCTTAGGGTTTAGGATTTTGATAAAAACATGGTCACTGTGTAATTCAAATTAGGGTTTGGATTTTAATATCCGCTATTGTGATGAATAAAATAAATGTAAATATGGCTACTGATTTGTTTGAATGTCTAGTAAATTATTGCATGAGATAACAATAATGTAACTATTATAATTTAAATGAATTGAACATAAATAACAAACCTTCGTTCATTGGCTCTACCAAATTTAAGTAGGAATAAGATGTTTGGCTATGTCTCGATCTATTCCAGGCATATCCTCATAAGACCAAGCAAATACTTCTTCATATTTTTTGAATATTTTTCAAATCTCTCTCTCTCATTAGGAGTAAGGTCGGATGCTATTCCAATGTTTTAGGATTTTTGATTCTTCCAAAATTTAATGATTGTGTGTCAACATAATTAATATTAAAGATGCTCATGTAACTGCTATTTGAATGTATGCAACCATCAGGAGAAATATCACACTCTTTTGTGATCCACCATCTATGGTATTGAACCAATGAGAGCATAAAGTACCTTAAAGTTTGAGCCTTAGTAGCTCGGACAGACTGCATGGTAGTGAAATACTGTTTCACATGGAGATGAGGATTTTCGGTTCCATCAAACTTCGCAAAAGATGTCATCTTGAACTTGTACGAAACTTCTTCATCTAGCTCAAATAATTTGTCAACTTCGGACATTTCTTCGGTCTTCAGTTTCTTCTCAAATTTCTTTTCTAAGTTCGCAATCATCTTTTCAACATCAGAAGTTTCGGTTTTCTCCATAGCTGATCTTTCAACAATCTTTGGTTCTTTCTTCTTGTCTTGAGAATCTTCGTAGTATTGAGCCCAATCATCATCATCATCAATGATCACCTTATCATCATCAAAAACTACTTCACCAACTTTAGTCTTCCCTTTGTCCTTTGGCTTCTTAGTGCTAGCACATGCTTCGGCATGATTTCCTAAAATTGCAGCCAATTGGTTCTTCATGGTCTCAGATAAGGCCTCTTTTATTTCTTCCATCTTGGCATTGAGGGCATCATCCACCATTCTTTGAATTTGTGCGGGCTCCATTGCTTTTAGTGAGCAAGTGATTGAGTCGTTGCTAGATTCTTCACTTTCGGTGTAGGTCGGATTGTCGTAAGCTTTTGAACTGCCATAATCCAGGGCTGTAAACCAGAAATGATTAATAATATGAGATGCAAATGTATGCATGTATGCACGAACAATTAACAAACAAGGACAAATAGAATGTTCCTTCCAACCTTATAACATCCACACACGAATGGTGAGTCTCTTTTCCTAGGTATATGGTTAACAAGATACCAACATGGGGTACCGTGTTTTCGTTTATTTCCCTCAGACGTTTCAACCAATAGTTATATTTTCAAAAATGGAAATCAATTTATGATAATTCCCATTAATTAGTTTTTATTCCATTTATCCAACTAAAATAGCTTTTATGCTATATTGGATTAAAACTAAATTAAGAGGTTTATTATAAATAGATTTCTCACTTGAAAAAGTGACTATTGATTCATGCCAAAAACAAGCCCATGATTAATTATTTCTTAGTATAAACTAGGCTCACAATTGATTTTTGGTATTTCATAATTGACCTAAATAATAATAAGCTCTTTTGAAGAAAAGATTCGATGAAAATAATTTTGTTTCTAAGCCCATTGTAAAAAGATTTTAGAAAAAATGGATTTTGGGCTTAGTATTTGGGTCTTGAGCAAAGAAATTTTTTTATTTATTTTTAGAAAAGTTTTATGTCCAAAGACCATCTTGAAAAGTTTTAAAAATAGCTTTGGTCGTTTGGATTTTCAAAATTTATTTTTAGCATACAAATGTACTTAGGTCATATTAGAAAAAGAACAAACTAAATAAGCCATGATTTAAACCAAGATAAGCTAACCATAGTCAAACAACAAGCATTTGGGGTAAAAACCTAAGGAAAGTAACTAGGCCAATTACATGAGCTTTAGTCTTTGGGTTAAAAGGCTTAGGTTCCCATAGCAAGTATATACCAAACGGTATGAGGCTATAAGTGGTTATGTCATGCTCGATCTCCATATCTTGAGTGAAAGTATGGTATCCCTTACATAACAAAACACGGGTAACACGGGCATCCTAACTCACGCACACCATGCAACCTAATATGATGCAATGGATAATATCATTATAAGAAAGAATAGAATAATATAAAGACCAATGGAATTAACTTCTCTTATCCAAAGGTGGAATCGCCACTGTGAGCGTGAATTTTTGCCCCCACTCCCGGTGGAATGGTTCTTGCGACTTTGGCACTGTTTAGGCTCGGGGCCTTAGAGAACACGGACCTAAGTTCGGAGAAAATTGACGGGCCAAAAAAGTAAGGGATGGATGAATCGATTCCTAAGGAATCCCCAACCCCCTAATGGGTTCGAAAAGTTGGGTACGTGTGGGGAAGGTGAGAAATGGCCCAGCACCCCCACAACGCCTGGTTCATTGGAACCAGCCTCCTTTGCAGGTCTTAATATTATAAAATTCTTAAATATAAAAATATTATACATATTACATGCAACAATTGAAATAAAACATAGTTATATTAAAATCAAAGCAATGTCCAAGCAAAGAAAATAAATGGACACCCGTCCGAGGATGGAAACGTGTCCTTACATCTTTCATGTCTAAACTAAATAAGACACCCACCAAAAGGTAGAAACATGTCCTTTACATTGGTCCAAAAAATAAAAAAATTTTAAATTACATGATATTTAACTAATGAGGTACCCACAATGTGGAAACATACCTCTTATAATTTTAATACTAAAACAAATAAATAATAACAATAAAGAAAATATCCATCCATTATAAATTAAATAAATCAATAATTGAAATTAAATAAATCAACCATAAAAGCATATAATAGACTACATAATCAAATATAAAATTAAATGAAGCAAGTAAATATATAAATTAGGATTTACTGTTTCTATTTAAAGTTCTTTAATTAACATTTAGGGTTTTGGGATTTTAGTATTATTATTATTTGTTTAACCTACTGTAAAGGTTTTGAAAGATTGGAATGGATTAGGGTTTCATGAATCAAATTAGGGTTTAGGTGTAACATTATGAAATTAGGGTTTTAGAATCTTAAAACATTTGGTTTATAACTTATGTTTACTGGATTGTTATTTTAGTTTTACTAGATTATGGCTTTAGGGTTTAGATTAACTAGTTTAGGGTTTTAAGTTCACTGAATTAGGTTTAGGAAAACTTAGGGTTTACTTATTTTAGTTCTTTGAGAAAGTTAGGGTTTTGGTATTTTGGAAAACATATTTGATTTGGAGATTTAAGAAAACAATTGGAAATTTTGGAAAACAGTTAGAGGAAAATAATTTAGGGTTTTTTAAAGTTTTTGAAAATAGGAAAAATGATTTATGGTTTTTGGAAACAAAAGAAACGAATTAGGTTTTCTTTTAGAGATAGAAGAAATAAATTAGGGTTCTTAAGATTTTTGGAAACAAAAAAGTACTTATTAGGATTTTTGGAAATAGGAGGAACAATTTAGGGTTTTAAGGTTAAAAGAAACGTTTTAGGCTTTTAAGTTTTATAAGAGACGTTTTAGGGTTTTAAGTTTTAGAAGAAACAAAAGAAATAAATTAGGGTTTTGAAGGTTTTTGGAAACAAAAGAAATAAATTAGATTATTGAAATGAAGATTAAGCTACTACATATTTAAAGATCAAAGTTTTGTGTGTGTATTCTTATGAATCAAAGAAACAAAGCTACTGTGATCATGAGTAATTTATAATTAAAGATCAAACCTCTGCTCATTGGTTCTTCAAAAAATTGCTTTCTGGATGAACAAGGACAAAGACAAGATTACTGCCTTTGATGAATTGTTGATTGCTTGGTTATTGCTAGGGTTTTCTGTAATCCAAGTTTCGATCACCTAATCAAAGCCCCACTATCTGATCTCAAGTTCCAGTCCCAAGTTCCAGTCGAAATTCCTTTTTTCTCTCTTTTAAAGTGTTATTTATAAGAAAATTTATAAGATTAATTCTAATTGTTTAAGGAAACTAAAATTAATTAGGAAAAGAAATGAAACCAAATAGAATTTGTTTTGAAAAAAATTGCATTGGAAAAATTTCACTGGCAAAAACTGCGAGCGCTGGCCAAAACTGTGAGGATTGATGAGAAATTGCTAGAGCTGGGTGCGCTTGGCTAGGCGGCCAGCCAATTTCGCCGCAGGAAATTCTTACGGCGAAATTGGCCAAGGCCATTTGGCCATTTCGCCAGCAGGAAATTCCTGCGAGCGAATTGGCCTTGGCCAATTAGACCTTTGGCGACGAAATTTTTTCGTAGCCGATTTTTCCATCGCCGTTTTTTATTTTTATTTTTTTATTATTATTTTTTATTATTATATTTTTTATTAACTTAACCATTTTTATTTTTTATTAAAAATTAAAAATAACAAATAATTAAAATAAATATTATTTAATGAAAATACAATAAAAATTATTTTGGACTATATAAAAAAATATCGGATCGGACTGGGTAAAAAATTAAGGGTCTAAAATCTCCCACTCACCAACCACTACACGTTTAACGAACTTTGTATAGGGAAACCAATTATTAAATTTGCAATGATCATCCCCAACTTATATTAACCGTACGGAAGAAAACAATAACTTCTATTATTTTGATTTTTTTAAAATTCCAAAATAGGGTTTACAACTAAAGAACACAACAATTTACAATTTTACATCAGCTAATTTAACCCCACACTTTATTTAACGCAACACTCAATCGTTAATGCTCTTGACCTAATGAAAGGGGAAGAGACAAAATAAAATGGTTCAAGGCTATTAGTGTTGTGAAAAAGAAAGAAAAGGAGAAATGAAATAGGCTCAAAATTGGTTAACTAAAGTCAGACATATTGTTTAGATCAATTTTGTATATATTTTTTTATTATGTTTATGTTGATTTTAAGTTAATTTTCATGTTAAATTGCACTTAAGTTTGTTTGAAGTTGTTGATTTAGGTTGAAGTACATTCGATGGAGCCATTTGATCAAAATTGGTGGAATTTGTGGAGAAAATCAAGTGACACGGCCAAGCTTGTCATGGCTTGGTCGTGTCCTTCCTCAAAAGAAGAAGAAACAAGGAAAATTATGAGACACGGCCAGGATTAACATGGCTTGGCCGTGTCCCTCAAGGAAACAAGTCCAGTAGTGAACACGGCCATGAGACACGGCCAAGCCACTGGCCGTGTCTCTCCAAAGGAACAAAAGAGCAAAGAAAGCAAAGAAAGAAAATAAATAAACAGAGACAGACACCATCACTGTACACGGCCAGGACACTGGCCGTGTCACATGACACGGTCGTGTCCTTGGCTATGTCTCACAAGGACAAAGCATACAGAATGAGACACGGCCAGAAGCTTGGCCGTGTCCCCAAGAAAGAAAGTCACTAGACACAGCCAAGCTCCATATGGCTTGGCCATGTCACCCTGGGTCCTTAGCTGGCTTGCACGAGGAATGAGCTGTTGTGTTTTAGTGGGTGACAAAAAGAACAAAAAAGAGTGAAAAGTGGGAGGATTTTATGGAAGAAAGGTATAAAGAAATTAGTAAGTGGGAGACAAGGCATGATGGGTGTCTTAAACAATTCAAAGTGGAAGAGCATGGGGATTAGAAAAGGGATTTTGAATAAATTTAGTGGGCATTCTCTACACACAGTACTTCCACTTCTTCATCATCTTCTTCATCTTCTCCCTTGGTTCTTGCTTGAGAGAGCAAGACAACACTCTCACCATCTTCATTCACCATTTCTTTTCACACACCAAGAGCAAGGACAATTGTTGGTCTTGAAGTGAGTTACTAGTTCTTGAGGATTAGGGTTTTTAAGAGACTTGATTGGAGAGTTGAGAACTTGAGAGAGCTATCATCCACTCCTTCAAGAAGAGAGCCATTTGTTCAAGAGAGCTGGAAGTTCATCATCACTCACCGAGAGGGAGCTACGAAAGAGACGACGAGTCCGATTTTTAGCATCTTCAAAAAGGGGTTTTTCTAACTCTTTCTTTTATTCCATTTCTTAATTGTTGTTGTGTATTAAGAACATTAATATTGCAATGTATAACTTTGGTTTGTATTGAATTGAGTATTTGTTTAAAGAAGATGATGAGCTAAATTACTCATGCTTGGGGTTGTAGTATATTTGATTAAATGATTTGATTTGATGATTCTATTGATATGCCTTGTTATATGTTAATTGCATTGAAATTAAAGGTAAATTAATAGATTGGCCACCTATTGATTACTTAATATTGAATGATGGACCGAGAGGAGAAGTTTAATATCGGAACTATGCAATTGACTACCTTAAGAATGAATTAGAAATATAAGTTCTAGGGTTTATTAATTTGCTAATGTAAAATAATTGGTTGTTGTTAATTCATAAATGTGAAAACTATTGAATTGATAATTGGCTAATTAATCTTAAGGAACAAATTAAGGCACAAGGTTAAATTAATGGATAATTGGATAATTAAACATTTGATTAAATGGACCTACAACCCTAGGCATCATTTCCACAATTGAATTTCTCTTGCATAAAATCAATCATTTTCATTTCTAAGGTTAACTATAATTCACCAATCCAATCTCATAATCGAGTTTATAATTTCATGCTAATTGAACTATTACATGCAAGTCCTTCCTTGGGAAATGACCTTGGGGCAATCACCGTCAATACAATAGCCTCGTATACTTGCGAGTGCCGCTTTGTGATAGTGTTAATTTAAGCGCAACACATATGGTTGTCCTTTTAAGTCAAAATTGGTACCCTAATTTCCTTAATCATATTGATGCCCAATCAAAATTTTCATGTAGTCTCAAAATGCATGTCAAAGCAAGTTCTAGCAATTCATGTATCAAAGATGGTCACACATAGAAAGAATAATGAGTTGATATCCAACTCACTAGGCACAATTCTTCACAAGTTTAAAGGCAATGCAAGGAAAATCCATCTAAATCAACAATAAGCACCAATTTCATCCAATTCTCAATTTATGCTTCAAAAATTAAAAGGTCATCAATAAACTTATAACAATTGAACTTATCAATATCCATCAAAACAAAATATAGAATAAAGCACAAAACTTAACAAAACAAATATAACAAAAACTTAAGAAATATAGGCAATTTACATTTATGAACCAAAGACTTAGCACACACCCCACACTTTAAGGTTTACATTGTCCTCAATGGAAATAAGGATAATGAACAAGAAAAAGAGTTAAGGTGCAACCTATTTTCCATTGTTCCCTTGTGAGGCAAGTGCTACCTTTTCATCCAAAAACATTAATTGTTCAATAACAAAATGCAATATATATAGAATAACCAAAACATAAAGTGTTAACATCAAAAGCAGTAAATAAAAATGATAATAAAAATATCCAATAACTTAAAATAAGAAAGTAAGAAGTGTTCTCAAAAGGCTAAAGCTGATATGATCTATGGTGATGGAGGATGTGACGATGATGCAGCTGACAGATGGAGGATTAAAATCTTGGCAAGGTTATTATTGATTTGTTCCAACTGTTGCAGGACTTCAGCATGGTTACGATTTACCTTGCTTTCCAATGCTTCTATCCTATTAATGATCTCCTGATTGTCCGGGATCAGAGCATCTTCATCCAAATTGAGAGAATCTAAGTCGTACTCCTCATGGACTCGTGTTCTCTTTTGCCTGTCCCTAGGTGCAGTTGGCTTATCTGAAGCCATCACATAGGCCCCTCCTCTTCTTGTAAACATGTACATCTTCTCAAGTGTGGCCAGGTCTAATGAATCACTACCCGAGATTCTAGTCATATGGCAGTTTCTTGGGTCAAAACCATCAATAAGGGCCATTGCTAAAGTGGTCACCAATCCTCCAATACAAATGGCACCCATCTATCTATTTGTCACATTGTCAAAGACATCGGCTAACCAATTGCCGATACTAATGGTATGGCATTGCTAGCACAGTCTAAGAAAAAGAGTTCACTTAGTTCCACCACACCCGTTCTTTCCTTCCTTGCAAAGAACCCACAAGACATAAACCGATATAAATATCTCAAGGGTGGGATTTACCAATTTCATTGCCTTGGCCGAATTGGCCACATACATTCCCGAGCCCAGTGCTCCCCATGCAAATTGTTGTTTAAAACCTTTAGGTACAAATTTTTCCCCTTGTTGATGGAAACCAAAAATAGCATTCAATTGCTCAATATCAAGAACACATGGTTTCCTAAGCAATTTAAAGTCTAACCTAGTGCAAATTTTCTGTTCATCACTTTCAACCTTAAGAGATGTTAAAAATTCCATGGTAAGCTCTTAGAATTGTAAAGGTTTAAGGGAAACTAATTTCTCCCATCCAAGGTTTTGAACATAGCTATAAAAATTATCCTTAATATGAAGAGGATTAAGGGATTCTTTGCTTACATACCTCGTTGGAAAGAAACCCCTAGCTAGAAGAGCCACTCTCCTTGAAGATGGGGAAGATGATGATGGAGGTTGACTCCTTTTATGGTGGGACACCATTTTTGTTCTAGGCATCTTGATTTCTTGATGAAAATTGAAGCTTTGATGGACTTTATTGATTTTTGATGAGAAAAGTAAAAGATTTAATGGGTTTAATTTAGTTTTAGTTAAGAAAATTGGAGAATTTAGTGGGATTTGGAGTTTTTTAAAAGATGGATATGGAGGTTTTGGAGAGAGAGAGTTGAGAGAGAGAGAAAGAAAAGGCAAGCTAGGTTTGAAAATGAAAGAAAGGATGCTGAAAATCGTGTTTTTAGGGCTTAAAAATAGATGTGACATGGCCAAGCTTGAAATGGCTTTGCCATGTCTAATGGGTTTGGTGGGACACGGCCAGTGGCTTGGCCATGTCCCTTGAACGTGTCTGCTACTATAAAAATGGTTGCAAGAACAAGAATGGGACACGGGCATAGGCTTGGCCGTGTCTGTGTGACACGGCCAAGCCTTTTGGCTATGTCTGAGCATGGATTTATTTTGGGCTTGCTTGACATGGCCAATGGCTTGGCCGTGTCAAGTGGTAGTGTCCTTCACTGCCATTTTGGCTTCGATTTTTAAAAAAATAATATGGTTTATTTGTGTCACCAAATCTAAGAAATACAATCTTCTTCCTTGCTTAACCCTGAAACACATCCAAGAAAAATAAAAACTGATCAAAGCACCCATTCCATTTTATTTAAACCAAACATGAAACTTAAATTGCTAAACATGAAATTGTAACTATGAAAAGAAATGCAAACCAATGGGTTCCCTCCCACTTAGCGCTTCTTTAATGTCATGTAGCTGGACATTGTTGCATTATTCGTCAATAAATACCACACTTTCCGCCATTTTTGCAACTTCAATTTCTTCAAAGTAGGGCTTCACCCTTTGTCCATTTACCTTAAAATTCTCATTGGTTTTTAAATTAAGCAACTCAATAACCCCATATGGGAATGTTTGAATTACTTGAAAGAGTCCACTCCAACGGGACTTCAATTTTTTGGGAAACAACCGTATTCTTGAATTGAAGATAAGGACTTTCATTCCCAGTTCAAAAGTCTTTCGAAGGATCATCCTATCATGTATAGCTTTTGTCTTTTCCTTGAAGATCCTCAAACTCTTGTAGGCTTCATTCTTAAGCTCATTAAGCTCGGATATCTGAAGCATTCTTTGCTCCCTTACTCCATACAAGTCCATATTCATGGTCTTTATTGCCCAATAAGCCTTGTGCTCCAATTCCACAGGGAGGTGGCAAGCCTTGCCAAAGACCAACCTATAGGGAATCATTCCCAATGGAGTTTTAAAGCAATCCTATAAGCCCATAATGTTTTCGAGAGTCGGATTGACCAATCCTTCCTTATTGTGCTCACCGTCTTTTCCAAAATCCCTTTATTTGCTTATTTGAGATCTCGGCTTGCCCGAACATTTGGGGATGGTATGGAGTTGCCACTTTGTGTCAAATGCCCATCTTGGTCATCAACTTTTCAAACAATTTGATGCAAAAATGGCTTCCTCCATCACTCACTATTGCCTTTGGCATTCCAAACCTACTCAAAATATTCTACTTCAAGAATTTCAAAACAATATTAGCATTATTAGTCCTAGTGGGAATAGCCTCAACCCACTTGGACACATAATCCACTACTAGAAGGATATATTCAAAACCAAAGGATTTGGAAAATGGCCCCATGAAGTCTATTCCTCATAAATCAAAAATTTCAACGACAATAAAATTGTTGAGGGCCATTTCTTTCCATTTGCTAATGTTTCCTACTTTTTGGAATTTATCACATCTTATACAAAAATGATAAGTACCCTTAAAAAAAGTAGGCCAATACAAACCGGTTTGAAGAACCTTCTCGGCGGTCTTTTTTCCTCCAAAATGTCCACCGCAATAAATATTGTGGCAAAATTGTAGCTCTTGCTTTTGTTCATCTTTCGGCACACATCTTCTTTTGACTTCATCCCTGCAAATTCTAAACAAGTATGGCTCATCCCAAAAATAATACTTGCATGTATGTAGGAACCTCTTCTTTGCCTAGAAACTCAAATCCTTTCTCACAACACCAAAAGAAAGATAGTTAGTAATATCCACATACCATGGTGCTTGAGTTAAAGAAAATAAGTGTTCATCCGGAAATTTTTTGAAAGCATCTTCACAAGCAATTTTCGCATCATTATCATAAGAGTTATGTCTAAAAAGATGGTCGATCACTACATTCTCGGTTCCTTTCCTATCTTTGATTTCAACATTGAATTCTTGTAACATCAACACCCCCCTAATGAGCCTAGGTTTAGCTTGTGGTTTTGTCAATAGATATTTCAAGGCCGTATGATCAGAAAATACTATGACCTTAGAACCAATTAAGTAAGATCTAAATTTGTCCAGCGCAAACACCACAGCTAACATTTCTCTCTCAGTGGTCGTGTAATTTACTTGTGCATCGTTTAAAGATAAACTTGCATAATAAATTACACCCATCAATTTGTTCACTCTTTGGCATAACACAGCTCCAATGGCATAATTCGATGCATCACACATGATTTCAAATGGAAAATCCCAATTTGGGGCAACAATTATAGGGGCAGAAGTTAGTTTCTCTTTCAAAATTTTAAAAGCTTCTAAGCACCTTTCATCAAAAACAAATTGAGCATCTTTTCCTAGCAAATGACACAAAGGCGTGAAATTTTGGAAAAATCTTTTATAAACCTCCTATAAAATCCTGGATGTCCCAAAAAACTTCTAATCCCCTTAACTAATGTGGGTGGAGGTAGGTTCACAATTAATTCAACCTTAGCCTTGTCTACCTCAATCCCTTTATGGGAAATAACATGCCCTAAAATAATCCCGTGATAAACCATAAAGTGACTATTTTCCCAACTCAAGATAAGATTACATTCAATACACCTTTCAAGAACTAGAGTCAACTTTTGCAAAGAATCATCAAAGGAATTACAAAAAACAGAAAAGTCATCCATAAATACCTCACTGCACTTGTCCAACATATTGGAAAAGATGGAAAGCATACATCTTTGAAATGTTCCCGGTGCATTGCAAAGTCTGAATGATATCCTCCGAAATGCAAATGTCCCAAAAGGACAAGTAAAGGTAGTCTTTCGTTGATCTTTCAGTGCTATTGGGACTTGGTAGTAACTTCAAAGACCATCAAGAAAATAGTAAAAAGCATGTCCAGATAACCTATCAAGCATTTGATCAATAAATGGCAAAGGAAAGTGATCTTTCTTGGTGACATTATTTAATTTTCTATAATCTATGCACATTCGCCACCCAGTTTGTGTTTGTGTGGGTACCAACTCTGCTTTCTCATTCTGGACCACTGTCAAACATGCTTTCTTAGGCACAACATGAATGGGACTAACCCATTCACTATCAGCGATAGGGTAAATTACCCCTTCATCAAGTAGTTAAAAGACCTCTTTTTTGACAACTTCGCTCATATTAGGATTTAGCCTCCTTTGAGACTCTCTCACCGGTTTAGCCCCTTCCTCTAAAACTATCTTGTGCATGCACATAGAGGGACTAATACCCTTAATATCACTCAATCCCCAACCTATAGCTTTCTTGAATTTTTTTCAACATTTTTTTAAGCTTATCTTCTTCCTCACTAGTAAGGGTAGTAGAAATTATCACTGGTTGAGAGTTATTCTCCCCAAGAAAAATATATTTCAAATGCTTGGGTAGTTCTTTAAGTTAAACCCATTGTAGTTGAATTCCCTCTTCTTCAACTTCGAATTCCTCCTCAACACTCTGATCGCCGAACATGGAATTGTCTTCTTTACTCTCCTCATTTGAATCCTCGACTCCTTCCTGCAATTTTAGAGCCCTTGCTAGCTTGTCTTCACTATTATCCTACAAGAAAACTTCTTTAATAGCATTATCAGTAAAATTAATGAAAGAACAATCTTCATATAAAGCAGTAGTGGGAATACAGAAAGTGTTAAAAATTGAAAATTCTACAGTTAGTCCCAAAATAGTCATAGTCAATTTTCCATTTTTAACATCAATTAAATTGTTAGTTGTGGCCATAAAAGGTCTCCCTAACAAAATTGTATGCTCGAAATCCCTCGGGATTTCTCCCCCCATGTCTAAGACAATGAAATCAACGACTACAATCAAACCACCTACCTTAACTAGAACATCTTCTACGATTCCCTTAGCGTATCTAAGAGTTCTATCCGCAAGTTGCAAAACCATTTTAGTTGGTTTGAGTTCCTCTAGCTCTAGTTTCAAGTAAACTGAGTATGGCATCAAATTAATGCCAGCTCCAAGATCACACATGCCAATGGTCTCTTTCCCATTCCCCATAGAGATTCTAACTATAAAGCTCCCAGGATCTTTTAGCTTAGGAGGTAACTTATGTTGTAAAACAACACTTGTTACTTCTGAGACTATCACCTTCTCATCCAACTCATACCTTTTCTTCTTAGTGTTTAGCTCTTTAAATAATTTGGCATAAGATGGCATATTTTTTATCACCTTGAGTAAGGATAGGTTAATACTTACCTTCGAAAGCATGTTATAAATTTCAAAAAATTGCTTATCATGCTTTTCATTTTTTAACCTGCCGGGAAAAGGGATTGGCGGTCTGTATGGATTTGGAGATTTGTGTAGCTTTGGTGCAACGGGTGCCTCCTCATTATCCTCTTTAGGCTCATTTAGTTGAGCTTTGCCTTCTCGCATTTCCTTGCCATTCCCTTGCATTGTACCTGCATCCAAAGAATTATCAATGTTATTATCATCAATTTTATTGTCAAGTACCTTACCACTTCTTAGAACAGTGATTGCTTTGGCCTGCTCGGGTTGGCTTGGAAATTTTCCTTTTTGATTGGCTTGAAGTTGATTAGCCAATTGACCCACTTGAGTTTCCACCTTCTTAAGTGATGGTTCCAAAGAGTCAAATCACTTATTGTTCATTTCTTGATTTTGAGTGCTTACTTGAATGAGAGCATTCAAATTGTCTTCAAGTGAAGGTTTCTTGACTTGCTCTTGATTTGAGGTTTGCCCTTGAAATTGGGGACCTCTTTGATAAGGTTGGAAAGGTTGTTGAGGTGGAGCATGTTGTTGATTCTTCCATGAAAAATTAGGGTGATTTCTCCAACCAGGGTTATAAGAATTTGAGTATGGGTCATTCCTACCCCTTTGTTGGAACCCTTCAAAAGCAAAAGCTTGTTCTTGCCCTTCTTGGAATGGATCAAAATTTAAAGGCACTCATTTGCTTGATGGCCTACAAGACCGCATGATGTGCATGACTCTTGGCTTGGTCCCGGCAAGTTTCCTCTAGCATTCAACAATTTCACTTGTCTTGTCAATTCTGCAATTTTCCTTGCCATTTCTGAGTTTGCACTTATCTCGTGTGCTTCTCTTCTCCTTTCCCCAATACTCTTTTGTTGGGAATTTGCTCCCAACATTTCGAATAATGCAACTGTTTATGTAGCTGTCCTTTCACCCATTGCTCCCTATGCTGCATTATCCACTGTGTTTTGACATTGTTGAGTTAGCCCATCATAGAAGAATTGATTGAGCAACTGTTGTGGATTGTAATTATGAGGGCATTGAAACAATAAAGATTTGAAGCGATTCCACACCTCATGAAAATGGTTCTCCATCAAATTAGGTGAAAGTTGTAATACTCGCCCTAAGCTCCTTGGCCTTTTGGTGTGAATAAAATTTTCCCATAAATTTGTTGTAAACCTCGATCCATGTGGTTAAGGAATTCTCCGGTAAAGTCATCAACCATGCTTTTGCTTTGTCTTTCAAACTATACGGGAAATATCTCATCTTGAGTTCATCTTCTATTAGTGCTTGCAAAGGGAATGTATGCAATGTTGAGTAAAAATCCCAAATAAAGTTGAGAGGGTCTTCATTCGGCAATCCATGGAAGGATGGCAGCATACTATAGTGAGTATTTTTGAGTTCACAATTTCTCACTACGTTGCTCAACCAGATACAAGATGTGGTCACTCCAATGATTGATTGGGAAACTCCTTCATAGGTGGTTCTTGTGCATCACCCATCTCTATTTCTATGTTCTCTTCAAACTGCTCATTGGTATCTTCCCTTTCTTGCTCAATAGGATTCGGTCCCTTGGGTCTTGAAGGTCTATGGATATTATCTATAAATGAAGCAAGTTCATTTCCTTGAGACCTTCGTCCGCGTACAAATCACCTAAGCAATTAAAAAAGAAACACTTTAAATGATTTAATAAATAAAATAAAAGAATCAAACTATTAACAAAAATTGCCTTCCCCGACAACGGCGCCAAAAACTTGTTGTGCTCTAGTTAATACTACTCCAAAGTGACACTTGCAAGTATACGAGTCTATAGCAGCAACGGTGATTGGTCCAAGGTCATCTCACAAGGAAGGAATTGATTGTAATGGTTTGATTAACATGAAATAATAAAATTGAGTGTGTGGTTGGATTGGCGAATTGAAATTAGCTTTAAAAGTAAAAAGGAGTGATGTTGTGCAAGATAAATTCAATTATGGAAATGATGCCTAGGGTTGTAGGTCCATTAATCAAATGTTTAATTCTCAAATTATCCATTAATATAACCTTGTAAATTAATTTGTACCTTAAGGTTAATTAGTCAATTACCAATTCATTAGTTTTCACATTCATGAATTAACAACAACTACCTATTTTACATTAGCAAATTAATAAAACCCTAGAACTTATATTTCTAATTCATTCTTAGGGTAGTCAATTGCATAGTTTTGATATCAAACTTCACCTCTCCATCCGTCATTCAATATTAAGTAATCAATAGGTGGCCAATCTATCAATCTACTCTTAATTCTAATGCAATCAACCAATAACAAGGTATATTAATGGAATCATCAAATCAAGTCATTTAATCAATTCTACTACAACCCAAGTGGGAACGGGGATTTTTGCCCCCACTCCCGGTGGAATGGTTATTGCGACTTCGGCACTATTTAGGCTCGGGGCCTTAGAGAACACGGGCCTAAGCCCGAAGAAAATAGAGTCACCACCCGGACGGGCCAGGAAAAAAGAAAGGGGTGGATGACTTAATTCTTAAGGAATCCCCAACCCTCTAATGGGTTCAAAAAGTTGGGTACATGTGGGGAGGGTGAGAAACGACCCAGCACCCCCACAATGCCCAGTTCATTGGAACTGGCCTCCTTTGCAGGTCTTAATATTATAAAATTCTTAAATATAAAAATATTATCCATATTACATGCAATAATTATAATAAAACATCATTATATTAAAATCAAAGAAATGTCCAAACAAAGCAAATAAATGGACACCCATCCGAGGATGGAAACATGTCCTTATATTGTCCATGTCTAAAACTAAATAGGACACCCACTGAAAGGTGAAAACGTGTCCTTTACATTGGTCCAAAAACTTTAAAATAAAATAAATTACATGATGCTCATGACATGAGGTACCCAAAAATATGGAAACATACCTCTTACAATATTTTGAAATCAAAATAAATCAATAAAAGTAAACAACCATTAATCATAAATAAATCATTCATCAAAGACATCAAACATCAATCAAAATATATAATAAACATTCATCCAATTTAAATAAAATAGTAAATATATTAACTTCAGGGGCTCATGCATCAATTAGGGTTTCTAGGGTTTTATGTTTAATAATAAGGGTTTTGCATATACTAGTTTAATTAGTTGAGAAATATTTTTAAAGTAATAACATAGCTACAGGATGTTTAAAGATTTAGGGTTTTGGATGTTTTTATGAAAATAATGCTACTGTGATTTAAAAAAATAGGTTTGGTTAGGGTTTTAATGAAATAGATTGTTGTTTTGGTTTTTTAAAAAGGTGTAATTAGGATTTTAGATTTATAAAACATGTTTTAAGGCTATTAAAGATTTAGAGTCTTATGGTTAAGATATTAGGGTTTTATGGTTTGAAATCTTGATTCTATAGATTATGATTTTGAATTTAGAATTTGATGCTTTTCTGTGATCAAAGTTGAGTGTGCTTTTAATATTGACTATAATAACTATTTAAATAATATTTTAGGTGAAATAAACATTGAAAGCTAAATTAATTATTGAAAGATTAAAATAACTCAATGAATAAAATTATAAAAACTACTATAAAGGTTTGAAAACAGAATTAATTAAGATTTAGGGTTTAAATAACTTAGGGTTTAAGAAAATATATTTGTGCTTTGAATGATTATATTATTTACTTTAATTAAGACCTTAAGTATTGTATGAATTAATTTATGCTACTGCTTAAACAAAATTGAAGGAAGAATTAAATAACTAAGGCAGTGTTATGATGGCTTGAAAGATGAAGATGATTAATGATTTAATAAACTGAATTTAGATCAATTTACCTACACTTGAAGGCTCCACCAAATTGAAGAAATTGAACCAAGCTGTTGCCTGCTTCAGATTTGATTTTGGTTTAGCAAAGTAATCTGGAGATGATTGCTTATTGCCTCCTTTGGTTGCTGTGTCTTGGATTTTCTTCTTGCTTTCTAGGATTTTCTTTTGGCTAAAAGAATTCAAGAGTCCCAAGTTTGGTTCAAAATTTCCTTTTCCAAAAGATCCAAGTTTCGTCATAAAAAAAGGCCCCCTTTTCTGTGTGTTTTAATGTGGTATTTTTAGGAAAAAATCAAAACCTAATTCTCATTGTCTAAGGACATCAAAACCATTTAGGAAAACAAATAAAAACCAAGTAGAATTTGGTTTCGGAAAAACTGCGCTAGCAAAAATTATGCTGGAAAAAACTACTGCAAGCTACTGGCTGACCAGCTACAACTGTTGCTTGCGAATTGGGGCACGGGCCAGCCAATTCACCGCAAGAATTTCCTACAATGAATTGGCTTGTGCCCAATTCATCGCAGGAAATTCCTGCGGCAAATTTGCCCAAGCCAATTCATTTTCGGCGACAAAAATTTTTCATCGCCGATTCTTCCATCGCCGATTTTTATTTATTTATTGTCTTCTATGTTTTTACTGTTATCCTTTTTTATTTTTATTAAAAATAAATATTATATGTAATGAATATTAAATTAAATATTATTTAATTAAAATACCACAGAAATTATTTTGGACTATTTCAAAAATATCGGACTGGACTGGGTCAAAAATTAAGAGTCTGCAGCTTGCCCCTTGCTTGGGCGATCAGAGACTACGACAAAAGAGAGCAAAAAATAATGTGATTTTTGACTGGGTTTAGAGCCATACTTGACTCCATACCTAAGGTTGGTTTGAGTTATGGACTAAAAAATGATTTGGGTTTTGGACTCGAGGAGAATTTTGGATTTGGGTTTTGGACTCGAGCTAAGTTCTGAACTTAAGGAAAATTTAGGTTCTGGACCCGAGCTAAGTTCTGGACTTAAGGGTAATTTAGGTTCTCGACCTAAACAAAGTTCTAAACTTAAGGGAGATTTGGCTTCTGGACCCGAGCTAAGTTATGGACTTAAGAGGGATTTGGGTTCTAGAGCCAAGCTAAGTTCTAGACTTAAGGTAATTTGGGTTCTGGACCCGAGCTAAGTTCTAGACTTAAGAGGGAATTTAGGTTCTAGACCTAAGCTAAGTTCTGGACTTAAGGGTAATTTGGGTTCTGGACCCGAGCTAAGTTCTGGACTTAAGAGGGAATTTAGGTTCTGGACCTAAGCTAAGTTCTGGACTTAAGGGTAATTTGGGTTCTGGACTACGCTAAGTTTTAGACTTAATTTTTTATTCCATTCTTTAATGGATTGTAGGCAGTTACCCACCAAAATGGATCTTCATCCTTGGACCTTGAATCTTCATCCTTGACATTGGATCTTCACCTTTGAAAATAGATCTTCATCTTTGAAGATCGGGTCCTCACCTTGTAAATGGATCTTCATCCTTGGAGGTGGGGTCTTCACCCTTGAAAATGGATCTTAATCTTTTGGACGTCGGGTCTTCACCCTTGAAATTGGATATTCATCCTTTAAGCTAGATCTTCATCCTTTGCATCGGGTCTTCACCCTTGAGAATGGATCTTCAACCTTTGGACTTCGGGTCTTCACCCTTTGAAATTGGATCTTCATCCTTGGAATCAGGTCTTCGCCTTTGAAAATGGATCTTCATCCTTGGTGATCGGGTCCTCACCCTTGTAAATGAATCTTCATCCTTGGAGATTAGGTCTTCACCCTTGAAAATGGATCTTCGTCCTTTAGACGTCGGGTCTTCACCCTTGAAATTGGATCTTCATCGTTTAAGTTGGATCTTCATCCTTTGCATCGGGTCTTCACCCTTGAGAATGGATCTTCATCCTTTGGACTTTGGGTCTTCATCCTTGGAATTAGCTCTTCACCTTTGAAAGTGGATCTTCATCCTTGGAAATCGTGTCTTCATCCTTGAAAGTGGATCTTCATCCTTGGAAATTGGGTCTTCACCCTTTAAAATGGATCTTCATCCTTGGAAACTGGGTCTTCACCCTTAAAAGTGGATCTTCATCCTTTAAGCTAGATCTTCATCCTTGGAAATCGGGTCTTCACCCTTGAAAGTGGATCTTCACCCTTAGATATTTGTCCTATATTGGCTTCAACTCTTCTAGTTGGACTGATTTTTGTCTTTTGCGTCTTCATTCTTTTGATAGCTCTAATGTTCCATTCTTTTTTTTGGTTCTTCCTTTGCACTTTTGCAAAAAAAAATTCAGCTATTTTAGCTAACCTTCAAATCTTCTCCTTGCCCCCCATGATTTTTCTATGTGGGCTTTGGTTGATGTTTGTAGATTATCTAGTTCTTCAAACAAGCATGCATTTCTTCCTTTCTCTTGCAAAATGACTGAAGTTTCCTCAAGCAATGGGTCTTTTATGCCCCCTGATTCTATACCAGCTTCACCTTTGCTTCATAGAGTTTCTGTTGTTCACTTTGACAAAGAATAGATAATACAATACAAGAAAATGCCATGTGATATGCTCATGTATGCATGATATGCATGAATAACACTTATAATGATTCCGTCGACTCACAGACCAAGGTGATCGGCAGAAGTGTTCTCATTGGCTCCTTCCAGATGCCCATTCAAGTCTTGCTTTGGAATGATAGGATTCTTCACATTTATGGCTTTTATCTTCAAGATATTGAAAACATGAATAATGGAGGCCCCAAGCAGCAGAGATACATCCATTTCAAATTATGATTAAGTAGCTTCTTCATAACCATTCCATTAATCATTTCCTTTGCCCAATGTGTCCTTCAAGGTTCGATAGTTCAACAAACTCCCCGTAACTTGAAGGCTTTGTATATTTATAAATATTTCAATTTTCAATTTTCAATTTTGATTTTGAAATCAAATGTTGGCTTTGCCAAATTAATGTCAATTTACCTCTGGACTTGATTTTTCAAATTAACATATCTATAACATGACAACCCTAGTTACTGTACTAAACTCGAGAATTATTTCTATTTAAGCAAGAACTGTGGCACTTTAGATGGGCACATACACAATACTTGGTCAAAGATCTCATTTGAGTTTGATTATTGTCTATCTCATATTCATGCTTATTCAAACTATCTCCACGAATAACTCTACCTACCAAGAGAGATCAACAGGTCTTTGATAGGCTTGAAATGGGGTCTTTAAGGGACACAGGTTAAATGAAAGCCTTTTTGAGATTAGAGCTGATGTGACACAAAGGACAAACATTCACACTACAAACTGCTTGTTGGAACTTTAGATAGTTGAGAGCATGAAAAGATAGAGCTTTGAGTATCCTCCCATCTTCTTTGCATTAATCTAGATCTTGATTGGGACAACCTTCATTTCTTTTCTTCTTTTCCCTTTTCTTTCTCTTTATTTTTCTTACTCTTACTCTTCCCTTTTCTTTCTCTTTATTTTTCTTACTCTTCCCATTCTTTGAGCATTTTATCATTTTGTCCTTCTTCTCTATAGGATTGTTAAGTATAGGACTTTCAAAAACTTGGTGACCTTTCTCCTTTTTTTCCAATTTTGATTGAATCTTTGGTTGGGTTGGCCAATTCAAGTCAAACTGTCCTTAGAAACTAAATGGAAGCCTTTTGTTGTCTTAGGTAAAAGAGAACTTATTTGGCTTTCTGAACTGCTTTTTTAGGTTTTATCTTCTCTTTTTTCTTTTTTTTTTCTTTTCTTTCTTTTTTTTTCTTTTATCTTTTATCTTTTCTTTTCTTTTCTTCTTTTTCTTCTTCTTTTCTTTTCTTTTGGCTCTAGCTCTTAAAGAGTTGTCTTATTTGTACCAACTTGTATTTCTAATAATGGATGAGTGGATTGGTATTAATCTGCTTCAGTCTTAACTTTATTTGTGATATTTGTTCTAATTCAGGTGAACTTCAACTACCCTTATGGTCTTGAGAACTACAACTACTCTTACTATCTTGAGAACTTCAACTGTCTTCATGGTCTTGACTATTCATTTCTTTCTTTGATCTTCTTGCCTCTTCATCTTAGTGATCATAAGACTTGTCAAAAGTATCACAACAACTCAGGGTAGGTTGTTGGAGTTATATGACAATGAAAAGAAAGCTAAAATTTTTTAAAGGCTCAAAGGGACAACTAGGGATTGATATTTAATTGGGTGGATACTAGTTGTTGGCTCGTAAAACAATGCCTAGATCATTTCTTCCTTAAATAAGCAGAGTTCAATTTCACCTTAAAAGTTTGTAAAAGCTTATTCTAAGACCGACTAGGACCTAGACAAAGATAATTATGCAGGAGCCCTCTCTAAGTAAGCATACACAACTCAATGCTATAGAGCAATTCCCTCATCTAGTAAAGTCATTCAAATCATGATGCCTCGATACATTAATTTATGAATATCAAGCTAGATTCATCATTGGTTAAGCACCAAAATGAGTAAAGACCAATAAAAATTTTAATGAAAGTAATTTATTCTAACAACTTTAAATTTGAAAAACATGATTGTTCCATAAAACACCAAATAAAGAAAATAAAACAAGAAAAACAAACAAGCCAAGGGAAGTTCATTGAGTTAAGCTTCTTCACCTTTCACATCTTCAATATTCCCATCTTGAAAAGAGGATAAGATAAAATCTTCGTCAAATACTTTTCCTACCATGAATGTTGCCGGTGGAGGTACTCTTCCAAACTTAGGCAAAGGATTATTCTTGGTATTAGGCTTGTCCGGCTCAGGTATCTTACCACTATTGATTAGATATTGAATCTTATGCTTCAACCGGATACATCTATCAGTCCCATGTCCTTGAGTCTGATGAAATTGACAAAAAGCCTTAGTATCAAATTTTAGGGGTAAAGGATTAGGCAAAGTTTGAGGGGCCAGTGGCTGTAATAGTCCCTTCTTTTGTAGCTTGTTGAAGACCCAAGACGAAGTCTTCCCCAGATATGAAAACTGCCTTCTATTTGCTTGACCAGTTGTATTAACATCAACTTCTTTTTGCGTGCTTTGATTTCCAGACTGGTAGTTCCCTTTGTCATTCCTTCTTATTGAAAAGTGATTCTTCTCCCTTTCCCAATCTTCAATTTGCAGACCAACATAGAGAAGATCTTTGAAATCACGGATGAGTGTATGAGACATCCTTTCATGAAGACTAGGCAACACCCCTCTCACAATCATTCTTATTTGATTGGATTCATCGGGCCTCTTCTTGAGCAAAGCAGCCTTATTTCTCCATCTTTTCACATAGTCCACAAAATTCTCATTTGGTCTTTGCCTAATTGTTTACACCACCATCAAGGTTACTTCCAACTCGAAATTGTACCCATATTGCCGAATGAAAGCCTTGTACAACATGTCCCAATATTTTTGAGTACTTTTCTCTAAGGTGTTGAACCAATTTTGAACAACATGGTCCAATGAGAGCATGAAATATCTTAGAGTTTGAGCTTTAGTAGCTCGGGCAGACTGCATAGCAGTGATGTACTACTTCACATGGAGGTGAGGATTTTCGGTCCCATCAAACTTTTGAAAGGATGGCATCTTAAAATTGTACGAAATTTCTTCGTCTAGCTCAAATAGTTTGTCAACTTCGGACATTTCTTCGATTTTCAGTTTCTACTCAAATTTCTTTTCCAAGACCGCAATCACCTTTTCAATATCTTAAGTTTCGATTTTCTCCACAGCTGATTGTGAGCGGGGATTTCGCCCCCACTCCCAGTAGAATGGTTCTTGGGACTTCGGCGCTGTATAGGCTCGGGGCCTTAGAGAACATGGACCTAAGTCCAGAGAAAATGGAGTCGCCACCAGGATGGGCCGAGAAAAAGAAAGGGGTGGATGAATCGATTCCTAAGGAATCCCCAATCCCCTAATGGGTTCGGAAAGTTAAATACGTGTGGGGAAGGTGAGAAATAGCCCAGTACCCCCCCACAATGCCCAGTTCATTGGAACCTGTAACACCCCGATACCCTATATAAGTACTATACATATTCCTAGTATACATACAGTAAGTATATAAAGTATAAGGATGTCACTTTTCATTACCCTTTTAAAAACCTGTAACAGAGTTCAAACCATAATACGTTACTTTAAATAACATTTACAAAATCTTTTTCTAGTTCAAAACTTCATTTATACATATAAATACTCTCTCGTCATAAATACATCATAATTAAAAGTTATACATGTATGCATTACCCTCTAGTTGGTCTCGACAAACTCTTACTCTTCTCGTGGCATAACGAAGACTTCATATCTTCCACCAATTTACCTGCGCGACTACACATCTGCGCTAAGCCCGAAAGCTTAGTAATACAAATATAAAATATAAACATACATTATAGAAATTCTAACATATAATGATATATCAATTCAATGTACCATTAGATTCCTATCATGTTTTTACTTTTTAATTGCACCTTTCATATATCTCGGCTAATTTCATATATTATGTACATATATATACATAACATTTTCACCGACCACAATCCATCACTAATATTCATAATCAATATATCATTACACATACATTAATAGTATCCACAATCAATATATCAATACACACATTACATATCATTCTTCATAACATTATTTTATTCACAATTCACCAATCATGATTCATTATTAATACTCACAATCAATATTTCAATACACACATTACATATCATTCTTCATAACATCATTTTATTCACAATTCACCAATCATGATTCATTATTAATACTCACAATCAATATATCAATACACACATTTCCAATGAAGTCAACCATAGATCTCATTACTCATTTGTTTCACAATCTATCATTCCATTACATTATCTCATAACATTATAACATCATTTATAACATTCATGTAACATAGACACCTATGGGCCCAACAAGTATTTAATATGATATTCAGAACTCAGAGTTATTGCTTTGGTCATAATCACAATCATCAAGCCCGTAGGCAATACACATATATATATCTCTATCCATGGATAGTGTAACAGACCCAGTCTCTTGGACCATCAACTCAACAAACTTGAGGAGATCCTCAACCCGGCTAGACTGTTACTACAATTCACATTTCACATTTATCAAGTAACAGACCCAGTCTCTTGGATCTCAATTCAACTCAATTTGAAGAGATCCTCAACCCGGCAAGACTGTTACCTTTCATTAAATAGGCATGCCTCCAAATCCAGAACTCTGAAACTGAATAACATATTAAATATACAATTCATTTATTATTTCATTATCCATTTCATTCTCAATTGAATCATCATAGCCAATCACAATGGCTTCATATCACATTTGAATCATCATAGCCAATCACAATGGCTTCATATCACATTTGAATTATCATATTAATATACAACATCAATTACATTAACTAAACAAATGTTTCATTATTCAATCATATCATTCACCTCATTATAACTCAAAACATTAGTTTCACATCTCTTTAAGTCTCAATTTACACTAAGGTAATTCATCATAAAAGTAATTATAATAATAAATTGCATTGCACATACCTTTGTGAATGATCCTCATCTCTTCCACACTATACAAGTCATAATACTAATCACATTATAACACTTCATCACTCAAGTATACATAATCCAACACATTACACATCCATTAAGAATTATCTCTATTTTGATCCTTGACAACTCAAATGGATGATATATTTAACATGTGTTTGATACTCTTATTGTAGGATTAGGTTGCTTCAAATAAAGTAGAATATAACATTTTTCGCGGTCGCTCCAAACCAAGGTACGACCGCTATGCACAATCAAAAGATGGAACATTATCACAGTAGGTTTCGCGGTCAGAAGCCCGACCTAAGTCGCGACCGCACAAGCAGCATAGCGACCGTCCACGGCCACTCTCCTTTGGTTTTGGCCGTGTCACTCATGAACAAACCCTAACCAAAGCCAACCCTCTTCTAAATGAATTCTAACACCTTATGCACAACACAAACTCATTCAAATGGATGTAATCAAAGTCACTAACACTTATTTTGCATGTATAACACAATATTCACATTAACCATACATTAAATCATTCACTAATTCCAAACACTAAAACCAACTTCCCAATTGATCTTCTACTATCAACATCCCCTTAAGCTTACCATTTTCACAACCAAATCAACACCAATTCAATCTTTTAACTTACCATCAATTTTAACACTTATAAACGCATATCAAACACACCAAATCATCACATCAACAAATTATAATTCATCTTAGACACAACTTCAAAATTAACAAAGGAAAACAAGAGTGTACTTACCTTAAATGAAGAAATTCCACAAATCTCTAACCAAATCCCTTGATTCCTTCTTCAATTTGGTTCTAGCATCAAGAACACCTCTCTTCCTCTCTCTTTTCTTCAATGGCCGGCACACACATGAGGAGAAAAGAAAAATCAATACAATTCAACCATGTCTTCTTCTTTAAATCTCCACCACACAATTTAACAAGACAATTACTTAAATGCCCTTCATCCATTTAACTTAACTCTTGTCTCTTATGTGCCCATATAAGTAATTTCACCTAACACAAATGAAAATATCTTCTTCCATTGACTCTCCCTTGACCAACTTATATGTTATATATATTATCATATAAACAACATATACACTTCTCTCTAAACCCTCTTTTCTTTCCCAAAACACATATGCATAAGCATTCTCTTCCAATTTCTTTTCTTATCACATAACATATACATTCAATCACATTTTAAACCAACAACATAATCAAAACTTCTAAGGCATACTTGAGGATATTACAGAACCGGCCTCCTTTACAAGTCTTAATATTATAAAATTCTTAAATATAATAATATTATCCATATTACACACAACAATTGAAATAAAGCATCATTATTGTTGTCCCAAGATGGAAACCAAGAGGGGGGGAGGTGAATTGGTTTCCTCAAGAAATAATAACAATTAAAAAACTCAACAAACTAGAAATGCGGAATAGAGAGTTGGTTGAGTAATGAAAGAAAGAAAGAACACACAAGATTTATAGTGGTTCGGATTTTACTTCAATCCTACATCCACTTCCTTAACAACTTGTTAAGGTTCCACTAATCTTTGAAGTTTTTACAAGGTCACTTCCAACTTTGGTGTTTCACAAGTTCACACCTAACTTCACAAGTGTTTTTCCAAGGCTTACACTAAAGAACCTTTAATGGAGTTTTTAAGGCTCACTCTCACAACCCAAACAAGAGTTTTACAAGGATTACTCTCACAACCCAAGTGTTTTTCCAAGCTCACACTCAAACTTATACAATGGTGTTTTCAATGCTTACACCTAACATTCATTACAATTCAAATGTAAGTTTAAGTAAAAGAAGGTTTGTTGCTTGGCTATCAAAATCTTTTTTCTTGCTTCTTGTTCTTCTTTTCTTGTAGAAGTACTATATTTAGACCTTCTTTATTAAACTGTCTGAAGCATTTCGCGGTCGTCCTTCATACAAGGATGGTCGCGCTATTGTCACACGCGGTCGTCCTTGAACAAGGCACGGTCGCTGAATTTAAAAAAGCTTCAATGGTCGAATTTGAGTGCTCTGCGGCTGGAATCTTGCCTATGCTGTGTTTGTCGGGATGGTCGCACATCACCAAGGTGCGGTCGTCCTTTTTGAATGTTGAAGTGGGTTTATAACGGTCATGTCACGTGGCATTCTCTGATAGGGTAGAAGAGATGTCCGCCAAAATTTGAATGTCGCGGTTGCCCTTGGTAACATCTTGCGGTCAAAGTGAGATACTCGCGTCGAACTTCTGGAAGCACCTGAGGACGCGAACACTACTGTCTCTTTAAGCAGTTTTCTCCTATATTTGCAGAGCGGTCGCGAATATGATCGCGCGGTCGCTAAAGTGGTAAGCGAGGCCATGTCATTTGCCATTCTTGTCACCGCAAACCTTACTGTGATTAGAATGATTTGAGTTGCTTGAGTAGCGGTCACCCATAACTTGGGACGGTCGCTCTTCATTAAGTGCGGTCGTTACTGAAGTCGGGTTTCTGACCGCGAAACCTACTGTGATAAGGTTTCATCCTTTAATTGAATGGTGCGGTCGTATTCATCTTTGGTGCGACCGCTAGAAGTGTTCTGTTTAGCTTTATTTGAAGCAACCTAAGCCTGCAACAAGATTCTCCAAGCACAAGTTAAATGGATCATTCAATTTGAGTTGTCAAGGATCAAAATTGAGATCATTTGTCTAACAATCTCCCCCATTTTGACTTTGACAATTCAAATGGAATGATTAAAAAATCTAAAATGCTCCCCCTTAACATATGCATGAAACATGGTTAAGTATATCTTGGTGCATTGTTATTATTTGATTATCTTGGTTTAGTTAAACAATCATTCCAAGTTGTGTACTATTTTCTCCCCCTTTGTCATAGGCAAAACATTTTCCCCCATTGCATAAACTATTAAAAGCAACAAACAAAGCCACAAACATATTAAACAAATAAAGATACTAAACATTATGTTTATTAAAAGGTAGAGGAAAGTACAAAGATATATTAAACAAGTAAAGCAACAAACATATCAAAGCATAACACAAAATGAAGATGTAAACTACTGAAACTAAACATCTTAAAAAAATAAACTATTCAGATTCATCATCTTCATCTATATCTTCTTCTATTAAAGGAGCTTTTCCTTTATCTTGAGGAGCAAAAGAGGTAGAGCTAGTGCTTGTGGACTCTTCTTCTTCAGGAAGACTTTGGGTATGATCGCTTAGATCCCAATCTTCAAGATTGCATTGAGGCAAGTCCAGTTTACCTTGCATATCATAGAGGTCATGGTGCATGTGAGATATAAGGTCAATTCTCTTGTTCAAGTGATGGAATCTCTTGGAGACACTTTTCTTGAACCTAGAGAGTTTCCTGGAGAGAGATTTGATAGCATTGAGGATGAGTTGTGTAGAGGATGAGGTAGTTTCTTGAGTAGCTTTGGATGAAGTAGCTTTTGGAGGTAATTCCACAGAAACTTCCAGAGAGTCTCCCTCTTCCTCAATTGTGTACCTTGGCCTTTTCTTTTGTCTATCCACAACTCCCCTTTTGCCAAAATAATACACATATGTACCTTCAATCTTCCTTACACATCCAGCATGCTCTATGTAGTCAATAGTGATGGCACTAGAGGCAAGATTGAAAGGGTTTCTCAAAGTAGCTAAGTTCAGATCATTTAGTAGGTTCAGGTGCCTAGCTATTTGAGTAATTTTTGAGGATAGGAAGAAAGTTCCAGTTCTTGTAACTGCATGATGATAGAGGGTGTCAATCAAGAACTTGGTTGTGTTCATTTGGATGTTGTGGGTGAAAGCATATAAAAATATCAGGTCTCTTTTTGTTACCTTTTCATTTCCATCAGCTCTTTGGTGGATGGTGTAGGTGATAATCCTATAGAGCATCCAATGGGTGAGGGATTTGATGTTTCTGGCTTTTGATTCTTTTTCAAAAGAAGTTTCCACAGAAATCTCTTGCCAGAATTCAGAGAGAGTTTGGTTTGAAAAGGTTTGATCATTGTATGAGGTTATACCATCAGCAGGAAAGTTCCAAATATTGCCAAAGTCTTCTAGGGTTAAGGCTTGGTATTGATCAAACAGTTTTAACCTAACCCCATACCAACCTAGTGCAGAGTTAGCACTCTTCTCTATTTGGAAAGACATAAGAAATTCCTTGCTTGAACTGGAATAACCTACCTCTTCTGGAAATACAAACTTTCTCCATCTAAGGACATCTAGTAATCTTTCAATTTCGTCCTTGATATTCAGGGCAGAAAGCATCCCACCAAAAGGAGATTTTGTTCCCTCAACTTTCTTTCTCTTCAGCATGGCATACCTAACATCTTCCTCAGAAGTTTGGTGGTGACGTTTGTGAATTTTCTCACCTCTTCTAGACTGTGGAGGAGATGGAGGATCATCTATTGGTTCTCTTATTGTGATTCCTGGAGCTTTCTTTGCTTTTCCTTTTATTTTGGAGGTTGTCTTCTTTTTGGGAGCCATCAAAATAGAAAGAAAGAGAAGAAAACTGGAAAACAGAGGGTGATCGAGAAGCAAATGATTTTGAGAGGATTTTTGAGATTCAGAGGGAAGTTTATATGTTTTAATAAGCAAAATATCAAAGAAACTGATGTAACATACTCTTAAATAGAAGAAATTAAGAAAATAGCCGTTTATGACTATTGAAAGTTAAGAGTTGCGACCTGTCACATAGCCAACGGTTACAAAATTTCGAGCAGAGTGTACAGAGTGTGGTCACAGATTCAAAATGGTGCGATCGTGAAATTCTGTCTAGCGACCATTAGCATGATCAGTACGCTCGCGGGTGAAGAAACTATCTGTAACGGTCGAAACTATTCAAATTATTGTGTCCTGGCACAAATTTTCTCGACCGCGCACAGAGTTTTTTGTTTGAATGAATCTGGCAGACAAAATAGCGATCGCTAATGACACTGGAACGAACGCGACTGACTTAGAAATGAAAGAGTCAAGGAAAGATGGAGGAATTTTCTAATGTTTAGGCAAAAATATATATATGCACATAGAAACTTCATTGATAGGCAATTAATTTATTAATTCAAAGTGATTCCATCAATCATTCCTAAATTAAGTTTAATGAAGTTAAGTCTATCTTCATTCAAAGGTTTTGTAAAGATATCTGCAAGTTGATTTTGTGTATCTATAAATTCTAGGATTATATTTTGATTTTGTACATTCTCTCTCAAGAAATGATGTCTAATATCTATATGTTTGGATCTAGAGTGATGAATAGGATTTTTAGACAACTTGATAGCACTAGTGTTGTCACATTTAATGGAGATATTGTTAAATACTTTACCATAGTCAAGCAATTGTTGTTTCATCCATAATACTTGTGTGCAACAAAAACATGCTGCAACATATTCGGCTTCCGTTGTGGATAAAGCAACCGATGCTTGTTTCTTACTATGCCAAGAAACTAGACAATTACCAAGAAAGTGACATGCTCCTGTAGTGCTTTTCCTATCTAAGATACTACCAGCATAATCTGCATCTAAAAAGCCTATGATATGAAATGATGTGTTTTTAGGATACCAAAGTCCTAAATGCATTGTACCACTCAAATATTTCAAAATTCTCTTAGTGGCATTCAAGTGTGATTCTTTAGGACTAGTTTGAAATCTAGCACAAAGACATACACTATACATTATATCAGGTCTAGAAGCGGTTAAGTAAAGTAGTGATCTGATAATACCTCGATATTTCTTATCATCTACTGCTTTACCATTTTCATCTTTACCTAATTTCAAGGATGTGCTCATAGGAGTTTTGCTAGTTTTGCAGCCATCCATTCCAAATTTCTTGATTAGTTCTTTTGTATATTTGGATTGGTTGATGAAGATCCCATCTTCACATTGCTTGACTTGTAGTCCAAGGAAGAACTTGAGTTCACCCATCATGCTCATTTCAAATTCCCTAGTCATACAAGTAGCAAATTCTTCTTCTTGATTATAGCCTTTGGCTACCAATCTTGCTTTATTTCTAACAATGTGACCATTTTCATCAAGCTTATTCCTATAGACCCATTTGCATCCTATTATAGAGTGATCTGTAGGTCTAGGAGTAAGTTGCCAGACATTATTTCTTTCAAATTGATTAAGTTCATCTTGCATTACAGTTATCCAATTTTCATCATTTAAAGCCTCCTCAACAGTCTTTGGTTCAATTTGAGAAACAAAAGCAAAATTAACATCTATATGATTAATTTTAGATCTAGTAATTACTCCCTTAGATGTTTCTCCAATGATGAGTTCCTTAGGATGGTCTTTCTTGTATTGCCAATCCTTAGGTAGATCTTGAGTCTTTTCTTCAAGTTCATACTAATTGATCTTTGGAGCATCAATAGATTCAAGAGGTTCAAGAGTACCTGCAGGGTCATTGAAAGTAATACCTTTCTTTTGATCACGATTAGATGATTCATCAAATACAACATGCATTGTTTCTTCTATAACTAGAGTTTTCATGTTAAATACCCTATATGCTTTGCTATATGATGAATATCCTAGGAATATGCCTTCATCTGATTTGGATGAAAATTTTCCAAGATTATCCTTGGTATTCAATATGAAGCATTTGCATCCGAATACTCTAAAATATCCAATTCTGGGTATTCTTCCATTCCATAGCTCATAAGAAGTTTTATTAGTTAAATGCCTTTTGTAAACACAATTTGCAATGTAGCAAGCTGTATTAACGGCTTCTGCCCAAAAATAAGATGGTAAATCGTATTCATTGAGCATTGTCCTAGCCATTTCAATTAAAGTTCTATTTTCCTTTCAACTACTCCATTTTGCTGTGGAGTTCTAGGAGCAGAAAAATTATGTGAAATGCCAAGTTCATTGCAAAAACTTTCAAAATTTTCATTCTCAAATTCTTTGCCATGATCACTTCTAATAGATGTGATCACATATCCTTTTTCATTTTGAACTCTTTTTGCAAACATTTTGAAGTAATTAAAGGCTTCATTCTTTTGAGCTAAGAAATTAACCCATGTGAATCTAGAGTAATCATCAACAAGAACAAATGCATATGATTTGCCTCCTAAGCTTGTAACTCTATTTGGTCCAAACAAATCCAAATGAATGAGCTCTAAAGGTCTAGAGGTGCTTATAATACTCTTTGATTTAAATGAGCTTTTATGTTGCTTACCATGTTGACAAGGTTCACAAATCCTGTCTTTATCATATTTTATCTTAGGTAAGCCATCAATTAAGTTTTCATTATAAATATATTTTAATTGATCCATACCAGCATGACCTAGTCTTCTATGCCATAACCATGCATCATTATTATTGGACATTAAACATGTATGATTTGAATGCATGTTGATATTATAAGTGTTGTTTGTTCTAGTACCCTTAAATATGATAATATCATTTGAATTCGTGATCTTGCATTCTTTGGAATCAAAATTGACAAAGTATGCTTTATCACAAAGTTGACTAACACTTAGCAAGTTATGTTTCAAACCATGAACAAGCCATACATCTTCAATTAAATCCTTATCAATAGAACCAATGGAGCCAACACCAAGAATTTTACCTTTAGCATTGTTTCCAAAAGTTACATTACCTCCATGTTTGTAGGTAATACTTGTAAAGAGCTTTGCATTCCCAGTCATATGCCTTGAGCATCCACTATCTACAAGCCATGTGCTTTCGTTGATAGTAGATTTTAGGCATACCTGCAAGGCAATAGTGATCATCTTCTTTTAGGTACCCACATGAAGTTGGGTCCTTGATGGTTAGTAGTAAAAGTGCCTTGTAATTTGAGATGAGCCTTTCTTATATAACAAGAAAAATTTTTGTGTCCGAATTTCATGCAATATGTGCATTGCCATGGTATTCTATACTTCTGCATTTTTCTTTTTGTATTTAAAGTATTATGAATACAATTATAAGTATGTGATTTCTTTTGTGCAAGTTTAGTGTACAACAATGCATAATTATTTTTGGCTTTATTTCCTAGCAAACCATAAGAAGTTCTTTTGGTACTTTTAGACTTGGTGCAAGCATCTTTGATATGATCATCAGAGATTTCAATTGTAGATGCTTTTACAAATGTTGGTTTGCTTGGTGCAATATTGGTTGAGCCATTGAATCCTAATCCATACTTTTAAGGAAGGTGATCTTTGGTTATTAATTAATGTGTTTAATGCTTCCTTTCCTTTATGAAATCTGGAAATTGATTCTTTTAGTTCTTTTAGTTCATGCTTCAATGTTTCATTCTCTTTAATCATTTTTTCTAAGTCATGTGAGTTTTTATTTAACTCTCCTATCGTATTCATCAAGTGCTCATTTGAGGTTTTCAATTCTAAGGTAGAGTTTTTTAAGCATATAAAATCCTTTTCTAACTTAGAATTTTTCTCTTTATAGAGCATCATTTTAGAAAAAATATTTTCTATTTTAAAGTTCATGTGCTTAATCAAATCACTATCATCTATATCATTTATATCATTATGTGCTACTTGATCAAAGGATTGAGTACTTACCTAATTGGAGTCATCTTCAATAGCCATGAGACACAGATTTGCAATTCCTTCTTCTTCTTCTTCTCCACTTGAAGAAGAGTCATCCCATGTGGCTTTGAGAGACTTTTTCTTTTGTTTATCCCATTTCTTTTTGTTCTTTAATTTGAAGCAATCCGATTTAATGTGACCAGTTTTTCCACATTCATAGCACTTTACCTCATTTTTCTTTTCTTTATCTTTGAAGGAGAATTTTGGAAGTGTACCTTTGTTTGCTTGCAATCTTTTCTTCCTTTTCCATTCATTGATTCTTTTTGAGAACATTTCCATTTCATCTTCATCATCAGTACCTTCATTGCTTGAGCTCTCAACTTCTTTGATTGCTTTGAGTGCAATTGGTTTTCTCTTTTCTTTTTCACCTTGATCTTCTTCTTTCTCACTGTGTAGCTCAAATGTGAGTAGTTTACCAACTAGCTCATCTGTTCTTAATGTACTGAGATCATGAGCTTCTTCTATGGATGATACTTTTGATTCAAAGTTCTTTCTAGCTCTTAGGGCTCTCAAGATTTTACTGTTTACATCACCTTGATCATATACCTTGCCATACTTCTTTAGTTCATTGACAATAGCAAGCAAGCGATTGGTCATGTCGGTGACATTTTCATTTGATTTCATCTTGAATAGCTCATACTCATGGACATGCATTTGTTTCTTGGTAAATCTCACTTGAGTTGTACCTTCATGGTATTTTTCGAGTGTTTTCCAAATGCAATGTGCACAAGTTAAATGTTGAACTCTTCCACCTTCTTCTCTTGAAATGGAATTCATCAAGATGGAAGCGGCTCTATTGTTCTTGAATCGATCTCTGACATTGCTAGTTGACCATTGAGCTTTAGGAAGTGGAACTTGAATACCGTCAGCTTCATGAGTGGGAGGTTTCCACTCACTTTCCAAGAAATCCCATAGTTCAATCCCTTCACTGTCTAGAAACAAATACATTTTGTGTTTCCAATATGAATAATCAGTTCCATCAAAGTAGGGTCTAAGAATAGTGTTAAGATTTCCATGAGAGCTTGATGAAGAAGAAGTTGCCATAGTGGATCAAATTTCACAATTAAGTTTAAGAAATCTCAGGCTCTGATACCAATTGTTGTCCCAAGATGGCAACCAAGAGGGGGGGGGGGGTGAATTGGTTTCCTCAAGAAATAATGACAATTAAAAAACTCAACAAACTAGAAATGCAGAATAGAGAGTTGGTTGAGTAATGAAAGAAAGAAAGAACACACAAGATTTATAGTGGTTCGGATTTTACTTCAATCCTACATCCACTTCCTTAACAACTTGTTAAGGTTCCACTAATCTTTGAAGTTTTTACAAGCTCACTTCCAACTTTGGTGTTTTCACAAGTTCTCACCTAACTTCACAAGTGTTTTTCTAAGGCTTACACTCAAGAACCTTTAATGGAGTTTTTAAGGCTCACTCTCACAACCCAAACAAGAGTTTTACAAGGATTACTCTCACAACCCAAGTGTTTTTCCAAGCTCACACTCAAACTTATACAATGGTGTTTTCAATGCTTACACCTAACATTCATTACAATTCAAATGTAAGTTTAAGTAAAAGAAGGTTTGTTGCTTGGCTATCAAAATCTTTTTTCTTGCTTCTTATTCTTCTTTTCTTGTATAAGTACTGTATTTATAGCCAATGTGGTCTTACTAGCCGTTATTGATAGTAAGAATAAAGTCTTGGCAGTTTAGACCTTCTTTATTAAACTGTCCGAAGCATTTCGCGGTCGTCCTTCATACAAGGATGGTCGCGCTATTGTCACACGCGGTCGTCCTTGAACAAGGCACGGTCGTTGAATTTAAAAAAGCTTCAACGGTCGAATTTGAGTGCTCTATAGCAGGAATCTTGCCCATGCTGTGTTTGTCGGGATGGTCGCGCATCACCAAGGTGCGGTCGCCCTTTTTGAATGTTGAAGTGTGTTTATAACGGTCATGTCACGTGGCATTCTCTGACAGGGCAGAAGAGATGTCCGCCAAAATTTGAATGTCGTGGTCGCCCTAGGTAACATCTCGCTGTCAAAGTGAGATACTCGCGTCGAACTTCTAGACGCACCTGAGGATGCGAACACTACTGTCTCTTTAAGCAGTTTTCTCCTGTATTTGCAGAGCGGTCGCGAATATGATCGCGCGGTCGCTAAACTGGTAAGCGAGGCCGTGTCATTCGCCGTTCTTGTCACCGCGAACCTTACTGTGATTAGAATGATTTGAGTTGCTTGAGTAGCGGTCGCCCATAACTTTGGACAGTCGCTCTTCATTAAGTGCGGTCGTTACTGAGGTCGGGTTTCTGACCGCGAAACCTACTGTGATAAGGTTTCATCCTTTAATTGAATGGTGTGGTCATATTCATCTTTGGTGCGACCGCTAGAAGTGTTCTATTTAGCTT
Source organism: Garcia nutans (assembly GCA_947685225.1). Lineage (NCBI taxonomy): Eukaryota > Viridiplantae > Streptophyta > Magnoliopsida > Malpighiales > Euphorbiaceae > Garcia > Garcia nutans. The sequence continues at coordinate 16,809,472 of CANTUV010000023.1, read as the reverse complement.
TATTTGAAGCAACCTAAGCCTGCAACAAGATTCTCCAAGCACAAGTTAAATGGATCATTCAATTTGAGTTGTCAAGGATCAAAATTGAGATCATTTGTCTAACAATTATATTAAAATCAAAGCAATGTCCAAACAAAGCAAATAAATGGACACCCATCCGAAGATGGAAACATGCCCTTACATCATCCATGTCTAAACTAAATAGGACACCCACCAAAAGGTAGAAACATGCCCTTTACATAGGTCCAAAATATAAAAGCAATTTAAATTACATGATATTTAACTAATGAGGTACCCACAAAGTGGAAACATACCTCTTACAACATTTGGAAATGAAAATAAATCGATAGAAGTAAATAACCACTCATCATTAATAAATCATTCATCAAAGATATTAAACATCAATAGAAAGTAAAAATCCATCCATGATAAATTAAATAAATCAAGCATTGAACTTAAATAAATCAAAGCATATAATAATCTACATAATCAAATAAGGTAAGTAAAGATACAAACTGAAGTTTACTATTTTTCATTTAAAGTTCTTTAATTAATATTTAGGGTTTTGGAATTTATTGGCTTAGATTGCTGTAAGTTTTAAGGGAATTGAAATGGATTAAGATTTTATATTTTAAGAGATTGATAAGGTTCTTTGATTAACAAAATTAGGATTTTAGGGGTAAAATCATGAAATTAGGGTTTGGATACTTTAAAACATTTGAGTTTAGGACTCACGGTTACTGGAATATTATTTTGGATTTACTATATTGGGTTTGAATGTTTAGGTTTATAAGGTTTTAAGGTTTTAAGGATTTAAGGATTAGAGTTTAGGAAAACTAGGGTTTAAGGTTTTAAGAGAATTAGAGTTTAAGAAAACTAGGGTTTAAGATTAGCTAGTTTGGAGTTACTATCTTGGTTTTGGAATTGAAGAAAATAGTTTAGAGTTTATAAAGTTTTTGGAAATAGGTAAGACGATTAAGGTTTTTGGAAACAGAAAGCATTTGTTTTTAGGGTTTTTAGTAATAAAAGGATCAATTTAGGGTTTTAAATTTTAGAAGAAAAAAAATTAGGGTTATTGAGTTTTAAAAGAAATAGAGGGAACGATTAAAGATTTTTGAAAAATAAAGAAACGAATTAAGGTTTTTAAGGTATTTAGAAACAGAGGAAATCATTTAAGGTTTTTAGAATTGAAGATCAAATTATTACATCTTCAAAGATCGAAGGTATAATTTTATGAATTAAATAAAGAATGAAGCTACTGGAAGAAATAAAAAGAAATGAAAGATTCAAGTCTTCGTTCGTTGGTTTCACCAAAAATTGCTTCTTGGATGAACAAGGACAAAGGCAAGGTTGCTGCCTTTTATAGATTGATTGCTTCCTCTTATTTTTGTTTTTTCCTCTTATTTATAGGAAATTTAGATGATTAATTTTAATTGTTTAAGGAAACTATATTTAATTAGGAAAAGAAAACCGAAACCAAATAGAATTTTGTTTCGGAAAAAATTGCATCGGAAAAATTTCGTTGGCAAAAACTTCGTCGCCGATTTTTTATTTTTATTTATTTATTTATTATTATTATTATTTATTATTATAATAATTTTTAAAATTATAAAAAATAAATACTAAAACAAATATTATTTAATTAAGATAACACAAAAATTATTTTGGACTAAATAAAAATTATTTGAATTTACTTAGGAAAAAGTGGTTATTTGAATTTGTTTTGGGTACTTGGACCTGAGACTGAACTTGATTTGGGTACTTGGACCAGAGACTAAATTGAATATGGGTACTTGGACTCGGGATTGGGTACTTGGACCCGAGACTGGATTTAATTTTGGTACTTGGACTCGAGATTGGGTACTTGGACCCGAGACTGAATTTGATTTGGGTACTTGGACCCGAGATTGAATTTGATTTGGGTACTTGGACCCGACATTGACTTTGATTTGGGTACTTGGACATGAGGTTGAATATGATTTGGGTACTTGGACCCGAGATTGGGTACTTGGACCCGAGATTGAATTTGATTTGGGTACTTGGACCCGACATTGACTTTGATTTGGGTACTTGGACACGAGGTTGAATATGATTTGGGTACTTGGACCCGAGATTGGGTACTTGGACCCGAGATTGAATTTGATTTGGGTACTTAGACCCGAGCATGAATTTGATTTGGGTACTTAGACCCAAGATTGAATTTGATTTGGGTACTTGGACCCGAGCTTGAATTGGTTTGGGTACTTAGACCCGAGAATGGGTACTTGGACCCGAGACTGATTTGATTTGTGTACTTGGACCCGAGAATGGTTACTTGGACCCGAGAATGAATTGAATTTGGGTACTTAGACCCAAGACTAGATTGAATTTGGGTACTTGGACCCAAAATTGGATACTTGGACCCGAGATTGATTTGATTTAGGTACTTGGACCCGAGACTGAGTTTGACTAACCTTTATCAGTTGAGAAGTCTGACTGCTCCGGCTGTTCTACGCATTATGGTTCTTCTCCCTCAAAATGGAACTTAATCCTTTGAGATCGTGTCTTCACCCTAGAAAATACATCTTCATCCTTTCAGATCGGGCCTTCACCCTTGAAAATGGATCTTCATCCTTTGAGATCGGGTCTTCACCCTTGTAAATGGATCTTCATCCTTGTAGATCAGGTCTTTACCCTTGAAGATGGATCTTCATCCTTTGAGATCGAGTCTTCACCCTTGAAAATGGATCTTCATCCTTTTAGATCGGGTCTTCAACCTTGAAAATGGATCTTCATCCTTTGAGATCGGGTCTTCACCTTTGAAAATGGGTCTTCATCCTTTGAGAACGGGTCTTCACCCTTGAAAAAGGATCTTTATCCATTGGAAATCGGGTCTTCACCCTTGAAAATGGATCTTCATCCTTTGGACTTCGGGTCTTCACCCTTTGAAAATGGATCTTCATCCTTTGAATCAGGTCTTCACCTTTGTAAATGGATCTTCATCCTTGAAAATCGAGTTTCACCCTTGAAAATGGATCTTCATCCTTGAAGCTGGATCTTCATCCTTGGAAATCAAGTCTTCACCCTTAAAAGTGGATCTTTATCCTTAGAGATTTGTCCTATATTGGCTTCAGCTCTTCTAGCTGGATTGATCTTTTGTCATTTGTGTCTTCATTCTTTTGAGAGTTCTAATGTTCTATTCTTTTGTTCTTCCTTTTTGCAAAAATTTAGCTATTTTTATTTGGACCTTATATCCTCTCCTGCCCCCTGCGTGGCAAAATATTTGCTAGTGAGTTTGAAAATGTTTTATATATAATCTCAAAAAATTAAAAAAGGAGAAACTTTGCCCCTTGTGTAGGCTCAAACCCATGATTTCTGTATGTGGGATCTGATTGATGTTTTTGTTGTCTAGTTCATCTCACAAGCATGCATTTCTTCTCATTGCAAAATTACTGGAGCTTTCTCAAGTAATGGGCTTTTATGCCCCCCTGATTTGATATCTTATTTTGATTGTTTACTTCACAGGGTGTTTGCTGTTCACTTTGATAAAGAATAGACAATACATGACAAGAAAGTGCGATGTGATATGCTCATGTATGTATGATATGCATGAATGATACTTACAGTTGTTCCATTGACCTACAGACCGAGGTGTTCAGCATAAGTGTTCTCATTGGTTCCTTTCAGGTGCTCATTCAGGTCTTGCATTGGAATGACACAATGCTTCACATTTATGGCATTTATCTTCAAGATGTTGGAAATATGAAAAATGGAGGCCCTAAACAGCCCAAATAGCAGAGATATATCCATTACAAATTATGATTCAGTATGTCAATTGGTAGCTTCTTCATGACCTTGCCAATAATCATTTCCTTTGGCCAATGTGTCCTTCGAGGTTCGATAGTTCAACATACTCCGCTTAACTTGAAGTCTTTGTAATTTAATTTTTTTTTTGAATTTGAATCAAATGTTGGCTTTGCCAAATTAATGTTAATGTACCTCAGGACTTGATTTTCCAAATTAACATATATATAACATGACAACCCCAGTTACCATACTAAACTCGGGAATCATTTCTATTTAAGCAAGAATTGTTCCACTTCAGATAGGCACATATACATTAATTAGTCAAACATCTCATTTGACTTTGAATATGGTCTATCTCATATGCATGCTTATTCAAAATATCTCCACTAATAGACTCTACCTACCAAGAGAGATCAACAAGTCTTTGATAGGCTTGAAATGGGGTCTATAAGGGACACATGTTTAAGTGAAGGCCATTTTGAGATTGGAGCTGGTGTGACACAATGGACATACCCTCACACTAGAAACTTCTTATTTGAACTTTAGGTAGCTCGGAGGCAATCTTGCTAGACTCCAAATTCCTTCTATCTTCTTGGCATTAATCTAGATCTCAATTGGAACAATCTTTGCAATTGCATAAAGTTTTGTACCCAAATTCGTTTCTTTTCTTCTTCTCCCTTTTCTTTCTTTCTATTTCTCTTACTCTTTCCTTTCTTTGAGCATTTTATCATTTTGTCCTTCTTTCCTTTAGGACTATCAAGTATAGAACTTTCAAGAACTGAATGGTCTTTCACCAATTTTGATTGAATCTTTAGTTGGGTTGGACCAATTCAAGTCAAAATGTCCTTATAAACCAAATGGAAGCCTTTTGCTGCTTTAGGTAAAAGAGAACTCAGTTGGCTTTCTGAACCGCCTTTCTAGGTTTTATCTTTCTTTTTTTTTTCTCCTCTTTTTTCCACTTTTTTTTCTTTTTCTTTTTTCTTCTTTTTCTTTTGTCCTTTTTTCTTTTTCTTATTACTTTTCATTCTTTTTTTTAGTTCTAGCTCAAGCAGAGTTATCTTGTTTGTACCAACTTAGGTTTCCAATAATGGATGAGTGGAGTGACATAAATCTTCTTTACTAGGGATAAATCTTTTGTTACTTTGATGTTGTCTTGATATATTGGAGATATTAGGAAAACTTCAACTACCTTTATGGCCTTGAAAGCATCAACTACCCTCATGGTCTTGAGAACTTCAATTGTCTTCATGGTCTTCACTATTCATTTCTTTCTTTGATCTTCTTGCCTCTTCACCTTAGTGATCATAAGACTTGTCAAAAGTATCACAACAGCTCAGAGTAGGTTATTGAGGTTATATGCCAATGAAAAGAAAGCTAAAATTTTATGAAGGCTCAAACGGACAACTAAGGATTGATATTTAATTGGGTGGATACTAGTTGTTGGCTAACTAAACAATACCTAGATCATTTCTCTCTTAAATAAGCAGAGTTCAATTTCGCCTCAAAAGTTTGTCAAAGCATGTTCTAAGACTTACTAGGACCTAGATAAAGGTCATTATGCAGGAGCCCTCTCTAAGTAAGCATACACAACTCAATGCTGTAGAGTAATTCTCTTATCTAGTAAAGTCATTCAAGTCATGATGCCTAGACACATTAATTTATAAACATCAAGTTAGATTCCTCATTGGTTGAGCACCAAAATGAACAAAGACCAATAAAAATTTTGATAAAAGTAATTTATTCAAAAAAATTTAAACTTGAAAAACATAATTGTTCAAATTAAAGAAAGTAAAATTGAAAAGCAACATTCAATCTAAGGAAAGTTTGGTGAGTTAAGCTTCTTTTCCTTTCACATCTTCAATATCTTCATCTTAAAAGGATGATAAAACAAAATCTTCTTCTAATCCTTTTCCCACCATGAAGGTTGCTGGTGGTGGCACTCTTTCAAATTTAGGCAAAGGGTTGTTCTTGGTATTGGGCTTATCCAGCTCTGGTAGCATACCACTGTCAATCAAATCTTGGATCTCATGCCTTAGACGAGCAAATTTTTCTGTTTCATGCCTTTGCATTTAATGAATTTGACAGAAGGCCTCAGCATTGAAGTTTGGTGGTAGCAGATTATGTAGTGGTTGAGGAGCTAACGGTTGCAACAACCCTTTCTTTTGCAGCTTGCTAAAACACCAAGATAGAGGTTTCCCCAATTCTGAGAATTGTCTTTTATTTCCTTGACTAGTCGCATTAACATTAACTTCTTTTTGTGTGCTTCGATTGCTAGGCTGATAATTCCCTTTGTCATTCCATCTTATTGAAAATCGTTTATTCTCCCTTTCCCACTCTTCAATTTGTAGACCAGCTTGGAGAAGATATTTGAAATACCTTATAAGGGTGTGAGACATCCTTTCACAAAGATTGGGCAGGATGCCTCTCATGATCATCCTTATTTGATCAGATTCATTGGGCCTTTTCTTGAGCAAAGTAGCCTTATTTCTCCATCTTTTCACATAGTCCACAAAATTCTCATTTGGCCTTTGTCTAATGGACTCAACTTCCATTAAGGTAACTTCCATTTCAACATTGTAACCATATTGTTGGAAGAAGGCCTTGTATAGTAAATCCCAACACTTTTGTGTTCCATCATCTAAGATATTAACCCAATTTTGGACAACTTGGTCCAATGAGAGCATGAAGTACCTAAGAGTTTGAGCCTTAGCAGCTCAGGAAAACTGCATAGCAGTGATATACTGCTTCACATGGAGATGAGGATTTCCAGTTCCGTCAAACTTCGCAAAAGATGGAATCTTGAACTTGTACAGAACTTCTTCATCTAGCTCAAATAGTTTGTCGATCTTGGACATTTCTTTGGTTTTCAGCTTCTTCTCAATTTCTTTTCTAGGTCAGCAATCATCTTCTCGACATAGGAATTTTCAATCTTTTCAAAAGTTGTCTTCTTAACAACCTTTGGCTCCTTTTTATCTTGAGGATCATGGAAGTATTGAGCCCAATCATCATCATCATCAATGATCACCTTATCATCATCAAAACCAACTTTAGCCTTCCCCTTGTCTTTCTTGGTGCTAGCAGATGCTTCGGCATTGTTTCCTAAAATTGTAGCTAGTTGATTCTTTATAGTCTCGGCCATGGCCTAATTTATTTCTTCCATCTTTGTATTGAGGGCTTCATCCACCATTCTTTGAATTTGTTCGTGCTCCATTGCTTTTGGGGAGCAAGTGATTGAGTCGTTGCTAGATTCTTCACTTCTGACGTAGGTCGGATTGTCATAAGCTTTTGAACTGTCATAATCCAGGGCTGTGAGCCAGAGATGATCAATGATATGAGATGAAAATGTATGCATGTATGCACAAACAATTAACAAACAAGGATAAATAGGACATTCCTTCCAACCTTATAACATCCACACATGAATGACGAGTCTCTTTTCCTAGGTATATGGTTAATAAAATATCAACATGGGGTATCTTATTTTCGAATATTTCCCTCGGACGTTTCAACCAATAGTTATATTTTCAAAAATGAAAATCAATCCATGATAATTCTCATTAATTAGGTTCTAATCCATTCAACCAACTAAAGTAGCTTTTATGCTATATAGGATTAAAACTAAATTAAGAGGTTTATTATAGATAGATTTCTCACTTGAAAAAGTAACTAATGATTCATGCCAAAAACAAGCCCATGAATAATTATTCTTAGTATAAACTAGGCTCATAATTGATTTTGTATTTCGTAATTGACCTAAATAATTTGCAAGCTCTTTGTAAGAAAATGTTGGATGAAAATAATTTTTTTCTAAGTCCATTGTAAAAAGATTATAGAAAAATGGAATTTGGGCTTAGTATTTAGGCCATGAGAAAAAGAATTTTTGATTTGTTTTTATTAGAAAAGTTTAGGGTCCAAAGACCATCTTGAAAAGTTTTGAAAATAGTTTTGGTCTTTTGGACTTTAAAGAAAAATTTATTTTGAGCTTACAATGTACTTAGGTCATATTAGAAAAAGAACAAACCAAATAAGCCATGATTTAAGCCAAGATGAATTAACCATAGTCAAACAACATGCATTTGAGGTAAAAACCTAAGGAGAGTAACTAGGCCAATTACATGAGCTTTAGTCTTCGGGTTAAAAGGCTTAAGTTCCCATAGCTAGTATATGCCAAATGGTACAAGGCTATGAGTGGTTATGCCATGCTCGATCTCCATACCTTGAGTGAAAGTATGGTATCCCTTATATAACAAAACACGGGTAATATGGGCGTCCTAACTCACGCACACGATGCAATCTAATATGATACAATGGATAATATCATTATAAGAATAAATAGAATAATATAAAGACCAATGGAATCAACTTCTCTTATCCCCAGTGGAGTCGCCACTATGAGCGATGATTTTTTCCCCCACTCCCAGTGGAATGGTTCTTGCGACTTTGGCACTGTTTAGGCTCGGGGCCTTAGAAAACATGGACCTAAATCTGGAGAAAATGGAGTCGCCACCCGGATGGGCCGGGAAAAAGAAAGGGGATGATGACTCAATTCCTAAGGAATCCCCAACCCCCTAATGGGTTTGGAAAGTTGGGTACGTGTGGGGAAGGTGAGAAATGGCCCAGCACTCCCACAATACCTGGTTCATTGGAACCGACCTCCTTTACATGTCTTAATATTATAAAATTCTTAAATATAACAATATTATCCATATTACATGAAACAATTAAAATAAAGCATCATTATATTATAATCAAATCAATGTCCAAACAAAGCAAATAAACAGACACCCATCCGAAGATGGAAACATGCCCTTACATCATCCATGTCTAAACTAAATAGGACACCCACCAAAAGGTAGAAACATGCCCTTTACATTAGTCCAAAATATAAAAATAATTGAAATTACATGATATTTAACTAATGAGGTACCTACAAAGTGGAAACATACCTCTTACAACATTTGGAAATCAAAATAAATCAATAAAAGTAAATAACCACTCATCATAAATAAATCATTCATCAAAGATATTAAACATCACTAGAAAGTAAACATCCATCCAAGATAAATTAAATAAATCAAGCATTGAACTTAAATAAATCAAAGCATATAATAATCTACATAATCAAATAAGGTAAGTAAAGATACAAATTGAAGTTTACTGCTTCTCATTTAAAGTTCTTTAATTAATATTTAGGGTTTTGGAATTTATTAGCTTAGGCTGCTGTAAATTTTAAGGGAATTGAAATGGATTAAGATTTTATATTTTAAGGGATTGATAAGGTTCTTTGATTAACAAAATTAGAGTTTGAGGGGTAAAATCATGAAATTAGGGTTTGGATCCTTTAAAATATTTGAGTTTAGGACTCACGGTTACTGGATTATTATTTTGGATTTACTATATTGGGTTTGAATGTTTAGGTTTATAAGGTTTTAAGGATTATGGTTTAGGAAAACTAGGGTTTAAAGTTTTAAGGGAATTATGGTTTAAGAAAACTAGGGTTTAAGATTTGCTAGTTTGGGGTTACTTTCTTGGTTTTGGAATTGAAGAAAATAATTTAGAGTTTAAAAAGTTTTTGGAAATGGGCAAAACGATTTAAGATTTTTGGAAATAGAAAGTATTTGTTTTTAGGGTTTTTAGAAATAAAAGGATCAATTTAGGGTTTTAAATTTTAGAAGAAACAAAATTAGGGTTCTTGAGTTTTAAAAGAAACAGATGGAACGATTTAAGATTTTTGGAAAATAAAGAAACGAAATAAGGTTTTTAGGGTATTTAGAAATAGAGGAAATCATTTGATGTTTTTGGAAATGAAGATCAAATTATTACATCTTCAAAGATCAAAGGTTTAATTTATGAATCAAATAAAGAATGAAGCTACTGTAAAAAATAAAAAGAAATTAAATATTCAAACCTTCGTTCGTTGGTTCCACCAAACATTTCTTCTTAGATGAACAAGGACAAAGGCAAGGTTACTGCCTTTGATAGCTTGATTGCTTGCTTCCTTCTTCTCTTCTAAAAAGTCCGATCAATTTGTAAAGTTCCAAATCAAAATCCAAGTCCCAGTCCAAAGTCTGATTCCTCCTTTTTTTTCCTGTGTTTTTTGGTCTTATTTATAGGAAATTTAGATGATTAATTTTAATTGTTTAAGGAAACTGTATTTAAGTAGCAGAAGAAAACCAAAGCTAGATAGAATTTTATTTCAGAAAAAATTGCATCGAAAAAATTTTACAGGTGAAAACTGTGTCGGGGCTGCGAGGGGCTGCGAGCGAAAACTGGAGAGCGGGCGCGCGCTGGCAGGCTGCGGGTCATTTCGCCCGCAGGAAGTTCCTGTGGCTGAAATGGCACAAGGCAATTTCGTCCAATATTTTCGGCGACGAAATTTTTCGTCATCGATTTTTTCGTCGCCGATTTTTTACTTTTATTTATTTATTTATTTATTATAAAAATTTTTAAAAATTAAAAAAAATAAATACTAAAATAAATATTATTTAATTAAGATAACACAAAAATTATTTTGGACTAAAAAATATATATTGGACCGGACTGGGTCAAAAATTAAGGTTCTATAGTTTTCCCACTACTTGAAAGATCTGAGACTTTAGTAAAACAGAGTGAAAAGCAATAAGACTTAATTTTTGATGAGATGGTTATTTGAATTTGTTTTGGGTACTTGGACCCGAGACTGAACTTGATTTGGGTACTTGGACCCCGAGACTAGATTGAACTTGGATACTTGGACTCGGGATTGGGTACTTGGACCCGAGACTGGATTTGATTTTGGTACTTGGACCCGAGATTGGGTACTTGGACCCAAGACTGAATTTGATTTGGGTACTTGGACCCGAGATTGAATTTGATTTGGGTACTTGGACCCGAGCTTTAATTTGATTTGGGTACTTGGACCCAAGATTGGGCACTTGGACCCGAGATTGAATTTGATTTGGATACTTGGACTCGAGCTTGAATTTGATTTGGGTACTTGGACTCGAGATTGAATTTGATTTGGGTACTTGGACTCAAGCTTGAATTGGTTTGGGTACTTAGACCCGAGAATGGGTACTTAGACCCGAGACTGATTTGATTTGGGTACTTGGACCCGAGAATGATTACTTGGACCCGAGACTAAATTGAATTTGGGTACTTGGACCCGAGACTAGATTGAATTTGGATACTTGGACTCGAGATTTCGTACTTGGACCTGAGATTGATTTGATTTGGGTACTTGGACCCGAGACTGAGTTTGACTAATCTTTTATCAGTTAGGAAGTCTGACTACTCCAGCTGTTCTATGCATTGTGGTTCTTCTCCCTCAAAATGGATCTTCATCCTTTGATATCGAGTCTTCACCCTTTAAAATAAATCTTCATCCTTTGAGATCGGGCCTTCACCCTTGAAAATAGATCTTCATCCTTTGAGATCGGGTCTTCACCCTTGTAAATGGATCTTCATCCTTGTAGATTAGGTCTTCAACCTTAAAGAAGGATCTTCATCCTTTGAGATCGAGTCTTCACCCTTGAAAATGGATCTTCATCCTTTGAGATCGAGTCTTCACCCTTGAAAATGGATCTTCATCCTTTGAGATCGGGTCTTCACCCTTGAAAATGGATCTTCAACCTTTGAGATCGGGTCTTCACCCTTGAAAATGGATCTTCATCCTTTGGACTTCGGGTCTTCACACTTTGAAAATGGATCTTCATCCTTTGAGTTAGGTCTTCACCTTTGAAAATGGATCTTCATCCTTGAAAATCGGGTCTTCACCCTAGAAAATGGATCTTCATCCTTTAAGTTGGATCTTCATCCTTGGAAATCGGGTCTTCACCCTTGAAAGTGGATCTTCATCGTTAGAGATTTGTCCTATATTGGCTTCAGCTCTTCTAGCTGGACTGATCTTTTGTCATTTGCCTCTTCATTCTTTTGAGAGTTCTAATGTTCCATTCTTTTGTTCTTCCTTTTTGCAAAAATTTAGCTATTTTTATTTGGACCTTATATCCTCTCCTGCCCCCTACGTGGCAAAATATTTGCAAGTGAGTTTTAAAATGTTTTATATATAAACTCAAAAAATTGAAAAAGGAGAAACTTTGCCCCTGCATAGGCCCAAACCCATGATTTTTCTATGTGGGCTCTAATTGATGTTTTTGTTGTCTAGTTCTTCACACAAGTATGCATTTCTTTTCTTTTAAAAAATTACTGGAGCTTTCTTAAGCAATGGGCTTTCTATGACCCCTTGATTTGATATCTTCTTTGATTGTTTACTTCACAGGGTATTTGCTGTTCACTTTGATAAAGAATAGACAATACAAGACAAGAAAGTGCGATGTGATATGCTCATATATGTATGATATGTATGAATGATACTTACAGTCGTCCCATTGACCCACAGACTGAGGTGTTCAGCATAAGTGTTCTCAATGGTTCCTTTCAGATGCTCATTAAGGTCTTGCATTGGAATGACACAATGCTTCACATTTATGGCTTTTATCTTCAAAATGTTGAAAAAATGAATAATGGAGGCCCCAAGCAGCCGAAACAGCAAAGATACATCCATTTCAAATTATGATTCAGTATGTCAATTGGTAGCCTCTTCATGACCTTGCCAATAATCATTTCCTTTGCCCAATGTGTCCTTCGAGGTTCGATAGTTCAACATACTCCCCTTAGCTTGAAGTCTTTGTAATTTATTTTTTTTTTAATTTGAAATCAAATGTTGGCTTTGCCAAATTAATGTCAATGTACCTCAGGACTTGATTTTCCAAATTAACATATTTATAACATGACAACCCTAGTTACCATACTAAACTCGGGAATCATTTTTATTTAAGCAAGAATTGTTGCACTTCAGATAGGCACATACACATTACATGGTCAAAGATCTCATTTGAGTTTGAATTTGGTCTATCTCATATGCATGCTTATTCAAACTGTCTCCACTAATGGACTCTGCCTACCAAGAGAGTTCAGCAGGTCATTGATAGGCATGAAATGGGGTCTATAAGGGACACAAGTTTAAGTGAAGGCCATTTTGATATTGGAGCTGGTGTGACACAATAGACTAGCCCTCACACTACAAACTTCTTATTTGAACTTTAGGTAGCTTGGTGAATATCTTGCTAGACTCCAAATTCCTTCTATCTTCTTGGCATTAATCTAGATATCGATTGGAACAGTATTTGCCCTTGCATAAAGTTTTGTACCCAAATTCGTTTCTTTTCTTCTTGTCCCTTTTCTTTCTTTTTATTTCTCTTACTCTTTCCTTTCTTTGAGCATTTTATCATTTTGTCCTTCTTTCCTGTAGGACTGTCAAGTACAAAACTTTCAAGAACTGAATGATTTTTCTTTAATTTTGATTGAATCTTTAGTTGGGTTGGACCAATTCAAGTCATAATGTCCTTATAAACCAAATGGAAGCCTTTTGCTGCTTTAGGTAAAAGAGAACTCAGCTGGCTTTCTAAACCGCCTTTCTAGGTTTTATCTTTCTTTTTTTTTTCCTCTTTTTTTCTTTTTTTTCTTTTTTTCTTTTCTCCTTTTTTCTTTTTCTTATTACTTTTCATTCTTTTTTTTAGTTCTAGCTCAAGCAGAGTTGTCCCAATAATGGATGAGTGGAGTGACATAAATCTTCTTTAACGGGGATAAATCATTTGTTACTCTGATGTTGTCTTAATATATTAGAGATATTAGGAAAACTTCAACTACCTTTATGGTCTTAAAAGCATAACCTACCCTCATGGTCTTGAGAACTTCAACAATCTTCATGGTCTTGACTATTCATTTTTTTCTTTGATCTTCTTACCTCTTCACCTTAGTGATCATAAGACTTGACAAAACTATCACCACAACTCAGGGTAGGTTATTGAGGTTATATGCCAATGAAAAGAAAGCTAAAATTTTATGAAGGCTCAAAGGGACAACTAGGGATTGATATTTAATTGGGTGGATACTAGTTATTGGCTAACCAAACAATGCCTAGATCATTTCTCTCTTAAATAAGCATAGTTCAATTTCACCTCGAAAGTTTGTCAAAGCATGTTCTAAGACTGACTAAGACCTAGACAAAGGTCATTATGCAGGAGCCCTCTCTAAGTAAGCATACACAACTCAATGCTATAGAGCTATTCCCTTATCTACTAAAGTCATTCATGATGCCTAGACACATTAATTTATAAACATCAAGCTAGATTCCTCATTGGTTGAGCACCAAAATGAACAAAGACCAACAAAATTTTGTTGAAAGTAATTTATTCAAACAAATTTAAACTTGAAAAACATAATTGTTCAAATTAAAGAAAGTAAAATTGAAAGCAACATTCAAGCTAAGGAAAGTTTGGTGAGTTAAGTTTCTTTTCCTTTCACATCTTCAATATCTTCATCTTGAAAGGATGATAAAACAAAATCTTCTTCTAATCCTTTTCCCACCATGAAGGCTGCTGGTGGTGGCACTCTTCCAAATTTAGGCAAAGGATTGTTCTTGGTATTGGGCTTATTCGGCTCGGGTAGTTTACCACTATCAATCAAATCTTGGATCTCATGCCTTAGATGAGCACATTTATCTGTTTTATGCCCTTGCATTTGATGAAATTAACAGAAGGCCTTAGCATTAAAATTTGGTGGCAGTGGATTATGTAATGGTCGAGGAGCTATCGGTTGCAACAACCCTTTCTTTTGCAGCTTGCTAAAAACCCAAGATAGAGGCTTCCCCAATTCATAGAATTGTCTTTTATTTCCTTGACCAGTCACATTAACATCAACTTCTTTTTGATTGCTTCGATTGCTAGGTTGATAATTCCCTTTTTCATTCCATCTTATTGAAAATCAATTATTCTCCCTTTCCCACTCTTCAATTTGTATACTAGCTTGGAGAAGATCTTTGAAATCCCTTATAAGGGTGTGAGACATCCTTTCACGGAGATTGGGTAGGACACCTCTCACGATCATCCTTATTTGATCAGATTCATCGCGCCTTTTCTTGAGAAAAGCAGCCTTATTTCTCCATCTTTTCACATAGTCCACAAAATTCTCATTTGGCCTTTGTCTAATGGACTCAACTTCCATTAAGGTAACTTCCATTTCAACATTGTAACCATATTGTTGGTTGAAGGCCTTGTATAGTAAATCCCAACTATTTTGTGTTCCATCATCTAAGATATTAAACCAAATTTTGACAACCGGGTCCAATGAGAGCATGAAGTACCTTAGAGTTTGAGCCTTGGCAGCTCGGGCAGACTGTATAGTAGTGATATACTGCTTCACATGGAGATGAGAATTTTCGGTTCCATCAAACTTCGCAAAAGATGGCATCCTGAACTTGTACAGAACTTCTTCATCTAGCTCAAATAGTTTGTCGATCTCAGACATTTCTTCGGTTTTCAGCTTCTTCTCAACTTTCTTTTCTAGGTCAGCAATCATCTTTTCCACATCGGAATTTTTAGTCTTTTCAAAAGTTGTCTTCTTAACAACCTTTGGCTCCTTTTTATCTTAAGGACCATGGAAGTATTGAGCCTAATCATCATCATCATCAATGATCACCTTATCATCATCAAAATAAACTTTAGCCTTCCCCTTGTCTTTCTTGGTGCTAGCAGATGCTTCGGCATTGTTTCCTAAAATTGTAGCTAGTTGATTCTTTATGGTCTCAGCCATGGCCTCTTTTATTTCTTCCGTCTTGGCATTGAGGGCATCATCCACCATTCTTTGAATTTGTTCGGGCTCCATTGCTTTTCGGGAGCAAGTGATTGAGTCGTTGCTAGATTCTTCACTTCCGGCATAGGTGGGATTGACGTAAGCTTTTGAACTGTCGTAATCCAGGGCTGTGAGCCAGAGAGGATCAATGATATGAGATGCAAATGTATGCATGTATGCACAAATGATAAGAGCATTTTTATACTTGTTTTTAGTATGATTTCTATGTGTTTTTAGTTAATGTTTCATTTGATTTTGGTTTAAAGTTTGTTTTAAGTGTTTGTTTTAGGTTAAAGTGTGAAAACTCCCTTGGAGGATCAAAACAATGAAGAAAGAGCTTGAATTAAGCAAGACATGGCCAAGCCAAACTCAAAGAAGCTTCAAGACAGTAGCTGACACGGCCAGGTGACACACCCAAGTCACTGGTCGTGTCTCACCTAAGGAGCAAAACCAAAGGGACCAAGCAAAGAACAAAAGAAAAGGAGCAGAAGCTGACACCATCAAGTGACACGCCCAAGCCAATGGCCGTGTCACATGACATGGCCACAAGCTTGGCCGTGTCACCCATTGAAACCAAAGAAAGAAATTGACAAAATGGCAAGCAGAAGGTGACACTGTCACATCCCAAAGTTTAGATAGTCGAGTATTAGGCAAGAAGGACATAAATAAGTGGTCAAATAGAGGCTCGAGATAGTCAAAAACAAAATCGGTGTGCAAAGGAGGCCCGTGAAGTCGATGAGACCTAAAGGTAATTTTTCGAAAGGCCGAGGACCTAAGAGTAATTTTTCGAAAAGTTATGTCGGTTCTTAATAGTGACCCTAACAGATGCCATAAATTTGTTCTCGGGATTAATCGGGTCTTAATGGTGGCGCACGATTTTTTCCAAAAACTCACGGTTTGTAAGTTACGGGCGATTTTTCGACAAGGGCATTTTGGACATTTCCACCGGAGGGGCAATTTTGTAATTAAATATAACTTTGGGGGCAAAATTTAAAAGAACAAAAAGCCACTTTCAAGTGGCTAAATCCTAGCCATTAAGTCCAAATGGGTTGGACAAATCATGGCCATTGAAAATAAACAAATTTATTAAATGGAAATTAAATTATAAATAACTAATTTTGGTCTTCCAAACACAAGTAAAGGATAAAAAAAACACCACCATCACCACTTTTCTTCTTCCTTAGGTCGTGCTTCCCCCCTCCCTTCCATTTTCAAGGAGAAAATTTTCAAGTCTAAGCCATTTTTCAAGTGAAATTCAATAGGAAATAAGGTAAGATACCATCCTAAGTCTTATTCTTTCATTAGAATTAGGTATTAGGCTATGTTTAGGAAGATTTGATATTATGTTCATATTGGGAAAGTATTAGTAAGTTGATGATTATGGTGAAAAATGATAAACTACTTAAAGGAAATGATGAAAATGGTGATTATTAGTAAGAATAAGTAAAGAATTGTTAGAAAATCATAAGGTAGCATCATGTTCATATCTAGGGTTTGTTCTTACATATGTGACATGTTAAATTCATAGGAAATCAAGGAGATTAGAGAGGAAAGGAAGTGAAATAGACAAGAAGAGCAAGGGAAAGCAAGGTTTGGTACATTAACTAATTGTTTGTTCATTTTCTTGAAATTTTTCTGTTTTAGAATTAGTGAAATGCTGTGACTTGTATGATTTTTAATTAAATATAGAAAATGTTCTTGAAGTGAAGTTTTGATATGTTGTGCCTCAATGAGTCTAGAATGACTGAAAAATAGTTTTAGTTGAATTCGGAATGGTTATGATTATGGAAAAATTATTTCTGTTAGACCTGCTCTAGGAGGTACCTTTACTGAGACAGCCATGTTTCCGGATTTTAAATAAAATTTAGAAAAATAATATTCAATTGAATTTTGGATATGTTGTTTTTTAGTGAGGCTAGTATTTGATAAAAATAATTTGGAACCACATTGATTGAATTTATTTTACGGAATTCACAAAATTCAGAACTGCTGCCAGGATGCAGGGTAACTGGAGCAGTCTGGTTGGGTGAACTACTTGACCAAGATTTTGTGTCCAGTTTGACCTGAAGTTTTAAAGGAATTATTTTAAGATGTAAAACTAAAATTTTTAAAAATTTTAGAGTTTTTAGTCAAGTATATTATTTTATACAATTTTTCAAAATAAGGATCAAGTTGAGTCCAAAACCAGAATTTACTATTCATATGGTCATTTTGCTAATATTCATTTGGTCATTTTTCAAAAGTAATCCAATTGATTCCTTATGCATATAAATGAGCATAATATGTTATTAAAAATGACAAAATATGATATTTCATGTTGAAATAATATAAGAAACATAAGTCGATAATTGTATAATGCATATTCGATTAAGAAATGGCATGAAAATTTTGGCTCCACTAGGTATCTGGGATAGTACTGAGTAGGGTAAGGGTATGATATATCATACTATATGCAGTGCTGCTTTAATATAGGACTTTGGTCTGAGTTATATAGGATGACGACCTGAGCTATATAGGACTTCGGTGCGAGTTATATAGGGCAATCTCCCGAGTTATATAGGACTCCGGTCCGAGGGCTTCGGCCACAGATTCCATAGGGCTTGGTCCGCAATGTTTTTTAGGGCCACAGCCACAGAATATATATACAGTTGTTTCAGTTAGTTCCTTACCATACGTTAGTCTACCAAATTACCTTGTGGAGCGAACTGATAAAATGATAATAACTGAATATATGACATGTATGGATTGTTTTTATTGTGATATTATTTTTCAATACGACTCATTGCTTTTAAAAGTGCATTATGCTTTTATTATTTAATTTCCTTAATTAGTTAAAGTACCCACTAAGCAATGCTTAGCGAGTTTAGTTTCTTCTAAACTCGTAGGCTATTAGCAAGGAGCTAGTAGCGAGCAGAGGAGTTCTGCGATCTGTCGGTCATCAACAAACTTAGGTGGTGCTCTACATTTTGTATTTTGGTATTAGAAACTGGCATGTATTTATTTGAACAATACAAAGAGATAACTTGATGTAGCATGTAAATCTAGTAATGTATAATAACTGTATGGTTTTAAATTGAGTTGGGTTGTGAATATAGAAGTGTGAATTCTTCTTGCAGGATTGTAGTTGAGGTTATAAGGGTGGATTATTGGGAATGTGCTTGAATTGAATTATGAAACAAAATGTTTTTCAAAAATAAGAAAAATTAGTTTTGTCGACACTTGGGACCTAGAATTTTAAGGGAGACTCCGTCAAAATTTTTGGAAAATTTTTTATAAGGAACATTAAGTAAGCTGACATAACCAGAGCTCGTATCCCAATGTAGCATTCCTCCTCGGCTTATTCATAGGTCGGGAAGGGGTGTTACAGACACACCCAAGTGACACGACCAAGCCACTTGCCGTGTCACATGACACGGCTAGGAGCTTGGCCGTATCACCCCATGAAGCCAAAGAGAAAAGAAAGAAAGGAAGGAAGGCAGTGATGGACACGGCCAAGTGGCTTGGCCGTGTCCCAAAGAAAAATGAGAGACACGGCCAAGCCACTCATGGCTTGGCCGTGTCGCATATGGAAATGTTGAAATTTTTGCACGAATTAAGGAACAAGTGGGGAACAAAGACTAGCTTTTGCAAAAAGTGTTCACAAACAAAAGAAAAGCTTGCCTAATTTGAGGAAAAGAAAGGTTAAACAAAGAGAATGTGGGGGACAAGGAAGAGTGGTGTGAGTTCGAAGGCATGGGTTTGAGCTTGGAATGAAATAAAAAGAGAAGAAGAGGGAATTATTGAGAGCTTCTGCAGAGGGCTGCAGGTTTGTGTAGAAAACAGAGAACAGAGGCAGAGAAGAGAGGTTTTGAGAGGAGGAGGTTGTGCATACACGTTTTGGACAAGGAGGGAGTGACACTTTCCTTAACTCTTCATCTTCATCCTCCATTTTCATCCTCTCCAACATCTGCATCTTCCATTGGCAGCTCCTGAAGATTCAAGAAGCCACATTGAAAGGGGTTTTTCTATTTTCTCCTTTTAATTCATTTTAATGTTATTGTTGTTGTTGTATTAAGTGTTTTGAACATGAACTAAATCATTCTCTATCTAGATGTTAATGAACCCTAGCTTATTTGTATGATTGGATACTTTTAATTGATTGAGTTGTTTTATTCTTATGATGCTTAATGATTATTGCCAATTGATGATAACATGCTTATTGATTGGTTGCCATTTTCATATTATTGACTTGAGAAAGGTTTATATGAATTGATTACTCATAAGGGTTGAGGATTGATTGGGGTGCTAGAGATAGACCTACAAGATCCTTTGGTTTATAGTTCCTTGTTCTTAATGCATGACCTATTTAATTGTGTTTTAAGAAGAGATTCCGGCACTCTACTTAGTGATTAGGGGTTAATTCACTCGAGAGAGGTTTTAGTCTAAGTTAGAGGAATGCCAATTCAACTCTATCATATGATGTAATTGAGGCTAGGGGGATTAAATATCTAGATAGTATCTTTATCATCAATCCTTTTTACACAACACACAATTTATCTTTCCTTTCATTTATTTAATTTAATTGTCTTTAATTATAAAACATCACAAAAATATTAATTTGCTAAACAACAGTTACGATTTTCACTAGTGCTTGGCCTTGTCCTCAGTGGAACGATAACTCACTCACTACTTTATTACTTGGGCGACCCGTGTACTTGCGGTATCGCTATAGCGCGACGCGCACTAAGTTTTTGGAGCTGCTACCGGGGACAATGGTTTCAATACTAGTAATGTAATTAAGACTGTTGATTTAGTTTTATTTTTATCAAGAATGTTTGTTTGTTTTCTATAAATTGTTTGATTGTTTTTCTTTGAATTGTTTGTTTGTTTTCTGTAAATTTGTTTGTTTATTGTGTTTGAATTTGTTTCTTTAATTGTTTGTTTGTTTTCTTTGAATTACTGAGTGCCTTTTGTAAAGATGCAATTTTCAAGGCACGGGGGAGTTTATGATAGGGATTATAATTCTAACATGGTATGTGCAGCATGTGGCAATGCAGGACATAGTGCCAATACATGTTCATTTGGTTTCGAACGACACCAAGATTGGTACGAGGAAGAATATGACTACCAAAATTTCCAGTAGATGGGTAGAAATGATCCATATTATAATACTTACAATCCAAGCTGGGAAAGCCACCAAAATATTTCTTGGAAAAATTAGCAGTACATTCCACCTCAATAATTTTTTCAGCCTTGCCAAAGAAGTTCTTACTTTCAAGAACAATTTTCAAACCAAGACCACCTTAAGGAACCTACGTTGGAGGATAAGTTAAATGCTTATATTAAAAAACACACGCTAAATCAAGATCACCTTAAGGAACCCACTTTGGAGGAAAGATTGAATGCATTCATTCAAAATAGCCCACAAAATGTAGATCAACTTAAGAAACTTACTTTGGAGGAGAGAATGAATACCTTCATTCAAGATACTGAAAAATTTCAATGCGATCAATACATAGTGGAAGATAAGTTGAGGTTTGAATCTTTGCAAGAAACACAGAAGAGGTTGGATGCTCTAGTTGAGTAGCTGGCACATCAACCCCAAGCATACCAAAAGGAGGAGTCTCCTAGCCAATTGGAGCAAATTGAGGTAATCACAAATTTGAGGAATGAACAGGTAATATATAACAATTTTTGTGATTTCTTTGATGTAGGAACTAATCAGGAAGATAATGGCAAGGAGATACAATCCAACATGAAGGAGCCAAGCCAATCAACGGAGGAGGAAAATTTGGAGGCATCAACCTCACCCAAGTTGCATGAAACTTCTGATCCTTATAGGCCATCAGATCCACTTCCAAATAATTTGAAGGATGAGAAGCAAGGTACGCAACTTTTTGACATCTATGACATGCACTCCCAAGGAGATATTGAAAACAAGTTTGAGATGGGTATGCCCTTAGAAGAAGAACATGAAATGCCCAATTTAGAACTTGGGGAGTGTAAACCAATTTTAGATGCTAAGGTTGTTGAGAGGGGACTTGACATTGTTAAAATAGATGAAAAAGTGATTCAACCAACCTTGGCTGAATTTCAAGAGTCCCGAAAAGTCATCCCTTCTACTTTTTGTGGTAAGGAAGAGCAGAAATCTGATATGCCCATGTTGCACAAAGACAAAACTTATTACCAAGTTCCTACTGGAGGATCACCCCGAGGCAACCTTCACATGTCCCTTTGGGACACTTTCTCTTCAAGGAATAATATATAGGGGTTGCCATACATTGGGCGCACTTCAATGTTGCATATTGTTCATCCTCTTAGTCATGGCCTCCACATGCATTATGGGGGGAAGGAGCCCTACACATTGTATATGGGAACGATGGAAATCAGGTTTCATCTGAACTCTCTTTTAGTTTATGCATGCTCACATTGAGGACAATGTGAAATTTTAAGTGTGGGGTGCATATTGTGTTTTGTGTTTTTAATTTTAATTTATTTTTGTGTTAGTTTAGTTAATGTTTTTCATGTTTCCTTTGAATAAATATATTTTGAAAAGTTCAATTGTTATAAA
Source organism: Garcia nutans (assembly GCA_947685225.1). NCBI lineage: Eukaryota > Viridiplantae > Streptophyta > Magnoliopsida > Malpighiales > Euphorbiaceae > Garcia > Garcia nutans. The sequence goes on along the minus strand of CANTUV010000023.1, from coordinate 16,787,466 downwards.
TATTGTTGATTGATGACCTTTGAATTTTTGAAGCATAAATTTGAGAATTGAGTAGAATTGGTGCTTATTGTCAATTTTGTTGGTTTTTCCTTGCATTACCTTTAACCTAGTGAGAAATTGAGCCATCAACTTATTATTCTTATTGTGGGTGAACATCTTTAATTGATGACTTGCTAGAACTTGCTTTGATATACATTTTAAGATTACATAAAAATTTTCAATTTGGCATCAAGACGATTAAGGCAATTAGGTGAACCCACTTTGGCTTAAAAAGACCAACCCTATTTTTAATATTAGTTAGCCAATTTTGAGCCTATTTCGTTTCTCCTTTAATTTATTTTTCGCAACACTACCAACCTTGAACCTTGTTGTTTTAACTCTTACCCTTTCATTAGGTCAAGAGCATTTTAAGAGTATTTATGACCAAGTGTTGTGTTGAATTAAGTGTGGGATTAAATTTAGTAGGTTTAAGATTACAAAGCCTAAAAAAAACAAAATCAAATAAAAAGAAGAAAAATAAGAATAATTGTTGTTATTGTTGAAAGGGTTGGAATATGTTTTGGTATAATCATTGCAAGATGTAATGAGTGAGTTCCCTTGAAAAGTTCTTTAAATGTCAAGGGGTAGATAAGAGGAAGGTGTTTTGGGATAGTTGGGTTATATATATATGATCGGTTACTTCATTCTTGAAGTGCTCTTGAACTTAATGATTAAGCTCACATTTCCTAAATGCCATGCCTCTACCTTAGCCCCATTACAACCCAATAAAAAGACCTTTTGATTGATGCTTGATTATAATTAAGTGGTGGAGATTTGATAGATAAGCAAGCCTATTGTAATAATCTTTCATTGATTGTTATGAGTGTACACACCACCTTGATCAAACACTTTCTAAGAGTTGGTGAGGGAGTGACGATGTAGGTTATGCATGGAAAGCCACTTAATTGCATTGGTATCGATTTTGTTCGATTTGATATCGATTGCGGATTTAAGGATAGGGAAGTCTTGATGCATTTTTATAACTCTTGAACTTGACAAAATTTTTGTGTTTAGCTTGTTTTGATTTTAGCCTTGCTTGGGGACAAGCAAGGATTTAAGTGTGGGGTATTTGATAAGAGCACTTTTATACTTGTTTTTAGTATGATTTCTATGTGTTTTTAGTTATTGTTTCATTTGATTTTGGTTTAAAGTTTGTTTTAAGTGTTTGTTATAGGTTAAAGTGGAAAAACTCCTTTGGAGGATCAAAACAATGAAGAAAGAGCTTAAATTAAGCAAGACATGGCCAAGCCAAAACTAGCTTGGCCGTGTCCCTCAAAGAAGCTTCAAGACAGTAGTTGACACGGCCAAGTGACATGCCCAAGTCACTGGCCGTGTCTCACCTAAGGAGCAAAACCAAAGGGACCAAGCAAAGAATGAAAGAAAAGGAGCAGAAGCTGACACCATCAAGTGACACGCCCAAGCCAGTGGCCATGTCACATGACATGGCCACAAGCTTGGCCGTGCCACCCATTAAAACCAATGAAAGAAATTGACAAAATGGCAAGCAGAAGGTGACACACCCAAGTGACATGGCCAAGCCATGTGACACGGCTAGGAGCTCGGCCGTGTCACCCCATGAAGCCAAAGAGAAAAGAAAGAAAGGAAGGAAGGCAGTGATGGACACAGCCAAGCGGCTTGGCCGTGTACCAAAGAAAACTGAGAGACACAACCAAGCCACTCATGGCTTGGCCATGTCACCTATGGAAATATTGAAATCTTTGCACGAATCAAGGAACAAGTGGGGAACAAAGACTAGCTTTTGCAAAAAGTGTTCATAAACAAAAGAAAAGCTTGCCTAATTTGAGGAAAAGAAAGGTTAAACAAAGAGAATGTGGGGGACAAGGAAGAGTGGTGTGAGTTGGAAGGCATGGGTTTGAGCTTGGAATGAAATAAAAAGAGAAGAAGAGGGAATTCTTGAGAGCTTCTGTAGAGGGCTGCAGGTTTGTGTAAAAAACAGAGAACAGAGGCAGAGAAGAGAGGTTTTGAGAGGAGGAGGCTGTGCATACACATTTTGGGCAAGGAGGGAGTGACACTTTCCTTGACTCTTAATCTTCATCCTCCATTTCCATCCTCTCCAACATCTGCATCTTCCATTGGCAGCTCCTGAAGATTCAAGAAGCCACATTGAAAGGGGTTTTTCTATTTTCTCCTTTTAATTCATTTTAATATTATTGTTATTGTTGTTGTATTAAGTGTTTTGAACATGAGTTAAATCATTCTCTATCTAGATGTTAATGAACCCTAGCTTAATACAACATGATTGGATACTTTTAATTGATTGAGTTGTTTTATTCTTATGATGCTGAATGATTATTGCCAATTGATGATATCATGCTTATTGATTGGTTGCCATTTTCATATTATTGACTTGAGAAAGCTTGATATGAATTGATTATTCATAAGGGTTGAGGTTTGATTGGGGTGCTAGAGATAGACCTACAAGATCCTTTGGTTTATAGTTCCTTGTTCTTAATGCATGACCTATTTAATTGCTTTTTGAGAAGAGATTTCGGCACTCTACTTAGTGATTAGTGGTTAATTCACTCGAGAGAGGTTTTAGTCTAAGTTAGAGGAATGCCAATTCAACTCTATCATGTGATGTAATTGAGGCTAGGGGGATTAAATATCTAGATAGTATCTTTATCATCAAACCTTTTTACACAACACACAATTTATCTTTGCTTTCATTTATTTAATTTAATTGTCTTTAATTATAAAACATCACAAAAATATTAATTTTCCAAACAACAGTTAAGATTTGCACTAGTGCTTGGCCTTGTCCTTAGTGGAACGATAACTCACTCACTACTTTATTACTTGGGTGACCCGTGCACTTGCGGTATCACTATAGCGCGACGCGCACAAGCAAATAATTAACAAATAAGGACAAATAGGACATTCCTTCCAACCTTATAACATCCACACATGAATGGCGAGTCTCTTTTCCTAGGTATATGGTTAATAAAATACCAACATGGGGTATCTTATTTTTGAATATTTCCCTCGGACGTTTCAACCAATAGTTATATTTTCAAAAATGGAAATCAATCCATGATAATTCTCATTAATTAGGTTTTAATCCATTCAACCAACTAAAGTAGCTTTTATGCTATATTGGATTAAAACTAAATTAAGAGGTTTATTATAAATAGATTTCTCACTTGAAAAAGTAACAAATGATTCATGCCAAAAAGAAGCCCATGATTAATTATTTTTAGTATAAACTAGGCTCACAATTGATTTTTGGTATTTCGTAATTGACCTAAATAATTTGCAAACTCTTTGTCAGAAAAGGTTGGATGAAAATAATTTTGTTTCTAAGCCTATTGTATAAAGATTATAGAAAAATGGATTTTGGGCTTAGTATTTGGGCCTTGAGAAAATAATTTTTGATTTGTTTTTGTAAGAAAAGTCTTAGGTCCAAAGACCATCTTGAACAGTTTTGAAAATAGTTTTGGTCTTTTGGACTTTAAAGAAAAATTTATTTTGAGCTTTCAATGTACTTAGTTCATATTAGAAAAAGAACAAACCAAATAAGCCATGATTTAAGCCAAGATAAATTAACCATAGTCAAACAACATGCATTTGGGATAAAAACCTATGGAAAGTAACTAGGCCAATTACATGAGCTTTAGTCTTTGGGTTAAAAGGCTTAGGTTCCCATAGCAAGTATATACCAAATGGTACGAGGCTATGAGTGGTTATGCCATGCTCGATCTCCATACCTTAAGTGAAAGTATGGTATCCCTTGCATAACACAACACGGGTAATACGGGCGTCCTAACTCACGCACACAATGCAATATAATATGATGCAATGGATAATATCATTATAAGAAAGAATAGAATAGTATAAAGACCAATGGAATCAACTTCTATTATCCCCAGTGGAGTCGCCACTGTGAGTGGGGATTTTTACCCCCACTCCCGATGGAATTGTTCTTGCGACTTCGGCACTGTTTAGGCGGGGCCTTAGAGAACACGGACCTAAGTCCCAAGAAAATGGAGTCGCCACCCGGACGGGCTGGGAAAAAGAAAGGGGTGGATGACTTGATTCCTAAGGTATCCCCAACCACCTAATGGGTTCGAAAAGTTGGGTACGTGTGGAAAAGGTGAGAAATGGCCCAGCACCCCTACAATGCCCGGTTCATTGGAACCGGCCTCCTTTACAGGTCTTAATATTATAAAATTCTTAAATATAACAATATTATCCATATTAAATGCAATAATTGAAATAAAGCATCATTATATTAAAATCAAAGCAATGTCCAAACAAAGCAAATAAACGGACACCCATCCGAAGATGGAAACATGCCCTTACATCATCCATATCTAAACTAAATAGGACACCCACCAAAAGGTAGAAACATGCCCTTTACATAGGTCCAAAATATTAAAGCAATTTAAATTACATGAAATTTAACTAATGAGATACCCACAAAGTGGAAACATACCTCTTACAACATTTTGAAATCAAAATAAATCGATAGAAGTAAATAACCACTCATCATAAATAAATCATTCATCAAAGATATTAAACATCAATAGAAAGTAAACATCTATCCATGATAAATTAAATAAATCAAGCATTGAACTTAAATAAATCAAAGCATATAATAATCTACATAATCAAATAAGGTAAGTAAAGATACAAATTGAAGTTTACTGTTTCTCATTTAAAGTTCTTTAATTAATATTTAGGGTTTTGGAATTTATTGGCTTAGGCTGATGTAGGTTTTAAGGGAATCGAAATGGATTAAGATTTTATATTTTAAGAGATTGATAAGGTTCTTGATTAAAGAATTTAGGGTTTGAGGGGTAAAGTCATGAAATTAGGGTTTGGATACTTTAAAACATTTGAGTTTAGGACTCACGGTTACTGGATTATTATTTTGGATTTACTATATTGGGTTTGAATGTTTAGGCTTATAAGGTTTTAAGGATTAGGGTTTAGGAAAACTAGGGTTTAAGGTTTTAAGGGAATTAGGGTTTAAGAAAACTAGGGTTTAAGATTAGCTAGTTTGGGGTTACTGTCTTGGTTTTGAAATTGAAGAAAATAGTTTAGAGTTTATAAAGTTTTTAGAAATAGGCAAGACGATTTAAGGTTTTTTGAAACATAAATTATTTGTTTTTAGGGTTTTTAGAAATAAAAGGATCAATTTAGGGTTTTAAATTTTAGAAGAAACAAAATTAGGGTTCTTGAGTTTTAAAAGAAACAGAGGGAACGATTTAAGATTTTTGGAAAACAAAGAAACAAATTAAGGTTTTTAAGGTATTCAGAAACAAAGGAAATCATTTAAGGTTTTTGGAAACAAAGATCAAATTATTACATCTTCAAAGATCGAAGGTATAATTTTACGAATCAAATAAAGAATGAAGCTACTGTTAGAAATTGAAAGAAATTAAAGATTGAAACCTTCGTTCGTTGGTTCCACCAAAAATTGCTTCTTGTATGAACAAGGACAAGGGTCTAGACCAAGGCATGAGTAAATTAGCCCATCATCAACTTTAAACAAATATTCATTTCAATATAAACCAAATCAAAATTATCCATTGCAATATTAATGTTCTTAATACAACAACAACAATAAAGAAATGGATTAAAAGAAAGAGTTTGAAGAACCCCTTTTAAAGATGCTAAGAGTTAGGCTCCTTGTCTCTTTCGTAGCTCCCTCTTTGATGTGTGATGAGGAACTTCCAAGCTCTCTTGAATCAATGGCTCTCTTCTTGAAGGATGAATGATAACTCTCTCAAGCTTACAACTCTTTAATCAAGCCTCTTACAACCCTAATCCTCAAGAAATTGCTAACTCACTTCGATCCCAAGAATTGCCTTTGTTCTTTTTTATGGAAGAAAATGGAGAATGAAGATGGTGAGAATGGTGTCTTCCTCACCCAAGTAAGAACCAAGGAAAAAAAATGATATGTGTAGAGAATGTCCACTATAAAATATCCAAGATGTCTCTTCTTTCCATACTCCTCCACTTCCACTCTTTTTAATAATTTAAGACACCCACTCTCTCTTTGTCTCCCACATTTTTTCTTTGTTTAATATTTCCTCCATAAATCCATCCATCTTTCACTCCTTTTTATCCTTTTTGTCCCCCACTTGTCCACACCTCGAGCAAAATAATTCAAGCATATCAAGGGTGATCAAGGGTGACACGGCCATGCTTCTGGCAGTGTCTCTCACTTTTTTTGGGACACGGCCAAGCTTGCTAGTCGTGTCTATTGCTGCCTCCCCCTCTTTCCTTCTTCTCAAGAGGTGACACGGCCATGCTCCTGGCCGTGTCATGTGATACGGCCAGTGGCTTGGCCGTGTCTTATGAGGGTGTTTCTTTCTGCTTCCTTCTTTTCATTCTTTGCCTTTGTTCCTTAGGTGAGACACAGCCAGTGGCTTAGCCATGTCTCATGCTAGTGTCAACTTCTACCCAATTTTGGTTGAGGGACACGGCCAAGCTTGGTTTATCCTGGCCATGTCCTGCCTTGTCCTTGACCTCTTTTGCTTTTGATGAGAGACACGACCAAGCCATGTCTAGCTTGGTCGTGTCACATGCTTTTCTCCAACAAGGCTCCATCAAATTTTAGTTAAAGCTCCATCAATTGCACCTTAACCTAAATCAACAACTTCAAATAAACTTAAGCACAAATTAACATGAAAATTAACTTAAAATCAATAAAATTTCATAGAAATTATATACAAAATTGATCCAAACAGCTACTGGTGTGCGAAACTGCACTGCTAAAAAATTTTCTACGGGGTGCTGCGGGCTGAGCGTGGGCCACAGGCCAATTCGCCGCAAGTAAAACTTACAGTGAATTGGCTTGTGGCTATTTCACCGTAGGTTTTTCCTAGAATCCACATTCCAAAAAGAATCCATGGCATGTAAAAAGGAATGGTCCAATTTAACATTTTGAAAACACTTCAAAGTATCAATTTTTTACCAATATATTTGTTTCCAATGAATGACATTCATATTTTTAAATAGAACTTTTATTTTTTTCAAATGGAGTTCGGTCATTGTTGATGAAAGAAGGAAAATCAGAATTGTTAAAAGGAGTTTTTAAGTTGAAGTAGAAAATTTCCTGACTTCTGTATCAAATTGTGGCATGAAAAGAGATTTATATAGGATGATTATGCTGTTCCAAAATTGATAAGGAAAAGAATGAGACCGAGATGCATGAGGATAAGGAATTGGCGACGAAAGGATCCTAATTGCCGCATTGCATTTGGTTTTAGTTAATTGGTGTGACTGTAAATGTGAAAGGAAAATTGTAGCGCAATAACGATGATAAAAAAAAGGAAAAAAAGTTGCAGTAAAATAAACATTATACATTATCATTATTATTTTTATACTTATTGTACAATGTTTCCTAAATTAACACAATATTCATACATTACTAAGAAGGTGGTGGTAGATTATCAAATAAAGCTCTGAAAAAATCATCGCCTGTTGGAGGAGGAGGCAAATCACTGTTGCGCTCTGGTAAACACTACTAAAGCTACACTTGCAAGTATACGAGGCTGCTGTAGTATTCGGTGAACACCTCAAGGTCGTCTCACAAGGAAGCTAGATAAGCTAATTATTTATCAAATCGTAATAAACAAATTATCAATTAATAATCTTTGATTTATAAAATTAAATTGTTGAACAACTAATGAAAACAAACATGAATTGAATTTAGAACAATGAAAGGAAACTAAACAAGTATATTGATTCACTTAATAGAAAAGCCTAGGGTTTTCACTTCTCTACTAACTTATATGTATGAATGACTATCCCTCTGAACTAATTTAATTTCAAAGATCAGATTTTAAGCAACTTAATTAATCAAATCAAGGAAATAAGCTCTTGCATTCAAACATCTTTCAATTAATCTTATTACAATCAAAATGATCTTTCCCTTAGGTTTATATTTCTAATTCACCTAAGTCCCTAATTGAATTATTCCAGTATTAGACTTCATTTCTCAATCCTTCATCTACCAATCAATTATATATTAACATTATTCCATTCAATTAAGGATAAGAGAAATAAATCAGTTAAGAGCAATAACCATTTCATACAATCATAGTAGATCCATACAAACCCTAGACTATATCAAAATTAGTTCATAGTGATGCTATCAAACAAATTCATCTCATTAAAATTCAAAGAAATTAATTTAGACATCAGAGAATTCATAAATACAATTCCAATGAAACTTAAGAGATAGAGTTCAAGAACAAAACCAAATTACAAACTTCCTTTGGCTTCTGAAGAATCTCTTGCTCATATTTTGGCTAAAAGAATAATGCAATGGCTAAAACTAATTTGATCTCGAGTGTTTGAATGAAAGTGAAATCAATCTTTAAGAGAAAGTGAAGAATGCCTCAAAGATATGTGTTGGACGGCTGGAAGAAGTTGATCCCCTTTTCTCTTGCCCTAATCTTCTTATTTATACAAATCCCTCGCTAAAAATCCGTGCTTTCTTTCTTTCTTTGGTCCCATGGAGTGACACGGCCAAGCTTGTGGCCGTGTCATGTGACACGGCTAGTGGCTTGGCTGTGTCACCTGGGTGTGTCAGCTTCTATTTCTTTCCTTGCTCTTCTTTGTTCTTTGGAGATGAGAGTGACACGGCCAAGCTCCTGCCGTGCCATGTGACACGGCCAGTGGCTTGGCCGTGTCACCTACTATTTCTCTTCTTTCTTTGCTTGGTCCTTCTTGGCTTAATATGGGAAACGGCCAAGCTTGTGGCCGTGTCATCTGCCAGTGTCAGCTTCTGCCAAATTTTCCTTTCTTTCTTGGTTTCTTTGGTTTTGCCCTTTAGGTGAGACACAGCTAGTGGCTTGGCCGTGTCTCCTGCCCGTGTCATGTTCTGCCAAGATTTCCTTTGAGGGGACACGGCCAAGCTTGATTTGGCTTGGCTATGTCTTGCTTGCTTCATGCTTTTCTTTCTTTGTTTTGATCTTCCAAGGGAGTTTTTGCACTTTAACCTAAAACAAACACTTAAAACAAACTTTAAACAAGAATCAAATGAAACATTAACTAAAAACACATAAACATCACACTAAAAACTAGTACAAAAATGACATAAACACTAGGATAAATTAAAAACTACCAATTTGATGAAATCACTAAATAAACAGATTAAAACTACCAAAATGCATGAAGAAAACAATAATTATCATAATAAATAAATAACAATTTTATGACAAAAACTAATAAAACAACTACCCCACACTTAAAACTTTGCTTGTCCTCAAGCAAATTTACATAGCATAAATTAAAAACTCAATTAACCTTAACTATAATTCAAGTATATAAGATGAATTCCTTTAAGACTCAGCAATAAATAAATGCAATTTACTTCAATCAAGATTTTCTTAACTCATTCATTAATTCAGACATAACAAATCTCATCTCTCATCTAAGTGTTTCACTCAATTTCAAAGCTTAATTCACTCAAACCACTCATGACTGCATACTTCCATAAAATTGCTTAATTATCTGATCTCTCTCACTGATTTTTCTCAAGAAATAATTCTAAGGTCTTTTCATTTGGATGTAATGGGGCTAAGGTGAAGGTGTGAGAAAATACATTTAAGTTGGAACATTAAGAAATGGAGTATCTAAATTAGAAAATAATCTTGCGTAGAAACTCGTAGCTCCCTCAAATGATATATTCACCAACCCTTGATAGTCTCACATACTTGCATACTTAAAGAAAAGTAAATGAGTCAAAATTCCTCTTTGATGACTAATGCTAGAAAATATATGAATTTTGTATATATATATCTTCTCTTTTTATTTTTTATTTTTATTTATTTATTTTCATTAGTAATATATATATATATATACAAAATATAAAATTACATTGAACATCTAGCTCTAATGTAGAGGAAAAGAATAATCGACTCTTAGTCAAATACAATCTGCAAAGTATGCATTTCAGCCCCAAATCTTACTAAAGCAATATTATTTTTTTATTTTAATTTTTTTTAATTGCTTACCCCACACTTATGAATTAAACCACTCCTATTGTCATATCATAAGAAACTCCATTCCATAATGAAGGTATGATAATAATAGGAAAATGTTGAGCTGTGAATTGTGTTGATCAATCAAGAAAAGGTTAAAGGCTCAACTTGGCTCACTAAGGAATTCATAATTAAGGGAGGTCTTTTTAAGCTAAAGGGGGTAATCCTAATTTGCCTTCATCATTTGAAAACTTAAGATGAAGTCATAATGTGAGTTCAATTAGTATGCAAAAGCAAGCTCTAGAGATGCAAAATCATGAAGGTGCACACTTAAGAAAAGAAAATCGATTGACAATAATATTCAATCTATGAGGCTCAAATCATGAATTGCAGAATGTGAAAATTAATCCTGAATGAATTCAAATGCTAATCTCTATGCTGATACTAAAGGCTCAAATGTAATGCTAGAATTACAGAAAAGTCAATAAGTTTCCAACAATTATGCCATGAAAAAATCACAATAACTCACAAAGAAAACAAAACAAAAAATTCACAATATAACTCACAAAGAAAACAAAACAAAAATTAAAGAAAAGCTTAAAAATTACCCCATACTTATGAGTTACATTGTCCTCAATGTAAACAAAAGAAAAGATAGAAAGAACCTCTTTTGTTTCATGCATAGTGAAGCTTTCGTACAAATAATCAACCTGAAAGAAAAAAACTAAAGCAACTACTGCTACTTCAGCATAAACATGCGAGCAAGGAAAGATGGAACTGAATGGCTCTCCTTGTACTACCCCACACTTAAAACTCAATGCTCATGGCCTGCTCTCTGCAAGAATAAAAACATTTCCAATCTCCAAACCATCAAGCCATAAAGAAAAATAGAAGGGAAAATAAATAAATAAACTAAATATACTAAACTAAAATGCTAAAAACAATAACAATGGGTTGCCTCCCATCGAGTGCTTCTTTAACGTCGTCTTAGCTGGACGTTACTGCAAGAATTAAGGATCATAGATCAAAGCACTATCGACAATCCTTACCTCTTGGAACCCTTCGTTATATGGTTTAACTCTCTGTCCATTCACTTTAAAAGTTTCATTCATCCGAGAGTTAAGTAATTCTATAGCACCAGAAGGATATACCTGATTTATCTCGAAAGGACAGCTCCATCGAGACTTGAGTTTTCCTAGAAATAGTCGGAGATGAGAGTTGAAAAGCAAGACCTTCATACCTGGGCTCAATGTCTTTTGTACTAAAATTCGGTCATGAAGTGCTTTAGTACGGTCCTTATAAATCCTTGAACTCTCATATGCTTCGTTCCTTAGTTCATCTAACTCAGAAATTTGCAAAAAATGTTCTCTCTTTGCCTTGTCCAAATCTAAATTCAGAGTCTTAATTGCCCAATACGCCTTGTGCTCTAACTCCACTGGTAAATGATAAGCCTTACCGAAAACCAATCGGTATGGACTCATACCCAAGGTAGTCTTGAAAGCAGTTCGATATGCCCACAATGCGTCATTCAATCTACTTGCCCAATCCTTCCTTGATGAATTGACTGTTTTTTACAAAATTCCTTTGATTTGCTTGTTGGATGTCTCTACTTGTCCTGAAGTCTGTGGATGGTATGGGGTCGCCACTTTGTGTTTCACACCTGACTTGTGCATTAGCTTCTTGAAAAGTTTGTTGCAGAAATGACTTCCCCCATCATTGACTATCACTCTTGGCATGCCAAATCTGTTAAGAATGTATTCCTTCACAAATTTAACAACCACATTAGCATCATTAGTTCGGGTGGGGATTGCCTCCACCCATTTTGAAACATAATCAACAACAACTAATATGTATTCATAACCAAAAGATTTGGGAAAAGGACCCATGAAGTCTATTCCCCAAACATTAAACAGTTCAACCACAATATAAGATTGAAGGGGCATTTCATTCCTCCTTCCAATGTTACCTACTCTTTGACAGTGATCACAATGCTTACAATATTCTTGAGCATCTTTGAATAGGGTAGGCCAATAAAATCCACTTTGAAGCACTTTTTCGGCAGTCTTTCTCCCTCCAAAATGACCACCGCAGTGAAGGTCATGACAAAATTGAAGAACACTTAGTTATTCTTCCTCAGATACACACCAGCGAACTATCTCATCTTTGCATATCCGGAATAGGAAAGGTTCATCCCAGAAATAGAATTTACTCATGTGCAAAAACCTTGTCTTTTCCTGAAATGACATGTCAGAACGCAAAATACCACAAGCAAGATAGTTAGCAATATCTGCAAACCAAGGTGAATTCATTACCGTAAACAACTGCTCATCAGGAAATGCTTCTAGATTTCTATAAATGCTATCAGATGCAAGATTTTCACCAAAGAAAGGTAACCTAGATAAATGATCAGCTACAACATTTTCACTTCCCTTAATATCTTTGATTTGAAAATCAAATTCTTGCAATAATAACACCCATCTAATTAAACGAGGTTTAGCATGTTGTTTTGTCAAGAGATATTTTAGAGCTGCATGATCTGAATGCACAATAATTTTAGACCCAATCAAATATGCTCTAAACTTATCTAAGGCAAAAACAATAGCTAGCATTTCTTTTTTAGTTGTTGTGTAATTAACTTGTGTGCTATTTAGGGTCAAGCTAGCATAATAAATCACTCTCAAGAATTTCTCAACCCTTTGCCCAAGGACAGCTCCTACTACATGGTTGGATGCCTTACACATAATTTCAAAAGGTAAAGACCAAACAGGAGCTACAATTATCGGTGCACTGGTCAATTTTTCCTTAAGGGAATTAAAAGCTTGCATGCATTGTGCAGTAAATTCAAATGGAACATCTTCCCCAAGCAAATGACACAATGGTTGGTGTATTTTAGAAAAATCTTTAATAAACCTCCGGTAAAAACCCGCATGCCCAAGAAAGCTTCTTATTCCCTTAACAGAGGTAGGTAGGGGTAATTTAGCAATCAACTCTACTTTAGCTTTATCCACCTCAATCCCTTTACTTGACACAATATGGCTTAACACAATGCCATGAGGGACCATGAAATGACTTTTTTCCCAACTCAAAGTGAGATTACATTCAATGCATCTTTCAAGCACAAGGACAAGTTTACTGAGGAAATTATCAAATGAGTCACCAAAAACAGAAAAATCGTCCATAAATACCTCAATAAAGTCATCTATCATGTCCGTGAAAATAAACATCATGCATCGCTGAAAAGTTGCAGGCGCATTGCACAAGCCAAAGGGCATACGCCGAAATGCAAAAGTCCCAAAAGGGCAAGTAAAAGTGGTCTTGGATTGATCCTCTGGTGCTATCGTCACCTGATAATAACCTGAAAGTCCATCCAAAAAGCAATAATGTGAGTGTCTAGAAAGTTTATCCAGCATCTGATCAATAAAAGGAAGAGGGAAATGATCTTTCTTTATGGCATTATTTAACTTCCTATAGTCTATACACATCCTCCACCCAGTGGTAGTCCTAGTAGAAACCAATTCATTCCTTTCATTTTTTACTACAGTGATTCCTGATTTCTTAGGCACTACATGTACTGGGCTAACCCACTCACTATTGGCTATCGGATATATCACTCATTCATCAAGCAATTTAAGCACTTCCTTCTTAACCACTTCAATCATGTTTGGATTAATGCGCCTTTGGGTCTCTCTCACAGGTTTAGCTCCCTCTTCTAAGATAATTCTATACATGCACATTGAAGGGCTAATACCTTTGATATCAGTCAACCCCCATCCTATAGCTCTTTTCAATCTTTTTAATCCACTCACCATCCTCATCTCTTCCCTTTCACTAAGTTCTCTAGAAATTATCACAGGTAAGGTGTTGTGATCTCCTAAAAACACATATTTCATGTTCTTGGGCAACTCTTTTAGCTCTAACTCAAGTGAAGGATTATTCTCTTCTTTTTGGATGGAGGGCAGCTCAAATGATGGTTCCTCTTTAAATTCCTCAATTTTAGCACTTTCTAATATATCAAGGCAACTGGCTATTTCTGAGTCAAAAATATCCAAGCCATGATCTAAGGTCAGTGCCAGCTCTAATTTATCCGAAGAACCTGTTTGCAAGAAAACATCTGAAACAACTGTGTCAATACAATCAATTAAAGAGCAATCCTCATATAACACAGTTGTAGGAATAGGAGAAGTGTTAAAAATAGAAAATTCAACCATTTGTCCCAAGACAGTCATTGACAATTTACCATTTTTAACATCAATCAAGGTGTTGGTCATAGCCATAAAAGGCCTACCCAGTAGAATAGTGTGTGCGGATGGTGTAGGGTTATCTCATTCCATGTCAAGGACTATAAAGTCCACGGGCACTATCAACCCACCAACCTTAACTAACACATCTTCTATAATTCCTTTCGGGAATCTAAGAGATCTATTAGCTAATTGCAAGACCATCTTAGTAGGTTTAAGTTCCCCAAGTTCTAATTCAAGATACACAGAATAAGGCATCAAATTAACACTGGCTCCTAAATCACACATGCCATCAGTCCCCTTTCCATTACCCATAGCAATTTTAATTATGAAACTGCCAGGATCCTTTAGCTTTGGAGGTAGTTTATGTTGCAAAACAGCATTAGCTACCTCTGATACTATCACCTTTTCATTTGGCTCATATCTCTTTTTCTTGGTGTTCAATTCCTTGAAGAATTTGGCATAAGCTGGCATGTTCTTTATTGCTTCAAGTAAAGGTAAGTTAATACTTACCTTAGATAGCATGTTGAAGATGTCTGAAAATTGCTTATCTTGTTTATCATTCTTCAACCTGCTGGGGAATGGTATAGGTGGCCGGTAAGGATTACTTGCCTTGTGTAAATTTGCTAAAGGAGATTGCTCCATTGATTTTTCTCTAGCACCCTTGTCCTCTGGTTCTCCTTCCTTTTTGTTTTCTTGATCACCTGCATTCACAGAATTATTTTCAACACCATTATTTATTACCTTGCCACTTCTATGAACAGTCACTGCTTGTGCTTGCTCAGGTTGACTCAAAAATTTTCCTTTTTGTTGAATCTGCATCTGTTGTGCAAGTTGTCCCACTTGGGTCTCCACTTTCTTGAAAGACGCTTCCAATGAATCCAACCTTTTGTTATTCATCTCTTGATTCTTGGTACTGACTTGGATAAAAGCATGTAAACTATCCTCCAAACTGTCTCTCTTAGGCTGCCCTTGATTTGAAGATTGCCTTGGCGGTTGATTTTGTCTTTGGAGAAAATGGAAAGGCTATTGAGAATTATTTGTTGCCCACAAAATTTTGGATGATTCCGCCAACCAGGATTGTATGTGTTTGAGAAAGGATCATTCCGGGCCCTTGGTTGGTATCCCCCCATAGCATTAACTTACTCAGCCTCATCTCTATAAGACTCATACGCAGAGGGGCATATATTTGCTCCATGCCCAAAAGTTCCACAAATTCTACACACTTCTTGAGTGGATGAAAAAGCATTGTTCTTCATGTTCATCATCTGCACTTGCCTTGTTAATTCAGCTATCTGATTGACCATCTCACTGTTGGCTTCCACTTGATTTACCCCTTTACTTCTTCCTCTTACACTTTTCTATTGGGAATTAGCTCCCAACATTTCAAAGATTTCATAAATCTCTTCTGCTGTCTTTTCTCCCATAGCTCCCCCAGCTGCATTATTAACAGTATTCTGAAATTGCTGGGTTAGACCATCATAGAAAAACTGATTCAGCAGTTGAAGTGGGTAGTGATGGTGTGGACACTGAATTAACAACATCTTAAACCTGCCCCAAGCCTCATGAAATGGCTCTCCTTCAAATTGAGCAAATGTAGCTATTTTTCCTCTTAATTCAGCTGTCTTATGATGTGAGTAAACTTTGCCCATAAACTTGTTATAGACTTGATCCCAAGTTGTTAAAGAATTTTCAGGCAACATAATAAGCCAGCTCTTGGCCCTATCCTTTAATGTGTACAGAAAACACCTCATCCTCAACTGGTCTTTTGTTAGTCCTCCCAATGGAAATGTGTTGAGGGTAGAGTAGAAATCTCGGATAAAATTCAAAGGATCCTCATTCAAAACTCTATAGAATGATGGTAGCATGTTGTAATGGATATTCTTCAACTCGTAATTTCTTGCTGCATCTGTCAATCTTATAGATGAGGTGGAAGTCCCAATGACAGGTCTGGCAAAATCTCTCATAGTTCTTTGCCTTTTGTCTCCCATATTGGTAGATTGTGCAGTATCCGACTCAAAATTAGAAATTTCCTCCTCTGTATCAAACCCAATATATAATTCAAACTCTTCTTTGCTCTTTTTCACTCTTTGAATTTCTGAAATAAATGGACAAAGCTCTCCTCCGAGTGATCTCCTACCCTGCATAAATAAAATTTCTGGAAAAAGGAATTATTTAAAGAAAAAGAAAAATAAAATAAAATGTCAACAATGAAAAATAATTTAAAATATTTATGACTAATAAACAATTACGCCAATTAGCTTCCCCGACAGTGGCGCCAAAAACTTATTGCACACTGGTAAACACTACTAAAGCTACAATCGCAAGTATACGAGACTACTGTAGTATTCAGTGAACACCTCAAGGTCGTCTCACAAGGAAGCTAGATAAGCTAATTATTTATCAAATTGTAATAAACAAATTATCAATTAATAGTCTTTGATTTATAAAATTAAATTGCTGAACAACTAATGAAAACAAAAACGAATTGAATTTAGAACAATGAAAGCAAACTAAAAAAGTATATTGATTCACTCAATAGAAAAGCCTAGGGTTTGCACTTCTCTACTAACTTATATGTATGTATGACTATCCCTCTCAACTGATTTAATTTCAAAGATCAGATTTCAAGCAACTTAATTAATCAAGTCAAGGAAATAAGCTGTAACACCCTCATACTCTATGTAAGTACTATACATATACCTTGTATACATGCAGTACGTATATAAAGTATAGGAATGTCACTTATCATTTAAGATTAAAAAACTTTACTCCAATTCCAAACTATAATACAGTTTATTTAAAGCACATTTACAAAATCATTATACTTTCAATGATCTTACATAAATATAATAATCTTGTCTTTATCAAAATTCATTTATACATATGAATACATTTTTTTTTATCAAAATACAACATATTTAAATTGTACGTGTATGCACCACCATCTGGTTGGTCTTGAAAATACTCTTACTCTTCTCGTGGCATAACGATTGGCTTCAGATCTACCACCTACTCACCTACGCGATTACACAACCGTGCTAAGCCCGAGAGCTTAGTAGTACAAATAAATAATATAAACATATTCACATGTTAACTTCATGTATCCTTATTTTCTTATCATGTTTTCCCATTTCAATTACACTTTTCATATATTTCTACTAATTTCATAATTATATACAAATATACATATCATTTACACAAACTACAATTCCATAACTTATAAGAACATTCATAACTAATACTTACAATATCCACATCCATACACATTTTACATGTCATACTATATTTTCAGAATCTCATCTTTCAACTTAGCTTCCCAAGCCATATTTCTTTTCAATAGTTTACTTATGTATTGTAATCATATCATACTTTATAACATTACATGTCCTTATATTATTCAAGTAATTCATTATTCGCAATTCACCATTTATGAATTACATTTCAGCATTCATATTGAAAACAAAGACAAGTATGGTTCTCATTATTCATTCATTTCACATTTCATAAATTACATTGAAAACAAAGACAAGCATGGGCCCAAAAAGGATCTAATATGTTATTCAAAGTTCAGAGTTACTACTTTGGTCCATAATCACAATCATCAAGCCCGTAGGCGATATATATATATATATATCTCTATCCATGGATAGTGTAACAGACCCAGTCTCTTGGACCTCAACCCGGCTAAACTCGAGGAGATCCTCAACCCGGCAAGACTGTTATTGTTTTTGAGGCTTACGACCCAGTCTTTTCACCCCAAAAACATCATATTTCATATATTTCACATTTCTCAACTGGAATCGGCTTACGACCCGGTCTTTTCACCTATCCAGTGATTCATAGGCATGCCGCCAAACCCAGAACTCTGAAAATTGAATAACATATTAAGCACACAATCATTTCATTTATCTCTTTCTTTCTCAATTCATTTCTCATTTCATATTCCACAATTAACTAGGCAACCATGCCTTAATTATCTCATTTGCAACATCATAGCCAACAACCATGGCCTCATATCTCATATTATCTCAAATCACATTAATACAATTCATCATATCATCATATTTTTCACATTTCACATTTCATATTTCATATAGGCAAACATGCTTCAATCATCTCATTATGTCTCAATTCATCATTTAAGTACTCACAATCAATTGCATTGAACATACATTCCACATAATTCACATTGTGCACAACATAGCATTATTCATATGCATCAACAATGTAATAGATTACTTAACACATTTATAACCAAATGTGTTAAGGTCCAAAGGCATATAAATATATGTAATCAAATAGGGTTTGTACTTACCTCATAAGCAATCACCCCACACCAAACTTATCTTCCAATAATCCTCAACACTTGAAACAACTTCTTTACAACCTAATCCACAAGGAATAACACACACTCACTCAAAGATACACATGAATTCAATACAAGTATTCACTTATTAATCTCATACTAGACCCTTAGATCACAAATTACAAACCAACCTCTCTCTCTAGAACCACACGGTCGTGGCCTACCAACCCCCACGGGCGTGGCATAGCAAACAATTCTGCCCAATTGTTCTAAAACCCCCACGGCCATGGTTTCCAATGGCCACGGCCGTGGCATCCAAAATGCCTCTGTTTCTGGACCAAACTCAGGTATTCTATGTTTTCAACTTCCTTAAACACAAGCATACATCAATCATATATCAATTACTCAATTCTCCAACTCATTTATATTAAACCCTTATTAAACAATTTCAATAATCCATCATCATCCTCACAACTAACCATATTATCATCATCTAAATACCAATTTAACATATTAATAAACTTTAATCTTTCACTATCATCATCTTCACACACTAACCAAAACAAATATAAACATAATCAATAGAAATCAACTCAAAGAAATGAACACTTACTTGAATATTTTGTTGAATCTTCAAACTCCACCTTCAATTCTCTTAAAGCCCTTAAGAATTTGATGTATAAACCAACCAAAATCACATCTCTCTCTCTCTCTCTCTCGTTGAAGAAGAAGAAAAAGAAGAAGAAAGAAAGAAAATCTTCTTTCCTTTATTCATACTTATCTTATATATATATAATAATAATAATAATAATAATAATTAAATATTTTCTTAAAATCGTCCACCACTACTTATCCACCCTTTGACTTTCTTTTCTTCTTTTTCTATTATTATTATTATTATTATTATTATTATTATTATTATTATTATTATTTAATTATATAAAATTACTTTTCCTACACCACTTAATACATTATGTATATGTGATGAATATGTTGGTATATGTATATCTCTTATATATTGCTTTTATATTTCCCATGTTTTACAATTATAATACATATATACTTATCATTCTTCATACATCTCTATCTCTTATAATATTTTCTTTTAATTAATTTATCTTCTTTTCACTTCCATCTCTTTGACTTGTATATGTTATATATATATCTATATATACAACATATACACTCTCTCTTTACTTATTTTCTCTTTCCATTAAACAAATACATTAAATCCAAATACTATAATAATTCCAAAACTTTTAGGGTATACTTTGGGATATTACATAAGCTCTCGCATTCAAACCTCTTTCAATTAATCTTATTACAATCAAAATGATCTGTAACACCCCTTCCCAACCTACATATGTAAGCTGAGTAGAGGCGCCACACTAACCTAATGTTGCTACCAATTTTACTTAGTCAAATTTTAGTTCCGATTTTTTTTCAAAATTTTTGCCATAGTTTCGCCTAAAAATTGAGTCCCAAGTGTCGACAAAACCGGTTTTTTTCTTATTTTAAAAAACATTTTACACAAACCAATGCAAACAAAATCATTCTCAGTACACTCCCAATAAATCCCCCTTGTAACCTCAACTACAACCTGCAAAAAGGATTTACACTTCTAGTACAACATAAAATAAAGGTTTTGTGACAACCCCCATATTTAAATATTACACAGCGGAAGTTATAAAATATTTACACATTTACAAATTCATATACATCAAAACTCAAGTTTTACAACACATAAAATTTATACATGATTGGCAAGTCTGCTCTGATCTTTAAGCTCCCAAAATGGATTCTTCAAGGTCTACTCTCACTAGGTCTTGACGAACTCTCGGGTTCAACTCTATCCACTCTACTACCTGCGCGATTAAACACTATCGCGCTAAGCCAACGGCTTAGTAAGATAAAACATGCTAACAGTATGCTTTAATGAAATGCAATGCCACATATGTTATTGATAAGATCAACATCATAAATATAAAGTTAACCACACAATTATGCATTTCACAAATCATAGTCATATGAGCATACCACATTTCAACATCTTTTCACATTCAACATTAATCAATCATACTCCATAACCAACATCTCATTTCATTAAACTCATAACATTATTTAGGACATTCATATAACCTTGACACCTATGGCCCAACAAGTATTTAATACGATATTCAGAGTTCAGAGTTACTGCTTTGGTTCATAGTCACAATAATCACGCCCGTAGGCAATGTATATACATGTATCTCTATCCATGGATAGTGTAACAGACCCAGTCTCTTGGATCATCAACTCAACACATATGAGGAGATCCTCAACCCGGCAAGACTATTACAAATCATATATCTCATAGTGTAACAGACCCAGTCTCTTGGACCATCAACTCAACACCTATGAGGAGGTCCTCAACCCGGCAAGACTGTTACCTTTCATCATTTCTTAGGCATGCCACCCAAATCCAGAACTCTGAAATTGAATAACATATTAAACAAACAATTCATTTCCATTCTCAATTCTCATCACATTTAGGCAAACATGCCTTCTTTCTTTCAATTACATCATCTTAGCCAATAACAATGGCTTCACATTTCATTTCACAATATAACATCTCATTATTCAAGTATATATATATATATCTCATCCATGATCACATTATATTTCACATAGCATCATTCATAAATATCAACATTTCATTCCACATTACTCATGAAACACATTACCATTCACAATGCACAACATAACATTGTTCAATCTCAACAATGCAATTAGGGCAAAGAACAATTGATTATAACATTCATTGATTCAAGTGTATTTAAAGTGTTTAGGGTTAGGTTTAAGGACCAACCTACCTTTGGAGAACCAAAGCAATGCAAGAAGAACAAAGAATTAAAACCCTAACCATAAATAGTACATTCTGGTTTTTAAACTCCATTTTATCCTTATTTTGAAAAATTGTATAAAATAATCTACTTGACTAAAAATTCTAAAATTTTTACAGAATTTAGTTTTGTATCTTAAAATCATCCCTTTAAAATTTCAGATCAAACTGAACACAAAATCTTGGTCAAATAGTTCACCTAACCAGACTGCCCCAATTGCCCTGCATCCTGGCAGCAGTTCTGAACTTTGTGAATTCCATAAATCAAATTCAATCAACGTGATTCCAAATTATTTTTCTCAAATACTAAACTCACTAAGCAACAACATATCCAAAATTCGATTGGATATGATTTTTCTACATTTTATTAAAAATCCCGAAATATAGCTGTCCCAGTTAAGGTACTTGCTGGAACAGGTCTAATGAAAATAATCTTTCTAAACTCATAACCATTCCAAAATCGAATCAACATATTTTTCAGTCATTCTAGACTCATAGAGGCACAACATATCAAATATTCACTTCAAGAACATTTTTCTAAAATTAATTAAAAATCATACAAGTCACAGCCTTTACTAATCCTAAAACAGAAACAATTTCACTAAACACCAATCTTACTCTTCCATCACCAACACCAACCCAACTTCTCATCTATCAAGCAAAATCAATACTCACAATCATACCATAAGCAACTTAATCATACCACTTCAAAAGAATTGAAGAAATTAGAGAAAAGATCTTACCTTAGTTAAAAACTTCTTAAATCAACACTTGAACACTTAATCTTTCTTCAATTTAAGCTTGAAATCATCAAAACCATCACTTGTCTCTTTCTTTCTCTTTGGCTATGGAGGGCCGGCCATCAACAAGAAGAAGAAGAAGAAATGATGAAGAAAACACAAGTCAAACCTTCTTTAAATATCCACCATGTGATTTTATCCAAGCAATTACCAAAGTGCCCTTATTCACATAATTATCTTTTTGTCTTATATGTGCCCAATTAAGTAATTTACCAATCTCAAATAAATATCTTCTCTTGCATTGACCAAGCCTTTTGACCACTTTATATGTCATATATATTAACATATACACAACATATAAATTTGTCTCTAAACCCTATTTCTTCCCAAAATACATATACATATACTTTCTCTTCTCAATTTCTTTTCTCTTACAATTTAACACATATATTCAATCCAATATATAACATTAACAACAACAACAATATGCAAAACTTCTAGGGCATAAATGAGGATATTACAATTCTCCCCCTCTAAAAAGAAATTTCGTCCTCGAAATTACCTGATATCAACTCTGAAATAGTTGAGGATATTGCTCTCGCATAGTTTGCTCACTTTCCCAAGTTGCTTATTCTTTTGCATGATTCTTCCAAAGAATCTTCACCAATGGCACTTTCTTGTTCCTCAATTCTTTCACATCACGTGCCAAGATAGCAACTGGTTCTTCTTCAAATGTCAAATCTGGGCTCACTTCGATAGACTCAAATGGCAACACATGAGATGGATCTGACCTGTACCTCCTCAACATAGAAACATGGAATACATTATGAATACGATCCAACTCAGGTGGCAAAGCAAGTCGATATGCAACTGGCCCAACTCTTTCTAACACTTCATACGGCCCAATGAAACGAGGACTCAATTTTCCTTTCCGACCGAACCTCAAAATCTTCTTCCAAGGAGATACTTTCAAAAACACCTTATCTCCAACATCAAACTGAATGTCTCTCCTCTTCAGATCTGCATAAGACTTCTGTCGGTCTGAAGCTGCTTTTAACCTACCTCGGATCAACTTCACTTTTTCCTCAGTTTCTTGAATCAAATCAGGTCCAATTATTTTACCTTCACCAAGTTCACTCCAACAAAGAGGTGTTCTGCACCTTCTACCATACAATGCCTCGAACGGTGCCATACCAATGCTAGATTGGTGACTGTTGTTGTAAGCAAACTCCACAAGAGGTAAGAATCTATCCCAACTTCCAGTGAAATCGATGACACAGCTTCTCAACATATCCTCAATAATCTATATCACCCTCTCTGACTGTCCATCTGTCTGTGGATGAAAAGCAGTACTGAAGTGTAGTCGAGAACCCAAAGCACTATGCAAACTCTTCCAAAATCTTGAAGTAAACCGGGGATCTCGATCAGACACTAAAGAAGTTGGAACACCATGCAATTTCACAATCTCATGGATATACAGCTCAGCCAATCTCTCTAAAGAATAATCCATTCGAACCGGAAGGAAATGAGCTGTTTTAGTCAATCTATCCACAATCACCCATATAGCATCATGCTTCTTTTGTGTCAATGGCAAACCAGACACAAAATCCATTGTCACTCTTTCCCACTTCCATTCTGGCACTGACAATGGTTGAAGCAACCCGGTTGGGACTTGATGTTCTGCTTTAACCTTCTGACAGGTGAGACATTTCGACACAAAATCTGCAATGTCTCTCTTCAAACCAATCCACCAATAATGCTGTCTCAAATCATGATACATCTTTGTATTACCCGGATGCATAGCAAACATTGACTGATGAGCTTCTTCCAAAATGACCCTTTTCAATTCAGCATCATCGGGTACACACAATCTGCTCTTGAACCAGAGACTCCCATCGCTCTTCACAATAAAATCTCTAGTCTTCCCATTCTTGCAATCTGAAATAATCTTCTGAATCTTCATATCAATCAACTGAGCCTCTTTGATCTGATCTAACAAAACTGGTTTCAAAAGCAACTGTGCCAATAATGCACCATCGTCACAAGATACAAAGTTAGCACGCAGAGCTCTCAATTCAACAAGCAACGAGAGCGAATAAATTGTTAAACCAGCTAAAGACTTCTGACTTAAGGCATCAGCAACAACATTTGCTTTACCTGGATGATAGTCAATCAAACAGTCGTAGTCTTTAATCAACTCCAACCATCTCCTCTGACGAAGATTGAGTTCTTTTTGGACACCCAAATACTTCAAACTCTTGTGATCAGTGTAGATGAAACATTTCTCCCCAAACAGATAGTGGCGCCAAATCTTCAATGCAAACACAATGGCAGCCAATTCCAAATCATGGGATGGATAGTTAAGCTCATGCGGTTTCAACTGTCGAGATGCATAAGCTATAACTTTACCTTCTTGCATCAATACACACCCCAAACCTCTATGTGAAGCATCACTGTAGATCACATAAGGTTTACCTTCAACAGGTAAAGTAAGAATAGGTGCTTGAGTTAACAATTCTCTCAACTGCTCAAAACTCGCCTGACACTGATCCGTCCACACAAATCTCACTCCCTTACGAAGCAATCTGGTGAGTGGAGTAGCTATCAAAGAAAACCCTTTCACAAACCGCCTGTAATAGCCTGCCAAACCCAGAAAACTTCTAATCTCAGTCACAGACTTGGGTGGACTCCAATTCAATATAGCTTCAACTTTGCTCGGATCAACTCTAATACCCTCTGCTGAAACTATATGTCCGAGAAAAGCTACTTGATCCAACCAGAACTCACATTTCGACAATTTGGCAAATAACTGCTTTTCTCTCAAAATCTGCAACACAAACCGCAGATGCATATCATGTTCCTCTTCATTCCGCGAATACACCAGTATATCATCAATGAAGACCACTACAAACTGATCCAAATAGGGCCTAAACACCCTATTCATCAAATCTATAAAAGCTGCAGGTGCATTCGTCAGACCAAAAGGCATAACTAGAAATTCATAATGCCCATACCTGGTCCGAAAAGCAGTCTTAGGAACATCTTCACTTCTTACCCTCAGCTGATGGTACCCAGATCTCAAATCAATTTTGGAGAACACTGACGCTCCCTTCAACTGATCAAAGAGATCATCGATTCTAGGCAAAGGATATTTATTCTTAATGGTCACCTTGTTCAATTGCCTATAATCGATACACAACCTCATAGTACCATCTTTCTTCTTCACAAAAAGCACAGGAGCTCCCCAAGGAGAAACACTGGGGCGAATAAATCCTTTGTCCAACAACTCCTGTAATTGCACTTTCAACTCCCTCAATTCTGCTGGTGCCATTCTATAAGGAGTAATAGAGATAGGAGTGGTACCAGGCAACAATTCAATACCGAACTCCACCTCTCTCTCAGGAGGTAACCCTGGCAACTCCTCTGGAAACACATCTGGGAACTCTGCAACTGTGGCAATGCTATCAATGGGAGAACTTCTTACTCTAGTATCTACCACATGAGCAAGATAGGCTTCACACCCCTTTCTAATCAACCTCCTGGCTGCAACAGCTGAAACAAATAAGGAGGCTAGCTGTTCCTGCTCATTAGATACTATCACCTCTCTACCATCACCCGTTCTCAAAGAAACAATTTTCTTTTTACAATCCACCATAGCTCCATGTCGAGATAGCCAATCCATACCTAAGATCACATCATAATCCTTAAATGGCATCTCAATCAAATCCCCAAGGAACTCCTCACCCTGCACCACTAGTGCACTATCTCTATGCACCTTACTCACAACCACACTATGCCCTAACAGATTTGTTACCAACACATCAAATCCTAGGGACTCAGCATGCAAATCAGATACAGGCAAAACAGATGCACTAATATATGAATGCGTGGAACCCGGATCAATCAAAGCAAGTACTGGAGTATTAAATAAAGAAAAAGTACCAGCTATGACTGCTGATGCATCTGGCTGCCTCTGCATAACATACATCCTCTGGGAAGATCCAACCTCCTCTGGTCTACCCTCCCTGGATGCAGCACCTCCTCTAGAACTGAATCCTGGTCTACCTCCTCGGCTGGCACCTCTGCCTCCTCTGCCTCCCCTCACACTTGCTCGAGAAACAGCAGAATCAACTGACATCTGCTCCTGCCTCTCAGGACAGTCTCTCACAAAGTGGTCAGGTGATCCACACCTGAAGCATACCCCTGATCTACTATGCCTCCAACAAACGCCCCCATGTCTTCCACCACACTGGTTACACACAGGTAAGGTGGATCTCTGAACTCCAGGAGTAGGAGCACTCGCTACTGAAGCTGCAGGTCTAAATCTCAGCCTCTGGAACTGCACTGACCTACCCGCTGGTCTCTGGCTCCTACTACTCCGAGGAACAAAACTTCCTCTACCCCTCTTCGCAGAAGAAGACCCTGCCTCAAACTGGGGCCTCCTAACCCTAACCTCTTCCTCTGAAGCAGCTGCAATAACTTGAGCTCGCTCTACACTTCGAGCTGCTGCCACAAGCTGTGAGAAATCCTGATATCTGGATCCAACCACTAAGCACATGATCGAGGGCCTCAATCCCTCCTCAAATCGCCGACATCTATCAATCTCATCAGCAATGATGCCCCCAGCATACTGGCTCAGTCGAATAAACTCAACCTCATACTCAGTTACGGTCCGATGATCTTGCTTCAAATCTAGAAACTCTTTTTTCTTCCCATCTTTATACTCCCTAGGAGTATACTTCAACTCAAATTCCCTCAGAAAATCAGTGTAAGACAGTGTTGGAGGATCATCCATAGAATGGGGCACTGTCTTCCACCAGTCGTAGGCATCCTTCTGTAGCAAAGATCTTGCATAGTCAAACTTCTCCTCTGAAGTGGCTTGCAACTGCACAAATACCCTCTGAACTCTATCAAGCCACTGTTCTGCTACAGCCGGATCAACTGTACCAAAGAAATCCTCTGCTCCATATTTCCTTAGCTTATCATAGTGCCTTACTGGTACTGAAGGCTGAGGGGGTGGTGGCGGTGGCTGTGGTTGCACAGGTGCTTGTCTCATAGCTTCCATCATAGGCCTAAACCAGGCTGGCGGAACCTCCTCCCCAGCTGGTCTACCCGACACCGAAGCAGGTGCCTCCTCAACACTATCAACCCTAGCTCCCTCAGCAGGAGCAATACTCTCGGCACTACCCTCAATCGATTGACGTGAGTGAGAATCCATCACAACCTAAGTCTGCAAACACAACAGAATACCTCTTATTAAAGATCAGAGACTGCCAATCCCAAACATGTATTTTTGTTCAAAAACTCACTTTTTAAGTAAAAATAGTCTTTTTCTTACATTTTACCTAGGTTGAGAATCTCAAACCTAGGCTCTGATACCAAAACAATTGTAACACCCCTTCCCAACCTACATATGTAAGCTGAGTAGAGGCGCCACACTAACCTAATGTTGCTACCAATTTTACTTAGTCAAATTTTAGTTCCGATTTTTTTTCAAAATTTTTGCCATAGTTTCGCCTAAAAATTGAGTCCCAAGTGTCGACAAAACCGGTTTTTTTCTTATTTTAAAAAACATTTTACACAAACCAATGCAAACAAAATCATTCTCAGTACACTCCCAATATATCCCCCTTGTAACCTCAACTACAACCTGCAAAAAGGATTTACACTTCTAGTACAACATAAAATAAAGGTTTTGTGACAACCCCCATATTTAAATATTACACAGCGGAAGTTATAAAATATTTACACATTTACAAATTCATATACATCAAAACTCAAGTTTTACAACACATAAAATTTATACATGATTGGCAAGTCTGCTCTGATCTTTAAGCTCCCAAAATGGATTCTTCAAGGTCTACTCTCACTAGGTCTTGACGAACTCTCGGGTTCAACTCTATCCACTCTACTACCTGCGCGATTAAACACTATCGCGCTAAGCCAACGGCTTAGTAAGATAAAACATGCTAACAGTATGCTTTAATGAAATGCAATGCCACATATGTTATTGATAAGATCAACATCATAAATATAAAGTTAACCACACAATTATGCATTTTACAAATCATAGTCATATGAGCATACCACATTTCAACATCTTTTCACATTCAACATTAATCAATCATACTCCATAACCAACATCTCATTTCATTAAACTCATAACATTATTTAGGACATTCATATAACCTTGACACCTATGGCCCAACAAGTATTTAATACGATATTCAGAGTTCAGAGTTACTGCTTTGGTTCATAGTCACAATAATCACGCCCGTAGGCAATGTATATACATGTATCTCTATCCATGGATAGTGTAACAGACCCAGTCTCTTGGATCATCAACTCAACACATATGAGGAGATCCTCAACCCGGCAAGACTATTACAAATCATATATCTCATAGTGTAACAGACCCAGTCTCTTGGACCATCAACTCAACACCTATGAGGAGGTCCTCAACCCGGCAAGACTGTTACCTTTCATCATTTCTTAGGCATGCCACCCAAATCCAGAACTCTGAAATTGAATAACATATTAAACAAACAATTCATTTCCATTCTCAATTCTCATCACATTTAGGCAAACATGCCTTCTTTCTTTCAATTACATCATCTTAGCCAATAACAATGGCTTCACATTTCATTTCACAATATAACATCTCATTATTCAAGTATATATATATATATCTCATCCATGATCACATTATATTTCACATAGCATCATTCATAAATATCAACATTTCATTCCACATTACTCATGAAACACATTACCATTCACAATGCACAACATAACATTGTTCAATCTCAACAATGCAATTAGGGCAAAGAACAATTGATTATAACATTCATTGATTCAAGTGTATTTAAAGTGTTTAGGGTTAGGTTTAAGGACCAACCTACCTTTGGAGAACCAAAGCAATGCAAGAAGAACAAAGAATTAAAACCCTAACCATAAATAGTACATTCTGGTTTTTAAACTCCATTTTATCCTTATTTTGAAAAATTGTATAAAATAATCTACTTGACTAAAAATTCTAAAATTTTTACAGAATTTAGTTTTGTATCTTAAAATCATCCCTTTAAAATTTCAGATCAAACTGAACACAAAATCTTGGTCAAATAGTTCACCTAACCAGACTGCCCCAATTGCCCTGCATCCTGGCAGCAGTTCTGAACTTTGTGAATTCCATAAATCAAATTCAATCAACGTGATTCCAAATTATTTTTCTCAAATACTAAACTCACTAAGCAACAACATATCCAAAATTCGATTGGATATGATTTTTCTACATTTTATTAAAAATCCCGAAATATAGCTGTCCCAGTTAAGGTACTTGCTGGAACAGGTCTAATGAAAATAATCTTTCTAAACTCATAACCATTCCAAAATCGAATCAACATATTTTTCAGTCATTCTAGACTCATAGAGGCACAACATATCAAATATTCACTTCAAGAACATTTTTCTAAAATTAATTAAAAATCATACAAGTCACAGCCTTTACTAATCCTAAAACAGAAACAATTTCACTAAACACCAATCTTACTCTTCCATCACCAACACCAACCCAACTTCTCATCTATCAAGCAAAATCAATACTCACAATCATACCATAAGCAACTTAATCATACCACTTCAAAAGAATTGAAGAAATTAGAGAAAAGATCTTACCTTAGTTAAAAACTTCTTAAATCAACACTTGAACACTTAATCTTTCTTCAATTTAAGCTTGAAATCATCAAAACCATCACTTGTCTCTTTCTTTCTCTTTGGCTATGGAGGGCCGGCCATCAACAAGAAGAAGAAGAAGAAATGATGAAGAAAACACAAGTCAAACCTTCTTTAAATATCCACCATGTGATTTTATCCAAGCAATTACCAAAGTGCCCTTATTCACATAATTATCTTTTTGTCTTATATGTGCCCAATTAAGTAATTTACCAATCTCAAATAAATATCTTCTCTTGCATTGACCAAGCCTTTTGACCACTTTATATATCATATATATTAACATATACACAACATATAAATTTGTCTCTAAACCCTATTTCTTCCCAAAATACATATACATATACTTTCTCTTCTCAATTTCTTTTCTCTTACAATTTAACACATATATTCAATCCAATATATAACATTAACAACAACAACAATATGCAAAACTTCTAGGGCATAAATGAGGATATTACATGATCTTTCCCTTAGGTTTATATTTCTAATTCACCTAAGTCCCTAATTGAATTATTCCAGTATTAGACTTCATTTCTCAATCCTTCATCTAAATACCTAAAACACATAATCGGTGGCCAATCAATTATATATTAACATTATTCCATTCAAATAAGGATAAGAGAAATAAATCAGTTAAGAGCAATAACCATTTCATACAATCATAGTAGATCCATACAAACCCTAGACTACATCAAAATTAGTTCATAGTGATGCTATCAAACAAATTCATCTCATCAAAATTCAAAGAAATTAACTTAGACATCAGAGAATTCATAAATAAAATTCCAATGAAACTTAAGAGATACAGTTCAAGAACAAAACCAAATTACAAAATTCCTTTGGCTTCTGAAGAATCTCTTGCTTAGATTTTTGCTAAAAGAATAATGCAATGGCTAAAACTAATTTGATCTCGAGTGTTTGAATGAAAGTGAAGTCAATCTTTAAGAGAAAAGTGAAGAACGGCTCAAAGATATGTGTTGGATGGCTGGAAGAAGTTGATCCCCTTTTCTCTTGCCCTAATCTTCTTATTTATACAAATCCCTCGCTAAAAATCCACGTTTTCTTTCTTTCTTTTGTCCCATGGAGTGACACGGCCAAGCTTGTGGCCATGTCACAGTGGCTTGGCCGTGTCACCTGGGTGTGTCAGCTTCTGTTTCTTTCCTTACTCTTCTTTGTTCTTTGGAGATGAGAGTGACACGGCCTAGCTCCTGGCCGTGTCATGTGACAAGGCCAGTGGCTTGGCCGTGTCACTTGCCAGTGTCACCTACTGTTTCTCTTCTTTCTTTGCTTGGTCCTTCTTGGCTTAATATGGGACACGGTCAAGCTTGTGGCCGTGTCATGTGACACGGCCAGTGGCTTGGCCATGTCATCTGCCATTGTCAACTTCTGCCAAATTTTCCTTTCTTTCTTGGTTTCTTTGGTTTTGCCCTTTAGGTGAGACATGGCCAGTGGTTGGCCGTGTCTCCTGCCAGTGTCATGTTCTGCTAAGATTTCCTTTGAAGGGACACGGCGAAGCTTGATTTGGCTTGGCCATGTCTTGCTTGCTTCATGCTTTTCTTTCTTTGTTTTGATCTTCCAAGGGAGTTTTTGCACTTTAACCTAAAACAAACACTTTAAACAAACTTTAAACAAGAATCAAATGAAACATTAACTAAAAACACATAAACATCACACTAAAAACTAGTACAAAAATGATATAAACACTGGGATAAATTAAAAACTACCAATTTGATGAAATCACTAAATAAACAGATTAAAACTACCAAAATGCATGAACAAAACAATAATTATCATAATAAATAAATAATAATTTTATGATAAAAATTAATAGAACAATCACCTATCCTGAGTCCGCCCGAAGTAGGAGCTCCAAAATCTATATTACCTTGGAGTTTTGATCTGTAACGGTCCTCATCGAAAGTAGACGAAAGGATCTCATGGTCATCAGTTTGGGGGCCTCTAGATGAAGAAGCACTAGGATCTCATCTCCTGAAACCAGAAGTCTCTAAAATTTTGCTCTGATTAATGGTACAAATTTTCAAAATGGGAAACATGCTGATGACTAGCGGCCAACTCTTCTTGAAGTTTCTTGTTTTGTTCTTCAAGCATCCGCTATGAGCCAGAAAGGAAAAGAGTAAGAGCATACATAATCATGCATACATATAGCATAAATTACCATGAAACAAGAAAACTTACCAGGTAATTGATATCAATACCTTATGGATGAGATGGCATATCTGGTGGACTAGAATGAGCAAATGAAGGAGCAATAAAAGAAGGTCCAGCCTCATGATCAAATGGGTCAACAGCCTACAAAAATCATTAAGAAAGTCAAAACAAGTTAAGAAAGAAGTGATTACAATCAAAAAATGGTAAAAGTTTACCTGAGAAGTACTAGCCTCGAGAACAAACTCTCCTCCCTCTTCATCTCTATCCTCATTTTCTTCAGAAATTTCCCGTACACCAATGGAAGATACGTCAAAGTTCAAAAGCCCAATTTGAATAAATTGGGTATAAGATGCACCCAGTGGATAGAGAAAGGTTTCAACATCACAACCGTGACGAGACAACCACCATGCATTCTTCAGCATTGATGTGATGTTTAAGGTATACTCCGGGCAATGCATCGGGATCCTCCTCCATTTAGGACCAAGAAACCATTCGTATACTCTCTCTCCTAGAAACCAGCCAGTAGACACAGGGCCGGCAATGACTCGGAGGGTATGATGAAAAGGCAGTGCCGCATTCATGGAGGAAGTCCAGTTTGTCTGCTCTTCTGTGTTCCACCAGGCCAAATGTACCTACAAAATGACATAAGGTAAATAAACTTTTATATAAATTTTAAAGTATACTAATGCTATTTTACCTGGTCCCAGGTTAAGCAGCTCAAGAAATAGCATTGGTTGTGCACATGGTGAGAGCCGGGAACTTCTACGCAATCTGACAACCAGAAATTTAATCTCGGATACCCGACTCTCTCTTGGGAAATACTAGGCACCCTCACAAGATTGTGCTCATATGCCCATGCCTACAACAATAATAAAAATAAAATTCATACAAGAAAAGAATGGAATTGACATTGGTGGAAGAAAAGTACCTCAACAACCACCATAAATCAAACAAAAGACTTTTTATTTCTGTAAATTTTATCAAGACCATGGTAAAGACAGGCAAGACCAGCTTCACCTCAGCCGTAAAGTGGTACCATCCTCATATTAGTAAGGGCACTCAACATCGATAAATGGATGGCGGATTCGGTGCTGCCTAAAATAGTCAATCTGAGCAAATAGAACAAAAATTCTCTAGCATACTGTTTGGTTGTGTCTCTATGAACCCGTCCTTTATAGTTCATCCAATAACTACGAATTGGCTCAATTTTTATCTTGAAAGGCCCATTAAATGATGGTTCCATACAAATTAACTGTTGAAATTTTTCAAATGTCAGAATATCATTGGTAAGAGGTACCGGAAGGCCGTAATACTGAATGCCGATTATAGCAGCAAAGTCAACCGGACCAATTGTCATCTCTCCAATGGGCAAATGAAAAGTATGAGTTGTGTCCATCCACCATTCTGACAATGCTTAAACCACACTCAGGTCTATCGGATATTCCTCGGATGGTAATTGCAGGATGAAGCTTTCAAAACCACAATCTCGAATAATCTGCCTTATCCGAGAAGGCGCTAAATCATACAATTGTCGGGCTTTGTAGACACACCCTCCGCCCCGAATAATGCAATGATCACGCTAACACTGAGCCAGGTAAGTTAACACGAGGTAAATATATCATTATATTAATACCGCCAATTTTTAGGCTAAATTAATTTATATTCTAGTTTTAGTCTATCTATTTACTTAAATTCTTAAATTAATATATTTTTCCTAAATTTTCTAAAAAATAAAAAATATATGAAAAGAAAAACAAAAAATATAAAGAAAAAAAATAAACAAAAAGGAAACAAAAATATAAAAAGAAACAGAAAAGAAAAAATACAAAAAGAAATAGAAAATAAAAATACGAAAAAATACAAAACAAAAAAAAACAAACAAACAAAAAGGAAAAAAATAAATAATAAAATTATAAAAAAATAAAAACAAAAATAATTTGTTGTTAAAATAAATAATTAAATAATTACCTTGCTCTTTTAATTCTCAGCTTGCAGACTTATATTTCCATCTTCATGCCATCAAATAAACTCTAATAAATCAGCATTAGATCGAGTTCCTGATCTTGAAGCATGCATTTTTTCCAAAACTCCATGCTAAACTCTCTAATGAAAGATTTATAGTTGTGAAATAAAGAAGCTTGCTGCGAATGAAATGAAGAGCTGAGTGCTGTGTTTATATAGAGGAAAGGCAAAGAAAAAAACAAATTTCAAAATGTAAATTTCACTATTGATGAATAGTAAGTTACTATTTATAAATAGTAGGTTACTTTTTACAAATAGTAATATATAGTAGTGAATAGTACATGAACAGTTACTATACAGTAAATAAATAGGAAACTCAACTATTCAATTTAATCATTCAAATACTTGCATGTATAAAAATATTTTTGTACTTTTAAAATA
This sequence comes from Garcia nutans, assembly GCA_947685225.1. Taxonomy (NCBI): domain Eukaryota; kingdom Viridiplantae; phylum Streptophyta; class Magnoliopsida; order Malpighiales; family Euphorbiaceae; genus Garcia; species Garcia nutans. The sequence goes on along the minus strand of CANTUV010000023.1, from coordinate 16,752,994 downwards.
TTTTTACACGCAGGGGGCAAGGAGAAGATATGTGCGTGTGTATGTTAAAAATTAGCTAAATTTTTTGCAAATTCCTTTAGTATACTACTAACTATAATTATCCTTAGGTCCAGAACCTAAAATCTTTCTTAAGTCCATAACTTAGCTCGGGTCTAGAACCCAAATTATCCTTAGGTCCAGAACCTAAAATCTCTCTTATGTCCAGAATATAGCTCGGGTCCAGAACCCAAATTACTCTTAAGTTCAAAACTTAGCTCGAGTCCAGAACCTAGATTACTCTTAAGTTAAGAATTTAGCTCGGGTTCAGAACCCAAATTACACTTAAGTCTAGAACATAGCTCGGGTCTACAACCCAAATTACCCTTAGGTCCTGAACCTAAAATCTCTCTTAATTCCAGAACTTAGCTCGGGTCAAGAACTAAAATTACCCTTCAGTCCAGAACTTAGCTCGGGTCCAGAACCCAAATTATTCTTAGGTCCATAACCTAAAATCTGTCACATCCGCCCACCGCATTTATGCATAGTAGTCACGTGCACAGCGAGAGAAGGGGAAAGGAGAAGATAATTCCTGACTACGGCCCCAGATAAGGCTATCGGATCAATGGGACCTAATTGAAGAAAAATGCAAAGTTTTAGGGAGGTGACTGTAATTTCAAAAAGTTTTGGGGAGGTGACTGTAATTTCAAAATGTTTTGGGGAGGTGACTGTAATTTTCAAAAGTTGTACTGGAGGTTCTTAATAGTGCACATAACAGATTCCAAAAATAGAGAGTAGAGAAAAATCGGGTCCCAATGACGCGTAACAGTTTTTCCAGGAAACGCCTCGTTAAAGAGAAACGAAGACATGTAGACTAGGGCCATTTTGGTCATTTTAATTAAAATTTATGCATAAATCCAAAGTAGAAAATAAACACACGAGTGCATAAAGGACGTTGAGGGGTTGAATATGAAACGATCGACAGTAGAAATGGAGTACTGGCAAAACCGGAGCAAAGAAAGGACCTAAAGGGAATTTTGTAAAAAGTCAAGGGCTTATTGGTAATTTTTCAAAATGACTTGGAAACCTAAAATAGACCTTAAAAATAGAAAGTAGAGGTCAAGAGGATCAAAACCATATGTAGTTTGCCTCGTTGAACTGTACGGTTTAAATGTTACAATAAATTAATCGCTGGAGGGTATTTTGGTCTTTTCACACCCTAGAACATAAAATTACAACGCAAGGAGGTTGGGGGGCCAAAATATAATTAAAAGAAAGTCTAAGGGCTTGGGTTTTAAATAAATAAAAGAAAGGGACATATGGACTAATGAAAATTAGCCATTTAGATTTTATAAAAAGAAGAAAAGAAAAAGGTGTGGACAAATGGTCATAAACCATTCATCCAACCCAAAAGTGGACATCATTTCCACTATATATATATCATAGCATGAAGAGCAAAATCTCTCTCTCAACTCTCCCAAAATTTCGGCCACCATAGGAAGAACACCAAAGAGTTTCAAATTTTTGTCAAGTTTGATTCAAGTTCAAGGTATGTTTTAAGGTTTTAAAGTATGTAGATTTCAATTCTAGTATCAATTTTAAGTATTTATATATCTATTGGAAGATTGGAAATTAGGGTTCTTATGGTGGATTTGGGGAAAATTTTAAGTAGTGGTGATATTGATTAATTAAATGAAAGAATCAAGGTTTCTAAGGTTTAATAAGGTTAGATTAGGGTTTAGTTTGAAAAGAAATGGAAGGGTAGTGTATGTTCTAAATTTCTAAGGTTTATGTTTAAGGTTGTGTTCTTGAATTTCTTGAAGGGGAAAGAAAGATTAAGGAAGGAGAAGAAGGAAAAGCAAAGGGGAATTAAAAGAACAAGGTTTGGTACTTTACAATAAAAGAAATTTTATTTTTCTTACAAACTTTGGTTTATGGAATTTTTGATGTTGATGCTTAAATGTATTGATTGAGTTTAAATTAAATGTTTGAGTTATGTTCTTGGGTTCTTATGGCAATTGAGTTGTTTAAATTTAATTTAAACCAAAGGTTTTGAGAAAATTTTGGCAAGTTGATTTGATGAACTTTCATTAGTTGATTTAAGTTAAACATGCAAAAGTTGTCTAAGGGAAGTGTTTGAATCTTCACTTTATCATTAAAGAAGCCTTCATATTGATTTGAAAAAGAAAAATAAACTATTTCATGTATTTCATATGTTTGGGCCGAAATGGTTCCAAAGTGGCAGATTTCTGGACTCTTTTTGTGGCATCTGTTTGAGGTAGCAAACGAATCAATTTTTCAACGAAATTTTACGTGTAATTAGTCAACATATGAAATAAGTTTTCTGTAAAATTTCAGGCAAAAATAAGATCATTTACCTGGTCAAATGGATGGCTGAAGTGGACTGAAAGTTTGACGAAAACCCAGATTTTACTATTTATTTGGTCATGCTATTTTTCGTTGCCGATTTTACGTGCCGCGACACTATTCATTTGGTCAATTTGTGACTTTTTGAGGAATGCTTTGAAATGTTTGATATGTTTATTATGGATGTTAAATATGTGAAAAAGGGTAATGGTTTGACTAAAGAATGTGGTGCGCGGCGTAAATGGCAAAGTGCAACGGAAATGAAAATAATTTCTCGAGTTATTCTAAAATGAAGTTTGAGACTTAAATTGAATCGTTTTAACCTTTATGCTCTACTAGGTAGTTGGGAGAGGTAGATAAGGGTATGGTGCATTATACTAACTTATGCAGTACTGCTTGATATTGTGATTGAATTGTTATGATCTGAACTCAATGGTGAGGGCCATTGGGGCCAATGGTGAGGGCCATTGGTTATAACAAGGATGGTGAGGGCCATTCCCGTGATATGATAATGGTGGTGAGGGCCACCTATGTTACAGTGGTGAGGGCCACTGCCTTATCGCTATGTTCCCTATATTTCAGTAGAGCCAAAGTCCAGTTATTATTTTTTCTAAACTACGTAATGCAAAATGAGTTTGAATTATGGTTTTTACATTTGTTGAAAGCATATTTACACTGAATGTACAATAACTTCCATTGGTTTAATGTTGGTTGAGTTTTGATTCAATTATTTCCTTTTATTTCAAATGCTTTCATGTTTTACTTTTGTTTCCATTGGTAAAGTACCCACTGAGCGTCATTGCTCAGAGAGTTAAGTTTTTCTTGACTCGTAGGTTCGGAGCAGTAGCTATCTTTTGGGGAAGCGACGACCAGACCCACAACATCTCAGTGTAGATCTCTTAGTTTCCATTATGAGTTAGCTAGATGTGGCATGTATATATATATATAAGATTGAGAATTACTATGTTATACTGTACATTAGTAGTATGTAATAAGAATAAATCTCTACTTTATTTTGTATTAGAAGTGTGAATTCTTTTCGCAGGTTGTAGTTGAGGGTATAAGGTGGATTCATTTGGAGTTTATTGAAACTGATTGTATTCGCGTTGGTTTGTGTAAAAATGTTTTCAAAAATCAGAAAAACCAGTTTTGTCGACACTTGGGACCCAATTTCTAGGCGAACATCTGGCAAAATTTCTGTAAAAATTGGAACTAAAAGTTGACTAAGTAAAATTGGTAGCAACATTAGGTTAGTGTGGCGCCTCTACTCGGCTTAAACATGTAGGCCGGGAAGGAGTGCTACAAAATCTCTCTTAAATTCAGAACTTAGCTCGGGTCCAAAACCCAAATTACCCTTAAGTCCAGAACTTAGCTCGAGTCTAGAACCCAAGTTACCCTTAAGTCCAGAACATAGCTCTGGTCCAGAACCCAAATTACCCTTAAGTCCAGAACCTAAAATCTCCCTTAAGTCCAGAACTTAGCTCGGGTCCAGAGCCCAAATTACCATTAGGTCCAGAACCTAAAATCTCTCTTAGGTCCAGAACCTAAAATCTCTCTTAAGTCTAGAACTTAGCTCGGGTCCAGAACCCAAATTATCCTTAAGTGTAGAACTTAACTCGAGTCTAGAACCAAAATTACCCTTAGGTCCAGAACCTAAAATTACCCTTGAGTGCAGAACTCAAACCGAGTCCAGAACCTAAAACCTAAACCATCTCAGAAAAATTAAGTCTTATTGTTTTTCACTTTCTTTTGCTGTAGTCTTAGATCGTTCAAGCAGGGGGTGTTGCGCTCGAATTAACTCTACCACAAAGCGTCACTCACAAGTATACGAGGTAGCTGTAGCAAAGGTGATCGCCCCAAGGTCGTCTCACAAGGAAGCTAAAGTGGCTAATTGTTTATCAGATTAAAGGTAACAAGTAGTAAAGAAATTTAAATTGCAAAGTAATGAAGAAGATTGATTGAAGTTGAAAACAATAAAAATAAACAAAAGCCGATGTTTTGATTCACATGATAAAAGGGTCTAAGGTTTGCACTTCTCTACTACGAATATGTATGAACGGTTATTCCTCTTAACTAATTTAATTTCAAAGATTAAATCTCAAATAACTTAATTAATTGAATCAAGGAAATAAGCTCTCGCATTCAAACCTCTTACAACTAATCTTGTTATAATTTAAACAACCTTTTTAATAGGTTATATCTCTAATTCACCTAAGTCCCTAATTGAATTGATCCAGCATTAGACTTCATCTCTCAATCCATCATCTAATACCTAAAACACATAATTGGTGGCCAATCAATTACATATTGCAATATTTCATTCAATCAAGGCTAAAGAAATTATTAGCTAAGAGAATAACCAATTCATACAATCATAGCAGATCCATACAAACCCTAGACTAGATCAAATTAGTTCATGATGCAAGCAAACATATTCATCTCATTAATGTTCAAAGAAATCAAAATAGACATGATAATATCCATAAGTTCAATTCCAATGAAAATAAAGAGACAAAGTTCAAGAACAAAACCATGTTACAAACTCCTTGAAGCTTCTGAATAATCTCTTGTTCAAATCTTGCAAGAAGAATGAATCACTGGCATGAACAATCTAATCTAGCTAGTTTTGATCCCAAGTGTAATTAAAATCAAGAAAACAAAGTTAAACCCTAACTTCACTCTCTCTGACGACTAAATTCTCTCAAAATTGCCAACAGTCTTTAAACCCTAGCTCTCTTTTCCTTTTATACGAATGTCCGCTTTAAAAATTCGCTGTGCGTTTAGATCATGAGGGACACGGCCAAGTCAGAGGTGACTTGGCCGTGTGAGTGTTCTTTGGAGGGACACGGCTAGGTGACTAGGCCGTGTCCCTTGCTTGTGTCCACCACTGCTTGCCTTTTCTTCTTTTCTTCTTTGTTGAGTGACACGGCCAAGTCAGAGGTGACTTTGGCCGTGTTGGAGCTTGTTGGAGGGACACGGCCAGGTGACTTGGCCGTGTCCCTTGCCTGTGTCTTCCACTGTGAGTTTTAGTCTTCTTTGCCTTTGGAATTGGTGAGACACGGCCAAGTGGAGATGACTTGGCCGTGTGGGTCTTCTTTGGAGGGACACGGCCAGGAGACTTGGCCGTGTCCCTTGAGTGTGTCTCTCTCTGTGCTTGATTTCCATCTTTAGCTAAATATGAGACACGGCCAGTGACTTGGCCGTGTCCTCTGCCTGTGTCAGCTACTGTCCCTTCTTGTCTTCAATTTGGTTCCTTGGCTTTTTTAACCTAAAACAAAACTTGAACAAACTTTAAACAAGACTTAAATAAACAATAACCAACAAAATATAAACACACACTAACAACTAGGACAAAAATGACAAAAACACTGAAATAAACTAAAACCACCACAATTAATGAAAACACTAAACAAACCGATTAAAACTAACAAAATACCTAAATAAAACAATAATTATTATAATAAACAAGACACAAATCTATAACAAAAACTAATAAAACAACTACCCCTCACTTAAAACTTTGCTTGTCCTCAAGCAAATTCACATGGCACAAATTAAAAACTCAAACAACCTTAACTATAATTCCAGCATATAGATGAAATACTTTAAGACATCAGACATAAATAATGGCAATTTCCTTCAATCAAGATTTTCTTAACTCATTCATTAATCCAGATATATAAATCTTATCTCTCATCTAAGTGTTTCACTCGATTTCAAAAGTTAATCACTCAAACCACTCATGATTTCATACTGCCATAAACTTGCTTAATTATCCAATCTCCCTCATTGATTTTCTCAAGAAATAATCCGAAGGTCTTTTATTTGGATGCAATGGGGCTAAGGTGAAGGTGTGAGAAAAGACATTTAAGCTAGAGCATCAAGAAATGGAGTATCTAAATTAAACACTACTCTTGCTAAGAAACTCATACTCCTTCAAATAGCATACTCACCAATCCATTAATACTTCACATACTTGCATAAATACATGAGTCAACATTCCTCTTTTGATAACCAATGCTAGAACATATATGAATTTTGCAAATATATATATAACTTTTCTTTTATTTTCTTTCTCTTTTTTTTTATCATCATTTTTTTAATATATATATATATATATATATTTATACAAAATTAAGAATTGCATGGAACATCTAGCTTAAAATGCAGAGAAAAAGAATAATGACTCTTAATCAAATACAATGTGCAAAGTATGCATTTCAAACCCCCCAAATAGCAATTCCATTTTTTTTTACTTGCTTACCCCACACTTTGAAACAAACCACCCTATTGTCATATCATAAAACTCCATTCCTTAATGCAGGTATGATGATAATAAGAACATGTTAAGTTGAGAATTGTGTTGATCAAACAATAAAAAGGTCAAAGGCTCAACTTGGCTCACTAAGGAATTTAATATTAAGGGAGGTCTTTTTAAGCAAAAGGGCTAACCTAATTTGCCTTCATCATTCTAAGACTTGAGATTAAATCATAATGTGAGTTCAATTAGTATGCAAAAGCAAACTCTAGAGATGCAAAATCATGAAGGTGAACACTTAAGAAAAGAAAATCAACTGATAATAATATCAAATTATGAGGCTCAAAACTCACACAGGTGGGTTTACAAAGATTTATATGTCATGAATTGCAGGATGTGAAAATTGATCCTGAATGAATTCAAATGCTAATCTTTATGCTGATACAAAAGTCTCAACTACAAAGCTAGAATCAAAGAAAAGATAAATAAGATTTCAACAATTATGCCATGCACAACAAACACAAATTAAACGAAAACTTAAAGAGTACCCCACACTTAAAGTTTACATTGTCCTCAATGTAAAACAAGAATAACAAATAAAAAGAGTTAAAGGACAACCTGTCTTCCATCATACCTGGTGAGGCAAAACCCTATCTTTCCATCACAAACACAAAAGTTCAAAAACAAAAATACAATATATAAAAATAAAATATCCAAATATGAAACGTTAACATTAAAACAAAAACAAAAAAAAAACAAAAATACACTAAACAAAATTAAGCAAGAAACTCAAAATCTATGGAAAAGGCGGGCGGGAAGATGATGCAGCCGATGGATGAAGACTCAGGATCGTCGCAAGGTTGCTGTTAATCTGTTCCAACTGCTGCAAGACCTCAGCATGGTTACGGTCCACCTTGCTATCCAGTCGATCCACTTTGCCCTCCAGGGCCTCAATCCTCAGAAGCACCTCTTGATGTTCCGGAACCGGAGCATCCTCATCTAGGTCAAGAGAATCCGAGTCGGACTCCTCTTAGACCCGTACTCTCTTCTGCCTATCCCCCGGTGCTGCAGGTTCATCTGAAGGCATCACATAAGTCCCTCTCCTATGCACCACCATGTGCATCTTCTCAAGTGTAGCTAGATCCAAGGAGTCATTACCGATAATTCTAGTCATGCGACTAGTATCGGGTCAAAATCTTCAACCAGGGCTACTGCTAATGTGGTGATCAATCCTCCAACACAAATTGCCCCCCTCCTTTTATTAGCCATAGTATTAAAAATATCGGCTAACCAATAGCCGGCACTCACAACCATTTCATTCAAAACACAGTCCAGGAAAAACATCTCACTCGACTCAACCACACCCGGGCTTTCCTTCCGAGCAAATAACCCACATGACATAAACCTATGCAAATACCTCAAAGTAGGGTTCTGTAATTTAGATGCTTTGGCCGATTTGGCCACATAAGTACCCGAGCCCAAGGCTCCCCAAGCAAATTGTTATCTAAATTCTTTGGGTACTGACCTTTCCCCATGCTGATGAAAACCATAAATAGCATTTAACTGATCAATATTAAGCTCAAATGAATTACCCATCAATTTAAACATCATTCTCCTGCAGATTTTCTTATCATCTCTTTCCACCTTAAGAGATGTCAAAAATTCTACAGTAAGCTCCTCAAACTGCAAAGGTCTCAATGAGACAAAAGTCTCCCACCCAAGAAATTGCACATATCTATAAAATGTCGTCCTAATTTGCAGGGTATCAAGAGATTCATCATTCACATACCTTGTCGGGAAAAAACCCCGAGCCAAAAGACTTGCCCTCTTGAAAGATAAAGTTGAGGAAGAGGAAGAAGCTCCTTCGGTAGTAGATTTCTTCTTCTTGCGGTGTAAGACAGTTTTAGTTCTTGGCATCTTGAGATCTGAAAAAATTAACAACCAAAACTGAATTAAATCAAAATTATATGAGTAAAGAGGAAGTTTTAAGTGATTATCTCAAGTTTTGTTGAAGAAATTTGAATTTTTAATGGAAGAGTTGGAGTTTTGAAATAAAAATCAATGGTTTTGGCGATACAGAGAGTGAGAGAGCGAGAGAGACGAAGATAGAAAATTTAGGGATTTATGAAAAGAACTGGGCAAAATTGGGTTTTTAAAAGTCAAAAATTGAGGGACACGGCCGTGTTGGTGTGGACTTGGCCGTGTCCGTGTGTGAAATTAGAGAGACACGGCCAAGTCTAGGTGACACGGCCGTGTCTAATGCAATTGGAGGGACACGGCCACAAGACTTGGCCGTGTCCCTTGCCTGTGTTCGTCTCTGTGAAGAGAAGGTGCAAAATAAAAATCAAGAACAATATTGGTGAAGTCTTGGCCGTGTGTGAAACGGCCAAGGGATACGGCCAAGTCCTTTGGCCCCTTGGCCGTGTCACTCACTGTGACAACATGCAAAAGTAACCAATTGGTGAAGTCTTGGCCGTGTGTGACACGGCCAAGGGACAGGGCCAAGTCCTTTGGCCGTGTCTCCTTCTGCCACTTTTTAACTTTAACTTTTTTTTTATTATTATTAATTTATATCACAAAATATTAAAGATTTTGCAAACCTTCTTCTTCAAACAACCTGAAACACAAAATAAAGAAAAACCGATCAAAGCACAGTCCATTTATTTAAACCGAACATAAAATCAATACTTCACTAAATTTAAAATTACAACTACGAAAAATAAATGCAAACCGATGGGTTGCCTCCCATTTAGCGCTTCTTTAATGTCATATAGCTGGACATCATGCAAGGCCTAGGGATCACGGATCAAAGTGCTATCAATGATCCTCACTTCTTGAAATCCTTCATTGTATGGCTTAACTCTCTGTTCATTCACTTTAAAAGTCTCACTTGTTCGAGAGTTAAGTAATTCAATGGCACCAGAAGGATACACTTGAGTTATCTCGAAAGGCCCACTCCATCGAGACTTGAGTTTACCTGGAAAAAGAAGGAGTCGTGAGTTAAAAAGTAAAACCTTCATACCTGGACTCAATGTCTTTCGCACTATAATTCTATCATGAAGTGCTTTAGTGCGATACTTGTAAATTCTCGAGCTCTCATAGGCCTCATTTCTCAGCTCATCTAACTCTGAAATTTGTAGAAATCGTTCTCTCTTCTCTTTATCCAAGTCAAAATTCAGAGTCTTGATTGCCCAATACGCTCTGTGCTCCAACTCCACTGGCAAGTGACAAGCTTTTCCAAAAAACCAATCGGTATGGACTCATACCAAGAGGAGTTTTGAAAGCAGTTCGATATGCCCATAGTGCATCATGCAATCTGCTTGCCTAATCCTTCCTTGATGTGTTGACTGTTTTCTCCAGAATTCCCTTAATCTGCTTGTTGGATGTTTCCACTTGTCCAGAAGTCTGTGGATGATATGGGGTTGCCACTTTGTGCTTAACACCAGATTTGTACATTAACTTCTCAAAAAGCCTGTTGCAAAAATGGCTCCCCCCATCACTGACTATCACCCTTGGCGTGCCAAATCTGCTAAGAATGTTTTCCTTCACAAATTTAACAACAATATTAGCATCATTAGTACGGGTGGGGATTGCCTCCACCCATTTGGAAACATAATCAACAGCAACAAAAATATACTCAAATCCAAAAGACTTGGGGAAAGGACCCATGAAGTCTATTCCCCACACATCAAACAGTTCAACAACCATATATGACTGAAGGGGCATTTCATTTCTCCTCCCAATGTTACCTACTCTTTGGCAACGATCACAGTGCTTACAATACTCTTGAGCATCTTTAAATAAGGTAGGCCAGTAAAAACCACTTTGTAGCACCTTTTCTGCAGTCTTTCTTCCTCCAAAATGACCCACACAGTGAAGGTCATGACAAAATTGAAGAACACTCATTTGTTCTTCCTCAGATACACACCTGCAAACTATCTCATCTTTGCAAATCCGAAATAGATAAGGTTCATCCCAAAAATAAAACTTACTCAAGTGTAGAAACCTTTTCTTTTCCTGAAAGGACATGTTAGATCACAAAATACCACAAGCAAGATAATTAGCAATATCTGCAAACCAAGGTGCATTAATTACCACAAACAAATGCTCATCAGGAAATGCTTCTGAATTTTTATGAATGCTATCAGATGCAAGATTTTCACTAAAGTAGGGTAATCTGGATAAATGATCAGCAACAACATTCTCACTACCCTTAGTATCCCTGATTTGGAAATCAAATTCTTGCAATAACAACACTCATCTAATTAAGCGCGGTTTAGCATGTTGTTTTGTTAAAAGATATTTAAGAGCTGCATGGTCAAAATGCACAATAATTTTTGACCCAATTAAATAAGCTCTAAATTTGTCTAAAGCAAAAACAACAGCTAACATTTCCTTTTCAGTTGTGGTGTAGTTCATTTGTGCACTATTCAGGGTCAAGCTAGCATAATATATTACTCTCAAGTATTTATCAACCCTTTTCCCAAGAACAGCTCCGACTGCATGATTAGAGGCATCACACATGATTTCAAAAGGTAAAGACCACACAGGAGCTACAATCACTGGTGCACTAGTCAATTTTTCTTTAAGGGAATTAAAAGCTTGCATGCATTGTGCTGTAAATTCAAATGGAACATCTTTTCCCAACAAATGGCACAATGGTTGGCTTATTTTGGAAAAATCCTTAATAAACCTCCTGTAAAATCCTGCATGCCCTAGAAAACTTCTTATTCCCTTAACAGAGGTAGGTGGGGGTAACTTAGCAATCAATTCAATTTTAGCCTTATCCACCTCAATCCCTTTACTTGACACCACATGACCTAAGACAATGCCCTGAGTAACCATAAAATGACTCTTTTCCCAACTTAAAGTGAGGTTACATTTAATGCATCTCTCAAGCACACGAACAAGTTTATTGAGGCAATTATCAAAAGAATTACCAAAAACAGAAAAATCATCCATAAATACCTCAATAAAATCGTCGATCATATCTGAGAAGACAGACATCATGCATCTCTGAAAAGTTGCAGGTGCATTGCACAAGCCAAAGGGCATACGTCAAAATGCATAAGTCCCAAAAGGGCAAGTAAAGGTTGTCTTGGACTGATCCTCTAGAGCTATTGGCACCTGATAGTAACCTGAAAGGCCATCTAGAAAACAATAATGTGAGTTCCCAGAAAGTTTATCTAACATCTGATCAATAAAAGGAAGAGGAAAATGATCTTTCTTTGTAGCATTGTTCAACTTCCTATAATCAATGCACATTCTCCACCCAGTAGTAGTCCTAGTAGGAACCAACTCATTATTCTCATTTTTCACCACAGTGATTCCAGATTTCTTAGGAACTACATGTACTGGGCTCACCCACTCACTATTAGCAATTGGATAAATTACTCCTTCATCCAGCAATTTGAGCACTTCCTTCTTAACCACTTCACTCATATTTGGATTAAGGCGCCTTTGGGTCTCCCTCACAGGTTTAGCTTCCTCTTCTAAAGTGATTCTATGCATGCACATGGAAGGGCTAATACCCTTGATGTCACTCAATCCCCATCCTATTGCTCTCTTTAATCTTTTAAGCTCACTCACCAACCTCATCTCCTCCCCTTCACTAAGTTCACTAGATATTATCACAGGTAAAGTGTTGTGATCTCCTAAAAACACATATTTCAAGTTCTTAGGCAACTCTTTCGGCTCTAACTCTAGTGAGGGGTTCTTCTCTTCTTTTTGAATGGAGGGAAGCTCACAAACTGGGTCCTCCTTAAGTTCCTCTACTTCAGCACTTCCTAAGATCTCAAGACAACTGGCTATTTCTGCATCAAAAATTTCCAAATCACTATCCAAAGTCAAAGCCAGCTCCAATTTATCAGAGGAACCTGTCTACAAGAAAACATCTAAAACAACTGCATCAACACAATCAATGAAAGAGCAATCCTCATATAGAGCAGTTGTAGGAATAGGAGAAGTGTTAAAAATAGAAAATTCCACAGTTTGTCCCAAAACAGTCATTGATAATTTTCCATTCTTAACATCTATCAAAGTGTTGGTAGTCGCCATAAAAGGCCTACCCAGTAGAATGGTGTGTTCAGATGGTGAAGAATTACCTACTTCCATGTCAAGAACAATGAAATCCACAGGTACTATCAAACCACCAACTTTAACTAACACATCTTCTATAACCCCTTTCGGGAATCTAAGAGATCTATCAGCTAATTGCAACACCATTTTTGTTGGTTTAAGTTCCCTTAATTCCAAATCAAGATAAATAGAATAAGGCATTAAATTCACACTAGCTCCTAAATCACACATGCCATCAGTACCTTTTCCATTCCCCATAGTAATTTGAATAATAAAGCTTCCAGGATCCTTTAGCTTAGGAGGTAGTTTATGCTGCAAAACAGCACTAGCTACCTCAGAAACTATCACCTTTTCATTCGGCTTATACCTCTTTTTCTTGGTATTCAGTTCTTTAAAGAATTTAGCATAAGCCGGCATGTTCTTATTTGCTTCAAGTAAGGGTAAGTTAATACTTACCTTAGACAGCATGTTGAAGATATCTGAAAATTGCTTATCTTTTTTATCATCCTTCAACCTGCTGGGGAATGGTATAGGTGGCCGGTATGGATTGCTTGCCATGTGCAAATCTGATGTCGGGGTCTTCTCCACTAATCTTTCTTCAGCACCTTTGTTCTCTTGTTCTCCTTCCTTTTTATTCTCTTGCTCACCTGCATTCATAGAATTATTTTCAACATTGTTATTAATTACCTTGCCACTCCTAAGAATAGTCACTGCTTGTGCCTGCTCAGGTTGACTTGGGAACTTCCCCTTTTGTTGAATCTGCATCTGTTGAGCAAGTTGCCCCACTTGGGTCTCCACCTTCTTAAAAGATGCTTCCAAGGAATCCAGCCTCTTGTTGTTCATCTCCTGATTTTTAGCACTGACTTGGATAAAAGCCTGTAAACTTTCCTCCAAACTCTCTCTCTTAGGCTGACCTTGATTTGAGGATTGGCCCTGCTGTTGGTTCTGTCTCTGGAGCAAATGGAAAGGCTGTTGAGCATTATTTGTTGTCCAGGAAAAATTGGGGTGACTCCTCCAACCAGGATTGTAAGTGTTGGGTAAGGATCATTCCTGGCTCTTGGTTGAAATCCCCCCAAAGCATTAACTTGCTCAGCTTCATTCCCAAAAGATTCATATGCAGAGAGGCATATATTTGCTCCATGCCCAAATGTCCCACAGATTCCACACACTTCTTGAGTTGATGAAGAAATATTGTTCTTCATATTTAGCATCTGAACCTGCCTTGTCAACTCAGCTATTTGACTAACCATTTCAGTATTGGCTTCCAGTTGATTCACCCCTTTACTTCTTCCCCTTACACTCTTTTGTTGAGAATTAGCTCCCAACATCTCAAAGATCTCATAAGTCTCATCAGCTGTCTTTTCTCCCATGGCTCCCCCAGCTGCATTATCAACAGTGTTCTGAAATTGCTGGGTTAGACCATCATAGAAAAACTGATTAAGGAGTTGAAGTGGGTAGTGATGATGTGGACACTGGATCAATAGCATCTTAAATCTGTCCCAAGCCTCATGAAATGGTTCCCCTTCAAATTGAGAGAATGTAGCAATCTTCCCTCTCAACTCAGCTGTCTTTTGGTGTGAATAGAACTTGGCCATGAACTTGTTATAAACTTGCTCCCAAGTTGTCAGTGAATTTTCAGGCAACATCATGAGCCAGCTCTTTGCCCTATCCTTCAAAGTATAAGGGAAACATCTCATCCTCAACTGATCTTCTGTTAGTCCTCCCAAAGGAAAAGTGTTGAGGGTGGAGTAGAAATCCCGAATAAAGTTCAAAGGATCTTCATTTGGAACTCCATGGAATGATGGCAGCATGTTGTAATGAATGTTCTTCAACTCATAGTTCCTTGCTGCATTTGTCAACCTTATACAAGATGTGGAAGTCCCAATGACAGGTCTAGCAAAATCTCTCATGGTTCTTTGCCTTTCTTCAGCCATCTTAACAGATTTTTTAGATTCCGACTCAAAATCAGAAGTGTCCTCCTCTGTATCAAATCCGGTGTAGAGCTCAAACTCTTCCCTACTCCTTTTCACTCTTTGAATTTCTGGAATGAATGGATGTAGCTCTCCTTCAAGTGATCTCCTGCCTTGCATAAACAGAAATTTTCTAGAAAAAGAAACAATTAAAAGCAAAAGACAAAATAAAATAAAAAATAAACAATGAAAAATAATTTAAAATATTTTTGCCTAATAACCAATGTCGCCAATTAGCCTCCCCGGCAGCGGCGCCAAAAACTTGTTGCGCTCGAATTAACTCTACCACAAAGCGTCACTTGCAAGTATACGAGGTAGCTGTAGCAAAGGTGATCGCCCCAAGGTCATCTCACAAGGAAGCTAAAGTGGCTAATTGTTTATCAGATTAAAGGTAACAAGTAGTAAGGAAATTTAAATTGCAAAGTAATGAAGAAGATTGATTGAAGTTGAAAACAATAAAAATAAACAAAAGCTGATGTTTTGATTCACTTGATAAAAGGGTCTAGGGTTTGCACTTCTCTACTACTGATATGTATGAACGGTTATTCCTCTTAACTAATTTAATTTCAAAGATTAAATCTCAAATAACTTAATTAATTGAATCAAGGAAATAAGCTCTCGCATTCAAACCTCTTACAACTAATCTTGCTATAATTGAAACAACCTTTTTAATAGGTTATATCTCTAATTCACCTAAATCCCTAATTGAATTGATCCAGCATTAGACTTCATCTCTTAATCCATCATCTAATACCTAAAACACATAATTGGTGGCCAATCAATTATATATTGCAATATTTCATTCAATCAAGGCTAAAGAAATTATTAGCTAAGAGAATAACCAATTCATACAATCATAGCAGATCCATACAAACCCTAGACTAGATCAAATTAGTTCATGATGCAAACAAACATATTCATCTCATTAATGTTCAAAGAAATCAAAATAGACATGATAATATCCATAAGTTCAATTCCAATGAAAATAAAGAGACAAAGTTCAAGAACAAAACCAAGTTACAAACTCCTTGAAGCTTCTGAATAATCTCTTGTTCAAATCTTGCAAGAAGAATGAATCACTGGCATGAACAATCTAATCTAGCTAGTTTTGATCCCAAGTGTAATTAAAATCAAGAAAACAAAGTTAAACCCTAACTTCACTCTCTCTGACGGCTAAATTCTCTCAAAATCGCCAACAGTCTTTAAACCCTAGCTCTCCTTTCCTTTTATACGAATGTCCGCTTTAAAAATTCGCTGCGTGTTTAGATCATGAGGGACACGGCCAAGTCAGAGGTGACTTGGCCGTGTGAGTGTTCTTTGGAGGGACACGGCCAGGTGACTAGGCCGTGTCCCTTGCTTGTGTCCACCACTGCTTGCCTTTTCTTCTTTTCTTCTTTGTTGAGTGACACGGCCAAGTCAGAGGTGACTTGGCCGTGTTGGAGCATGTTGGAGGGACACGGCCAGGTGACTTCGCCGTGTCCCTTGCCTGTGTCTTCCACTGTGAGTTTTAGTCTTCTTTGCCTTTGGAATTGGTGAGACACGGCCAAGTGGAGATGACTTGGCCGTGTGGGTCTTCTTTGGAGGGACACGGCCAGGAGACTTGGCCGTGTCCCTTGAATGTGTCTCTCTCTGTGCTTGATTTCCATCTTTAGCTGAATATGAGACACGGCCAGTGACTTGGCCGTGTCCTCTGCCTGTGTCAGCTACTGTACCTTCTTGTCTTCAATTTGGTTCCTTGGCTTTTTTAACCTAAAACAAATCTTGAACAAACTTTATACAAGACTTAAATAAACAATAACTAACAAAATATAAACACACACTAACAACTAGGACAAAAACGACAAAAACACTAAAATAAACTAAAACTACCACAATTAATGAAAACACTAAACAAACCGATTAAAACTAACAAAATACCTAAATAAAACAATAATTATTATAATAAACAAGACACAAATCTATAACAAGAACTAATAAAACAGGGGGCAAACTGTAGACCTTTAATTTTTTATCCAGTCTGGTTCGATATTTTTTATATAGTCCAAAATAATTTTTGTGGTATTTTAATTAAATGATCTTTATTTTAATATTTATTATTTATAATTTTAATAAAAATAAAATGGTAAAGTTAAATAAATAAAAAATAAAAACCGATGATGAAAAAATCAGCGACGAATTTTTTCAGATTTTTTCGTCGCCGAAGGTTAATCGGCCAGGCCAATTCGCCCACAGAAATTTCCTGCGGGCGAAATGGCCTTGGATATTTGAGGCCATCCTTGGATATCCAAATAATCAAAAAACGACATTACCTATCTTGATTTCCAAGACTCAATAGAAGAAGCAGATGTTATTTCAAATCTCAAAGCCCAAAGTTCTACAGTTGATGAGAGGTGAGAAAATTCTGCTTAGTCCCTTAATTGATTTTTGACTTTCTCATTTGGCTCCTACTAAGGCATGGGGACGTATGCTTTGTCTATGCTTGCTTGGCCAATTTTTCTTGTTTCTTTTAATGGCGATATTGATCCATGAGTATTGGATACCATGGAACAAATAGAAGGAGGCTTGTCGGCGATACCAGTGATCTTAGCCGAGACTTTAGTTGGATTAGACCAACTTAAATTAGGATTGTTAAAGAGACTGACCAAGAGTCCATTGTTGCTTCAGGTAATTACCTAAATTGCCCTTTCAAGTTTTCAATTTAGGTTTTCTCTTTCTTCTTCTTCTATTTTTTTATATTGCTCTAATTTTTGCCTAGTCCACCCATATGGGTTTTCGAAACTAGCGAGCTATCCTAATTTTTTTTTCCTAAGCCGCCCTTGCGGGTTTTCAACTTAGCAGACCTCATTTTTATTATATTTTATATTGCTCTAATTTTTGTCTAGTCTGCCCATGTGGGTTTTCGAAACTAGCGAGCTGTCCTAATTTTTGCCTAAGCTGCCCTTGTGGGTTTTCAACTTAGTGGACTTTTCTTTTTTTATTTTATTATTATTATTATTATTTATTTAATTTAATTTTTCCTCACATATTTGGCTTCAAGAGCATCTCTACTTGCTTGATATTCCATCCATGGATTTTGCCAGATATCTGCCATGGCATCATTCCGCTAGGAAACTACTCCATCCTGCTTCTTCATATGCTGATCGGGTTAACTGGATCCATTCACGCGCTGATGTCAACATCCATTGATTGGTACCTTGGTGGAAGATTTCTCATATCACCATGCGGACATACTTGATGTATGTTCCTCTTGCTGCTCTTCGTCGAGGTACTTGCTATGATCCTCGCTGGCTTAGCCATCAGTATGGAGTTGAGCCTCGCGATTCTGAATTCACTCCTGATTTAGACATGCCATGCATGACTGAAGCCTACTTGGATCGACTGAAGCAAAGCTGGCCTGCACGTTACACTTATCATCTACCATAGATTTTACATTTGTCAATTTAGAAAGTGTATTGTTAGGATGAAAAAAATAATAATAAAAGTAATAAAAGATGCTTCTTTTCCTTCTATAATTTTTCATCACCTTTTGCTATTGTGTTTATTCATTTCATCCATATCTGGTCAAATACTTATAACAGTGCACATAGAATAATTTTAATATTAATTATGTTTTATTAAATTGAGGAACAACCAAACATAAAGCCAGCATACACAAGATCACTCTTATTGCCAACTAGCCCTTTCGGGTTTTCTAATTGATTATTTTCTCTCATTTAGCCTTAATTGTTGCCTAGCCCGCCTTTTTGGGTTTTTGAAACTAGCAGACTGCTCTAACTTTTGCCTAGGCTGCCCTTTTTATGTTTGCAACCTAGCGAGCTTTTTTCCTTTTTCTTTCTTTTTTTTCTCTTCTTTTTTTTATACATAAAACCTCTTCAACTTGTCGCCGTTCACAGGCTCACTAAACTCATTTTCGTCCATGTCTGATAACTTCACTGCACCATTATTCATGATTTGTTTCACAACATATGGCCCTTCCCAGCTAGGTCTAAACTTCACTCTTGGATCCGATACATTAGGCTTACATTATTTCAACACTAAATCCCCGACTTTGAGTTTTCTAATCTTAACTCTTCAATTATAAGCCCGATCTATCTTCCTTTGATACAGTTGATAATGATACAGTGCTTTTAACCTTCTCTCCTCTAGTAAAGCTAACAATGTGTATCTGCTCACTTCCCATTCCGTTTCAGGCAGTTCAGCTTCCAAGACCACTCTTAATGACTTGATCTCAATTTCAATTGGCAATACTGCTTCCATCTCGTAAACCAAAGAAAACGGTGTCATTCTAGTCGGTGTACGAACACTTGTTATATATCCCCACAAAGCAAAAGGAAGCTTCTCTGACCAATCCCTGTATGTCTTAGTCATCTTGGACAGGCTTGTTTGTTGCTTCTACCGCACCATTAGCCTTTGGTCTATATGGAGAAGATCGGTGATGATGGATTTTATACTTTGAGAATAAGTCCTTAACTGCTCCTTGAAACTATACCCAATTGTTTGATATCACACTGTGCGGGACCCCATACCTACAGATGAGATTCTTTTCAATAAATCTAGCCATTTGGCCTACGCCCAGTTTGTTGAAGGATTCAGCTTCGAACCATTTCAAAAAATAATCTACTGCTACTACAATGAAACGGTGACCGTTTGAGGCTGTCGGATGTATCTCTCCTATAATGTCGATACCCCAAGTGGCAAAGGGCCAGGGTGAAAACATAGAATGTAATTCTTCAGGATGCATGCGATTCAAATTACCATACATCTGACATTGTTGGCACTTCTATACGAACTCTATACAATCTCTCTCCATAGTCAACAAGTAGTAACCTTATCGAATTATCTTCTTAACTAGGGAAAAACCACTCATGTGCGGACCGCAACTTTTCGCATGTATTTCTGACATGATATGCTCCACTTTAGACTTCCTCAAGCATCTCAAATGCACCCCCATCAGGCCATCTTCAATATAACTCTCCATGAAAGGTGATGTATTGCAAAGACCACTGCCTTATGGCTCTTCTTTCTTTCTTTGTTGCCCCCAACGGGTATTCCTTTTCCTCTAAAAATCATCTTATAGTATCATACCATGCATCATGGTCTGTATCACTTTTCATGATTGTCTCATATTCGTAGCAAGGGGTTGATGACCTGGTCAAAATCAGAGGCTTAAGGAATAAGTTGACAGGATTTTCCCATACCGAAGCCAATGTAGATAGGGCATCTGCCATCTGGTTTTCTTCTCTTGACAGGTGTATAAACCTACACTACTTGAAGTTTTTCTTCATCATGGTCAAGTAGTGGTGGCATGGTTTTAATTTTTCTTCTTTCAACTCCCACTCTCCGTTTACTTGGGATACTACTAGCAATGAATCGCCGAAAAATTTCACCTTATCCACCTTCATAATCATTAGGGTTTCCAACCCAAAGATACATGCTTCATACTCCACCATATTATTGGTTGCCCTGAATTTCAACTTTTTGGCTAAAGGGATAAGTTCCCCTTTGGGCGATTCTAGTATGACTCCCAAACCAGCTCCTCTCTTGTTTACTGCTCCATCAAAATAAATTTTCCATCCTTGTACTTCAATGGCCTCTAAATGTTCATCCGAAAATTCCAAGACTATCTCTTCACTATCCGGTAATGGTTGTTGGGCCAGGAATTCTGCCACTGCTCTACCTTTGATTATTTTTCTGGTTACATACTCAATCTTAAATTCCTCCAATATTATCAACCATCGACCATACTTCCCAATCAAAGAGGGTGTCTCCCTTAAGTACTTCATTGGATCCAACCTGAAAATTGCTTGCACACTATAAGATTGAAAGTAATGCTGCAACTTCTTAGAAGACCAAACCACAGCTATACAGGTCTTTTCAATGGTACTATACTTAATTTCATAAGGTGGGAGCTTTCTACTCAAATAGTAAACTGTATGCTCAATTCTTGACTCATTTGCTTGGGCTAGCATGGCTCCTATTGACTTTTCTTCTACTACTAAGTATAGTAATAGAGGTTTACTAGGTTTGGATGGTTTTAAAATAGGTGGATTCAGTAAATACTATTTTATTCATTCAAAGGCCCTTTGACATTCTTCATTCCACATGACCAGCTAATTCTTTTTAAGCAATTTGAAGATAGGCTCACAGATTGTTGTGAGCTTTGTTATAAATTTGCTAATATATTGTAATTTACCAATGAATCCCCGAACTTCTCTCTTCATCTTAGGGGTTGGCATATCCCTGATTGCTTTAACTTTGTCAGGATCAATCTCAATGCCATTCAGACCAATCACATGTCCCAACAATTTGCCTGAGGTAACCCCGAATACACACTTCTTCGGGTTTAATCTTAGCTTATATTTCAATCTTCTATCGAAGAATAATTCTATGTTTTGGAAGTGTTATTCCCTTGTATCCGATTTCACCATCATATCATCAACATATACTTCAACTTCTTTGTGCATCATGTCATAAAATAGTGCGATGGCCATTCGTTGGTAGGTTGCCCCAGTATTCTTTAAACCGAATGGCATTACCCTATAACAAAATATACTCCATGTATTAATGAAAGCAGTTTTGGCTTTATCCTCTTGGGCCATTAACACTTGGTTGTATCCGAAAAATCCATCTACAAATGAGTGTAGCAAGCTAGAGGTTGCACTATCAATGAGAACATCTATATGAGGTAAAGGAAAATCATCTTTAGGGGAAGCCTTGTTCAAATCTCTATTTTCAACACAGACCCTTATTCTTCCATCTTTCTTTGGCATGGGTACTATGTTTGCTAGCCAATCTGGATATTCTATCACTTCAAGGAACTTCACTTGTATTTGTTTAGTGACCTCTTCTTTATCCAATTCATCCCACTTAGGTCTTAATCGCCTAAGCTTTTGTTTGACAAGTTTCATGTGAGTGTAAGTAGGAATAAGATGTTCGGCTATGTCTCGATCTATTCCAGGCATATCCTCATAAGGCCAAGCAAATACTTCTTCATATTTTTTGAATATCTTTCCAAATCTCTCTCTCTCATCAGGAGTAAGGTCGGATGTTATGCTAATGTTTTTAGGATTTTAGATTCTTCCCAAATTTAATGATTGTGTGTTAACAGAATTAATATTAAAGATGCTCATGTAACTGCTATTTGAATGTATGCAACCATCAGGAGAAACATCACATAAGTAAGCAAAATTAGACTTTATTGCATTCATTTTGAAAAAGAAAACATCATCATCCTCATACAAAGCAGACAAATTAAAATCAAAATCAAAATAATTGTTCTCAAAATCATAAGGCAGATTGTCTTCAAACTTCTCTTCAACGAGGGCAGCAATCTCCTCTGGAGTCTTCTCAGCTTTCAGGACAACTTCCTTCTTCTCTTCCGTATTGGACTCTGTTTTATTAGTTTTTGCCCTCAAATTGCTATTTATTTATTATGATAATTATTGTTTTCTTCATGCATTTTGGTAGTTTTAATCTGTTTATTTAGTGATTTCAGCATCTTGGTAGTTTAATTTATCCCAGTGTTTAGATCATTTTTGTACTAGTTTTTAGTATGATGTTTATATGTTTTTAGTTAATTTTTCATTTGATTTTTGTTTAAAGTTTGTTTTAAGTGTTTGTTTTAGGTTAAAGTGCAAAAACTCCCTTGGAAGATCAAAATAAGGAAAGCAGAGCATGAATCAAGCAAGACATGGCCAAGCCAAATCAAGCTTGGCCGTGTCACCTCGGCAGAGCTTGACATGTCCAGGAGACATGGCCAAGCCACTGGCCATGTCTCACCTAAAGACCAAAACTAAAGAAACCAAAGAAAGAAAAGAAAAGGAGATTTTTTTTTGCTCAAACGTTCTAGACTTTCAGCCGTTCTTTATTTTTCTCTGGAGAACTTTTCTCTGAAACAAGAGAACTATCAAAGATTGATTTCACTTTCATTCAAATACTCTAGATCAAATTAGTTCTAGTCATTACATTATTCTTTTAGCAAAAATCTGAGCAAGAGATTCTTCAGAAGCCAAAGGAAAATTGTAATTGGGTTATGTTCTTTAACTCTATCTCTTAAGTTTCATTGAAATTTTATTTATGAATTCTCTAATGTCTAAATTAATTTCTTTGAATTTTAATAAGATGAATTTGTTTGATAGCATTACTATGAACTAATTTTGATCTAGTCTAGGGTTTGTATGAATCTACTATGATTGTATGAAATGGTTATTTCTCTTAATTGATTTATTTCTTTTATCCTTAATTGAATGGATTAATGTTAATATATAATTGATTGGCCACCAATTATGCATTTTAGGTATTTAGATGAAGGATTGAGAAATGAAATCTAATACTGGAATAATTTAATTAGGGACTTAGGTGAATTAGAAATATAAACCTAAGGAAAAGATCATTTTGATTGTAGTCAGATTAATTGAAAAAGGATTGAATGCGAGAGCTTATTTTCTTAATTTGATTAATTAAGTCGCTTGAAATCTAATCTTTGAAATTAAATCAGTTGAGAGGAATAGCTGTTCATACATATAAATTAGTAGAGAAGTGCAAACCCTAGGCTTTTCTATTAAGTGAATTAATATATTTGTTCAGTTTTCTTTCATTGTTATAAATTCAATTCCTTTTAGTTTTTGTTAGTTGTTCAGCAATTTAATTTTATAAATCAAAGACTATTAATTGATAATTTGTTTATTATGATTTGATAAATAATTAGCTTATCTAGCTTCCTTGTGAGACGACCTTGAGGTGTTCACCGAAATACTACAGCAGCCTCGTATACTTGCGAGCGTAGCTTTAGTAGTGTTTATTAGAGTGCAACAAGTTTTTGGCGCCATTGCCGGGGAAGCTAATTGGCGTAATTGTCTATTAGTCACATATATATTTTAAATTATTTTACATTGTTTATATTTTATTTTATTTTTCTTTTGCTTTAAATAATTCCTTCTTTCAGAAATTTTGTTTATGCAAGGTAGGAGATCACTCAGAGGAGAGCTTTGCCCATTTATTTCAGAAATTCAAAGAGTGAAAAGGAGCAAAGAAGAGTTTGAATTGTATACCGGGTTTGATACAGAGGAGGAAATTTTTGATTTTGAGTCGGATACTGCGCAATCTACCAATATGGGAGACGAAAGGCAAAGAACTATGAGCGATTTTGCCAGACCTGTCATTGGGACTGCCACCTCATGTATAAGATTGATAGATGCATCAAGAAATTATGACTTGAAGAATATCCATTACAACATGCTGCCATCTTTCTATGGAGTTCTAAATGAAGATCCTTTGAATTTTATCCAGGATTTCTACTTCACCCTCAACACATTTCCATTGGGAGGACTAACAGAAGACCAGATGACGATGAGTTGTTTTCCGTACACATTAAAGGATAGGGCAAAAGGATGGCTTATGATGTTGCCGAAAAAATCTTTGACAACTTGGGAGCAAGTATATAACAAGTTTATGGGCAAATTTTACTCACATTAGAAGACAGCTGAATTAAGAGGGAAAATAGCTACATTTGCTCAATTGGATGGAGAGCCATTTTATGAGGCTTGGGATAGGTTTAAGAAGTTGTTAATCCAGTGTCCACACCATCACTACCCACTTCAACTGCTTAATCAGTTTTTCTACGATGTTCTAACCCAGCAATTTCAGAACACTATTGATAATGCAGCTAGGGGAGCTATGGGAGAAAAGACAGCAGAAGAGACTTATGATATCTTTGAAATGTTGGGAGCTAATTCCCAACAAAAAATTGTAAGAGGAAGAAGTAAAGTGGTAAATCAAGTGGAAACCAACAGTGAGATGGTCAATCAGATAGCTGAATTGACAAGACAAGTGCAGATGCTGAACATGAAGAACAATGCTTCCTCACCCACTCCAGAAGTGTGTGGAATCTGTGGAACTTTTTGGCATGGAGCAAATATCGGGTTACCCAAGACCACATTTACTTGCCCTTTTGGGACTTTCAAGTTATTATCAGGTGCCAATAGCACCAGAGGATCAATCCAAGACCACATTTACTTGCCCTTTTGGGACTTTTGCATTTCGGCGTATGCCCTTTGGCTTGTGCAATGCGCCTGCAACTTTTTAAAGATGCATGATGTCTTTTTTCAAAGACATGATAGATGACTTTATTGAGGTATTTATGGACAATTTTTCTATTTTTGGTGACTCTTTTGATAATTGCCTCAGTAAACTTGTTCTTGTGCTTGAAAGATGCATTGAATGTAATCTCACTTTGAGTTGGGAAAAAATTTATTTCATTGTTACTCACGGTATTGTGTTAGGCCATATTGTGTCTAGTAAAGGGATTGAGGTGGATAAAGCTAAGGTAGAGTTGATTGCTAAGTTACCCCCACCTACCTCTGTTAAGGGAATAAAAAGCTTTCTTGGGCATGCAGGTTTTTACTGGAGGTTTATTAAAGATTTTTCTAAAATAAGCCAACCATTGTGTCATTTTCTTGGAAAAGATGTTCCATTTGTATTTACTGCACAATGCATGCAAGCTTTCAATTCCCTTAAGAAAAAATTGACTAGCGCACCGGTAATTGTAGCTCCTGTTTGGTCCTTACCTTTTGAAATTATGTGTGATGCATCCAACCATGCAGTAGGAGCTGTCCTTGGGCAAAGGGTTGAGAAATTTTTGAGAGTGATTTATTATGCTAGCTTGACTCTAAGTAGCACACAAGTTAATTACACAACAACTGAAAAAGAAATGCTAGCTGTTGTTTTTGCCTTAGATAAGTTTAGAGCATATTTGATTGGGTCTAAAATAATTGTGCATTCAGATCACGCAGCTTTAAAATATCTTTTGACCAAGCAACATGCTAAACCTCATTTAATTAGATGGGTACTATTATTGCAAGAATGTGATTTTCAAATCAAAGATACTAAGGGAAGTGAAAATGTTGTAGCTGATCATTTATCTAGGTTACCTTCCTTTGATGAAAATTTTGCATCTGATATTGTTCATAGAAGTCTAGAAGCATTTCCTGATGAGTAGTTGTTTGCGGTAATGAATTCACCATGGTTTGCAGATATTGCTAACTATCTTGCTTGTGGTCTTTTGAGTTCTAACATGTCAATTCAAGAAAAGAAAAGGTTTTTGTACATGAGTAAATTATATTTCTAGGATGAACCTTACCTATTTTGGATATGCAAAGATGAGATAGTTCGCAGGTGTGTACCTGAGGAAGAACAACTTAGTGTTCTTCAATTTTGTCATGACCTTCACTACGGTGGTCATTTTGGAGGGAGAAAGACTGCCGAAAAAGTGCTTCAAAGTGGATTTTATTGGCCTACTCTATTCAAAGATGCTCAAGAATATTGTAAGCATTATGACCGCTGTCAAAGAGTAGGTAATATTGGAAGGAGGAATGAAATGCCCCTTCAATCTTATATTGTAGTTGAACTGTTTGATGTTTGGGGAATAAACTTCATGGGTCCTTTTCCCAAATCTTTTGGTTATGAATACATATTGGTTGCTATTGATTATGTTTCAAAATGGGTGAAGGCAATCCCCACCCGAACTAATGATGCTAATGTGGTTGTTAAATTTGTGAAGGAATACATTCTTAGCAGATTTGGCACGTCGAGAGTGATAGTCAGTGATGGGGGAAGTCATTTCTGCAATAAACTTTTCGAGAAGTTAATGCACAAGTCGTGTGTGAAACACAAAGTGGCGACCAATACCATCCACAGACTTCAGGACAAGTTGAGACATCCAACAAGCAAATCAAAGGAATTTTGGAAAAAACATATGAGCGAGGATTTTTGCCCCCACTCTCGGTGGAATGGTTGTTGCGACTTCGACACTGTTTAGGCTCAAGGCCTTAGAGAACACGAACCTAGGTTCGGAGAAAATGGAGTTGCTATCTGGATGGGCCGGGAAAAAGAAAGGGGTGGATGACTCGATTCCTAAGGAATCCCTAACCCCCTAATGGGTTCAAAAAGTTGGGTACGTGTGGGGAAGGTGAGAAATGGTGCAGCACCCTCACAATGCCCGGTTCATTGGAACCGGCCTCCTTTACAGGTCTTAATATTATAAAATTCTTAAATATAATAATATTATCCATATTACACACAATAATTAATATAAAGCATCATTATATTAAAAGAATCAAAGCAATGTCCAAGCAAAACAAATAAATGGACACCCATTCGAAGATGGAAACATGCCCTTACAGAATCCATGCCTAAATAGGACACCCACTGAAAGGTAGAAACATGTTCTTTACATTGGTTCTAAAATAGAAAAGCAATTGAAATTACATGATATTTAACTAATGAGGTATCCACCAAGTGGAAACATACCTCTTACAACATTTGGAAATCTAAATAAAAAAACAAAAGTAAATAACCATTCATCATAAATAAATCATTAATCAAAGGTATTAAACATCAATAGAAAGTAAACATCCATCCTTGATAAATTAAATAAACCAAACATTGAACTTAAATAAGTTAAAGCATATAAAATAAATCAAAGCATAATCAAATATAAAATTGAATAAAGCAAATAAAGATTCAAATTAGGGCTACTGTTTCTATTTAAGATTCCATGTATTTAGGGTTTTGGAAGCTACTGTGAGTTTTTAAAGGAATTAAAATAGATTAAGGTTTTGTGTTTTAAAAGGTTGATAAAATTCTTTGATTAACCAAATTAGTATTTGACTGGTAAGATCATAAAATTAGGGTTTGAACACTTTAAAATATTTAGATTTATGACTTACGGTTACTCATTGAATTATGTTTTAAGCTTACTATGTAAAATTATAACATTTGTGTTTATATGGTTTTTAAAGTTTTAAAGGATTAGGGTTTTAAAAAAATTAGGGTTTAAGGTTTTAAGGGGGTTAGGGTTCACTGTTTTGGTTTTTGGAGTTTGATTAGGGTTTTAGGATTTTTTATTTAGTGTTTCGGGAAAGAATTAATTTTTAGAATTTGGAAGAAATAATTGATAACTTTATGAAGTTTTATGAAAATGATTTAAAGTTTATAGAACCAAAAAAAAGTAGTTTTTAGGGCTTTTGGAAAGAAACAGAACTCAATTTAGAGTTTTGAAAACTTAGAAAGCAAATTAGGGTTTTAGGGTTTTGAAGAAACAAAACTAACAACTTTAAACTTTTTGGAAAACAAAGCAATGAATTAAGGTTTTTAAACTGTAGAAAAAGTGAATTGAGGTTCTAGGGTTTTTGAATTAAAATAAAAAAAATAGATGATTAAGCTACTGTGGAAAAAACAAAAAGAAATTAAGAACTCCAACCTTGGTTCATAGGTTACACCAAAAATTGCTTCTTGGATGAACAAAAACATAGTCAAGCTTTACTGCCTTTGAGTTGCTTGAATTGTTTTTCTGCTCTCTCAAAAAATAAGAAATTAGGTTGATTCATTGTCTTTCCTACTTAGTTTCGGATCCAATTTTTGATCAATTTCTCCTCCGATTTCTTCCTTCCTTTTTGTGTTGTTTTTGGTCTTATTTATAGAAGAATTTTATGGTTTATTTCTAATTATTCATGGAACATAATATTGATAAGAAAAGGAAACCGAAACCTAATTGCATTAGGTTTCGAAAAAATTTGCTTTGGAAAAATTTCGCTGGTGAAAAAAAAATTGCTGCGGAAAAATTGCGCTGGCAAAAAAAAATTGCCGCAGTTGGCTGTGGCAGGGGCGAGGGACTGGCCTGTGGGCCATTTCGCCCGTAGGAAATTCCTGAGAGCGAAATGGCCCACGGCAATTCGTCCCGCGCGCCCGCGTGCTGGTTTAGGCGACGATTTTTCGTCACCGATTTTTTCGTCGCTGATTTTTTATTTTTATTTTTTGATTTTTATTTGTTTATTTTTATTTTTTATTAATAAAAATTAGATACTAAAGTAAAAATTATTTAAGTAAGATAACAAAAATTATTTTAGACCAATTAAAATATTTTGGACAACACAAAAATTATTGGGCAAGTAGATTGGGCAAGGATTGGGCAAGTAGATTGAACTCAAAAATAGTCAACTCATCAAGGAAGGATTGGGCAAGTAGATTGAATGACGCATTGTGGGCATATCGAACTGCTTTCAAGACTCCCTTGGGTATGAGTCCATACAGATTGGTTTTCGGTAAAGCTTGTCATTTACCAGTGGAGTTAAAGCACAAAGCATTCTGGGCAATTAAGACTCGGAATTTAGATTTGGACAAGGCAAAGAGAGAACATTTTTTGAAAATTTCAGAGTTAGATGAACTAAGGAACGAGGCATATGAGAGTTCAAGGATTTATAAGGACCGTACTAAAGCACTTCATGATCAAATTTTAGTATGAAAAACATTAAGCCCAGGAATGAAGGTCTTGCTTTTCAATTCTTGGCTTTGACTATTTTTAGGAAAACTCAAGTCTCGATGGAGCGGTCCTTTCGAAATAACTCAGGTATATCCTTCCGGTGCTATAGAATTGCTTAACTCTCGAATGAATGAAACTTTTAAAGTAAATGGATAGAGAGTTAAACCATATAACGAGGGGTTCCAAGAAGTAAGGATTGTCGATAGTACATTGATCAATGATCCTTAATTCTTGCAGAAATGTCCAGCTAAGACGTCGTAAAAGAAGCACTCGATGGGAGGCAACCCATTGTTATCGTTTTTATCATTTTAGTTTAGTATCTTCAGTTTATTTATTTATTTTCCCTTCTATTTTTCTTTAAGGCTTGATGGTTTGGAGATTGGAAGTGTTTTTATTTCTTGCAGAGAATAGGCCAGGAGCATTGAGTTTAATTGAGAAAAGGAGGGCCATCTAGTTCCAACTTTCCTTGATCGCATGTTTATGCTGAAGTCTCTGTTTCTTTTTCTTTTGTTGATTATCTGTTCGTAATGAAAGGCTTAATGAATTTCTGTACGAAGCTCCACTATGCGTGACACAAAGGAGGTTCTTTCTATCTTTTCTTTTGTTTACATTGAGGACAATGTAACTCATAAGTGTGGGGTAATTTTTAAGCTTTTCTTTAATTTTTGTTTTGTTTTCTTTGTAAGTTATATTGTGCGTTTTTCATGGCATAATTGTTGGAAACTTATTGACTTTTCTGTAATTCTAGCATTACATTTGAGCCTTTAGTATCAGCATAGAGATTAGCATTTGAATTCTTTCAGTATTAATTTTCACGTTCTGCAATTCATGACATATAAATCTCTAAGAACCTACCCTTTGTGAGTTTTGAGCCTCATAGATTGGATATTATTGTCAATCGATTTTCTTTTCTTAAGTGTGCACCTTCATGATTTTGTATCTCTAGAGCTTGCTTTTTCATACTAATTGAACTCACATTATGATTTCATCTCAAGTTTTAAAATGATGAAGGCAAATTAGGATTACCCCCTTTAGCTTAAAAGACCTCCCTTAATTCTGAATTCCTTAGTGAGCCAAGTTGAGCCTTTGACCTTTTCTTGATTGATCAACACAATTAACAACTCAACATTTTTCTATTATTATCATATCTTCATTAAGGAATGGAGTTTCTTATGATATGACAAGAGGAGTAGTTTAATTGATAAGTATGGGGTAAATAAAAGAAAATAAAAGAAAATAGTATTGTTTTAGTAAGATTTGGGGTTGAAATGCATATTTTGCAGATGTTATTTAACTAAGAGTCAATTATTCTTTTCTTCTACATTTGAGCTAGATGTTCAATGCATTTTTATATTTTGTATATATTTAAAAAAAGAAAATAAATAAAAATAAAAAGTGAAGATATATATATATATATACAAAATTCATATATTTTCTAGCATTAGTCATCAAAGAGGAATTTCGACTCATTTACTTTTCTTTTAGTATGCAAATATTTGAGACTATCAAGTGTTGGTGAATATGCCATTTGAGGGAGTTACGAGTTTCTACGCAGGATTATTGTCTAATTTAGATGCTCCATTTCTTAATGTTCCAACTTAAATGTCTTTTCTCACACCTTCACCTGAGCCCCATTACATCCAAATGAAAAGACCTTCGGATTATTTCTTGAGATAAATCAGTGAGGGAGATTGGATAATTAAGCAAGTTTATGGTAGTATGCAATCATGATTGGTTTGAGTGAATTAACCTTTGAAATTGAGAGAAACACTTAGATGAGAGATGAGATTTGTTATATCTAAATTAATGAACGAGTTAAGAAAATCTTGATTGAAGTAAATTGCATTTATTTATTGCTGAGTATTAAAGGATTTCATCTTATATACTTGAATTATAGTTAAGGTTAATTGAGTTTTTAATTTATGCCATGTAAATTTGCTTGAGGACAAGCAAAGTTTTAAGTGTGGGGTAGTTGTTTTATTAGTTTTTGCCCTCAAATTGCTATTTATTTATTATGATAATTATTGTTTTCTTCATGCATTTTGGTAGTTTTAATTGGTTTATTTAGTGATTTCAGCATCTTGGTAGTTTAATTTATCCCAGTGTTTAGATCATTTTTGTACTAGTTTTTAGTATGATGTTTATGTGTTTTTAGTTAATGTTTCATTTGATTTTTGTTTAAAGTTTGTTTTAAGTGTTTGTTTTAGGTTAAAGTGCAAAAACTCTCTTGGAAGATCAAAACAAGGAAAGAAGAGCATGAATCAAGCAAGACATGGCCAAGCCAAATCAAGCTTGGCTGTGTCACCTCAAAGGAAATTTTGGCAGAGCTTGACACGGTCAGGAGACACAGCCAGACTCTTTGTTTGCTGGTAGGGTGAGCTCTTTCTTCACTTGCTCCACTAGCTCGGCAACATCTTCAAAAATATCAGAACCCAGGATCAACTTTCCCATGAACATGATGGGCTCAGGCTTTCATTGGAGTGGTGCTATGGCTGGAGCTTTGACAAAGATCTCTTCAAGTGGTGGGAAGCTCATCTTCTCATTCTTCTTTGGTTGAACATCTTTATTGGTTTCATCATACCCCAACCCTTTCTTTGAGGTTTGAGTTTTGAAATCTGGAAGCTTTGTCAAACCAGCCTTGTCCTTTCCAAGACCAGCTCTGGGAAGGTACTTCATGCTTTTCATCATGTTCAAGACCTTAGAGTCCACTACTTCATCATCAGAAATTGCAGCTACATGGAAACCATTGAGAGGCCTCTCAATCATTAGAGCGTTAACAACCTCATTATCTTCGACCTCGATGACCACTGTCTCATCATTGTTAGGGAACTTGATCTTTTGATGAAGGGTGGAAGGAACTCCAAAAAGAGGATGAAACCATGGTCATCCCAAGAGTAAGGCAAAGGTAACAGGTATGTCCAAAACAACAAATTCAACAATAGATTCAATTGGACCAACCTTGACAGCGGCTTTGAAAGTTCCTTCGGCATGTCTCTTAGTGTTGTCATAAGCCTGAATAGTTACCTCGGACGGGTTTAGATCCCTTGTTGACATGGCTACTTTTGCCAATATTTTAAGTGGACAAACATTTATGGCGGAGCCATCATCAACCATTCGCATGGAGTCCTTTTCCCTTTAATTTCTATTTTGATAAAGAGAGGGCGGATGTGATCTCTCCCCTCTTCCGGTAAATCTGCATATGAGAAAGATGCCACTTCCATATTAACTTCGCTCTTCTCTTGAATATCTTCATATTTCATTACTCCCTCAATTTTTATGATGTCGATCAGCTCCTCCGGTGTTATGGAGGTGGAAATTGCTAGCTAAGACCTTGGCCATAGTCTCGGTGCTTTTTAGAAGTAGCTAATAAATCCCAAATGCTAACACTTGCTTGGGTTCCTTTCAGTTGCTTGAGCACGGTATCATCTTCCTCTTCTTTATTCCCTACTTCAACTTCATTTCCTTTATAAATTTCTACCTCCTTAGCCAGTGGCCTTACATAAGGCTTACCGGATCTAGTGTTCATTACTTCATCATCTTCGGGCTCAGACCAGGTCCATTCCTCCTTCTTGGATACAAGATCATCATCACTATCGCTTGAATCCCAAAACCCATTGACAACACAAATTGCTACTTATTTACCCACCATAGCTTGTTTAATTTCGCCAAATATCTCCTCTTCTTTGGTTGCTTCTACACCCATATCTTGGAAAGAAGACATAACAAAACTTTCATGCAAACCTCCTCCAATCATGAAGGTTGCCTATGGTGGTACTCTATTGAACCTTGGTAATGGATTGTCTTTGGTGTTTGGCTTGTTGGGCTCGAGTAACTTCCCACTATCAATCAAATTATTTATTTCATGCCTCAACCTCACACATCTATTCGTATCATGCCCTTACATTTGATGAAACTAACAAAATGCTTTAGTGTCGAAATTAGGTGGGAGAGGATTAGGCAAAGGACGAGGATTTAAGGGTTGTAACAATCCCTTTCTTTGAAGCTTATTGAGAACCCAAGACATCAGTTTCCCCAATTCTGAAAACTGCCTCCTTGTTCCTTGGCTAGTAGCATTAACACCGACTGCCTTTTGCATGCTTTGGTTACCATACTGATAGTTTCCTTTCTCGTTTCTTCTTGTTGAAAAATAATTTTTCTCTCTTTCCCATTCTTTGATATGCAGACCAGCTTGGAGGAGATCTTTGAAATCATGGATGAGTGTGTAGACCCTTAATTTTTGACCCAGTCTGGTTCAATATTTTTTATATAGTCAAATATAATTTTTGTGGTATTTTAATTAAATATATTTATAATTTTTAATAAAAATAAAAAGGGGTAATATTAGTAAAGTTAAAAAAGGAAACTAAAAAATAAAAATAAAATAACAAAAATAAAAATAAATAAAAATCAGCGACAAAAAAATCTATGACGAAAAATTCCTCGCCGAAGGTGAATTGGCCATTGGCCATTTCACCGCAGGCCTTGGGCCAATTCACTGCAGGAAATTCCTGCGGCGAATTAGAGCCCGCCTGCAGGAATTTCCTCACAACTCGCAATTTTTGGCCCGCAACAAGTTTTTCGCTAGCAAAATTTTCCAACACAGTTTTTTCCAAAACCAAATTCTATTTGGTTTTGGTTTCTTTTCCTAATTGGTTTTAATTTCCTTAAACAATTAGAAGTAGGTTTATGATTTTTCCTATAAATAACACATTAAAACTCATAATTAAGGGGGAAAAATTAGACTTTGATTGGATCAGATAGATTAATTTTTACTGGAGCAAAAAAGAGACAGAAAAACCCTAGCACAAGAGTCATCAGCAACAAGAAGCAATCAACAATCCATTCAAAGGCAGCAACACTGCCTTTGTCATTGTTCATACAGAAATAAAATTTGGTGGAACCAACAAATGGAGGTTTGATTATAAATCTTTATTTCAATTATATTTACAATGTTATTGCCATATTTTCTTTTAAGTACGTCTATCATTGATTTTTTTTTTCAGTAACCTAAGTTATTAAACTTTGTAATATGTTCATCCAGTAACCTTAATCAATGATCAAAACTTCAAAACCCTAAAACTATTCTTCTCTTTTCAGAAATCTTAAAACCCTAAAGTATTTCTCCCCCATTTTCAAAACTTCAAAAACCCTAAACTACTCTTTTGTTTCCAAAAACCTTTAAAACCCTAAATTGTTTCTTCTGTTTCCAAAAACCTTAAGACCCTAAAACTATTCTTCTGCTTTAAAACCCTAAATTGTTTCCCCGAATTATTTTCATCTAAACCATAACTTTTTATCCAAAATTTCCAAATATTTTCTTAAATCTCCAAACTCTAATCTTCTTCATGTTTTCTAAAAATCATAATTATTTTTGTAAAACTCTAAACTGTTTTCTTAAATCGTAAAATCAAATATGTTTTCTAAAATATCAAAAAACCCTAATTCTCTCAAAACTAATACGATAAACCCTAGTTTTCCTAAACGCTAATCCTTAAAACCTTAAAATCTTATGACAAATAAATCTAAACCCTAAAACTCAATACAGTAAACCTAAAATCACAATCCAGTAACCATGAATTATAAACTCTAATATCTTAAGATTTCAAAACCCTAATTTTATGATGTCACCCTTAAACCCTAATTTGATCAATCAAAGAACCTTACTAATTTTTGAAATTTATAAAACCCTAATTCATTCCAATTTTCTAAAATCTTTCCAGTAGCCTAAATAATAACAATAATAATTCTAAAATCCCAAAACCCTAAATGTTAATTAAAGAACTCTAAATTGAAACAGAAAACCTTAATTTATATCTTTACTTGCTTTATTTAATTTTAGATTTGATTATGTAGTTTATTATATGTTTTGATGGTTGATTTAATTTCAATGCTTGATTTATTTAATTTACCATGGATGATTATTTTCTTTATTGTTATGATTATTATTTGTCTGTTTTAGTATTAAAAGTGTAAGAGGTATGTTTCCACTTTGTGGGCACCTAATTAGTTAAATATCATGTAATTTAAATAGCTTTTATATTTTGGACCAATGTAAAGGACATGTTTCTACCTTTCAGTGGGTGTCCTATTTAGTTTAGACATGGATGATGTAAGGACATGTTTCCATCTTTGGATGGGTGTCCATTTATTTGCTATGTTTTGACATTGCTTTGATTTTAATATAATGATGCTTTATTTCAATTGTTGAGTGCAATATGGATTATATTATTATGTTTAAGAATTTTATAAAATTAAGAACTGTAAAGGAGGTCGGTTCCAATGAATCGGGCGTTGTGGGGGTGCTGGGCCATTTCTCACCTTCCCCACATATATCCAACTTTTCGAACCCATTAGGGGGTTGGGGATTCCATACGAATCGAGCCATCACCCCTTTCTTTTTCCCAGACCGTCCTCGTGGCAACTCCATTTTCTCCAAGCTTAGGTCCATGTTCTCTAAGGCCCCGAGCCTAAACAGTGCCGAAGTCACAAGAACCATTCCACTGGGAGTGGGGGCAAAAATCCCCACTCACAATGGCGACTCCACTGGGGATAAGAGAAGTTGATTCTGTTGGTATTTATATTACTTTATTCTTTCTTATAATGATATTATCCATTACATTATATTAGATTGCATTGTGTGCGTGAGTTAGGACGCCCATGTTACACATGTTATGTTATGTAAGGGATACCATACTTTCACTCAAGGTGTGGAGATCGAGCATGGCATAACTACTCATAGCCTCGTACCATTTGGTATATACTTGCTATGGGAACCTAAGTCTTTTAACCGAAAGACTAAAGCTCATGTAATTGGCCTAGTTACTTTCCTTAGGTTTTTACCCCAAATGCATGTTGTTTGACTATGGTTAATTTATCTTGGCTTAAATCATGGCTTATTTGGTTTGTTCTTTTTCTAATATGACCTAAATACATTGTGAGCTCAAATAAATTTTTCTTTAAAATTCAAAAGACCAAAGCTATTTTCAAAACTTTTCAAAATGGTCTTTGGATATAAAACATTTTCAGAAATAAATTCTTTTCTCATGACTCAAATACAAAGCCCAAAATCCATTTTTTTTTTAAATCTTTTTACAATGGGCTTAGAAACAAAATTATTTTCATCCAACCTTTAAAAGAGCTTACAAATATTTAGGTCAATTACGAAATACCAAAAAGCAATTATGAGCCTTGTTTATACTAAGAATAATTAATCATGGGCTTGTTTTTGGCATGAATCATCAGTTACTTTTTCAAGTGAGAAATCTATTTATAATATGCCTCTTAATTTAGTTTTAATCCAATATAGCATAAAAGCTACTTTAGTTGGTTGAATGGATTAAAACCTATTTTATGGGAATTATCATAAACTGATTTCCATTTTTGAGAATATAACTATTGGTTGAAAAGTCCAATGGAAATATTCAAGAATAAGATACCCCATGTTGGTATTTTGTTAACCATATACCTAGGAAAAGAGACTCGCCATTCGTGTGTGGAAGTTATAAGGTTGGAAGGAACATCCTATTTATCCCTGTTTGATTATTGTGCATACATGTATACATTTGCATCTCATATCATTAATCCCTTCTGGCTCATAGCCCTGAATTATGATAGTTCAAAAGCTTACGACAATCCGACCTACGCCGGAGATGAAGAATCTAGTAGCAACTCAATCACTTGCTCACCAAAAGCAATGAAGCCTGAACAAATTCAAAGAATGGTGGATGATGCCCTCAATGCCAAGATGGAAGAAATAAAAGAGGCCCTGGCTGAGACCATGAAGAACCAATTGGCTGTAATTTTAGGAAATCATGTTGAAGCATCTAATAGCACTAAGAAGCCAAAGGACAAAGGGAAGCCTAAAGTTGGTGAAGTGGTTTTTAATGATGATAAGGTGATCATTGATGATGATGATGATTGGGCTCAATACTTCCAAGATCCTCAAGATAAGAAGGAGCCAAAGGTTGTTGAAAGACAACTTTTAAAAAGATTGAGAATTCTGATGTTGAGAAGATGATTGCTGACCTAGAAAAAAAATTTGAGAAGAAACTGAAAACTGAAGAGGTGTTCGAGATCGACAAACTATTTGAACAAGATGAGGAGGTCCCTTTTAAGTTCAAGATGCCTTCCTTCGCTAGGTACAATGGTACTAGAAATCCTCATCTCCATGTGAAGCAGTATATCACTGCTATGCAGTCTGCCCGAGATACTAAAGCTCAAACTCTGAGGTATTTTATGCTCTCATTGGACCCTATTGTCCAAAATCGGTTCAACACCTTAGAGGAAGTACTCAAAAAGATTGGGACAAGTTTTATAAGGCTTTCATTCAGCAATATGGGTACAATGTCGAGCTTGAAGTTACCTTAATGGAAGTTGAGTCCATTAGACAAAGGCCAAATGATAATTTTGTGGACTATGTCAAAAGATGGAGAAATAAGGCTGCTTTGCTCAAGAAGAGGCCCGATGAGCCCAATACCAAGAACAACCCTTTGCCTAAATTTAGAAGAGTGCCACCACCAGCAACCTTCATGTTAGGAAAAAGATTAGAAGAAGATTTTGTCTTATCCTCTTTTCAGGATGGGAATATTAAAGATGTGAAAGGAGAAGAAGCTTAACTCAACAAACTTTCCTTAGCTTGAATATTGCTTTTCAATTTTACTTGCTTTAATATTTAATTGGAACAATCATGTTTAAAGTTGTTTGAATAAATTACTTTCATAACATTTTTATTGGTCTTTGTTCATTTTGGTGCTCAACCATTGACGAATCTAGCTTGATATTCATAAATTAATGTGTCTAGGCATCATGACTTGAATGACTTTACTAGGGGAGGGAATTACTCTATAGCATTGAGTTGTGTATGCTTACTTAGAGAGGGCTCCTGCATGATTACCTTTGTCTAGGTCCTAGTCAGTCTTAGAGCATGCTTTGACAAACTTTCGAGGTGAAATTGAACTCTGCTTATTTAAGGGAGAGATGATCTAGGCATTGTTTGGTTAGCCAACAACTTGTATCCACCTTATTAAATATCAATCCCTAGTTGTCCCTTTGAGCCTTCGTAAAATTTTAGCTTTCTTTTCATTGGCATATAATCCCAACAACCTACCCTGAGTTGTTGTGATACATTTGACAAGTCTTATGATCACTAAGATGAAGAGGCAAGAAGATCAAAGAAAGAAATGAATAGTCAAGACCATGAAGATAGTTGAAGTTCTCAAGACCATAAGGGTAGTTGAAGCTTTCAAGACCATAAGGTTAGTTGAAGTTCACCTAATATCTCCAATCTATCAAGATAACATCAGAGTAACAAATGATTTATCTCTGTTAAAGAAGATTTATGTCACTCCACTTATCCATTATAAGAAACCCAAGTTGGTACAAACAAGACAACTATTTTAGAGTTAGAACCCAAAAAAAAAAAGAAAAAAAAGAAGAAGAAAGAGACAAAGAGACAAAGAAAAAAAACAAAAAAAGAAAAGAAAAAAGATAGATAAAACCCAAAAAGGCGGTACAGAAAGCCAACTGAATTCACTTTTACCTAAAGCAGCAAAAGGCTTCTATTTAATTTATAAGGATAGCTTGACTTGAATTGGTCCAACCCAACCAAAGGTTCGATCAAAATCAGAGAAATAGGAGAAAGACCATCCGGTTCTTGAAAGTTCTGTACTTGACAGTCCTACAAGGATGGACAAAATGATAAAATGATCAAAGAAAGGGAAGAGTAAGAAAAATAAAAAGAAAGAAAAGGGAGAAGAAGAAAAGAAACAAATTTGGGTACCAAACTTTTTTGCAATGGCAAAGACTATCCCAATCAAGATCTAGATTAATGCTAAAGAGATGGGAGAACTCTCAAAGCTCTATCTTTTTCTGTTTCCAACTGCCTAAAGTTCCAACAAGCAGTTTGTAGTGTGAAGGTTTTTGTAACACCCCTTCCCAACCTACATGTGTAAGCCGAGTAGAGGCGCCACACTATCCTAACGTTGCTACCAATTTACTTCGTCAAATTTTAGTTCCAATTTTTACAGAAATTTTGCCATAGTTTCGCCTAGAAATTTGGATCCAAAGTGTCGACAAAACTTGTTTTTCTGATTTTTGAAAACACTTTACACAGACCAATGTGAATACTATCAAATTTAATACACTCCCAATGAATTCACCTTATACCCTCAACTACAAATCTGCAAGAAGAGTTCACACTTCTAATACAACATAAAGTAAAGGTTTATGATTATTACACACTACTAACATACAATTATAACATAGAAATTCTCTTTTATATTTATTCATATACATGCCACAACTAACTAACTCATAATGGAACTAAAAGATCTACCCCTGAGATATGCTGTGGTCTGGTCGTTGCTTCCCCAAGATTTATCTACTGCTTCGAACCTACGAGTCAAGAAAACTCAACTCGCTGAGCGTTGTCGCTCAGTGGGTACTTTACCAATAAAAATAATAGTAGTATATGAAAGTATTCAAAATCAAAGGAAATAATTAAATCCATAATAAACCAACTTTATACCAATAGAAATCGTGATACATTCAGTGTGATATGCTTTCAATAATGTAAAGTCATAATTCAAATTCATTGGCATTATATAGTTTAACGAAAAATAATATGTCTTTGATTCAGGCTCTACTGGTATATAGGGAACCATAGTGATAAGGCAGTGGGCCTCCCCACTGTAACATAGGTGGCCCTCACCACCGATATCAGATCACAGGAATGGGCCTCCCCATCCTGGTTAACCAATGGGCCTCCCCATTGGCTTCAGTGGCCTCACCACTGAATAAAATATCATATCACAATAATGAGCAGTACTGCATGTGTTAGTATAGTGCATCATACCCTTATCTACCACTCCCACTATCCAGTAGAGCAAAAAAGTTAAAATGATTCAATTTAAGTCTCAAACCTCATTTTAGAATGACTCGCGAAATCATTTTAAATTCCCATCGCACTTTGCCATTTATGCCGCGCAACACATTCTTTAGTCAAACCATTCCCCTTTTTCGCATATTTAATATCCACAATAAACATATTAAACATTTCAAAGCATTCTTCAAAAGATCACAAATTGACCAAATGAATAGTGTAACGACCCGCCTATCTTTCGGCCACCCGCCTAGCTGCTGGGCCCAGCCCAGGAACCTTCAGCGGATCGTACAGTACTGGACCGCCCTAGCGGGCTCCCAGCAGGATTTGTTTATTTGGCCCAAGTGGCATTGTCACACACTTAGGTCGCCTCCCCGGATCGAACACCTGACCTCCCCCTCAAGAGAGCCAGCGAGCGCAATCCAGTACCATTTCTACCACAGTTAAAAAGGCGCCTTTTTAACTGTAACGACCCGCCTATCTTTCGGCCACCCGCCTAGCTGCTGGGCCCAGCCCAGGAACCTTCAGCGGATCGTACAGTACTGGACCGCCCTCGCGGGCTCCCAGCAGGATTTGTTTATTTGGCCCAAGTGGCATTGTCACACACTTAGGTCGCCTCCCCGGATCGAACACCTGACCTCCCCCTTAAGAGAGCCAGCGAGCGCAATCCAGTACCATTTCTACCACTGGTAGAAATGGTACTGGATTGCGCTCGCTGGCTCTCTTAAGGGGGAGGTCAGGTGTTCGATCCGGGGAGGCGACCTAAGTGTGTGACAATGCCACTTGGGCCAAATAAACAAATCCTGCTGGGAGCCCGCGAGGGCGGTCCAGTACTGTACGATCCGCTGAAGGTTCCTGGGCTGGGCCCAGCAGCTAGGCGGGTGGCCGAAAGATAGGCGGGTCATTACAAATAGTGTCGCGGCATGAAAAATTGGCAACGCAAAATGGCATGACCAAATGAATAGTAAAATCTGGGTTTTCGTCAAAATTTCAGTCCACTTCAGTCATGCATTTGACCAGGTAAATGATCTTATTTTTGGCTGAAATTTTACAGAAAACGTATTTCATATGTTAACTACTTACACGTAAAATTTCATTGAAAAATTCATTCATTTTCTGCCTCAAACAATTTTCACAAAAATAGTCCAGAAGCTGTCACTTTGGGACCATTTCGGCCCAAACATTTGAAATGCATAGGATAGTTTATTTTTCTTTTGCAAATCAATATTAAGGCTTCTTTAATAGTAAAGTGAAGATTCAAACACTTCCTTTTAACAACTTTTGCATGTTTAACTCAAATCAAACTAATTAAAGTTCAAAACAACTTACCAAATCAACTTGCCAAATTTTCTCAAAACATTTGGTTTCAATTAAATTTAACAACCCAATTGCCATAAGAAACAAGAACATAACTCAAAAATTTAATTTAAACTCAATCACTATATTTAAACATCAACTTCAAAACTTCCATAAACCAAAGTTTGTAAGCAAATAGAATTTCTTTTATGGTAAAGCACCAAATCAAAAGTAATTATTCAAAGGTAAAGTACCAAACCTTATTTCTTTAACTCCTCTTAGCTTTTCCTTCTTCCCCTTATTTAATTCTTTATTTCTCCTTCAATCAATTCAAGATACAACATAAACCTTAGAAATTCAAAATAATAAGTTATCCTCCATTTCTTTTCCAACCGAAACCCTAATCCAACCTTATTAATCTTTATACATCTTGATTCTTCCATTTAATCAATTAATCTCATCACTTAATATTTTTCCAATTCCACATAAAGACTCTAATTCCCAATCTCCCCATAAATATATAAATACCTAATTTTGATACTAAAATTAAAGTCTACATACTTGAAAACCTTAGAACTTACCTTAAAAATCAAATTTGGAGAAACTTGGAAGTCCTTTGGTGTTTTCCTTTGTTGGCCGAATTTTGCAAGTGGAAAAGAGAGAAATTGGTTTTTCATATCACATATATTTATATACAAAGGAAATGATGATCACCTTATGTGTTGGTTAAACCCTTTAAGACCACTTGTCCACCTTTCTCTTTCTTCATTTATTACACATGCTAAATGCTTTCTTTTGATTGGCCAACATTAGATTTTTATAGTTTTCTTTTCCTTTACTTCTTTCCACTTGTCCCTCTTCCCATAGGATATCATAAAGTTGTCCCGGGTTACCCATCCGGTCCCGACACGAAACCGAGCCCACTTTACGTTCCGGCGATTAATCGATCATATCTTTTAAACCGTATAGTTCCATGAGTCAAACTACATATAGTTTTGATCCTCTCGACCTCTACTTTCTATTTATAAGGTCTATTTTAGGTTTCCAAGTCATTTGAAAAAATTACCAATAAGCCCTCGACTTTTTATTAAATTCCCTTTAGGTCCTATCCTTGCTCGGGTTTTCTTCCGGCTCCGTTTCTACTGTCGATCGTTTCATATTTAACCCCTCGCCATTCTCTACGTACTCACGTTTTTATTTCCTACCTTAAATTCATGTATAACTTTAATTGATAATGACCAAAATGCCCCTAGTCAACATATCTTCGTTTTTCTTTAATGGGACATTTCCTGGAAAAACCGTTACACGTCGTTGCGACCCGATTAATCTCTAGAATATTCTTCCGGGGTCGGATATGGGCACTATTAAGAACTTCCGACTCTTAATTTTTAAGTTTACATAGTTACCCCTAACTTTTGAGAAATTTTCACTTAGGTCCTTTTGATATCCCTTCCTAACCTTGCTGTCTTTATTTCTTAATATCTTTTTACTCACAACTCCAAATTACGTAATTCTTATTCCCACTGAAACTAGACATCCGGGGCTACATTGTGTCAAAATTTCAGGTCGATCCGAGTTATATCTGATTTTCGATAGTCCTTCGAAGTCAAGCCTACTATGCTGTCCTGAGGCAGCTTGCACATTGTCTACTAAATCCATCATATCTTATTCTGTAAAACTCTAAATTGAGTAATTTAAAGTTATACATCTAGCTAAGACACAAATAAACAATTAAGTATTCTTTGAGACTCTCTAATTTTGTCATTAACTTGGATGAAATTCGAGCTCAAGTTATAGGTTATGTCTATTTCTTACCAATCTGGGATTTGGGATGTTACAGTTTTTCCATTGTGTCACAATGGCTCCAACTTACAAATGGCCTTCATTTAACCCATGTCCCTTATAGACCCCATTTCAAGCCTATCAAAGACCTGTTGATCTCTCTTGGTAGGTAGAGTCTATTAGTGGAGATAGTTTGAATAAGCATGCATATGAGATAAACAATATTTAAACGAAATGAGACCTTTGGGCAAGTAATGTGTATGTGCCTATCTGAAGTGCAATAATTCTTGCTCATGTTATAGATATGTTAATTTGAAAAATCAAGTCCTGAGGTACATTGACATTGATTTGGCAAAGCCAAAATTTGATTTCAAAAAACAAAAAAACAAAACAAAAAAATGTTTTGTCACACGAAGCCTCCAAGTTAAGAGAAGTTTGTTGCACCATCAAAACTCGAAGAACACATTGGGCAAAGGAAATGATTATTAGCCAAGTCATGAATAAGCTACCAACTGACATGCTGAAACACAGTTTGAAATGGATGTATCCTTGACTCTGCAACTTGGGGTCTCCACCACTCATATTTTCAACATCTCAAAGATAAAAGCCATAAATGTGAAACATCCTGTAATTCCAATGCAAGAACTGAATAGGCATCTGAAAGAAATTCGTGAGAACATTTCAGCTAATAATCTCAGTCCGTGGGTCGATGGAACCATTGTAAGTATTATTCATGCATATCATGCATACATGAGCATATCACATCGCACTTTCTTGTCTTGTATTGTCTATTCTTTATCAAAGTGAACAGCAAACACCCTGTGAAGTAAACAATCAAAAGAAGATATCAAATCAAGGGGGCATGGAAAGCCCATTGCTTGAGAAAGTTCCAGTAATCTTGCAAAGAGAAGAAATGCATGCTTGTGCGAAGAACTAGACAATAAAAACATCAATCAAAGCTTACATGGAAAAAATCTTTGGTTCGAGCCTATAAAGGGGGCAAAGTTTCTCCTTTCCAATTTTTTTAGTTTATATACTAAACATTTTCAAACTCACTTGCAAATATTTCGCCACGCAGGGGGCAAGGAGAAGATATGAGGGCCAACTAAAAATAACTGAATTTTTGCAAAAGGAAGAACAAAAGAATGGAACAACAAGTTAAGCTAGGATCCTCAACTGATAAAAGGTCAGTCAAATCCAATTCAATCTCGAGTCCAATTACCCAGTCACGGGTCCAAGTACCCAAATTAAATCCAATTAGGATCGAGTATCCAAATCCAGTTAGGGATCGAGTATCCAAATCCAATTAGGATCGTGTATCGAAATCCAGTTTAGGATCGAGTATCCAAATCCAGTTAGGATCGAGTATGTAGACCCTTAATTTTTTACCCAGTCCGGTCTAATATATTTTAATAAGTCCAAAATAATTTTTATGTTGTCCAATATATTTTAATTAGTCCAAAACAATTTTTGTGTTATCTTAATTAAATAATATTTGCTTTAGTATTTAATTTTTATTAATAAAAAATAAAAAAATAATAATAAACAAATAAATAAAAATAATTGGCGACGGAAAATCGGCGATGAAAAATTTCATCGCCGAAAAGGGGGGCGGCGAAATGGCCCACAGGCAATTTCACCCGCCCCGGCTGTGGTAACTTTTTCGCCAGCAGTTTTTTTTTTTGCCAGCAAAATTTTTCAGC
Organism: Garcia nutans; assembly: GCA_947685225.1. NCBI lineage: Eukaryota > Viridiplantae > Streptophyta > Magnoliopsida > Malpighiales > Euphorbiaceae > Garcia > Garcia nutans. The sequence goes on along the minus strand of CANTUV010000023.1, from coordinate 16,708,368 downwards.
AGCAGTTTTTTTTCGCTAGCAAAATTTTTCCGGCGCAAATTTTTCTGAAACCAAATTCAATTCGGTTTCAATTTCCTTTTCTTAATTAATATTATATTCCGTGAACAAGTGAAATTAATCATCACAATCTTCTATAAATAAGGACTAAAAAACAACAAAAAGGGGAAGAATTTTTGGAGATTAACAAACGGACTTAGGAAAAACTTTGGAACATCGGGCTGGAATTTGGGACTTTAGATTGGAGAGGAGCAACAAGCAAAGCCATCAACAATTCATCAAAGGTAGTAACTTTGCCTTTGTACTTGTTCATCCAAGAAGCAATTTTTGATGGAACCAAAGAACGAAGGTTTGAATCTCTAATTTCTTTATTTTCTCACAGTAGTTTTAATAAATTGTTTCTTCTATTTCCAAAAACCCTAAAATTCATTCTTCTATTTCTTCTAAACCTTAAATCCCTAAAATGTTTCTTCTAAACCTAAGAACCCTAATTTGTTTGTTCTGTCTCCAAACACCCTAATTTGTTTCTTTTGTTTTCAAAAATCATAAAAACATTAAATCGTTTCTTTTGTCTCCAAAAACTTCAAAAACCCTAAGTCATTTTATTAATTCCCAAAACCCTAATCTCTATTCCAAAAAGTCAGTAGCCTTATTTTAAAGAATCAAAAGCTTTAACCCTAATTAATCCTTCTTTCCAAAATCACACAGTAAGTATTATTCTTTTAAAAATAACACTAGTTTCTTCCAATTTCAAAACCCTATTTTTTTAAAATCTTAAACCCTAAAATCTTAATTTTCAACACAGAAACCTACAATCTAAGAAGCCAATTTTTGGTGGACCCTGCACGGGGAGCTGCCCCCTTGACTGCCTTATGGGTTCGAGTCATTATTTATTTATGTATTATAAATCTTTATGTTTTACTTCCATTATGATTATTCAAAATACAAATAGTAAATCCAAAACCAATTAATCTAAAACTTAAGTTTTCCTAAACCATAATTTCCTCAAAGCTAATACGTAAACCCTAATTCCTTAAAACCTTAACCCCTAATTTTTCTAAACCCTAATCCTTTAAACTTTAAAACCTTATAAATCTAAATGTTAAAATTCAAACACAGTAAGCCTAAAATTCAACACAGTAATAGCTAATAATCATATAATCTAATATTTTAAAGTATTCAAACCCTAGTTTCATGATTTCATTTCTCAAACATTAATTTGGTTAATCAAAGAACTTTATCAACCTCCTAAATTATAAAATTTAATCCATTTCAATTCCTTTAAAACTTACAGTAGCTTAAACCCATAAATTCCAAAACCCTAAACATATTGAATAAAGAATCTTAAATAGAAACAGTAGCCCTAATTTGAATCTTTACTTGCTTTATTTAATTTTATATTTGATCATGTAGTCTATTATATGCTTTAATTTATTTTCAATGCTTTGTTGGTTTATTTAATTTCAATGATTGATTTATTTAATTTATCATGGATGGATGTTTATTTTATATTTTTTATGAATGATTTATTTATTATGAATTGTTATTTACTTTTATCGATTTATTTTTTATTTCCAAATGTAGTAAGAGGTATGTTTCCACTTTGTGGGTACCTCATTATTTAAATATCATGTAATTTAAATTGCTTTTATATTTTAGACCAATGTAAAGGACATGTTTCTACCTTTTGGTGGGTGTTCTATTTAGGCATGGGATGTAAGGACATATTTTCATCCTCGGATGGGTGTCAATTTATTTGCTTTGTTTGGACATTATTTTGATTTTTAATATATCGATGCTTTATTTTAATTGTTATTTGTAATATGGATAATATTGTTATATTTATGAATTTTATAATATTAAGACCTGTAAAGGAGGCCGGTTCCAATGAACCGGGCGTCGTGGGAGTGCTGGGCCATTTCTCACATTCCCCACACGTACCCAACTTTCCGAACCCATTAGGGGGTTGGAGATTCCTTAGGAATCGAGTCATCCACCCCTTTCTTTTTCTAGCCCGTCCGGTTGGCGACTCCATTTTCTCCGGACCTAGGTCCGTGTTCTCTATGGCGTCGAGCCTCAACAGTGCCAAAGTCGCAAGAACCATTCCACCGAGAGTCGGGGCAAAAATCCCCACTCACAGTGGCGACTCCACTGGGGATAAGAGAAGTTGATTCCATTGGTCTTTATATTATTCTATTCTTTCTTATAATGATATTATCCATTGCATCATATTAGATTGCATCGTGTGCGTGAGTTAGGACGCCCGTGTTACCCGTGTTGTGTTATGTAAGGGATACCATACTTTCACTCAAGGTATGGAGATCGAGCATGGCATAACCACTCATATCCTCGTACCATTTGGTATATACTTGCTATGGGAACCTAAGCCTTTTAACCCAAAGACTAAAGCTCATGTAATTGGCCTAGTTACTTTCCTTAGGTTTTTACCCCAAATGCATGTTGTTTGACTATGGTTAGTTTATCTTAGTCTAAATCATGGCTTATTTGGTTTGTTCTTTTTCTAATATGACCCAAGTACATTTGTAAGTTCAAAAATAAAATTTTCTCTTAAAAGTCCAAAAGACCAAAGCTATTTCCAAAACTTTTCAAGATGGTCTTTGGACATAAGACTTTTTTAAAAGCAAATTAAAAAAATTCCTTTGCTCATGGCCCAAATACTAAGCCCAAAATCTATTTTTTCTAAGATCTTTTTACAATGGGCTTAGAAACAAAATTGTTTTTATCCAACCTTTTCTTACAAAGAGCTTGCAAATTATTTAGGTCAATTAAGAAATACTAAAAATTAATTGTGAGCCTAGTTTATGCTAAGAATAATTAATCATGGGCTTATTTTTAGCATGAATCATTAATTACTTTTTCAAGTGAGATATCTATTTATAATAAACCTCTTAATTTAGTTTTAATCCAATATAGCATAAAAGCTACTTTAGTTGGTTAAATGGATTAAAACCTAATTAATGGGAGTTATCATGAACTGATTTTCATCTTTGAAGATATAACCATTGGTTGAAACATCTGAGGGAAATATTCAAAAAAAGATACCCCATGTTGGTATTTTGTTAATCATATACCTAGGAAAAAAGACTCGTCATTCGTGTGTGGATGTTATAAGGTTGGAAGGAACGTCCTATTTGTCCTTGTTTGTCTATAGTTTGTGCATACATGCATACATTTGCATCTCATATCATTGATCCTCTCTATCTCACAGCCATGGATTATGATAGTTCAAAAGCTTAGAACAATCCGACCTACACCGAAGATGAAGAATCTAGCAACGACTCAATCACTTGCTCACCAAAAATAATGGATCCCGAACAAATTCAAAGATTGGTGAATGAAGCCCTCAATGCCAAAATGGAAGAAATAAAAGAAGCCCTAGCTGAGACCATGAAGAACCAACTGACTGTAATTTTAAAAAATCATGCCGAAGCATCTGCTAGCACTAAGAAGCCAAAGGACAAAGGGAAGTCTAAAGTTGGTGAAGTAGTCTTTGATTATGATAAGGTGATCATTGATGATGATGATTGGGCTCAATACTACCAAGATCCTCAAGACAAAAAGGGGCCAAAGGTTGTTGAGAAGGCAACTGTTGAAAAGACTGAGACTTCTGATGTTGAAAAGATGATTGCTGATTTAGAAAAGAAATTTGAGAAGAAACTAAAAATCGAGGAAACGTTTGAAGTTGAAAAATTATTTGAGCTAGATAAAGAAGTTCATACAAATTCAAGATGCCATCTTTTGCTAAGTTTGATGGAACCGAAAATCCTCATCTCCATGTGAAGTAGTATATCACTGCTATGCAGTCTGCCCAAGCTACTAAGGCTCAAATTTTAAGGTACTTCATGCTCTCATTAGACCCTGTTGTCCAAAATTGGTTCAATACCTTGGAAGAAGAAACACAAAAGAGTTGGGATCTGCTATACAAAGCCTTCCTTCGACAATATGGGTATAATGTCGAGATGAAAGTTACCTTAATGGAAGTAGAGTCCATAAGACAAAGACCAAATGAGAATTTTGTGGACTATGTGAAAAGATGGAGAAATAAGGCTGCTTTGCTCAAGAAAAGGCCCGATGAATCTGATCAAATAAGGATAATCTTGAGAGGCGTCCTGCCTCGTCTTCATGAAAGGATGTCTCATACACTCATCCGTGACTTCAAAGATCTTTTCCATGATGGTCTACAAATTGAAGAGTGGGAAAGGGAGAAAAATCATTTTTCAATAAGAAGGAATGAGAAAGGGAATTATTAGCCTAGCAATCAAAGCACGCAAAAAGAAGTTGATGTTAATGTGGCTGGTCAAGGAAATAAAAGACAATTCTCAGAATTGGGGAAACCTCTATCTTCGGTTTTTAGCAAGCTGCAAAAGAAAGGGTTGTTGCAACCGTTAGCTCCTCGACCACTACATAATCCACTGCCACCAAACTTCAATGCCAAGGCCTTCTGTCAATTTCATCAAAGGCGAGGGCATGAAATAGATAAATTTGCTCGTCTAAGGCATGAGATCCAAGATTTGATTGATAGTGGCAAGCTACCCGAGCCGGATAAGCCCAATACCAAGAACAACCCTTTGCCTAAATTTGGAAGAGTGCCACCACCAACAACCTTTATGGTGGGAAAAGGATTGGAAGAAGATTTTGTTTTATCATCCTTTCAAGATGGAAAATTGAAGATGTGAAAGGAAAAGAAGCTTAAACTCAATGAACTTTCCTTAGCTTGAATGTTGCTTTTCAATCTTTCTTTAATATTTAAATTGGAACAATCTTGTTTTTTAAATTTAAAGTTGCTTGAATAAATTACTTTCATCAAAATTTTTATTGGTCTTTGTTCATTTTGATGCTTAACCAATGTGGAATCTAGCTTGATGATTCATGAATTAATATGTCTATGCATCATGACTCGAATGACTTTACTAGGTGAGGGAATTGCTCTTACTTAGAGAGGGCTCCTGCATAATTACCTTTGCTTAGGTCCTAGTCAGTCCTAGAACATGCTTTGACAAACTTTCGAGGCAAAATTGAACTCTGCTTATTTAAGGGAGAGAGGATCTAGGCATTGTTTGATGAACCAACAACTAGTATGACCCAATTAGATATCAATCCCTAGTTTTCCCTTTGAGCCTTCATAAAATTTTAGCTTTCTTTTCATTGGCATGCAAACCCCAAAAACCTACCCTGAGCTGTTGTGATACATTTGACAAGTCTTATGATCACTAAGATGAAGAGGCAAGAAGATCAAAGAAAGCAATGATTAGTCAAGATCATGAGGATAGTTGAAGTTCTCAAGATCATGAAGATAGTTGAAGTTCTCAAGACCATAAGGGTAGCTGATGTTTTCAAGACCATAAGGGTAGTTGAAGTTTTCAAGACCATAAGGGTAGTTGAAGTTCCCTTAATATCTCCAATATATCAAGACAACATCAGAGTAACAAATGATTTATCCCTGTTAAAGAAGATTTATGTTACTCCACTCATCCATTATTGGAAGCCCAAGTTAGTACAAACAAGACAAATCTTTTTGAGCTAGAAAAAAAACAAAACAAAAAAACAAAACAAAATAAAAGAAAAAAGGAAGAAGAAGAAGAAACCAAAAAAACAAGAGAAAAAGGAAGGAAAATAAAAGAAAAGAAGAAAAAGAGAAAGAAAAGAAAAAAGATAAAACCTAAAAAGGCGGTTCAAAAAGCCAACTAAGTTCTCTTTTACCTAAGACAACAAAAGGCTTCCATTTGGTTAATAAGGACATTTTGACTTGAATTGGTCCCAACCCAACCAAAGATTCAATCAAAATCAAAGAAAAAGGATGTAACGCCCCTATACTCCATATAAGCACTATACATATACCTGGTATACATACAATTATACAAAATAACTGTAACGCCCCTATACTCCATATAAGCACTATACATATACCTGGTATACATACAATGCGTATATAAAGTATAAGAATGTCACTTTTAGTTTCTATTTAAAAATCTTTATCCGAATTCAAGCAACATTATGTTAATTTAAGAAACATTTATAAAAATCATGATTCTTATCAAAAAGTAAATCATAACTAAAAATCACACATGTATGCATCACCTTCTGGTTGGTCTCGAGACACTCTTACTTTTCTCGTGGCATAGCAGCTAGGCATCCAGATCATCCGCATAAATACCTGCGCGATTACACAACCGCGCTAAGCCCGAGAGCTTAGTAGTACAAATAAATAATAAAGTATACATTACAAAATAATCATACCTTATAATTTTAGCATCATGTTTTATTGTTCTCTTACCACATTTTCCTTTCTCAATAGATTCTTCATATATTGCCACTAATCTCATAAATTAAATACATCATTACATAGCATATTCACAACACAATACTTACCCTTTCTATTTCATATACATATATATATGTATATATATTGTTACAACAAAACACCATTCAAACCTTTATAAGAACAATTCTCACATTCACAAACATATTACACATCACACAACAATTCCATAACCTCATATCTCAACAGAACTCCTTAAGCCATGTTCACTTTCAACATTTCAATACACATATTACAAACTCATACTTCATAACATCATTTTATTTCCATAACCTCATATCTCAACAGAACTCCTTAAGCCATGTTCACTTTCAACATTTCAATGCACATATTACAAACTCATACTTCATAACATCATTTTATTCGCAATTCATTAATCATGAAACACATTTCCATCAAAAGTATTCATAGATCTCATTATTCATTTGTTTCAACATTGTTTCCATATATCTTATTTATCAATCATGTTACCATTCATGACTCACATTACACAAAGACAAGCATGGGCCCAAGACACACTAATATGCCATTCAATTTTCAGAGTAATGCTTTGGTTTATTCATCACATTTATCATTATCATAGACCCAACTAGGCTTCAAGGATTAGGCTCAACCAAGCTTCAAGGGGAACAAAGCATGCTAAGTATCAACCCAACTTGGCTTCAAGAACCAAACCCAACCTAGCTTCAAGGGTTGTAACATCTCAATTAGGCTTCAAGGATTAGACCCAACCAAGCTTCAAGGGGAGTAAAACATGTTAAACTTCAACCCAACTTGGCTTCAAGGATCAAATCCAACCTAACTTCAAGAGATTGTTACTAATAGGCATGCCACCAACAACAAACTCTGAAAATAGAATAACACATTAGTCACACAATTCATTTATTATTTCATTATCATTTCTATTCTCAATTCTCATCATCATTTAGGCAAACATGCCTTATTTCTTTCAATTGCATCACCATAGCCAATCACAATGGCTTTATATCACATTTGAGTCATCATTGCCAAGAACAATGGCTTTATATCACATTATATCTCAAATCACATTTCAAGTTTCATCATTGAGATATGCAACATCAATTACATTACTAAACAAACATATCATGAATCAATCATACCATATAGGCATGCTTCAATCATAACATTAAAGTAATTCATCATCAATGATCTCATGATATTCCACATTATACACAACATGCCATTATTCATATGCACCATTAATCTACATATAGTACAATACAATTCATGAGATTGACAATGCATAAAACCTAACATGGTTCATATAATATCAACATTATCATCAAATCATATTGATCAATTCAATTCATCACTCAAGTATACATATACATAACAATTTACCTTATTCATGGATTTAGAATCTTCCATATACATTTGGTTGGATCATTACTGTTTTAAATGTGTTTAGATACAAAAGACATTTGAAGATCCAATAATGTTTGATGACCAAGTAACAAACACAATAGCAAACACCCTCAAGGGACACGGCCAAGCTTGTGGCCGTGTCTCCTAGTATAACATCCAGTAGCCAACACGCCCAAGGGACACGGCCAAGCTTGTGGCCGTGTCACTCAATATCAATTCAAGCAGCAGCAAACACGGGCAATGGACACGGCCAAGCCAGTGGCCGTGTCTCTCAACACAACAATCCAGTACCAGACACGGGCAAGGGACACGGCCGTGTCTCTCAACATAAATTAGACAGTAGCAAACACAGGCAAGGGACACGGCCAAGCCAGTGGCCGTGTCTCTCCAAAACTCATCCAACACGACCAATTTTGCCCTAACTTGGCCGTGTCTCCCATAACTTGGCCGTGTCCTTCAATAATTCAAAGACCAAACACTTCGAAATTCATCTAAACCAAACTCTAATTCAACATTTCATCATTTTCCTCACAATTTTCTCAACTCATCATCACTTAGATATCAATTCCACACATTTACATACTTCAATCTCTTGTTATCATCAATTTACACACCAATCATACCCAACATAACCTCAATCCAAAAGAAAACCACACAAGAAGGTATATACTTATATATATGTATAATCAATAAAATTCATTCAAGAAATGTGTACTTACCTGTATAGCTTGCCAAATCTTCATCTCCATCTTCAATACTCTTAAAAATCCTTAAGAAATTTGATGAAGATCAATCTCTCTCTCTCTTGTGCTCTCTTGTCCACGAAGAAGAAACAGAAGAAGAGGAAGAAGGAAGGTTCTCCATCCTTCCTTCGTTCTTATCTTATATATATATATATAATAATAATAATAATAATAATAATAACAATAATAATAATAATAATAATAATAATAATAATACCATTAAATCTCCACCACACACAATTCCTTTTTACTTTCTTCTTCTTTTCTCTTTCCTTCAATACACACATTGAATCCAAATACAACAGTAATCCCAACACTTTTAGGGTATACTTTAGGATATTACAATTCTCTCCCCCTTAAATAATTTCGTCCTCGAAATTATCCAGTATAATAACAACCCATTCAGAATAATTCACCATCTTAATTTTCATATAAAGATAATCGTATCTTACAATATAGTTTTATTAAATCTCATATCTTCTACTCTCCCCCTTAAATAATCATCTTCTCTGAAATTCATAATTTATCATTATATAGGTATATATATATATATCTTTACTTCTTATTACTTTCTCAATAAAGCAATCAAGATATCTCATAACATCTCCAATACATTTTATCTTTGTACTAAAGTCAGATTATCACTTTGACTCTTTATAGATATTCTCTTAACTTTAACCTCAAAAATCATTAATCAATATCTTAGCATTGTTTATTCCATTTTTACCATCACTATCAAAATAAACATTTACCAAACATCAATGGATAACTATATCCTTATTCTCATGAGTTTATTTCTCACCATGTACAATTAATATACCTCAATTTATTTATGTTCATTCATAAATCAGAATATTACATCATACACATTACCATTAAATCTTACACTCCCAATACAATTGCACATATTAAATCTCAATATTGCCTTGCAACTTTAACTAAACCTAGATCCATCGATTTATCTATCACAATATACTAACATTTCAACTTTATTTGATTCAAACCAACAATCAACTTATTGAAATTTATCATTGAATTTTACCATATATACTTATATATAACCTAAGTTCATTAGGTCAAACTTATATTCAAATTCTACTCTTTCCAAATTCATATATTCAATCAATATGAATCATGCTTATACATATACATTTCTTTATTTCAATAATTATATCATCATTTCTTATACTCATTCAAAATTTATCAATATTGCCAACAACTATAACTTCATAAACGAGCTTTTCCCCCAACCAGGTTGGTAATCCAAGTTTGGTTGCCCAACACATTGGGTCCGCATGGTTCCACAGGAGACAGATAAGTCCGTTCATTTATCTTTTCCCAATTCATTTTTCAATATCAATTAGGTACTCTACCTCCATTATAATTCATTTCTAACATCTTTGCCAATAATCATAGTTTCTCATTACATCAAAATAGTATACACGTATATCATTAATTATAATTAACATCTCATTATACAATCATATCATTTCCAACATTATTGATATATAAATATTAATTTACATTATTCATACTCCCATAAATTTTACGTTCATTCACATAATCACTTTACACTGTAAATGTATCCTATATAATTTTCAGTCATGATTACAATTTCTTCCTTTTTTATTATTTCTTCACTTCACCCAATATTAATATATTTATGTAATTATTTTTCTATCACACAATTCATAGCTTAAAACATTATCACAATTCTCTTCCCTTGCTTTACTTCTCATAAATACAATTAAATTTTTTAATATCGTAAATATAAGTTATAACTTCACCAATCATATCTTTTAACTATGTTTCTGGAAACATAGTTATCCATCTCAATTCTAAATCTGAAGATAATAAAACTAATCACTAATCACACTAACCAAATCATATGACAATGATATATTAACAATCACACTTAGGGGTTGTAAATCAATATTGTTCTTCTATTATTCAATTTCCAACCTTTACAATTATAATACTAACTTGTATCACATAAATTATATATTTATTCTCCAAGCTTTTATTACACCAATAATTAACACATTTTAATTCCATCTCCAAAACAGTTTGCTTTTGATTATCTGATCATCATTAACCCAACTCATGTTCGATAATATTATCCTTAACATTTTCTACTCCCAACCTTCAATTAGATACAAATCTTACACAAGTATCATTCATTACTCCATTTCCAATCCATCTCTTTTTAAAAAATTTCAAGTACATAATTCTTTCCTTACAATTTCTTATTATACATCTATACATAAAACACTTTCACACACAAATACTTTGAGTTCCAACACATCTTATGATAGTCTCATTTAGTTATTGCTATAACAATTTCACTGTTCAATATTACCCAGGTCCATTCTCACTTCTAATACCATTAAACAAGTAATGATATAAAATAATAAACATATTATCCACACCTTCATAGATCACATTCATATCAAAAGTTCATTTCACAAATCCTCTTTATATAAACACCTAATTATGCAATTTATTAAATTTCCCTTTTTCATATAGTTTATACAAATTTAATATTTACCACTTTCCTTGGACTATCATCATACTCATTTGTTTATCATAACTTAAGTTATTCATTACCTTCAATAAATATATACACTCTACTTAGAACCTTATTTCACAAGGAGCTTAATCACATTTCCAATGTGATATCTCTCTCACATTTGTTTATAAATATCTTTAACACATCTTTCATAATCATTTTCATCCTTTCCAATCAAATTACTTAAAGTAACTCATTTTCTTTTGCTCAATTCCTAATACTTTCATGTGCACTAATATTCATTTCATATATCTCATGTAAATACATTAAACTATTAATATTTAATTGCTCTTTATTCACATTCCATTAAAACTATAAATTTTTAACTTACTAATTTACTTAAACTTCAATTTATTCATCTCATTCTCTTAATATCAACTTTAAAACATTTTATATGTATATACCACAAAGCAACATCAAAACATATATGTTTCACCATTATTAAACTCATTCCAAAAATCTAAATATCACATATCATCACCATTTACATGAGCTTTCACAATATTCAAGCATATCACATTTCTAATAGTGAAATCACCATGTTTGCATTAAAATAACAATACAAACAACACCAATGTATATTTATACTTAACCAACATCATCTCTTTTTCTTTTGAACATAACTTTAACTTTACATATTGACACCTTACATTATCACACTTAATCTATACCAATCAACTCATTCAATAGTTCACTGTACTCTTTGCATTTACCTAATATATCTTTTCATATTACCCATCCAACAATATTTCCTCTTTCTATAAATCCAACCATAAAGTTTATTAGGAAGAGATTCAAACAATAGAGGATAGATCACATACTTTAATCTTAATTTGTTTCTAACTCATTTCCCACTTAATTCTTCTAGCCATTTCTTTATATGCCAAATACATACCAATACTCAAACTTTTTACTTATACTTTCCATATCATTTCTTTATATCACACTCATCTTCTCAATTATCAACATTTCTAGATTTGCTTTCATATAAAACCTCATTTACACACTATCATTTATCTCATCTCATGTAACTCAAATACATCACAATTCACAATTCACAATTCACTCAATGCCACGTTCGAGACCAACCTAGATGTGAATGCATATGCATGTCTTACCAATTGCATTTCAAAAATCTTCTTTTCACTTCTTATTTAAACTCTTCAAAAATCTTCTTTTTACTTCTCTTTAAGCTTTTCAAAACTCTCTTTTTAATTTTTACTTAGGCCGAGAATCTCGAACCTAAGCTCTGATACCAAAATAACTGTAACGCCCCTATACTCCATATAAGCACTATACATATACCTGGTATACATACAATTATACAAAATAACTGTAACGCCCCTATACTCCATATAAGCACTATACATATACCTGGTATACATACAATGCGTATATAAAGTATAAGAATGTCACTTTTAGTTTCTATTTAAAAATCTTTATCCGAATTCAAGCAACATTATGTTAATTTAAGAAACATTTATAAAAATCATGATTCTTATCAAAAAGTAAATCATAACTAAAAATCACACATGTATGCATCACCTTCTGGTTGGTCTCGAGACACTCTTACTTTTCTCGTGGCATAGCAGCTAGGCATCCAGATCATCCGCATAAATACCTGCGCGATTACACAACCGCGCTAAGCCCGAGAGCTTAGTAGTACAAATAAATAATAAAGTATACATTACAAAATAATCATACCTTATAATTTTAGCATCATGTTTTATTGTTCTCTTACCACGTTTTCCTTTCTCAATAGATTCTTCATATATTGCCACTAATCTCATAAATTAAATACATCATTACATAGCATATTCACAACACAATACTTACCCTTTCTATTTCATATACATATATATATGTATATATATTGTTACAACAAAACACCATTCAAACCTTTATAAGAACAATTCTCACATTCACAAACATATTACACATCACACAACAATTCCATAACCTCATATCTCAACAGAACTCCTTAAGCCATGTTCACTTTCAACATTTCAATACACATATTACAAACTCATACTTCATAACATCATTTTATTTCCATAACCTCATATCTCAACAGAACTCCTTAAGCCATGTTCACTTTCAACATTTCAATGCACATATTACAAACTCATACTTCATAACATCATTTTATTCGCAATTCATTAATCATGAAACACATTTCCATCAAAAGTATTCATAGATCTCATTATTCATTTGTTTCAACATTGTTTCCATATATCTTATTTATCAATCATGTTACCATTCATGACTCACATTACACAAAGACAAGCATGGGCCCAAGACACACTAATATGCCATTCAATTTTCAGAGTAATGCTTTGGTTTATTCATCACATTTATCATTATCATAGACCCAACTAGGCTTCAAGGATTAGGCTCAACAAAGCTTCAAGGGGAACAAAGCATGCTAAGTATCAACCCAACTTGGCTTCAAGAACCAAACCCAACCTAGCTTCAAGGGTTGTAACATCTCAATTAGGCTTCAAGGATTAGACCCAACCAAGCTTCAAGGGGAGTAAAACATGTTAAACTTCAACCCAACTTGGCTTCAAGGATCAAATCCAACCTAACTTCAAGAGATTGTTACTAATAGGCATGCCACCAACAACAAACTCTGAAAATGGAATAACACATTAGTCACACAATTCATTTATTATTTCATTATCATTTCTATTCTCAATTCTCATCATCATTTAGGCAAACATGCCTTATTTCTTTCAATTGCATCACCATAGCCAATCACAATGGCTTTATATCACATTTGAGTCATCATTGCCAAGAACAATGGCTTTATATCACATTATATCTCAAATCACATTTCAAGTTTCATCATTGAGATATGCAACATCAATTACATTACTAAACAAACATATCATGAATCAATCATACCATATAGGCATGCTTCAATCATAACATTAAAGTAATTCATCATCAATGATCTCATGATATTCCACATTATACACAACATGCCATTATTCATATGCACCATTAATCTACATATAGTACAATACAATTCATGAGATTGACAATGCATAAAACCTAACATGGTTCATATAATATCAACATTATCATCAAATCATATTGATCAATTCAATTCATCACTCAAGTATACATATACATAACAATTTACCTTATTCATGGATTTAGAATCTTCCATATACATTTGGTTGGATCATTACTGTTTTAAATGTGTTTAGATACAAAAGACATTTGAAGATCCAATAATGTTTGATGACCAAGTAACAAACACAATAGCAAACACCCTCAAGGGACACGGCCAAGCTTGTGGCCGTGTCTCCTAGTATAACATCCAGTAGCCAACACGCCCAAGGGACACGGCCAAGCTTGTGGCCGTGTCACTCAATATCAATTCAAGCAGCAGCAAACACGGGCAATGGACACGGCCAAGCCAGTGGCCGTGTCTCTCAACACAACAATCCAGTACCAGACACGGGCAAGGGACACGGCCGTGTCTCTCAACATAAATTAGACAGTAGCAAACACAGGCAAGGGACACGGCCAAGCCAGTGGCCGTGTCTCTCCAAAACTCATCCAACACGACCAATTTTGCCCTAACTTGGCCGTGTCTCCCATAACTTGGCCGTGTCCTTCAATAATTCAAAGACCAAACACTTCGAAATTCATCTAAACCAAACTCTAATTCAACATTTCATCATTTTCCTCACAATTTTCTCAACTCATCATCACTTAGATATCAATTCCACACATTTACATACTTCAATCTCTTGTTATCATCAATTTACACACCAATCATACCCAACATAACCTCAATCCAAAAGAAAACCACACAAGAAGGTATATACTTATATATATGTATAATCAATAAAATTCATTCAAGAAATGTGTACTTACCTGTATAGCTTGCCAAATCTTCATCTCCATCTTCAATACTCTTAAAAATCCTTAAGAAATTTGATGAAGATCAATCTCTCTCTCTCTTGTGCTCTCTTGTCCACGAAGAAGAAACAGAAGAAGAGGAAGAAGGAAGGTTCTCCATCCTTCCTTCGTTCTTATCTTATATATATATATATAATAATAATAATAATAATAATAACAATAATAATAATAATAATAATAATAATAATACCATTAAATCTCCACCACACACAATTCCTTTTTACTTTCTTCTTCTTTTCTCTTTCCTTCAATACACACATTGAATCCAAATACAACAGTAATCCCAACACTTTTAGGGTATACTTTAGGATATTACAAAGGAGAAAGACCATTCAGTTCTTGAAAGTTTTGTACTTGACAGTCCTACAAGGAAGAAGGACAAAATGATAAAATGCTCAAAGAAAAGAAAGAGTAAGAAAAATAAAAAGAAAGAAAAGGGAGAAGAAGAAAAGAAACAAATTTGGGTAACAAACTTTTTGTAATGGCAAAAACTGTCCTAATCAAGATCCAGATTAATGCCAAGAAGATAGAAGGAATTTGGAGTCTTGCAAGATTGCCTCCAAGCTGCCTAAAATTCAAACAAGAAATTTATAGTGTGAGGGTTTGTCCATTGTGTCAAATCAGCTCCAATCTCAAAATGGCCTTCACTTAAACCTATATACCTTATCGACCCCATTTCAAGCCTATCAAAGACCTGTTGATCTCTCTTGGTAGGTAGAGTCTATTAGTGGAGATAGTTTGAATAAGCATGCATATGAGATAGACGATATTTAAACTCAAATGAGACCTTTGGCAGAGTAATGTGTATGTGCCTATCTGAAGTGCAACAATTCTTGCTTAAATAGAAATAATTCCTGAGTTTAGTATGGTAACTAGGGTTGTCATGTTATAGATATGTTAATTTGGAAAAATCAAGTCCTGAGGTACATTGACATTGATCTAGCAAAGCCAAAATTTGATTTCAAAATAAAAATTCAAAAAACAAAAAAAAAATTTTTGTCATACAAAGCCTTCAAGTTAAGGGAAATGATTATTGGGCAAAGGATATGATTATTGGCAAAGTTATGAAGAAATTACCAACCGACATTCTGAAATATAGTTTGAAATGGATGCATCCCTGACTCTGCTGCTTAGGGTCTCTGCCACTCATGTTTTCAACATCATGAAGATAAAAGCCACAAATACAAAGCTTTCGATCATTCCAATGCAGGACTTGAACAAGTGTCAAAAAGGAACCAATGAGAACACTTTTGCTGATCACCTCGGTCTGTGAGTCGATGGAATGACTGTAAGTATTATTCATGCATATCAAGCATACATGAGCATATCACATCGCACTTTCTTGTCTTGTATTGTCTATTCCTTGTCAAAATGAATAGCAAACACCCTACAAAGTAAAGAATCAAAAGACGATATTGAATTAAGAGGACACGAAAAGCCTATTCGCTTGTGGAATCTCCAGTCCTTTTGCAAAGAGAAGAAATACATGCTTATGCGAAGAACTAGACGGAAAAAACATCAATCAAAGCTTTCATGGAAAAATTCTTTGGTTTGAGCCTACACAGGGGGCAAAGTTTCTCCTTTTTCAATTTTTTGAAGTTTATATACTGAATATTTTCAAACTCACTTGTATTTTGCCACGCTGGGGGCAAGGAGAAGTTATGAGGGCCAATTAAAAATAGCTGAATTTTTACAAAAGAAAGAACAAAAGAATGGAACAACAAGTTAAGCAAGAATCCTTAACTAATAAAAGGTCAATCAAATCGAATTCAAATCCAGTTAGGATCGAGTATCCAAATCCAGTTAGGATCGAGTATCCCAATCCAATTTAGGATCGAGCATCCAAATCCAGTTAGGATCGAGTATCCCAATCCAATTTTGGATCGAGTGTCCAAATCCAGTTAGGATCGAGTATCCCAAACCAATTTAGGATCGATTATCCAAATCTAGTTAGGATCGAGTATCCCAAACCACTTAGGATCGAGTATCCCAATCCAAGTTAGGATCGAGTATCCAAATCCAGTTAGGATCGAGTATCCCAATCCAATTTAGGATTGAGTATCCAAATCCAGTTAGGATCGAGTATCCCAATCCAATTTAGGATTGAGTATCCAAATCTAGTTAGGATCGAGTATCCAAATCCAGTTTAGGATCGAGTATCCCAATCCAGTTTAGGATCGAGTATCCGAATACATTTAGGATCGAGTATCCAAATCCAGTTAGGATTGAGTATCCAAATTGAGTTAGGATCGAGTATCCAAACCCAGTTTAGGATCGAGTATCCAAATCCAGTTTAGGATTGAGTATCCAAATCAAGTTACGATCGAGTATCCAAATTCAGTTACGATCAAGTATCCCAATCCAATTTAGTATGGAGTATCCAAATCCAGTTTAGGATCGAGTATCCTAATCCAGTTTAGGATCGAGTATCCATGTCCAGTTAGGATCGAGTATCCAAATCGAATTAGGATCGAGTATCCCAATCCAATTTATGATCGAGTATCCAAATCCAGTTTAGGATCGAGTATCCAAGTCCAGTTAGGATTGAGTATCCCAATCTAATTTAGGATCGAGTATCCAAATCCAGTTAGGATCGAGTATTCAAATCCCGTTTAGGATCGAGTATTCGAATCCAGTTAGGATAGAGTATCCAAGTCTAGTTTAGGGTCGAGTATCCAAATCTCTTAGGTCTAGAACCCAAAACCTCAACCATCTCAAAAATTAAGTCTTATTGCTTTCCACTCTCTTTCACTAAAGTCCCAGATCGTTCAAGCATGGGGCAAACTGTAGACCATTAATTTTTGACCCAGTCCGGTCTAATATATTTTAATAAGTCCAAAATAATTTTTGTGTTGTCCAATATATTTTAATTAGTCCAAAATAATTTTTGTGTTATCTTAGTCAAATAATATTTGCTTTAATATTTAATTTTTATTAATAAAAAATAAAAATAATAATAAACAAATAAATAAAAATAATCGATGACGAAAAATCGGCGACGGAAAATCGACGACGAAAAATTTCGTCACCGAAAAGGGGGGCAGCGAAATGGCCAAGGCCATTTCGCCCGCAGGCAATTTCACCCGTCCCAGCTGCGCCAACTTTTTTGCCAGCATATTTTTTCAGCAGCAGTTTTTTTTTTTTTTGCCAGCAAAATTTTTTCGTAGTAGTTTTCTTTTGCCAGTGAAATTTTTCCGATGCAAATTTTTCCGAAACCAAATTCAATTCGGTTTCGGTTTCCTTTTCTTAATTAATATTAGATTCCATGAACAAGTAAAATTAATCATCAAAATCTTCTATAAAGAAGGACTAACAAACAACAAAAAGGGGAAGAATTTTTGGAGATTAACAATCGGACTTAGGAAAAACTTTGGAACATCGGACTTGAATTTGGGACTTCATATTGGAGAGGAGCAACAAGCAAAGCCATCAACGATTCATCAAAGGCAGCAACTTTGCCTTTGTACTTGTTCATCCAAGAAGCAATTTTTGGTGGAACCAACGAATGAAGGTTTGAATCTCTAATTTCTTTATTTTCTCATAGTAGCTTTAATAAATCATTTCTTCTATTTCCAAAAACCATTCTTTTGTTTCTTCTAAACCTTAAATCCCTAAAACGTTTCTTCTAAATCTAAGAACCCTAATTTTTTTCGTCTATCTCCAAACACCCTAATTCATTTCTTTTGTTTTCAAAAACCATAAAAACCTTAAATCGTTTCTTTTGTCTCCAAAAACTTCAAAAACCCTAAATCATTTTATTAATTTCCAAAACCCTAATCTCTATTCCAAAAAGTCAGTAGCCTTATTTTTAAGAATCAAAAGCTTTAACCCTAATTAATCCTTCTTTCCAAAATCACACAGTAAGTATTATTCTTTTAAAAATAACACTAGTTTCTTCCAATTTCAAAACCCTATTTTTTTAAATCTTAAACCCTAAAATCTTATGTATGGGTTCGGGTCATTATTTATTTATGTATTATAAATCTTTATGTTTTACTTCCATTATTATGATTATTAAAAATAGAAACAGTAAACCCAAAACCAATTAATCTAAAACTTAAGTTTTCTTAAACAATAATTCCCTCAAAACTAATACATAAACCCTAGTTTTCTTAAACCCTAATTCCCTTAAAACCTTAAACCCTAATTTTTCTAAACCCTAATCCTTTAAACACTAAAACCTTATAAATCTAAATGTTAAAATTCAAACACAGTAAGCCTAAAATTCAACATAGTCAATAGCTAATAATCATATAATCTAATGTTTTAAAGTATTCAAACCCTAGTTTCATGATTTCACTTCTCAAACACTAATTTGGTTAATCAAAGAACTTTATCAACCTCTTAAATTATAAAACTTTAATCCATTTCAATTCCTTTAAAATTTACAGTAGCTTAAACCCATAAATTCCATAACCCTAAACATATTAAATAAAGAATATTAAATAGAAACAGTAGCCTAATTTGAATCTTTACTTGCTTTATTTAATTTTATATTTGATCATGTAGTCTATTATATGCTTTAATTTATTTTCAATGCTTTGTTGGTTTATTTAATTTCAATGATTGATTTATTTAATTTATCATGGATGGATGTTTATTTTATATTTTTGATGAATGATTTATTTATTATGAATGGTTATTTACTTTTATCGATTAATTTTTTATTTCCAAATGTTGTAAGAGGTATATTTCCACTTTGTGGCTACCTCAATAGTTAAATTTAATGTAATTTAATTTGTTTTGCATTTTGGATTAATGTAAAGGGCATGTTTCCTCCAAATGGTGGGTATCCTGTTTTATTTATTTTTGGACATTAGACAATTGTTGTAAAGGCATATTTCCATCCTTGGATGGGTGCTTATTTTGATTACTTCATTTTCATAAAAGTGATGCTTATTGTTGTACGCATGTATTATGGATGATATTTCAATAAACTAAGAATTCAATAATATTTAGACCTAAAAAGGAGGCCAGTTAAAATAAATCGAGCGTTTTGGGGTTGTTGGATCATTCTCAACTTCCCCACACGTACCCAACTTTCCGAACCCAATAGGAGGTTGGGGATTCCTTCGGAATTGAGTCATCCACCCCTTTTTATTTTCCTGGCCTTTCCGGGTGGCGACTCCATTTTCTCTAGTTTTAGGCCCGTGTTCTCTTAGGCCATGATCCTAACAGTACCAAAGTTGCAAAAACCATTCCACATGGGAGTGGGGGCAAAAATCCTCGCTCATAGTGGCGATTCCACTGGGATAAGAGAAGTTGATTCAATTGGTCTTTATATTATTTTATTCTTTCTTATTATGATATTATCCATTGCATCATTTAGATTGCATTGTGTGCGTGAGTTAGGACGCCCTTGTAACCCGTGTTGTGTTATGTGAGGGATACCATACTTTCACTCAAGGTATGGAGATCAAGCATAACATAACCACTCATAGCCTTGTACCAATTGGTTTATGCTTGCTATGGAAACATAAGTTTTTCAACCCAAAGACTAAAGCTCATGTAATTGACCTAGCTACTTTCCTTAGGTTTTTACCCCAAATGCTTGTTGTTTGACTATGATTAATTTAACTTGGTTGAACCGTGGCTTATTGGGTTTGATCCTTTTCTATTATGGCCTAATTATATTGTATGATCAAAATAATTTTTTCTTTAAATCCAAAAGAGCAAAACAATTTTCAAAATCTTCAAGATGGTCTTTGGACAGGAAACCTTTCAAGATGGGTCAAAAATATTTTTCCACCTTATGGCCCAAACTTAAAAGCCCAAAAGCTTTGAAACAAAATTATCTTTCACTTCATTTAAAGCTAAAACCTTTTCATAAAAAGAGATTACAAATATTTAGGTCAATTATGGAATACCAAAAATCAATTGTGAGCCTAGTTTATACAAAGAATAATTAATCGTGGTTTTATTTTTTGCATGAATCATCAGTTATTTTTTCAAATGGAAAATCTATTTATGATAAAACCTCTTAATTTGGTTTTAATCCAATATAGCATAAAAGATATATTAGTTGAGATTCAATGGATTAAAGCCTAATTAATGGAAATTATCATGGACTTACTTCTAAGTTTAAAAATATAACTACTAGTTAAAATCATCCTATGAGCGGGAATTTTCACCCCCACTCCCACATGGAATGGTTCTTGTGAATTTGACACTGTTAGGCTCGGGGCCTTAGAGAACACGGGCCTAAGCCCGAAGAAAAATGGAGTTGCCATCCAGATGGGTTGGGAAAAAGAAAGGGGTGGATGACTCGATTTCTAAGGAATCCCCAACCCCCTATTGGGTTCAGAAAGTTCGGTACGCATAGGGAAGGTGAGAAATGGTCCAGTACCCCCACAGCGCCCGGTTCATTGGAACCAACCTCCTTTTCAGGTCTTTATATTAAAAATTCTTAAATATAATGATATTATCTATACTACATGGAATCATAAGAATAAACAAATACTTTATCAAAAATCATAGAAATGTTCAAACAAAACAAATAAATGGACACCCATCCGAGGGTAAAAACATGTCCTTACATTGTCCATGTCCAAAAATAAATAGGACACCCACCGAAAGATGGAAACGTGTCCTGTGCAATAATTCCAAAATATGAAAATAATAAAATCACATAAAGATTAATTAATGTGTAACATCCCTAATATTTTTGGAATTAAATAAAATAAAATAAATTTAAATTGAAATATGTTAAAGAAATGATTTAAATGGAAAATGAAAGGAGTTTAACTGAAAAAATAAAATGTACATGTAAAATTTACCTAACATATACTTAACATATACATTAGTCAACTCTTTTAAAAAAAAGTCAAAAGTACAAGGGCAAAATGGTAATTATACCTTATAAATTTAAAATTATTTAAATACATTAAAAATAAATTAGTTTTGGCTAGAAGAGGTAATTTGGGGTTTTAAAATAATTAAATAATTTATTATTTATTAAAATAAAATAATATTTATACATGGTCGTATTTTTTTAAGTAGAAAGAAAGAGAAAACTAAAATTAGTCTTCTTCTTCCTTCTTCTTCTTCTTCTTCAAAAAAAAAAAAGCATGACACCATTAGAGAGAAAGAGAGATCTTCTTTTCTTCCAAACTACCTAAGATTGAAGAGATTTTAAGGAACTAAGTGGAGTTTTGATGATTTTCTAACAAGTTTTCTTCCCTAATTTTTGAATATCTATAAAAACTATGAATATGTGGATTTTGGGATTTTCTATTAGCATGATTTAATTTTTTAATTGGGTATGAATGAAGCTATTTTAATTATTTATTAATGATTTTCAAGTTAAATGGAAGAAAGGATTAAGTTTGGGATGAGTTGGGTGAAGAGAGACAATTTAGGGTTATGAAAAATTTGAATTCTTGGAATCATGTGTTTTAATTGTGCAAATTGATTCTAAATGTGTTATTTTGATGCATAAACAAGGATTTTAAAGTCAAATGGTAAATTTGGTTAAGTTTGGTTAGAGTTTGGATGAGGTAGTGTTGAGTTTAGGATCTTGGAAAGAGAATTTTTAATGAATGGTGAATTATTGAATTTTAATGTTTAAATCATGTTAATTCAAGATATTAGTGAAGGAAATAAGCTTGGATTAATAATTGGAATAGGTTAGAATGAAAAATCTTCATTGGTGAAGGTTATGACATTTTATGGTTTTGAATAAGAGTGATGAGTGTTTAAGTAATGTGTATGAATGAAACATGTTAAAATATGTTTTTAATGATATAAATAAACTTAAAACACTAATTTAAATGGAATAGAATGGAATTCTAATGTTAAAGTAAGGAAAGGCTAAATTTTTAGAATTTGTATAAAAGTGATGTTTAATTAGGGTTTAATGTTGGAAATGCCTTAAAATGTGATATTAAATGACTATATTTAATCACATTGTGTATAGGCATTAAGGAGAAGTGAATTGCTCAATCCTAGCATTGAAGAGCAATTTGGAAGTGAAGGTTGGTGGGAGATTTTAAGCCAGCATTTAAGTGCTTAGTGAGGTAAATACACGCTTTGATAGTTTTAAAGTACTTGCATTTAATTTTGGCTTAACACATTTTAAATGGAAAATGTGTTAAGCTACTTGATCATTTGAAAATCCATATACATTGTGTTATGGTATGTGAGTTGATGTGTATGCATTATAAACATTATGAAAAGCCATTGTAAATGGCTAAATTGTATGGAATGTGATTTTATTATGAAATACCCTGTGATGTGATGAAATGAAATAACATTGATATGAATGAGAAAAATGGAATATGAGAAAGAAATTGAGAATGGGACATATGAAATAATTGTGTGTCTAGTATGTTATTCAATTTTCAGAGTTCTGTGTTTGGCGGCATGCCTAGGATGCAACAGTCCCTTGAAGCTAGGTTGTGCGTAGCCCTTGAAGCCTAGTTGGGATGTTGCATATGAGATTATCCTCACTATTTGCCTTTGGGGCTAGACGCTTGGCATCACTATGATGTGATTTGCCTTCGGGACAAGACACTTGGTGTCAATTTGGACCAAAACGATAACTCTGGAATTTTAATAATGTATTAGTTTATTGGGCCCATGCTTGTATTTGTGTTTGTGTGAATCATAAACAAATGAAAAATTATGTTATTAAATTGAATAGAATACTACATTATGGCATAGCATGCAAATGCATTATACATTGGCATTGTGTTAAAGTTTTACTTTTATCAAAGTTTTACTGCTAGGCTTTTAGCTTAGCGTGATTTTAATTTATCTGGCATGTGACAGTGGAGATCCAGTCGAGCCGGAGAGTTCTTCTAGACCGGGTAGGGTCTAGATTTGAGATTTCTCATTGAGCAAATTTTGGACACATCAAGAACAAGCCTTTTGCCATCATGTATACATTTTATGTTTTTCTACATTATGAAATCATGTATATTATGTTTATGATTTTAAAGTATATGTATTGTAAGTTATAAATACTTTTGGATAAATTGTGTAGGATGGGTTTTGATATATCTGTTTTGGATATATAAATATGAATATGTATAAATGTTTTGAGAAAATGTGGAAAAATTGAGAAGTTAAGGTGAAGATGTGGTTTATTGTTTATTGGAAGTGTTCCTTTTGCAGGTTGTGTAATTGATATTTTTTGGGATGTTCAAATTACATAGAAAACTCTGGAGAATTTTTTTCCAGAGATTTTCATATAAAATGTTTATTTTGAGTTCCTATAACAAGTAAAGAATATTTATATATTATTTAATTTTATATATTTAGTATTTAAAATTTTAAATCAGAAATGAGAAAATTTTTATTAAACCAGGTCATGACATTTTTGTACCATTTATGCATATTCTACATATACTAGGTGTGCATATTATACGTGTATATGGTATAAGTGTGTTACATTTATTTTGGTATCAGAGCCTAGGTTTGAGGTTCTCTACCTAGGTGGATTGTAAGAGAAAGAAAATGGAGATTTTTAAATATGGTTTTTAAATATGATACATGCAATGGCGCTGGCATTTTTTGATCTCTAATGTGTCAATTTTTGCTATGTTTGTAGATATAGGTAGTTATGGCATCTTAGACGCATTAGTCTGCAGAGGGTAGTGCAGAAAGTGTGGCTCCTGTTGAGGGTAGAGATGGAGTTAGAGCTGAGATAGCTGGAGAAGCACCTGCTCTTATGCCAGAGAGACTAGCAGTTGATGAGATTTCACAGGGCTAGGTACGGCATATGGTGGAGTTATTGAGGCAGGCTCAATTACAGCAACCGCTGCCACCGTAGCCGCAGCAGTAGTTGCCGACTCAAAAATCTGATAAGCCGAGGAAGTTTGGAGCTACATATTTTGTCAGCACTACAGACCCAGCTATAGTAGAGCAGTGGCTTTACAGGGTCCTGTTGAGTGTTCATTCATTTATAGGCTAGTCCAGAAGAGAAGTTTGATTATGCCATATCTCTTCTGCAGAGGGATGCATATGATTGGTGGATGATGGTTCCACATGCTCTGGATGATCCACCAGTCCTGACCTATATGATTTCCTGCAGGAGTTGGAGCAGAAGTATACTCCGAGGGAGTATAAGGATGAAAAGAAGATAGAGTTCTTGAGTTTGGGGCAGGATACCAGGACAATGTCAGAGTATGAGATAGAGTTTACTCAGCTGAGTCAGTATGCTGGTGGGATCATTTCTAATGAGATTGACCGATGCCGGAGGTTTGAGGAGGGTTTGAGACCCTCTATTATGTGCTTAGTGGCAGGCTCCTGGTATCAGGATTTTTCCCAGTTGGTTGCAGCTGCCAAGAGTGTAGAGAGGGCATAGAGTCTTGCAGCAGCTGCTAGAGCGTAGGAGAGCAGAGTTAGGAGACCCTAAGGTGAGAATAGGTTAGAATGAAAAACCTTCATTGGTAAAAGTTATGCCATTTTAGGGTTTTAAATAAGAGTGATTATTTAAGTAATGTGTATGAATGAAACATGTTAAAATATGTTTTCAATAATATAAATAAACTTAAAACACTAATTTAAATGGAATAGAATGGAATTCTAATGTTAAAGTAAGGAAAGGCTAAATTTTTGGAATTTGTATATGAGTGATGTTTAATTAGGGTTTAATGTTGGAAATGCCTTAAAATGTGATATTAAATGATTATATTTAATCACATTGTGTATAGGCATTAAGGAGAAGTGAATTGCTCAATCCTAGTGTTGAAGATCAATTAGTAAGTGAAGGTTGGTGGGAGATTTTAAAGTACTTGCTCAATCCTAGTATTTAATCACATTGCATTTAAGTGCTTAGTGAGGTAAGTACATGCTTTGATAGTTTTAAAGTACTTGCATTTAATTTTGGCTTAACACATTTTAAATGAAAAATGTGTCAGGCTACTTGATCATTTGAAAATCCATATACATTATGTTATGGCATGTGAGTTGATCTGTATGCATTATAAACATTGTGAAAAGCCATTGTAAATTGCTAAATTGTATGGAATGTGATTTTATTATGAAATACCCTATGATGTGATGAAATGAAATAACATTGATATGAATGAGAAAAATGGAATATGAGAAAGAAATTGAGAATGGGACATATGAAATAATTGTGTGTCTAGTATGTTATTCAATTTTCAGAGTTCTGTGTTTGGTGGCATGCCTAGGATGCAACAGTCCCTTGAAGCTAGGTTGGGCATAGCCCTTGAAGCCTAGTTGGGATGTTGCATATGAGATTATCCTCACTATTTGCCTTTGGGGCTAGACGCTTGGCATCACTATGATGTGATTTGCCTTCGGGACAAGACACTTGGTGTCAATTTGGACCAAAACGATAACTCTGGAATTTTAATAATGTATTAGTTTATTGGGCCCATGCTTGTATTTGTGTTTGTGTGAATCATAAACAAATGAAAAATTATGTTATTAAATTGAATAGAATACTACATTATGGCATAGCATGCAAATGCATTATACATTGGCATTGTGTTAAAGTTTTACTTTTATCAAAGTTTTACTGCTAGGCTTTTAGCTTAGCGTGATTTTAATTTATCTGGCATGTGACAGTGGAGATCCAGTCGAGCCGGAGAGTTCTTCTAGACCGGGTAGGGTCTAGATTTGAGATTTCTCATTGAGCAAATTTTGGACACATCAAGAACAAGCCTTTTGCCATCATGTATACATTTTATTTTTTTCTACATTATGAAATCATGTATATTATGTTTATGATTTTAAAGTATATGTATTGTAAGTTATAAATACTTTTGGATAAATTGTGTAGGATGGGTTTTGATATATCTGTTTTGGATATATAAATATGAATATGTATAAATGTTTTGAGAAAATGTGGAAAAATTGAGAAGTTAAGGTGAAGATGTGGTTTATTGTTTATTGGAAGTGTTCCTTTTGCAGGTTGTGTAATTGATAAATTTTAGGATGTTCAAATTACATAGAAAACTCTGGAGAATTTTTTACAGAGATTTTCATATAAAATGTTTATTTTGAGTTCCTATAACAAGTAAAGAATATTTATATATTATTTAATTTTATATATTTAGTATTTAAAATTTTAAATCAGAAATGAGAAAATTTTTATTAAACCAAGTCATGACATTTTTGTATCATTTATGCATATTCTACATATACTAGGTGTGTATATTATACGTGTATAAATATTTTGAGAAAATGTGGAAAAATTGAGAAGTTAAGGTGAAGATGTGGTTTATTGTTTATTGGAAGTGTTCTTTTTACAGGTTGTGTAATTGATAAATTTTGTGATGTTCAAAATACAGAGAAACCTCTGGCAAATTTTTTCCAGAGATTTTCATATAAAATGTTTATTTTGAGTTTCTATAACAAGTAAAGAATATTTATATACTATTTAATATTATATATTTAGTATTTGAAATTTTAATTCTGAAATGTCAAAATTTTTATTAAACCGGGTCGTGACATTTTTGCACCATATATGCGTATTCTATATTTACTGGGTGTGTGTATTATACGTGTATAGGGTATAAGGGTATTACATAATGAGGTACCCAATTATGGAAAAATACCTCTAATAATTTTAATAAATAAATAATAATCAATAAAATATTCATACATGATAAATTAAATAAATCAAACATCAAAATTAAATATATCTATCACCAAAACATATAATAAACTACATAATCAAATCCAAAACTAAAATAAAGCAATAAATGTATAAATCTAGGTTTATATCTTGAATTAGTGTTTTGTCAATAAAATTTTCGCTTTACAGAGTTTAGGTCTAAAAATAAAGATCATAGGGTTTTGTATTTAGAAAATAGGGTTTAATTTATAGAACTATTATTATTGTTGTTATTCACAAAGAATTATGACCACTGTACAATTTATACCAAGGCTTATGAAATAATTTCTATGAAAATAATTAATAGGGTTTAAGGTACTGAATTAGGGTTTAAATCTTGATTCAAAATCATAATATGTAACCATGCAAAATCAAAATTGATCTAATGGATATATAGTTTTCAATTAAAATTGCTCGCTTATACTATATAATAAAAGTTAAACCAACCTTAAATATGCTACTGTAAATCTTATACCAATAAAATTATAAACATGGTTACTGTAAGTTTTGGACGAATAAAATCATAAAAACCAAACAATTGTTGTTGGCTCCACCGAATTTAAAGAATCTGAACCAAGCTTTGTTTGATTATTTGCTACTGCCAGAATTAATCTACCTCTTCGGTTGAGCTTTGGCAATTTGGCAATTGCCTTGATTGTGATTAATGCCTTTTTTTTTTAATTCTTAGTTTTCTATTGCTATTTTTCTTTATTGCAGTTCGAAATCTCAGAAAAGATCCCAAAAATTCCCATCTCCAAAAATTATCAAAAGTCCTTCTTTCTATCTTTAATTGTGCTATTTATAGGAAAATTAAAAACCTAATATTGGTTATTTAAGGAAATCAAAACAATTTAGGAAAAATAATAAAAAAAACTGAGCTTAATAAGGTTTAGGCGAAAATTGCCCGAAGGTGCGGGCTACGAGAAATTGGGCCTATTGCGTGCAGGCACTGGGCGCTAGGCAGAGCTACTGGCTATTGCTGTGAGGATTGGTGTGCGAGCTACGAACGACGTGGGTGAGCTGGTGAGTGAGGCTGTGCACTAGGCGCAATTCTCCGTAGGCCAAACCTGCGACGAAATGGCCTACGGCCAATCGGCGTGCCACGCAGCTGACGCGTGTCACTCGCCGATTGGTTTGATTTTTATTTTTTAATATTTTTTTACTTTTTTTAAAAAATAAATAAATAATAAATATTATATTATTAAAATAAATATTATATTATTAATATAAATATTAAAATAAATAATAAATACCATAAAATTTTTTTGAACTTGTTTTAAAGTATTGGACTAGAGTTGGTCAAAAAATAAGGGTCTACAGTTTGCCCCCTTGCTTGAACGATCTCAGACTATAGTAAAAGAGAGTGAAAAGCATTATGATTTTTTATTGGGTTTAGATCCGGACTAACCCCGTACCCCAAATTAGATTGAGTTCTGGATTAAAAAATAATTTGGGTTATGGACCCGAGGTGAGTTTTGGATTTGAAATGATTTGGGTTCTGGACTTGGGATGAGTTCTGAACATGAAAATGGTTTGGGTTCTGGACACAGGGTGAGTTTTGGACTAAAAAATGATTTGAGTTCTGGACCTAGGATGAGTTCTGGACTAAAAATGATTGGGCTCTGGAACTGGGATGGATTTTGGACTAAAAAATAATTTGGGTTCTAGACCTGGGATGAGTTCTGAACAAGAAAATTATTTTGGTTTTGGACCTGAGATGAGTTCTGGACTCAAAAATGATTTTAGTTCTAGACCTAGGATGAGTTCTGGACTAAAAAGTAATTTGGGCTCTGGACACAGAATGAGATTTGGACTCGAAAATTATTTGGGTTTTAGACCTGGGATGAGTTTTGGACTAAAAATTAATTTAGGTTTTGGACCTAGGATGAGTTCTAGACTAAAAAATGATTTGGGTTCTGGACCTGGGATGAGTTCTAGACTCAAAAATAATATGGGTTCTAAACCCGGGGTGAGTTTTAAACTAAAAAATGATTTGAATTCTAGACCCGGGATGAGTTTTGGACTCAAAAATGATTTAGGTTCTGGACCGATACCTGCAAAGAAATAATTATAATTAGTAGGATATTAATTAAAAATTTTCAAAAAATTTAGCTATTTTTTACCATATTGTAGACCCTTAATTTTTTACCCAGTCTGGTCCGATATTTTTTATATAGTCCAAAATATATTTTATGGTATTTTAGTTAAATAATATTTATTTTAGTATTTATTATTTATAATTTTTAATAAAAATAAAAATGGTGAAGTTAATAAAAATTTATATATAATAATAAAAAAATAAATAATAAAAATAAAAATCGGAGACAGAAAAATCGGCGACGAAAAAATTTCATCGCCGAATGTCCAATTGGCCAGGCCAATTCCCCATTTCTCCGCAGGAAATTCCTGTGGTTAATTGGCTGGCCACTCAGCGCCTGCCTGCAGGAATTTCTTCTCTCACTCAAAATTCTTGGCCAACACTCGCAGTTTTCGCCAGAAAAATTTTCTAACGCAGTTTTTTCCGAAACCAAATTCTATTTGGTTTTGGTTTCTTTTCCTAATTAATTTTAGTTTTCTTAAACAATTAGAATTAGGTTTATGATTTTTCCTATAAATAACACATTAAAACTCAGAAATAAGGATAAAAAAATTGGACTTTTAAACTTGGATTGGATCTGAATAAAAAAGACAGAAAACCTTAGCAAGAGACATTAGCAACAAGCAAGCAATCAATAATTCATCAAAGGTAGCAACACTGCCTTTGTTATTGTTCATCTAGAAAGCAATTTTTGGTGGAACCTACGAATGGAGGTTTGAATCTCTATTTTTTTTTTATTTATTTCTTTACAGTAGCTTCATCATTCAAATTGAATTAATTCATCATACAAATTAATCAAAAACTTCACAAACCCTAAATTACTTTTTTGTTTTCAGAAACCTTAAAGACCTTAAATTATTTCTTCTGCTTCCAAAAAGCTTTAAAACCCTAAACTATTTTCCCAGAATTATTTTCATCCAAAATTTCCAAATATTTTCTTAAATCTCCAAACCCTAATCTTCTTTATGTTTTCTAAAAATCATAATTATTTTTATAAAACTCTAAACTATTTTCTTAAATTCTAAAATCAAATATGTTTTCCAAAATGTCAAAAACCCTAATTTTCCCAAAATAAAACAGTAAACCTAAGTTTTCCTAAACCCTAATTCAGTGAACTTAAAACCCCAAACTAGTTAATCTAAAGCATAAAGCCATAATCCAATAAACCTAAAATCACAATCCAGTAATTATGAATTATAAACTCTAATGTCTTAAGATTCCAAAACCCTAATTTCATAATGTTACCCCTAAGTCTTAATTTGATTAACCAAAAAACCTTACTACTTTCTTAAATTCATAAAACCCTAATCCATTCATTTTCCAAAACCTTTACAATAGCCTAAAGAAATAACAAGAATAATACTAAAATCCCAAAACCCTAAATGTTAATTAATGAACTTTAAATAGAAACAGTAAACCCTAATTTGTATCTTTACTTGCTTTATTTAATTTCAAATTTAATTATGTAGTTTATTATATGCTTTGATGGTTGATTTATTTAATTTCAATGCTTGATTTATTTGATTTATCATGGATGGATGTTTTCTTTATTGTTATTATTTGTTTGTTTTAGTATTAAAATTGTTTTTAGTATTAAAATTGTAAGAGGTATGTTTTCACTTTGTGGGTACCTCATTAGTTAAATATCATGTAATTTAAATAGCTTTTATATTTTGGACCTATGTAAAGGACATGTTTCCACCTTTCAGTGGGTGTCCTATTTAGTTTAAACATGGATGATGTAAGGACATGTTTCCATCTTTGGGTGGGTATCCATTTATTTGCTTTGTTTGGACATTCTGTTAATTTTAATATAACGATGCTTTATTTCAATTGTTGCATGTAATATGGATAATATTGTTATACTTAAGAATTTTATAATATTAAGACCTGCAAAGGAGGCCGGTTCCAATGAACCGGGCATTGTGGGGGTGCTGGGCCATTTCTCACCTTCCCCACACGTACCCAACTTTTCGAACCCATTAAGGGGTTGGGGATTCCTTAAGAATCGAGTCATCCACCCCTTTCTTTTTCCCGGCTCGTCCGGGTGGTGACTTCATTTTCTCCAGGCTTAGGACCGTGTTCTCTAATGCCCCGAGCATAAACAGTGCCGAACTAGCAAGAACCATTCCACCAGGAGTGGGGGGCGAAAATTCTCGCTCACAGTGGCGACTCCACTAGGGATAAGAGAAGTTGATTCTTTTGGTCTTTTTATTATTCTATTCTTTTTTATCATGATATTATCCATTGCATCATATTAGATTGCATCGTGTGCATGAGTTAGCATGCCCGTGTTACCTGTTTTGTGTTATGTAAGGGATACCATACTTTTACTCAAGGTATGGAGATCGAGCATGGCATAACTACTCATAGCCTCGTACCATTTGGTATATACTTGCTATGGGAACCTAAGCCTTTTTACCCAAAGACTAAAGCTCATGTAATTGGCCTAGTTACTTTCCTTAGATTTTACCCCAAATGATTGTTGTTTGACTATGGTTAATTTATCTTAGCTTAAATCATGGCTTATCTGGTTTGTTCGTTTTCTAATATGAACTAATTACTTTGTGAGCTCAAATAAAATTTTCTTCTAAATCCAAACGATCAAAGCTATTTTCAAAACTTTTCAAGATGGCCTTTGGACATAAAAATTTTCTAAAAACAAATCAAAAATTCTTTTGCTCATAACCCAAATACTAAGCCCAAAATCCATTTTTTCTAAAATCTTTTCACAATGGGCTTAGAAACAAAATTATTTTCATCCTTTTCTTACAAAGAACTTGCAAATTATTTAGGTCAATTATGAAATACCAAAAATCAATTGTGAGCCTAGTTTATACTAAGAATAATTAACCATGGGCTTCTTTTTGGCATGAATCATTAGTTACTTTTTCAAGTGATAAATCTATCTATAATAAACCTCTTTATTTAGTTTCAATCCGATATAGCATAAAAGCTACTATAGTTGGTTGAATAGATTAAAACCTAATTAATGGGAATTATTATGAACTGATTTCCATTTTCAAAATTATAACTATTGGTTGAAACATGCAAGAGAAATATTCGAAAACAAGATACCCCATGTTGGTATTTTGTTAACCATATACCTAGGAAAAGAGACTCGCCATTCATGTGTGGATGTTATAAGGTTGGAAGGAACGTCCCATTTGTCCTTGTTTGTTATTTGTTTGTGCATACATGCATACATACATTTGCATCTCATTAATCTTCTCTGGTTCACAACCCTAGATTACGATAGTTCAAAAGCTTACGACAATCTGAACTATGCCAGAGACAAAGAATCTAGCAATGACTCAATGACTTTTTCACCAAAAGCAATGGAGCCCGAACAAATTCAAAAAATGTTGGATGTCGCCCTCAATCCAAGATGGAAGAAATAAAAGAGGCTCTAGCTGAGACCATGAAGAACCAATTGGCTGTGATTTTAGGAAATCATGCCAAAGCATCTGCTAGCACTAAGAAGCCAAAGGACAAAGGGAAGACTAAAGTTGGCGAAGTGGTTTTTGATGGTGATAAGGTGATCATTGATGATGATGATGATTTGTAACACCCCCATACCCAATACATGCACACTACATACACCACAATGTAGTATACATGTATCGAATATAGGAATGCCACGGATTTTTCTTAACATTCAAAAACACCTTTTAAATGATATCATAATCTTTTTCAGTATACAATATAGATAATAAGTAATTAACTTGTAAGATAAAACAAAGTAGATATAGATATGTTTATTTAGTACGCAGCGGAATTTATAAAATAATTACATATATGAAAGCATTTAAATCCATATTTACAAATATACATATATTTGCATTATAAACAATATTTACAAAATATAAAGAAGTTATACATGATTGGCAGCTTTCTCTGATCTTTAAGTCCCAAATAAACTCTTCACTGTCTACTCTCACTCGGTCTCGAAGAGCTCTCGGGTTCAACTCTGTTACCTGCGCGATCAACACTATCGCGCTAAGCCAACGGCTTAGTAAGACAAATCATGCTAATATTATGTTCTAGTGCAATGCAATGCCACACATGTTATCAATAAAGGCAACAACATAGGTGAAAAGCTAACATCACACCTTTGCACATCACATATCATAATCATATAAGCATACCACATTTCAATATCTTTCCATCTCCTTCATTAATCAATCAAGTTATCATTCATGACTCACATTAAACAAAGACAAGCATGGGCCCAAAACACACTAATATGCCATTCAATTTTCAGAGTTAATGCTTTGGTTTTGTTATCACATTTATCAATATCATATACCCAACTAAGCTTCAAGGATTAGGTTCAACCAAGCTTCAAGGGGAGCAAAGCATGCTAAGCTTCTACCCAACTTGGCTTCAAGAACCAACCCAACCTAGCTTCAAGGGTTGTAACATCTCAATTAGGCTTCAAGGATTCAATCCAACCTAACTTCAAGAGATTGTTACTATCATTAGGCATGCCACCAACAACAAACTCTGAAAATGGAATAACACATTAGCCACACAATTCATTTATTATTCAATTATAATTTCCATTCTCAATTCTCATTATTTTCTAGGTAAACATGCCTTATTTTTTTCAATTGCATCATCATAGCCAATCACAATGGCTTAACATCACATTTCACAATATCACATTTCAAAGTACATTATTCATATAACACATTATCATTTCCAATGCATATAACTTAACATTGTTCATAGCTTTAGGATCTTCCACATGCATTTGTTTAGGTCATTCATTGTTTAAGTGTGTTTAGGTTTAGGTTTAGGTACCAACTTACCTTTAGAGAATCCACACAATAGAAGAAGAACAAAGAATAAAAGCATTAACTAACACCTTTGAGGGACACGGGCAGCACACTTGAGGGACACGGCCAAGCTTGTGGCCGTGTCTCTCAACCACAAATTCCAGTAGCAAACACGGGCATAGGACACGGCCAAGCTTGTGGCCGTGTCTCCCAACACCAAAATCCAATAGTGGACACGGCCGTGTCTCTCAAAAATCCATCCAACACGCCCAAATTTCCTTGGCTTGGCCGTGTCTCTCCTTGCTTTTGGCCGTGTCACTTAAGAACAAAACCCTAAATGTGGCCAACACTCTTCTAAATGCATTTTAACACATTATGCACAACACAAATTCATTCAAATGGATGTAATCAAAGTCATTAACACTTATTTTTCATGTTTAACACAATATTCACATTAACCATACATTAAATCATTCACCAATTCAAAACCCTAAAACCAACTTCACACTTGATCTTCCACTATCAACATCCACTTAAACTTACAATCTTCACAACCAAACCAACACCAATTCCATCTTTTAACTTACAATCAATTTTAACACTTGTAAACACATATCAAACACACCAAATCACCACATCAACAAATCACAATTCACCTTAGACACAACTTCAAATTTAACAAAGGAAAACAAGAGAGTACTTACCTTAAATGAAGAAATTCCACAAATCTCTAACCAAATCCCTTGATTCCTTCTTCAATTTGATTCTAGCATCAAGAACACCTCTCTTGCTCTCTCTTTTCTTGGATGGCTGGCACACACATGAGAAGAAAAGAAAAATACACACAAGTCAACTTTCTCTTCTTCTTTAAATCTCCACCATGCAATTTAACAAGACAATTACTTAAGTGCCCTTCATCCATTTAACTAACCTCTTGTCTCTTATAAGCCCATTATGTAATTTCACATGCCACAAATAAATATCCTCTTGCATTGACTCTCATTTGACCAACTTATATGTTATATATATTATCATATAAACAACATATACACTTTTCTCTAAACCCTCTTTTC
Organism: Garcia nutans; assembly: GCA_947685225.1. Lineage (NCBI taxonomy): Eukaryota > Viridiplantae > Streptophyta > Magnoliopsida > Malpighiales > Euphorbiaceae > Garcia > Garcia nutans. The sequence goes on along the minus strand of CANTUV010000023.1, from coordinate 16,672,856 downwards.
TTTCCCAAAACACATATATATTCAATCCAATTTACCACAACAACATAACCAAGACTTCTAGGGCATGCATTAGGATATTACAATTCTCCCCCTCTAAAAAGAAATTTCATCCTCGAAATTAACTGATATCAAGTCTGAAACAACTAAGGATACTGATCTCGCATGGTTTGTTCACTTTCCAAAGTTGCTTCTTCTTTTCCATGATTCTTCCACAAAATCTTCACAAGTGCACTCTCTTGTTTCTCAACTCTTTCACATCACGTGCCAAGATAGCAACTGGTTCCTCTTCAAATGTCAGATCTTGATTCACCTCGATAGATTCAATCGGCAACACATGAGATGGATCCGATCTGTATCTCCTCAACATAGAAACATGGAATACATTATGGATACGATCCAACTCAGGTGGCAAAGCAAGCCGATAAGCAACTGGCCCAACTCTCTCTAAAACTTCATACGGTCCAATGAATCGAGGACTCAATTTCCCTTTCCGACCGAACCTCAAAATCTTCTTCCAAGGAGATACTTTCAAAAATACCTTATCTCCAACATCAAACTCTATGTCTCTCCTTTTCAGATCTGCATAAGACGTTTGTCGGTCTGAAGCTGCTTTCAACCTGCCTCGAATCAACTTCACTTTCTCTTCAGTTTCTTTAATCAAATCAGGCCCAATTAACTTACTTTCACCAAGTTCACTCCAACATAAAGGTGTCCTACACCGTCTGCCATACAATGCTTCGAATAGTGCCATACCAATGCTGGATTGGTGACTGTTGTTATAAGCAAACTCCACAAGCGGTAGAAATCTGTCCCAAATTCCAGAGAAATCGATGACACAGCTTCTCAACATATCCTCAATAATCTGTATCACCCTCTCTGACTGTCCATCCGACTGTGGATGAAAAGCAGTGCTGAAGTGCAGTCGAGAACCCAAAGTACTATGTAAACTCTTCCAAAATCTTGAAGTAAACCGGGGATCTATATCAGACACTAAAGAAGTTGGAACACCATGCAACTTTACAATCTCATGGATATACAGCTCAGCTAACCTCTCCAAAGAGTAATCCATCCGAACCGGAAGGAAATGAGCTGTCTTAGTCAACCTATCAACAATCACCCATATGGCATCATGCTTCTTTTGTGTCAATGGCAAACCAGACACAAAATCCATTGTCACTCTTTCCCACTTCCATTCAGGCACTGACAACGGTTGAAGCAACCCAGTTGGAACTTGATGCTCTGCTTTTACCTTCTGACATGTGAGACATTTTGATACAAACTCAGCTATGTCTCTCTTCAAACAAAACCACCAGTAATGTTGTCTCAAATTATGATACATCTTTGTATTGCCCGGATGCATAGCAAATACTGACTGATGTGCTTCTTCTAAAATGATCCTTTTCAAATTAGCATCATCGGGTACACACAATCTGTTCTTAAACCAGAGACTCCCATCATTTCTCACAATAAAATCTCTACTCTTTCCATTCTGGCAATCTGAAACAATCTTTCGAATCTTCTCATCAGCCAACTAAGCCTCTTTAATCTGATCCAATAAAACTGGTTTTAATTGCAACTGTGCCAACAATGCACCATCATCACAAGATACAAAACTGGCATGCAATGCTCTCAACTCAACAAGCAACGAGAGCGAATAAACAGTTAAACCAGCTAAAGACTTCCGACTCAAGGCATTAGCAACAACATTTGCTTTACCTGGATGATAATCAATCAAACAGTCGTAGTCTTTAATCAATTCCAACCATCTCCTCTGTCGAAGATTAAGCTCTTTCTTGACACCCAAATATTTCAAGCTTTTGTTATCAGTGTAGATGAAACATTTCTCCCCAAACAAATAGTGTCGCCAAATCTTCAATGCAAACACAATGGCTGCTAGCTCTAAATCATGGGTCGGATAATTGAGCTCATGCGGTTTCAACTGTCGAGATGCATAAGCTATAACTTTACCTTCTTGCATTAGCACACACCCCAAACCACTATGTGAAGCATCACTGTAGATCACATATGGTTTGCCTTCCACAGGTAAAGTAAGAACAGGTGCTTGAGTCAACATTTCTCTCAACTGTTCAAAGCTAACCTGACACTGATCTGTCCACACAAATCTAACTCCCTTTCGAAGCAATCTGGTGAGTGGAGTAGCTATCAATGAAAATCCTTTCACAAACCGTCGGTAATAGCCCGCCAAACCCAGAAAACTTCTAACTTCTGTCACAGATTTTGGTGGACTCCAATTCAGAATAGCTTCAACTTTACTCGGATCAACTCTAATACCTTCTGCTGAAACTATATGACCAAGAAAAGCTACTTGATCAAGCCAGAACTCACATTTCGACAGTTTAGCAAACAATTGCTTCTCTCTCAAAATTTGCAGCACAATCCGCAGGTGTTTGTCATGTTCCTCCTTATTACGCGAATACACCAGATTATCATCAATAAAGACCACTACAAACTGATCCAAATAGGGCCTAAACACCCTATTCATCAAGTCCATAAAAGCTGCAGGTGCATTCGTCAAACCAAAAGGCATAACTAGAAACTCATAATGCCCATACCTGGTCTGAAAGGCCGTCTTAGGAACATCTTCAGCTCTAACTCTCAGCTGATGGTACCCTGATCTCAAATCAATTTTAGAAAACACAGCTGCACCCTTCAACTGATCAAAGAGATCATCGATTCTAGGCAAAGGATATTTTTTTTTAATAGTCACCTTGTTCAATTGCCTATAATCGATACACAACCTCATAGTACCATCTTTCTTTTTCACGAATAGGACAGGAGCTCCCCAAGGAGAAACACTGGGGCGAATAAATCCTTTATCCAACAACTCCTGTAATTGCACTTTCAACTCCCTCAATTCAGCAGGTGCCATTCTATATGGAGTAATAGAGATAGGAGTGGTACCAGGCAATAATTCAATACCAAACTCCACCTCTCTCTCAGGAGGCAATCCTGGTAGCTCTTCTGGAAACACATCTGGGAACTCTGCAACTGTGGGTATATCATCAATAGGAGAACCTCTTACTCTAGTATCTACTACATGAGCAAGATAAGCATCACACCCTTTTCTAATCAACCTCCTGGCTGCAACAGCTGAAACAAACAAAGATGCTAGCTGTTCCTGCTCATTAGATACTATCACATCTCTACCATCAACAGTTCTCAAAGTAACAACTTTCTTTTTACAATCTACCACAGCTCCATGTCTAGCTAACCAATCCATGACTAGGATCACATCATATTCCTTAAATGGCATCTCAATCAAATCTCCAAGGAACTCCTCACCCTGCACCACTACTACACTATCTCGGTGCACCTTGCTAACAATCACACTATGCCCTAAAGGATTTGTCACCAACACATCAAATCCTAGGGATTCAGCATGCATATCAGACACAGGCAAAACAGATGCACTAATATAGGAATGTGTGGATCCAGGATCAATCAAAGCAAGTACTGAAGTATCAAATAAAGAAAAAGTACCAGCTATGACTGCCGAAGCATCTGGCTGCCTCTGCATAACATATACCCTCTAGGAAGATCCAACCTCCTCTGGTCTACTCTCCCTGGATGTAGAACCTCCTCTAGAACTGAACTCAGATCTTCCTCCTCTGCTGACACCTCTGCCTCCTCGACCTCCCCTCACACTAGGTCGAGAAGCTGCAGTATCAACTGACATCTGCTCTTGCCTCTCAGGACAATCTCTCACAAAGTGATTAGGTGATCCACATCTGAATCATACCCCTGCTACACCAGTCTTCCAACAAGGACCACCATGTGGCCTACCACAATGAATGCAGATGGGTAGGGTGGATCTCTGAATCATTGGGGTCGGAGCACTCGCCACTGAAACTGCAGGTCTAAATCTCTGCCTCTGAAACTGTACTGACCTACCAGCTGGCCTCTGACTCCTACTAACCCGAGGAATAAAACTACCTTTACCTCTCTTCGCAGAAGAAGACCCTGCCTCCAACTGGGGCCTTCTAACCCTAATCTCTTCCTCTGAAGCAGCTGCAATAACTTGAGCTCGCTCCACACTCCGAGCTGCTGCCACAAGCTGGGAAAAATCATGATATCTAGATCCAGCCACTAGACACAGGATAGAGGGCCTCAATCCCTCCTCAAATCTCCTGCATCTATCTATCTCATCAGCTATAATGCCCCCAGCATAATGGCTCAATCTAATAAACTCAACCTCATATTCAGTTACAGTCCTGCTGTCTTGCTTCAAGCTCAAAAACTCCATCTTTTTCATGTCCTTATACTCCCTTGGAGTATACTTCAACTCAAACTCTCTCAGAAAGTCAGCATAGGACAAGGTTGGTGGATCATCCATAGAATGGGGCACTGTCCTCCACCAATCGTATGCATCCTTCTGTAGCAATGATCTGGCATAGTCAAATTTCTCCTCTGAGGTGGCTTGCAACTCAATAAAGATTCTCTGTACTTTATCAAGCCACTGCTCCGCTACAGCTAGATCAACAGTACCAAGGAAATCCTCTGCTCCATACTTCCTTAGTTTATCATAGTACCTCACTGATACCAAAGGCTGAGGGGGTGGTGGTGGTTGCACTGGTGCTTGCCTCAAAGCCTCTACTACATGCCTAAGCCAAACTGGTGGAACCTCCTCACCAGCTGATCTCCCCGACACCGAAGCAGGTGCCTCCTCAGCACTATCAACTCTAGCTCTATCCTCAGGAGCAACACTCTCCGCACTACCCTCAACAGACTGACGTGAATGAGAATCCATCACAACCTATATCTGCAAACACAGCAGAGTACATCTTATTAAAGATCAGAGACTGCCAATCCCAAACATGTATGTTATTTAAAAGCTCACTTTTTAAGTAAAAATATTATTTTTCTTATACGTGACCTAGGTTGAGAATCTCAAACCTAGTGTAACACCCCTACATTCAATACATGCACACTACAAACACCACAATGTAGTATACATGCACTAAACATAGAGATACTATGAATTTTCTTAACATTTAAAACATTTTAAACCATACCATAATCTTTCAATTGTATACATTATAGAAAGATAAGTAGTTAACTTGTAATACAAAACTAAATATATATATATAAGGATACATTTAGTTGTTACGCAGCGGAATTTATCAAATATTTACATATATGAAAACATTTAATTTCATATTTACAAATATACACATATATACATTAAAATCATTACTTTACAAAATATAAAAGAGTTATACATGATTGGCAAGTCTCCTCTGATCTTTAAGTTCCCAAAATCAACTCTTCACTGTCTACTCTCACTCGGTCTCGAAGAACTCTCGGGTTCAACTCGGTTACCTGCGCGATCAAACACTATCGCGCTAAGCCAACGGCTTAGTAAGACAAAATGTGCTAGTGTTATGCTTCAGTGCAATGCAATGCCAATTCTCAATCCATATTATACATGTAACATCATATATGCAAGGCTAACAACATACCTTTACATTTCATATGCCTCATTAGTTATTCATTTAACCATTCATGAACAACATTAAACAAATCATGACTCACATTAAACAAAGACAAGCATTGGGCCCAAGACACACTAATATGCTATTCGAATTTTCAGAGTTAATGCTTTGGTTTTGTTATCACATCTATCATTATCATATACCCAACTAGGCTTCAAGGATTATGTTCAACCAAGCTTCAAGGGGAGCAAAGCATGCTAAGCTTCAACCCAACTTGGCTTCAAGAACCAACCCAACCTAGCTTCAAGGGTTGTAACATCTCAATTAGGCTTCAAGGATTCAATCCAACCTAACTTCAAGAGATTGTTACTATCATTAGGCATGCCACCAATAACATACTCTAAAAATGGAATAACACATTAGCCACACAATTCATTTACATATCATTCTCAATTCTCATCAATTAGGCAAACATGCCATATATCTTTCAATTGAACCATCATAGCCAATCACAATGGCTTTATAGCATTTCATATCTCAATTCATATTGTGTATATAGCATTATTAGTATCACATTTCAAAGTACATTATTCATAATACACATCACCATTCACAAGCCTCACAATACACAATACATAACCTTGTTCATGTAATATCATATGCATTATCAATTCCATATCATCTCACATTTCATGATTCAACAATGATGTTAGACAAATGATCTCTATTTTGATCCTTGACAACTCAAATGGATGATCTATTTAACATGTAGTTGAGAATCTTGTTATAGGATTAGATTGCTTCCAATAAGGTGAACAGAACCTTTCTAGCGGTCGCGCCTCACCTGAATACGACCGCGCCATACAATTACAAGATGAAACCTTATTACAGTAGGTTTCGCGGCCAGAAGCCCGACCTAAGTCGCGACCGCACCTCACAATCAAAAGATGAAACATTATTATAGTAGGTTTCGCGGCCAGAAGCCCGACCTAAGTCGCGACCGCACATGAATAATAGCGACCGCACATGAATAATAGCGACTGACCCAAATTACATGTCTCTCATGCATAAACCCTAAATGTAGCCAAATTTCTTTTGGTTAACTTAACACACATTGTACACAACATAACCTCATTCAAATGGACATAATCAACATCATTAGCCATTATTTTACATGCTCATCACAATATTTTCATCACCAACATTCATTTGATACTCTATCACATTTACAAACAAAAGTGTTTTAAGATTAAACAACATATGCATGTTTGTACCCATATAATTTGTACTTACCTTTAGCACCAATTATACAACTCTAAACACTTCCTTTTCTCCAAGAATTCTTCACTTCTCAAATTAGAGCCAATCACTTTCTTCCAAAACCTAATCCAAAATAACACAATATAATTATCACTTACCATTTCCAAAACCCTAAAACCAACATCACTCTTAACTTATCATCTTCAAATCCAAAACCAACACCACAACCAATTAAATCCAACATATAACAATCAACACAACCCCACTTTAAAATCCACAATCAACTCACAAACAACTTAAATAACTTAAAAGAATCAAGAGAAACTTACCAAATATAGTAAATCTTCTTGGATTTCCACTTAACCACTTAGAACTTCTTCAATTTGAGCTCAAAATATCATCAAACCTTTGCTTTCTCTCTTGTTCTTTAGGTTGGCCGGCCACACATGAAAAGAAGAAAGAAATTGATCAAAATAAAAAGTCAAACTCTCTTTTAATCTCCACCACACAATTTCAAAAGAAGAATTACCAAAATGCCCTCTTTAACATAGTTAAACTTCTTTTCATTATGCATGCCCTTTATAGTAATTTCAATAACAACCTAAAAATATCTTCTTCCACTTAACCATCACCTTGACTCTTCATTTGACCAATATATATGTTATATATATCATCATATACACAACATATACATTTGTCTCTAAACCCTATTTCTTTCCCCAAAACACATATACACAAGCATTCACTTTCCAATATATATATCAACAACAACAATAACAACAACATCAACAACATAATCAAAACTTCTAGGGCATATATGAGGATATTACAATTCTCCCCCTCTAAAAAGAAAATTTCGTCCTCGAAATTACCTGATATCAAAGCTGAAACAACTGAGGATATTGCTCTCGCATGGATTGTTCACTTTCCCAAGTTGCTTCTTCTTTTCCATGATTCTTCCATAGAACTTTCACCAATGGCACACTCTTGTTCCTCAACTCTTTCACTTCACGTGCCAAAATAGCAACTGGTTCCTCTTCAAACGTCAAATCTTGATTCACCTCGATAGATTCAAATGGCAACACATGAGATGGATCCGATCTGTATCTCCTCAACATAGAAACATGGAATACGTTATGAATACGATCCAACTCAGGTGGCAAAGCGAGTCGATAAGCAACTGGCCCAACTTTTTCCAAAACTTCATACGGTCCAATGAAACGAGGACTCAATTTCCCTCTCCGACCGGACCTCAATATCTTCTTCCAAGGAGATACTTTCAGAAATACCTTATCTCCAACATCAAACTCTATGTCTCTCCTTTTTAGATCTACATAAGACTTCTGTCGGTCTGAAGCTGCTTTCAACCTGCCTCGTATCACTTTTACTTTCTCTTCAGTTTCTTGAATCAAATCAGGACCAATCAACTTATTATCTCTAAGCTCATTCCAACAAAGAGGTGTCCTACACCGTCTGCCATACAATGCTTCGAATGGTGCCATACCAATGCTAGATTGGTTACTGTTGTTGTAAGCAAACTCCACAAGAGGTAAAACCTATCCCAACTTCCAGAGAAATCGATGACACAGCTTCTCAACATGTCTTCAATAATCTGTATCACCCTCTCTGACTGTCCATCCGTCTGTGGATGATAAGCAGTACTGAAGTGTAATCGAGAACCCAAAGCACTATGCAAACTCTTCCAAAATCTTGAAGTAAACCTGGGATCTCGATCAGACACTAAAGAAGTTGGAACACCATGCAACTTCACAATCTCATGGATATACAGCTCAGCCAATCTCTCCAAAGAGTAATCCATCCGAACCGGAAGGAAATGAGCTGTCTTAGTCAATCTATCTACAATCACCCATTTAGCATCATGCTTCCTTTGTGTCAATGGCAAACCAGACACAAAATCCATCGTCACTCTATCCCACTTCCATTCTGGCACTGATAATGGTTGAAGCAACCCGGTTGGAACTTGATGCTCTGCTTTTACCTTCTGACAGGTGAGACATTTCGACACAAAATCTGCAATATCTCTCTTCAAACCAATCCACCAGTAATGCTGTCTCAAATCATGATACATCTTTGTATTACCCGGATGCATAGCAAACACTGACTGATGTGCTTCTTCTAAAATGACTCTTTTCAAATCAGCATCATCGGGTACACACAATCGGTTCTTAAACTAGAGACTACCATCACCTTTCACCACAAAATCTCTAGTCTTCCCATTCTGGCAAGTTGAAACAATACTCTGAATCTTCTCATCAGCCAACTGAGCCTTTTTGATCTGTTCCAACAAAATTGGTTTCAATTGCAACTGTGCCAATAATGCACCATCATCACAAGATACAAAACTGGCATGCAATGCTCTCAACTCAACAAGCAACGAGAGCGAATAAACAATTAAACTAGCTAAAGACTTCCGACTCAAGGCATCATCAACAACATTTGCTTTACCTGGATGATAATCAATCAAACAGTCGTAGTCTTTAATCAATTCCAACCACCTCCTCTGACGAAGATTGAGTTCTTTTTGGACACCCAAATACTTCAAACTCTTGTGATCAGTGTAGATAAAACATTTCTCCCCAAACAGATAGTGGCGCCAAATCTTCAATGCAAACACAATGGCTGCTAGCTCCAAATCATGGGTCGGATAATTAAGCTCATGCGGTTTCAACTGTCGAGATGCATAAGCTATAACTCTACCTTCTTGCATCAATACACAACCCAAACCACTATGTGAAGCATCACTGAAAATCACATATGGTTTACCTTCCACAGGTAAAGTAAGAACAGGCGCTTGAGTCAACATTTCTCTCAACTGCTCAAAGCTAGCCTGACACTGATCTGTCCACACAAATCTCACTCCCTTACAAAGCAATCTGGTGAGTGGAGTAGCTATCAAAGAAAACCCTTTCACAAACCGTCTGTAATAGCCTGCCAAACCCAGAAAACTTCTAACCTCTGTCACAGACTTGGGTGGACTCCAATTTAAAATGGCTTCAACTTTACTCGGATCAACTCTAATGCCTTCAGCTAAAACAATATGTCCGAGAAAAGCGACTTGATCCAACCAGAACTCACACTTCGACAATTTAGCAAATAACTGCTTCTCTCTCAAAATCTGCAACACAATCCGCAAATGCTTGTCATGTTCCTCTTTATTCCGCGAATACACCAGAATATCATCAATGAAGACCACAACAAACTGATCCAAATAGGGCCTAAACACCCTATTCATCAAATCCATAAAAGCTGCAGGTGCATTCGTCAGACCAAAAGGCATAACTAAAAACTCATAATGCCCATACCTGGTCCGAAAAGCGGTCTTCGGAACATCTTCAGCTCTGACTCTCAGCTGATGGTACCCAGATCTCAGATAAATTTTAGAAAACACAGCTGCACCCTTCAACTGATCAAAGAGATCATCGATTCTAGGCAAAGGATATTTATTTTTAATGGTAACCTTGTTCAATTGCCTATAATCAATGCACAATCTCATAGTACCATCTTTTTTCTTCACAAATAACACAGGAGCTCCCCAAGGAGAAACACTGGGGCGAATAAATCCTTTATCCAACAACTCCTGTAATTGCACTTTCAACTCCCTCAATTCTGCTGGTGCAATTCTGTAAGGAGTAATAGAGATAGGAGTGGTACCAGGCAACAATTCAATACCAAACTCCACCTCTCTCTCAGGAGGTAATCCTGGCAACTCCTCTGGAAACACATCTGAGAACTCTGCAACTGTGGCAATGCTATCAATAGGGGAACCCTTCACTCTAGTATCTATCACATGAGCAAGATAAGCTTCACACCCCTTTCTAACCAATCTCCTAGCTGCAACAGCTGAAACAAATAAGGAGGCTAGCTGTTCCTGCTCATTAGATACTATCACTTCTCTACCATCAGCAGTTCTCAAAGAAACAATTTTCCTTTTACAGTCTACCACAGCTCCGTGTCTAGATAGCCAATCCATACCTAGGATCACATCATATTCCTTAAATGGCATCTCAATCAAATCTCCAAGGAACTCCTCACCTTGCACCCTCACTGCACTATCTCGGTGCACCTTACTCACAACCACACTATGCCCTAACGGATTTGTCACCAAAACATCAAATCCTAGGGACTCAGCATGCATATCAGACACAGGTAAAATAGATGCACTAATATAATAATGTGTGGAACCCGGATCAATCAAAGCAAGTACTGAAGTATCAAATAAAGAAAAAGTACCAGCTATGACTGCCGAAGCATCTGGCTGCCTCTGCATAACATACATCCTCTGGGAAGACCCAACCTCCTCTGGTCTACTCTCTCTGGATATAGAACCTCCTCTAGCACTGAACCCAGATCTGCCTCCTCGGCTGGCACCTTTGCCTCCTCTGCCTCCCCTCACACTAGCTCGAGAAGCAGCAGAATCAACTGGCATCTGCTCCTGCCTCTCAGGACAATCTCTCACAAAGTGATCAGGTGATCCACATCTGAAACAAACTCCGGCTACACCAGCCTTCCAACAAGGACCACCATGAGGCCTACCACAATGAATGCAGATGGGTGGAGTGGATCTCTGAGTCATAGGGGTCGGAGCACTCGCCACTGAAGCTGCAGGTCTAAATCTCTGCCTCTGGAACTGCACTGACCTACCAGCTGTTCTTTGACTCCTACTAACCCGAGGAGCAAAACTTCCCTTACCTCTTTTAACAGAAGAAGACCCTGCCTCAAACTGGGGCCTCCTCATCCTAACCTCTTCTTCTGAAGCAGCTGCAATACCTTGAGCTCGCTCCACACTCCGAGCTGCTGCCACTAGCTGGGAAAAATCTTGATATCTGGATCCAGCCACATGACACATGATAGAGGGCCTCAATCCCTCCTCAAACCTCCTACATCTATCTACCTCATCTGATATTATGCCCCCAGCATACTGACTTAATCGAATAAACTCAACCTCATATTCAGTTACGGTCCGATGATCTTGCTTCAAATCTAGAAACTCTCTTTTCTTCCCATCTTTATACTCCCTTGGAGTATACTTCAATTCAAATTCTCTCAGAAAGTCAGCATATGACAAGGTTGGTGGATCATCCATAGAATGGGGCACTGTCTTCCACCAACTATATGCATCCTTCTGCAACAAGGATCTTGCATAGTCAAACTTTTCCTCTGAAGTAGCTTGCAACTGAACAAAGATTCTCTGTACTTTGTCTAACCACTGCTCAGCCACTGCTGGATCAGTAGTACCTACAAAATCTTCGGCTCCATACTTCCTCAATTTGTCATAGTGCCTCACTGATACCAAAGGCTGAGGGGGTGGTGGCTGAGGTTGTACTGGTGTTTGTCTCATAGCTTCCATCATATGCATAAACCAGGCTGGCGGAACCTCATCACCTACTGGTCTCCCCGACCCAGAAGCAGGTGCCTCACCAGCACTAACAATCCTAGCTCCATCATCAGGAGCAATACTCTCAGCACTAGCCTCAACCGACTGACTGGAGTGAGGATCCATCACAACCTATGTCTGCAAACACAGCAGATTACATCTTATTAAAGATCAGAGACTGCCAATCCCAAATGTATATGTTATTCAAAACCACTTTTAAAGTCAAAATAGTCTTTTTATTACATTTTACCTAGGTTGAGAATCTCAAACCTAGGCTCTGATACCAAAACAACTGTAACACCCCTACATTCAATACATGCACACTACAAACACCACAATGTAGTATACATGCACTAAACATAGAGATGCTACGGATTTTCTTAACATTTAAAACATTTTAAACCATACCATAATCTTTCAATTGTATACATTATAGAAAGATAAGTAGTTAACTTGTAATACAAAACTAAATATATATATATATAAGGATACATTTAGTTGTTACGCAGCGGAATTTATCAAATATTTACATATATGAAAACATTTAATTTCATATTTACAAATATACACATATATACATTAAAATCATTACTTTACAAAATATAAAAGAGTTATACATGATTGGCAAGTCTCCTCTGATCTTTAAGTTCCCAAAATCAACTCTTCACTGTCTACTCTCACTCGGTCTCGAAGAACTCTCGGGTTCAACTCGGTTACCTGCGCGATCAAACACTATCGCGCTAAGCCAACGGCTTAGTAAGACAAAATGTGCTAGTGTTATGCTTCAGTGCAATGCAATGCCAATTCTCAATCCATATTATACATGTAACATCATATATGCAAGGCTAACAACATACCTTTACATTTCATATGCCTCATTAGTTATTCATTTAACCATTCATGAACAACATTAAACAAATCATGACTCACATTAAACAAAGACAAGCATTGGGCCCAAGACACACTAATATGCTATTCGACTTTTAGAGTTAATGGTTTGGTTTTGTTATCACATCTATCATTATCATATACCCAACTAGGCTTCAAGGATTATGTTCAACCAAGCTTCAAGGGGAGCAAAGCATGCTAAGCTTCAACCCAACTTGGCTTCAAGAACCAACCCAACCTAGCTTCAAGGGTTGTAACATCTCAATTAGGCTTCAAGGATTCAATCCAACCTAACTTCAAGAGATTGTTACTATCATTAGGCATGCCACCAATAACATACTCTGAAAATGGAATAACACATTAGCCACACAATTCATTTACATATCATTCTCAATTCTCATCAATTAGGCAAACATGCCATATATCTTTCAATTGAACCATCATAACCAATCACAATGGCTTTATAGCATTTCATATCTCAATTCATATTGTGTATATAGCATTATTAGTATCACATTTCAAAGTACATTATTCATAATACACATCACCATTCACAAGCCTCACAATACACAATACATAACCTTGTTCATGTAATATCATATGCATTATCAATTCCATATCATCTCACATTTCATGATTCAACAATGATGTTAGACAAATGATCTCTATTTTGATCCTTGACAACTCAAATGGATGATCTATTTAACATGTAGTTGAGAATCTTGTTGTAGGATTAGATTGCTTCCAATAAGGTGAACAGAACCTTTCTAGCGGCCGCGCCTCACCTGAATACGACCGCGCCATACAATTACAAGATGAAACCTTATTACAGTAGGTTTCGCGGCCAGAAGCCCTACCTAAGTCGCGACCGCACCTCACAATCAAAAGATGAAACATTATTACAGTAGGTTTCGCGGCCAGAAGCCCGACCTAAGTCGCGACCGCACATGAATAATAGCGACCGCACATGAATAATAGCAACCGCCCCAAATTACATGTCTCTCATGCATAAACCCTAAATGTAGCCAAATTTCTTTTGGTTAACTTAACACACATTGTACACAACATAACCTCATTCAAATGGACATAATTAACATCATTAGCCATTATTTTACATGCTCATCACAATATTTTCATCACCAACATTCATTTGATACTCTATCACATTTACAAACAAAAGTGTTTTAAGATTAAACAACATATGCATGTTTGTACGCATATAATTTGTACTTACCTTTAGCACCAATTATACAACTCTAAACACTTCCTTTTCTCCAAGAATTCTTCACTTCTCAAATTAGAGCCAATCACTTTCTTCCAAAACCTAATCCAAAATAACACAATATAATTATCACTTACCATTTCCAAAACCCTAAAACCAACATCACTCTTAACTTATCATCTTCAAATCCAAAACCAACACCACAACCAATTAAATCCAACATATAACAATCAACACAACCCCACTTTAAAATCCACAATCAACTCACAAACAACTTAAATAACTTAAAAGAATCAAGAGAAACTTACCAAATATAGTAAATCTTCTTGGATTTCCACTTAACCACTTAGAACTTCTTCAATTTGAGCTCAAAATATCATCAAACCTTTGCTTTCTCTCTTGTTCTTTAGGTTGGCCGGCCACACGTGAAAAGAAGAAAGAAATTGATCAAAATAAAAGTCAAACTCTCTTTTAATCTCCACCACACAATTTCAAAAGAAGAATTACCAAAATGCCCTCTTTAACATAGTTAAACTTCTTTTCATTATGCATGCCCTTTATAGTAATTTCAATAACAACCCAAAAATATCTTCTTCCACTTAACCATCACCTTGACTCTTCATTTGACCAATATATATGTTATATATATCATCATATACACAACATATACATTTGTCTCTAAACCCTATTTCTTTCCCCAAAACACATATACACAAGCATTCACTTTCCAATATATATATCAACAACAACAATAACAACAACATCAACAACATAATCAAAACTTCTAGGGCATATATGAGGATATTACACCTAGGCTCTGATACCAAAACAATTGTAACACCCCCACACCCAATACATGCACACTACATACACCACAATGTAGTATACATGTATCGAATATAGGAATGCTACGAATTTTTCTTAACATTCAAAAACACCTTTTAAATGATATCATAATCTTTTTCAGTATACAATATAGATAATAAGTAATTAACTTGTAAGATAAAAAAAAGTAGATATAGATATGTTTATTTAGTACGCAACGGAATTTATAAAATAATTACATATATGAAAGCATTTAAATCCATATTTACAAATATACATATATTCGCATTATAAACAATATTTACAAAATATAAAGAAGTTATACATGATTGGCAGCTTTCTCTAATCTTTAAGTCCCAAATAAACTCTTCACTGTCTACTCTCACTCAGTCTCGAAGAGCTCTCGGGTTCAACTCTGTTACCTGCGCGATCAACACTTTCGCGCTAAGCCAACGGCTTAGTAAGACAAATCATGCTAATATTATGCTCTAGTGCAATGCAATGCCACACATGTTATCAATAAAGGCAACAACATAGGTGAAAAGCTAACATCACACCTTTGCACATCACATATCATAATCATATAAGCATACCACATTTCAATATCTTTCCATCTCCTTCATTAATCAATCAAGTTATCATTCATGACTCACATTAAACAAAGACAAGCATGGGCCCAAAACACACTAATATGCCATTCAATTTTCAGAGTTAATGCTTTGGTTTTGTTATCACATTTATCAATATCATATACCCAACTAGGCTTCAAGGATTAGGTTCAACCAAGCTTCAAGGGGAGCAAAGCATGCTAAGCTTCTACCCAACTTGGCTTCAAGAACCAACCCAACCTAGCTTCAAGGGTTGTAACATCTCAATTAGGCTTCAAGGATTCAATCCAACCTAACTTCAAGAGATTGTTACTATCATTAGGCATGCCACCAACAACAAACTCTGAAAATGGAATAACACATTAGCCACACAATTCATTTATTATTCAATTATCATTTCCATTCTATATTCTCATTATCATCTAGGCAAACATGCCTTATTTTTTTCAATTGCATCATCACAGCCAATCACAATGGCTTAACATCACATTTCACAATATCACATTTCAAAGTACATTATTCATATAACACATTATCATTTCCAATGCATATAACTTAACATTGTTCATAGCTTTAGGATCTTCCACATGCATTTGTTTAGGTCATTCATTGTTTAAGTGTGTTTAGGTTTAGGTTTAGGTACCAACTTACCTTTAGAGAATCCACACAATACAAGAAGAACAAAGAATAAAAGCATTAACTAACACCTTTGAGGGACACGGGCAGCACACTTGAGGGACACGGCCAAGCTTGTGGCCGTGTCTCTCAACCACAAATTCCAGTAGCAAACACGGGCATAGGACACGGCCAAGCTTGTGGCCGTGTCTCCCAACACCAAAATCCAGTAGTGGACACGGGCAATGGACACGGCCGTGTCTCTAAAAAATCCATCCAACACGCCCAAATTTCCTTGGCTTGGCCGTGTCTCTCCTTGCTTTTGGCCGTGTCACTTAAGAACAAAACCCTAAATGTGGCCAACACTCTTCTAAATGCATTTTAAAACATTATGCACAACACAAATTCATTCAAATGGATGTAATCAAAGTCATTAACACTTATTTTGCATGTTTAACACAATATTCACATTAACCATACATTAAATCATTCACCAATTCCAAACCCTAAAACCAACTTCACACTTGATTTTCCACTATCAACATCCACTTAAACTTACAATCTTCACAACCAAACCAACACCAATTCCATCTTTTAACTTACAATCAATTTTAACACTTGTAAACACATATCAAACACACCAAATCACCACATCAACAAATCACAATTCACCTTAGACACAACTTCAAATTTAACAAAGGAAAACAAGAGAGTACTTACCTTAAATGAAGAAATTCCACAAATCTCTAACCAAATCCCTTGATTCCTTCTTCAATTTGATTCTAGCATCAAGAACACCTCTCTTGCTCTCTCTTTTCTTGGATGGCCGGCACACACATGAGAAGAAAAGAAAAATACACACAAGTCAACTTTCTCTTCTTCTTTAAATCTCCACCATGCAATTTAACAAGACAATTACTTAAGTGCCCTTCATCCATTTAACTAACCTCTTGTCTCTTATAAGCCCATTATGTAATTTCACATGCCACAAATAAATATCCTCTTGCATTGACTCTCATTTGACCAACTTATATGTTATATATATTATCATATAAACAACATATACACTTTTCTCTAAACCCTCTTTTCTTTCCCAAAACACATATATATTCAATCCAATTTACCACAACAACATAACCAAGACTTCTAGGGCATGCATTAGGATATTACATGATTGGGCTAAATATTTCCAAGATTCTTAAGACAAGAAGAAAGAATCGAAGATTGATGAAAGAACAGCTATGGAGAAAACCGAGACTTCTGATGTCGAAAAGATGATCGCGGATTTAGAAAAGAAATTTGAGAAGAAACTGAAAACTAAAGAAATGTCCGAAGTTGACAAATTATTTGAGCTAGATGAAGAAGTTCCATGCAAATTCAAGATGCCATCTTTTGCAAAGTTCGATGGAACCAGAAATCCTCATCTCCATGTGAAGCAGTATTGTGAGCGGGGATTTTTGCCTCCACTCCCGGTGGAATGGTTCTTGCGATTTTAGCACTGTTTAGGCTCGGGGCCTTAGAGAACATGGACCTAAGTCCGAGGAAAATGGAGTCGCCACCCGGATGGGCTAGGAAAAAGAAAGGGGTAGATGACTATATTCCTAAGGAATCCCCAACCCTCTAATGGGTTCGGAAAGTTGGGTATGTGTGGGGAAGGTGAGAAATGGCCCAGCACCCCCACAATGCCCGGTTCATTAGAATCGGCCTCCTTTACAGGTCGTAATATTATAAAATTCTTAAATATAACAATATTATACATATTGCACACAATAATTGAAATAGAGCAACATTATATTAAATCAAAGCAATGTCCAAGCAAAACAAATAAATGGACACCCATCCGAAGATGGAAACATGCCCTTACATCATCCTTGTCTAAGCTAAATAGGACACCCACCATGAGGTGGAAACATGTCCTTTACATTGGTCTAAAATATAAAAGTAATTTAAATTACATAGAACTCAATTAATGAGGCACCCACAAAGTGGAAACATACCTCTTACAACATTTGGAAATCAAAATAAATCGATAAAAATAATTAAATAACCATTCATCATAAATAAATAATTCATCAAAGATATTAAACATCAATCAAAATAGATAATAAATATTCATCCATGATAAATTAAATAAATCAAGTATTGCAACTAAATAGATCAACCACCAAAGCATACAATGAACTACATAATTAAATCTAAAAATAATGCAAGTAAAGATACAAATTAGGGTTACTGTTTCTATTTAAAATTCTTTAATTAATATATTAGAGTTTTGGAATTTATTGGTTTAGGCTGCTGTAAGTTTTAAGGGAATTGAAATGGATTAAGGTTTTATAATTTAAGAGATTGATAAGGTTCTTTGATTAACCAAAATAGGGTTTGAGGGGTAAAATCATGAAATTAGGGTTTGGATACTTTAAAACATTTGAGTTTGGGACTCACGGTTACTGGATTATTATTTTGGAATTACTATATTGGGTTTGAATGTTTAGGTTTATAAGGTTTTAAGGTTTTAAAGTTTTAAGGATTAGGGTTTAGGAAAACTAGGGTTTAAGGTTTTAAGGGAATTAGGGTTTAAGAAAACTTAGGGTTTAGATTAGCTAGTTTGGGGTTACTGTCTTGGTTTTGGAATTGAAGAAAATAGTTTAGAGTTTATAAAGCTTTTGGAAATAAGCAAGACGATTTAAGGTTTTTGGAAACATAAAGTATTTTTTTAGGGTTTTTGGAAATAAAAGGATCAATTTAGGGTTTTAAATTTTAGAAGAAACAAAATTAGGGTTCTTGAGTTTTAAAAGAAACAGAGGGAACGATTTAAGAATTTTGGAAAATAAAGAAACAAATTAAGGTTTTTAAGGTATCTAGAAACAGAGGAAATCATTTAAGGTTTTTGGAAATGAAGATCAAATTATTACATCTTCAAAGATCGAAGATATAATTTTATGAATCAAATAAAGAATGAAGCTACTGTAAGAAATAAAAAGAAATTAAAGATTCAAACATTCATTTGTTGGTTCCACCAAAAATTGTTTCTTGGATGAACAAGGACAAAGGCAAGTTTGCTGCCTTTGATAGCTTGATTGCTTCTTCTATACTAAAAAGTTCAATCAATTTGTAAAGTTCCAGTTCAAAATCCAAGTCCCAGTCCAAAGTCCAATCCAAAGTTTTTCTTTAAGTTTTTTCCCGATTCTCCTCCCCTTTTTTCTGTGTCTTTTTAGTGTTATTTATAGGAAATTTTTGAAGCTTAATTCCAATTGTTTAAGGAATTTATCATTAATTAGGAAAAGGAAACCGAAACCAAATAGAATTTGGTTTTGGAAAAAATTGCGTCAGAAAAATTTTGCTGGCAAAAAAACTACTGCGGGCTGCTGCGAGGAACCGCGGGGAAAAATTGCGAGGGGCAGGCTACAGGCCATTTCGTCCATAGGATTTTCTTGCTGGAGAAATGGCTTTGGACATTTCGTCCAGTGGTTTTCGGCGATGAATTTTTTCGTTGTCAATTTTTTCGTCGCCGATTTATTTTTATTTATTTATATTATATTATTTTTTGTTTATTTATTTATTATTATTTGTAGTTTTATTCAACTCACCATAAAAATACTAAAATAAATATTAAAATATCATAAAAATTATTTTAGACTATAAAAAATAACGGACCGGACTAGGTCAAAAATTAAGGGTCTACAGTTTGCCCCTGCTTGAACGATCTGAGACTTTAGTAAAAGAGAGTGAAAAGCAATAAGACTTAATTTTTCTAAGATGGTTGAGATTTTGGGTTCTGGACCCGGTTTGAATTCGGGATTGAAGGATAATTTTAGGTTCTGGACCTAAGGGTAATTTTGGGTTCTGGACCCGAAATGAGTTCTGGACTTAAAAAAGATTTTAGGTTCTAGACCTAGAGGTAATTCGGGTTCGGGACCCAAGCTAAGTTCTGGACTTAAAATGGATTTTAGGTTCTGGACCTAAGGATAATTTGTGTTCTGGACCCGAGCTAAGTTCTAGACTTAGAAGAGATTTTAGGTTCTGGACCTAAGAATAATTTGGTTTCTGGACCCGAGCTAAGTTCTGGACATAAAAGAGATTTTAGATTCTGGACCTAAGGATAATTTGGGTTCTGGACCCAGTTTAAATTCTGGATTCAAGGATAATTTTAGGTTCTGGACCTAAGGGTAATTTAGGTTCTGGACCCGAGCTAAGTTCTGGACTTTAAAAGAGTTTTTAGGTTCTGGACCTAAGGATAATTTGGGTTCTGGACCCAAGCTAAGTTCTGGACTTAAGAGAGATTCTAGGTTCTAGACATAAGGATAATTTGGGTTCTGAACCCGAGCTAAGTTCTGGACTTAGAAGAAATTTCTAGATTCTGGACTTAAGGATAATTTGGGTTCTGGACCCGAGCTAAGTTCTGGACTTAAAAGAGATTTTAGGTTCTGGACCTAAGGATAATTTATGTTTTGGACCCGAGCTAAATTCTGGACTTAGGAGAGATTTTAGGTTCTGGACCTAAGGATAATTTGGGTTTTGGACCCGAGCTAAGTTCTGGACTTAGAAGAAATTTCTAGGTTTTGGGCCTAAGGATAATTTGGGTTCTAGACCCGAGCTAAGTTCTGGACTTAAAAGAGATTTTATATTATGGACCTAAGGATAATTTGGGTTCTGGACCCGAGCTAAATTCTGGACTTAGGAGAGATTTTAGATTCTAGACCTAAGGATAATTTAGGTTCTGAACCCAAGCTATTTAATTATTTGCAAAAAATAATTATAGTGAGTAACATATAAATTTTATTTGCAAACAATTTAGCTAATTTTTATGCACATATCTTCTCCTTACCCCCTGCGTGCAAAAATATTTATATACACGCAAGTATATTTGAGTGATTAAATTGAATGATTGAATTTACTGTTTATTTATTGTATAGTCACTATTTATGCACTATTTACTATTCATAAATAGTAACTTACTATTTATAAATAGTAGTTTACTATTGTAAATAGTAACCTACTATTTGTAAATAGTAATTCACTATTTATCAATAGTAATTTACTATTTATTAATAGTAAAATTTACATTCCTTCTTTTCATTCACATCAAATTTATTAATTTCATTCATTCCAATAAAAATCAAATTTGCGATGGAAATCTGCGACGGACATGTTTCCGTCGCAAATTTGCTACGGATCTACGACGGATTTGCGACGGAAGGACAAGTCAGAGGAATTTTGAGAAATCCGTTGCAAATTCGTCGCAGATCTGCGACAAAAATCATTCCGTCGCAAATAATCATCGCAAAAGTTGGCGCGAAAACTTGGCGCGAGAGAGAAAACACTAAAAAAACCAATTTGCAACGGAGATCTGCTACCGTCTATTGCCGTCGCAAATTTCACTACAAAAATATTCGGCATTTGCGACGAAAATCTGCGACGGATATATTTTCGTCGCACATTTGCTACGGATCTACGACGGATTTGCGACGAAAGGACAAGTCAGAGGAATTTTGAGAAACTGGTCGCAGATCTGCGACGAAAATCATTCCGTTGCAAATAATCGTCGCAAAAGTTGGCGCAAAAACTTGGCGCGAGAGAGAAAACACTAAAAAAAAGCAATTTGCAACGGAGATCTGCTACCGTCTATTGCCGTCGCAAATTTCACTATAAAAATATTCGGCATTTGCGACGGAAATCTGCGACGGACATGTTTTCGTCGCAAATTTGCTACGGATCTGCGACGGATTTGCGACGAAAGAACGATTCAGAGGAATTTTGAGAAATTGGTCTCAAATCCGTAGTAAATCTGCGACGAAAATCATTCCGTCGCAAATAATCGTCGCAAAAGTTGGCGCGGATACTTGGCGGGAGAGAGACCCGCGTATATTTTTTCGCAAAAATTTTTTTCGTCGCATATTGGTTGTAGAAAACACTAAAAAAAGCAATTTGCAACGGAGATCTGCTACCGTCTATTACCCTCGCAAATTTCACTACAAAAATATTCGGCATTTGAGACGAAAATTTGCAACGAAAAATTTTCGTCGCAAATCGGTTGCAAATCCGTAATAAATCTGCGACAGATTTTTGTTCGTCACAAAGTTTCGTCGCTAAAGTTGGCGGATTTTTTTTATTTTTTTTCTTCTAAAAATTAATATACATTTGGGGTAAAGTTTTTGAATTTCAATACACCGAGAATAAAAAATTAAAAAATAAAAAAGCAAACATAATCTTTAGGCATTTACCATTTCTAACTCGTATCCTTCATTGTAATTCATATATCAACATTATCTAGTGAATAAGAAGATTATTCAAGAAAATTAAACCAATGTTAAGGAGACATTTGTTTATCCAAATTTCACAGGAAAAAACTTAAATTAAGATTTTAGTTTTTTGTCGGTGTAAATATATTTTATTTTCGTAAAATTAATTGTTTAATTCATGTTAAATATATGTATATATTAAAAAAATCATTATATAGATTTATTGTACTTTTCCATGGTCTAACTAAATATAATTATTTTATATTCATTAAATATTTTTATTTTCAACCAACATGATATTTCAATATTTTGGAAATTCCAATGATAAAACCAAACAAAGTCTTGCTCCCGTCAATGCGAGAGAGTTAGGGATAGAGTTTCAGAGAGAGTGAGAGCAAAAAAAAAAAACCCTAACCAGGCCTTAACTCTCTTTAATCCACTGTAAACCTTTCGCTTCTCTTCTCTTCTTTCCTCTCCTCTCTCTTGCTTCTTTAAGCTCTTTTTGTTTCTGTTTCTTTCTCCGTTTGGCGTGTCTTATAGAATCGAGCGATCCATTGTTCAACGGTCTCTGATTCAATATCGGTAAGTTGCTTCTTTTTGTTTCTTTGGTGTTAGTTACTGAAGATCTATAACTATTTGATTGTAGTTTTAGCTTGAATGCTGCTTTATAGTGATTTGGATTAGTTTCACTGAATTTTCCTTTCATCGAATTTAAATTGTTTTTATGTTTAGTTTTCGAATTGTGTGAAATATTAGGTTTTTGTATTTGTTTTTAATAAAAAAAAAATAAGAAATTGGGTTTCGATCTCTGGGGAAAATTGATTTCTGGGTTTCTGTTTCGTGGGAAAATTGATTTCGTAGGTTTCTGTTTCGTGGGTTACCTTCTGGATTTCTAGATTTCTGGATTTCAGGGTTTCTTTACCCTATTATTAAGAAGTTTGTAATGGAAATTTATCAAAGTTTGCAGATACCATAGTATCTCTGCTCATTGTTCAATTTTTGGTGCCTAAGAATACAAAAGAGGACTTGATTTCCAGAATGCAATAGTTAATTAAGTTCAGTGCTATTATGCAATTGATTCCCAAGACATTATAAAATGCTACATTAAGGGGATTTCACTGCTCTGCGTTCACTTCACTTAATCCTTTATTTTATTGCTTTCAAAATTTTCTTTTATTATTATTGCATTTTTTATTTTATGCAGATTATTTTTAAAACTAGCTTTTAATCATTACTCTATATGAGCAGGTGGTGGTGTTTGATAATAAGAGTAGTTCAGTTAATGAGGATCCTACCATTAGCACAGGCAGTAACTCTGATGAGAATGAAAGTGGTGCCGCTTTTCTCATAAGAATTTTGCGTTATCTTGAGACTCCACAGTACTTGAGAAAAGCCCTGTTTCCAAAGCTTAATAGCCTAAGATTTGTGGTTAGAAACCAATTGGTTTATTAATTTTATTTTGTTTCATTTGTTGATTGTTTAATTTTATTCGGTTGCTTATAATTTTGCACTTCTTATTTTTTTTCCACAGGGTCTGTTGCCTCCGCTTGATGCTCCACACACATTTGCGCAAGCATGAATTATCAGTATTAGTATGATTGTCTTGTTTTCTTGTCCTATAAATAGTTGGGCTCTACTTTTTCGTTCTTGTTTGGTTTAATTATTGGTTTTAAACTTTTTGTTGTGGTAAAAATGGGTATTTGATTATATGTTATTTGAAATGTTACATTTTGAGGATGATACTCACAAAGAGGATTGAGCGATCCTTTTAGTTTTGGTAATGTTTAGAATTTACTGTAGGATTGTTGTTGTTTTGGAGTATAATCTTGTATTTAACAGTGTTCTACTTTGACTTTATAGAAGCAAGTGGACAAGCAGAGTGTTACTCATACGGTTCACCCATATGACATTGCTATTGTTGGGGGTGGCATGGTTGGCATGGCCCTAGCTTGCTCATTAGGTATGTATTTTATTTTTTTTGGGTACATCGGTTTACACTTGTTCTTTGAGTAGATATTTAGATTATAGTGCAGGTAATATTAGTAGTCTATGACTAGATTCCACTTGTCCCCGCAACTTATCCAGTGGTAGGTGTTTTATGGAAACAAGATAAGAGGCAAGATGGAAACATACTTATTGATGGCTGATAGCACCTAATTAAATTTTGATTTTATAAATATTTTTAGTAATGGTTTATTTCTCTTTATACTGATGTAGCTGATGTAGACATTTTTTGTTTAATTAAAGTATCTAGGATGTGAGAACCTAGGGTTCTAGATTAGAATAGAGCAGAATAGAGCCATTACCAGATAGGCATTCTATTGTGCCTTTCTTCGGATAAGTATAGTTGCTGGGAGCAGTCCTCAAATTTTGGGTCTGTTCACAGAAGTGGTTCTTGATGGTTCTCATAATAGTGCAAAATAAAGATTTAGATGCATAAACTCTAGCTGTCAGAACATTTGTTGAAATTTCAATAATTTAGCCATTATTAAGAAACTATATGTTTTATTAATGGTTTTATGTGCAAATCAAATCTGAATTTCTAATTTCATTTGCAATTCACAAGTGTGCTCCTACACCAAATTGAAGTTTCTTTGTTGCTTCTCAGTTACTGCAGAAGTGGCATTAATGTATGCTTTTCAAAGTTCCTGTGTAAAAAATTATCCTTGGCTTTGTGTGCCATTTTCTATTTTCTATTTACAATCTTTCTATCCTATGCTACTTATTCATTTCATTTGACTGTAATTGGTCTTTGTTTTATTTATTTATGCTTATTTATTTACTAATTTCCATATTCATTCAATTTTTCACCAGAGAAGTGTTGTCAACCAACTAAAATCAGACATGGAGAAATTGCAGGAGGAAATGAAGGCCCATCTAGTTAGTAGTAATTGTCTTGAACCTACAGATTCTTATGCATCATCTATCATGTGCTTGTATGGGTGTCTGTGCTCGTATGTGCAGACTAACTTGCTGTGCCACTAGTTAGGGAACTTACAATTCATGATTAGGTACATTAAGATTCATTTATTTTAATAATATAGTGGACTTAATATTGAAAGCTGTCATAACTTTGTCATAAAGGCCCCACTTGTGTACTAGGTCTTGAAATTTCTGGTGCAGCTATACTGACAGTTCTAGTTAATCGACATAGAAGCTGACATTTAACATATCTTTTGGATTTCAATGATGTATTTACAGATATTGGTGCCTGGCAATATGTTCAACAGCATCGACATGCATATTTTGATAAGATGCAGGTGATGCCTTTAATCATTTCTTTTGTTTGACGTTCTTTTAAGTTTAACTTAGCTTCATTTTTATTTTTCATTTTCATTAAGTTGTTGAATAGAATAAAGTTGCTTATAGTGTTCAACTTTGACTTAAGAATTTAATGCATTCTTAAGCATGTGAATCTTTTGTTTTATGTTGTTAATCATGTTCAAGTTTGCAACATGTCTGTGTAGGGCTGTAATTCTTGGTATCATTGAAGTTAAAAATGTTTTTTTCTAGAAGAGTAGAATGATGGTTGGCAAATGGGATTAAAATAATCAAAAGATACAATATGTTGTTTTCCACTTATAGCAGACAATAAAATTTTCAATTAATAACAAAGAGAATAAAAATTGCATAAACCACATAAGTTCTACGTAAGATATGTCAATTTGAATGTGTATATCTTGGTAGAAAGACTTCTAATTAGATGTATTCTAGAGCTTTCTAGGACATATTGGAAATTTTATAACTTACAAGGCTTCAGATTTTTTTTTTTGTCTCATATGATGCCATTTGATAATAGAATTTGCTATGCAGCAGGATGATTTGCTTCATTGACTCTTAAACTGTGCTGCTTATGTTATTTCATGGTGTGATTGCTTAAAAGTTAGAAAATTGTATCTTTGTAGCTTGTGTACTTTTTATTCTACTGCATGGAATCTACACCACAAAGTTGCATGTCATGTATTATTTTTACAGTCCTTCATTTGAAATAAGAGCACTGATGTCTAAGTTACTTTTTCATTAATATATACTTTTTTGTAGGTTTGGGATTACACTGGCTTAGGGTACACAAAATACAGTGCAAGAGATGCAAATAAAGATGTTTTGGGGGGTAAGCACACAAGTTAGACAGTTAGCAGGATTTGAAACAACTGGTTGGAACTACTCACAGAATGCAGTCATCTGCACTGTAGAGCATTCTGTGAAAAATCAGGGTGCATGGCAACGGTTTCTACCAGCAGGTCCAATTGCACTTCTTCCAATGGGGGACAAGTTTAGTAACATTGTTTGGACTATGAACCCAGAGGAATCATCGAACTGTAAATCAATGAATGAGGATGATTTTGCAAAAGCTGTTAATCATGCTCTAGATTATGGATATGGTCCTCATCCAAAGTCCAGTTTATTTGATAGTGCAGACATGTTTTCATGGTGAGGCCGTGAAATCATGATATTGCTCATATTACATGATATTGCCTGAGTAGTTTCATGGTGAGGCCGTGAAATCATGATGTTTCCAATTTTGCCTTCTGTTTTGCTACAAATTACATGATATTGCTCATATTGCAGCTTATTAATGCAAATGTTTGTTCAGGTTCTCTTAAGAGGTCCAAAGAATGCCCGTGAAGCTGTGAAACACTTTGGCCCAGCTCCTGGTATGCTACACAGCCATACTAAACCCTATGTGCGATCCAAGGGAAGGAAGTTTGAGAGAGCTAGAGGAAGGAGGAACAACAAAGGATTTAGAGTTTGATTTGTTTTTAGTTCTATATTGTGAGATACTTGTGTTACTTTTTTCCAAATATTGTTATTTTCAAGATAGATTATTTGTAGGAGTGTTCTTAACACATGCATAATTAAATTGTAAAATGTTTTATTCTATTGAAGATTAATAAAAGAATTATTTTTATCAATGTAATTAGTGTTTTTTTTTAGATTGTGTTTAAATGTTCCAAATGTATTTATAAATCTGTGACGGATATCTGAAATCTATGACGAAATCTGCGACGGAATCTACGACAGCAATTTGCGACGGAATCTGCAACGAATTTGCGACTGAAATCTGTGACGGAATCTGCGACGGAAATCTGTGACAGAATCTGCGACAGCTGCCCTTTACCCGCGAAAATTTAAGCGCGAGATTTGCAACCGCCGAGTGGTTGCAAATCCGTCGCAATCTGCGATGGCCTGTCGCAAAATTAAAAATTGTGACGCCTTTTTTATTAACGGATCGTATCCGTCGTAGATCGGTCGCAAGACTTGATTTGCGACGGATTTGCGACGGTTGCGACCGATCTGCGACGGATCTGCGACGGATTCTGTCCGTTGCAGATAGCGTATTTTTTTGTAGTGTTCTAAACACTCTATTTAAACGCACTTCCTCGAAGGTATGAGATATGTAATAGATTAGATTAGATTCATCCAAATAAATTTAGGAAAGAAGTGTAAAATTCTGCTTCAAGGGGGAGTTCAAGATCCAAGTCAAGATCTTCTTCAAAGAAATAGAGTTTGATATTTCTTATTCCTTTTAAATTATGTCTTCATTTACCATATTGAATATTTGTACTGTTTTTATTTCAATAATGAAGAACTAATCCTTTTTAGGGTTGGTCCCTTTAATTGAATTTATCATGGAGTTATAAATGTCTATTTGGTTAATTTAGTTATCCTTTGATTATTTTGTTGTCTTTAATCTTAATGTTTTGATTATTTGGCCAATGATTAATTGATTTGAGATGTTGTGTGATGGAGCGAGAGTGGAAGCATGACATTAGTCCAAGGAGATAACAATCTTAAGTAAGTTTCTCACTTAGAGATAAGGTTAAACCCTTAAGAGGTTGATTCAAGATTCTCATAAAACTTAATGAATTGATTTAATTACTTTTGATCATGAGAGTAGAAGTAAGGATTAAAGTTGATATTAGTTCTAGTACTTGAGAGAGACTTGAACTTAATTTAGGAGAATCCAACCATTAATCAAAAGGAAGACTGAATTAAATCGATACCTTAGAAAATCCATGATAAATCAATAAAGGTGACTAACCCCTAAGTCTTAAATTATTAGAAATTTATTCTTGATTTATTGTCATTTTAGCTAGTTAAATGATAAATTAAATTTGATTATCCAAATATTAATCGGTTTAATTGTTTGGTACTTATAATTAACCTCCTCATGGGAACGATACTCTACTCATCATTATATTACTTGTTAACGATCTGTGCACTTGCAGATTGTGAGGTTGAGGTGCAACAGCTCACTAAACTCATTCCCATCCATGTCTGATAGCTTCACTGCTCTCTTGTTCATGACTTGTTTCACAACATATGGCCCTACCCAACTAGGCCTAAATTTTCCTCTCGGATCAGATACATTAGGCTTACATTGCTTCAACACTAAATCCCCGACTTTGAGTTTTCTATCTTCTTTTGATACAGTTGATGATGATATAGTGCATTTAACCTTCTTTCTTTTAGTAAAGCTAACTGTGTGTATCTGCTCACTACCCATTCTGTTTTAGGCAGTTCAACTTCCAAGACCACTCTTAATTTCAATTGGCAACACTGCTTCCATCCCATAAACCAAAGAGAACGGTGTCGTTCCAGTAGGTGTTTGCACACTTGTTCTATATCCCAACAAAGCAAAGGAAAGCATCTCTGGCCAATCCCTGTAAGTCTTGGTCATCTTGGATAGAATTTGCTTAATTGTCTTGTTTGTTGCTTCTACCACACCATTAGCCTTTGGTCTATAAAGAGAAGATTTGTGATGATGGATTCAGTACTTTGAGAATAAATCCTTAACTGCTCCTTGAAATTGTACCCCATTGTCTGATATCACACTGTGCAGGACCCCATATCTGCAGATGAGGTTCTTTTCAATAAATCTAGCCATTTGACTTGCGCCCAATTTTTTGAAGGATTCGACTTTGACCCTTTTTGAAAAATAATCTACTGCTACCACAATGAAACGGTGGCCATTTGAGGCTGTCGGATGCATCTCTCCTATAATGTCGATACCCCGTGTGGCAAATGGCCAGGGTGAAGACATAGAATGCAATTCTTCAGGAGGCATGTGATTCAAGTTACCATACATCTGACATTGTCAGCACTTCTTTACAAACTCAATACAATCTTTCTATATGGTTAACCAGTAGTAACCTTGTCGAATAATCTTCTTAACTATGGCCAGACCACTCATGTGCGGACCGCAACTTCTCGCATGTATTTTTGACATGATACGCTTCACTTCTGGCTTCCTTAAACATCTCAAATGCACCCCCATCAAGCCATTTTCGATATAACTCCCCATGGAATGTGATGTATTGCAAAGACCACCGCCTTATGGCTCTTCTTTCTTTCTTTGTTGCCCCCAATGGGTATTCCCTTTCCTGCGAAAATTGTCTTATAGTATCATACCATGCATCATGGTCTGTATCAGTTTTTATGATTGTCTCATATTCATAGCAAGGAGTTGATGAACTGGTCAAAATCAGAGGCTTAAGGAATAAACTGACAGGATTTTCCCATACCGAAGCCAATGTGGCTAGGGCATCAGCCATATGATTTTCTTCTCTTGATAGATGTATAAATCTACACTCCTTAAAGTTCTTCTTCATCATGGTCAAGTAATGGTGGTATGGTTTTAATTTTTCTTCTTTCAACTCCCACTCTCAATTTACTTGGGATACTACTAGTAATGAGTCGCCAAAAACTTCCACCTTATCCACCTTCATAATCATTAGGGTTTCCAAATCGAAAATACAAGCTTCGTACTCCACAATATTATTGGTTGCCCTAAATTTCAACTTTTTGGCTAAAGGGATAAGTTCCCCTTTGGGCGATTCTAGTATAACTCCCAAGCCTGCTCATTTCCTGTTTACTGCTCCATCAAAATACATTTTCCACCCTTGTACTTCAATTGTCTCTAAATGTTCATCCAAAAATTCCAAGATTACCTCTTCGCTATCTGGTAATGGTTGTTGGGCCAGGAATTCTGCCACCGCTCTACCTTTGATTGTTTTCTTGGTTACATATTCAATCTCAAATTCTTCTAATATTATCAACCATCGACCATACTTCCTAATTAAAGAGGGTGTCTCTCTTAAGTACTTCATTGGATCCAACCTGGAAATTACTTGCACACTATACGATTGAAAGTAATGCCGCAACTTCTTAGAAGACCAAACCATGGCTATACAGATCTTTTCAATGATAATATACTTAATTTCATAAGGTAGGAGCTTTCTACTCAAATAGTAAACTGCATGCTGAATCCTTGACTCATCTGCTTGGGCTAGCATGGCTCCTATTGACTCTTCTTCTACTGCTAAGTATAGTAATAGAGGTTTGCCAGGTTTAGGTGGTTTTAAAACAGGTGGATTCAGCAAATACTCTTTTATTCATTCAAAGGCCTTTTGACACTCTTCATTCCATATGACCGGCTGATTCTTTTTAAGCAATTTGAAGATAGGCTCACATATTGTTGTGAGCTTTGCTATGAATCTACTAATGTATTGCAATTTACCAATGAATCCCCGAACTTCTCTCTCCGTCTTAGGGGCT
Organism: Garcia nutans; assembly: GCA_947685225.1. NCBI lineage: Eukaryota > Viridiplantae > Streptophyta > Magnoliopsida > Malpighiales > Euphorbiaceae > Garcia > Garcia nutans. The sequence continues at coordinate 16,641,792 of CANTUV010000023.1, read as the reverse complement.
AGCATATCCCTGATTGCTTTAACTTTGTTAGGATTGATCTCAATACCCTGAACAGACACTTCTTCAGGTTCAATATTAGCTTATATTTCAAGGCTCTATCGAAGAATAACTCTAAGTTTTGGAAGTGTTGTTCCCTTGTATCTAATTTCACCATCATATCATCAACCTATACTTCAACTTCTTTGTGCATCATATCATGAAATAGTGTGGTGGTCATCCTTTGGTAGGTTGCTCCAGCATTCTTTAAGCTGACCAACATCACCCTATAACAAAATATACCCCATGTAGTAATGAAAGCAGTTTTGGCTTTATCCTCTTGGGCCATTAACACTTGGTTGTATCCAGAAAATCCATCTACAAATGAGTGTAGCATGCTAGAGGCTGCAATATCAATGAGAACATCTATACGGGGTAAAGGAAAATCATCTTTAGGAAAAGCCTTGTTTAAATCTCTATAATCCACACAGACCCTTATTTTTCCATCTTTCTTTGGCACAGATACTATGTTGGCTAGCCAATCTGGATATTCTATCACTTCAAGGAACTTCACTTGTATTTGTTTGGTGACATCTTCTTTAACCAATTCAGCCCACTCAGGTCTTAATCGCCTAAGCTTTTGTTTGATAGGTTTCATGTGAGTGTAAGTAGGAATAAGATGTTCGGCTATGTCTCGATCTATTCCAGGCATATCCTCATAAGACCAAGCAAACACTTCTTCATATTTTTTGAATACTTTTTCAAATCTCTCTCTCTCATCAGGAGTAAGGTCGGATGCTATGCTAATATTTTTAGGATTTTTGATTGTTCCCAAATTTAATGATTGTGTGCCAACAGAATTAATATTAAAGATGCTCATGTAGCTGCTATTTGAATGTATGCAACCATCAGGAGAAACATCACACAAATAAGCAAAATCAGACTTTATTACATTCATTTTGGAAAAGAAAACATCATCATCCTCATACAAAGCAGACAAATTAAAATCAAAATAAAAACCATTGTTCTCAAAATCATAAGGCAGAATGTCTTCAAACTTCTCTTCAACCAGGGCAGCAATCTCCTCTGAAGTCTTCTCGGCTTTCAGGGCGGCTTCCTTCTTGTCTTTCGGATTGGATTCTTTGTTGTTGGCAGGGTGAACTCTTTCTTCACTTGCTCCACTAGCTCGGCAACATCTGCAAAAATTTCAAAACCTGGGATCAACATTCCCATAAACATGATTGGCTCGGACTTTCCTTGGAGTGGTTCCATGTCTGGAGCTTTGACAAAGATCTCTTCAAGTGGCGGGAAGCTCATCTTCTCACTCTTCTTTGGCTGGACATTATTGTCTTCATCATATCCCAACCCCTTCTTGAAAGTTTGAGTTCTAAAATCTGGCAGCTTTGTCAAACCAGCCTTACCCATTCCAAGACCAGCTCCGGGAAAGTAGTTCATGCTCTTCATCATATTCAAGACTTTGGAGTCCACTACTTCATCATCAGAAATTGCAGCTACTTGGAAACCATTGAGAGGCCTTTCAATCATTAGAGCGTTAACAATCTCATTATCTTCAGCTTCGATGACCACTGTTTCATCTCCATTAGGGAACTTGATCTTTTGATGAAGGGTGGAAGGAACTCCACCAAGAGGATGAAACCATGGTCGTCCCAAGAGTAAGGTAAAGGTAACAGGTATGTCCAAAACAACAAATTCAACAATAGATTCAATTGGACCAACCTTGACAGTAGCTTTAAAAGTTTCTTCGGTATTTCTCTTAGTGTTGTCGGAAGCCCGAATTGTTACCTCGGTCGGGTTTAGATCCCTTATTGACATGGCTAGCTTTGGCAATATTTTAAGCAGACAAACATTTATGGCGGATCTATCATCAACCATCACACATGGAGTCCTTTTCCCTTTGATTTCTATTTTGATAAAGAGGGGGCGAATGTGATCTCTCCCCTCTTCTGGTAAATCCGCAATTGAGAAAGAAACCGCTCCCATATTAACTTCACTCTTCTCTTGAATATCATTACATTTCATTACTCCTCCAATTTTTATGAAGTTGATCAGCTCCTCTGGTGTTGTGGAGGTAGAGATTGGCATAGTAGCTAAGGCCTTGGCCATAGTTTCTCGGTGCTTTTTAGAAGTAGCCAATAGGTCCCAAATGCTAACACTTGCTTGGGTTCTTTTCAATTGTTTGAGTACAACATCATCTTCCTCTTCTTTATTTCCTACTTCAACTTCCTTTCCCTTAATAGTTTCTACCGTTGTACCGGATCTAGTGTTCATTACTTCATCTTCTTCGGGCTCGAACCAAGTCCATTCCTCCTTCTTGGATACAAGATCATCATCACTATCGCTTGAATCCAAAAACTCATTGACAACACAAATTGCTACTTCTTTACCTACCATAGATTGTTTAATTTCGCCAAATACCTCTTCTTCTTTGGTTGCTTCTCCACCCACATCTTGAAAAGAAGACATGACAAAATCTTCATGCAAACCTCCTCCAATCATGAAGGTTGCCGGCAGTGGTACCCTATTGAACTTTGGTAATGGGTTGTCTTTAGTGTTTGGCTTATTGGGCTCGGGCAGCTTCCCACTATCAATTAGATTTTGGATCTCATGTCTCAACCTCACACATCTATCCATGTCATGCCCTTGCATTTGATAAAACTGACAAAATGCTTTAGTGTCGAAATTAGGTGGGAGAGGGTTAGGCAATGGATGAGGATTTAAGGGTTGTAGCAATCCCTTTCTTTGAAGCTTATTGAGAACCCAAAACATCGGTTTCCCCAATTCCAAAAATTGTCTCCTTATTCCTTGGCTAGTAGGATTAACACCGACTGCCTTTTGCATGCTTTGGCTACCTGTGAGCGGGGATTTTTGCCCCCACTCCTGGTGGAATGGTTCTTGCGACTTCGGCACTGTTTAGGCTCGGGGCCTTAGAGAACTTGAACCTAAGTCCAGAGAAAATGGAGTCGCCACCCGGACGGGCTGGGAAAAAGAAAGGGGTGGATGACTCGATTCCTAAGGAATCCCCAACCCCTTAATGGGTTCGAAAAGTTGGGTACGCGTGGGGAAGGTGAGAAATGGCCCAGAACCCCCACAACGCCCGGTTCATTGGAACCAGCCTCCTTTACAGGTCTTAATATTATAAAATTCTTAAGTATAATAACATTATCCATACTACACACAATAAAAAGAAAAGCAATGTCCAAACAAAGTAAAACAAATAAATGGACACCCATCCAAGGATGGAAACATGTCCTTAAATCACGTGCCTAGATAGGACACCCACCAAAAGGTAGAAACATGCCCTTTACAAAGGTTCTAGAAAAGAATATTAAATTACATGATATTTAACTAATGAGGTACCCACCAAGTGGAAACATACCTCTTACAACTTTTGGAAGTCTAAATTGATTGATAAAAGTAAATAATCATCCATAATAAATAAATCATTCATTAAAAGTATTTAAATATTAATAAAATAAACATCCATCCATGATAAATTAAATAAATCAAGTATTGAATTCAAATAAATTAAAGCATAAGAAATAAATCAAAGCATAATCAAGTATGGAATTGAATAAAGCAAATAAAAGTTCAAGTATAGCTACTATTTCCATTTAGGGTTTTTTATCTCATGTGTTAAGGTTTTGGAAATTTCTAAAATTAAGCTACTGTGAATTTTTATGGAATTAAAATAAATTAGGGTTTTATGTTTTAAAAGATTGATAAGACTCTTTGATTAAACAAATTAAGGTTTGAATGATGAAATCATGAAACTAGTGTAACACCCCCATATCCAATGCACACACACTACAACCACAACAAGGTAGCATAAGTGCACCAAACATAGGGATGCTACGGTTTTCTTAACATTCAAACCCTTTAAAACTTGATACAATACCCTTATCATTTTACATTATAGAAAATTAGATCATTTACTTATAAAACAAAACATATTAGTTATATATATATATATACACATTTATATATTACACAGCGGAAGTTATAAAATATGTACATATTTACATATTAAACATTTCTATACAAAATATAAAGAAGTATACATGATTGGCAAGTTTGCTCTGATCTTTAATCTCCCAAAATGGATTCTTCAAGGTCTACTCTCACTTGGTCTTGATGAACTCTCGGGTTCAACTCTATCAACTCTATTACCTGCGCGATTAAACACTATCGCGCTAAGCCAAGGGCTTAGTAAGATAAAACATGCAATGGATATGCTTTAATGCAATACAATGTCAATTCTAATTCATATCATATATGTAACAACATAGATGCAAAGCTAACAACATCCCTTTACATTTTATAATCAACATACATATATGCATATCACATTACAACATCATTGCATATACTTCATTATTTAATCATTTAATCATCCATGAACAACAATAAACAAATCATGACTCACATTAAACAAAGACAAGCATTGGGCCCAAGACACACTAATATGCCATTCAATTTTCAGAGTTAATGCTTTGGTTTGTTATCACATTTATCAATATCATATGCCCAACTAGGCTTCAAGGATTAAGTTCAACCAAGCTTCAAGGGGGAGCAAAGCATGCTAAGCTTCAACCCAACTTGGCTTCAAGAACTAACCCAACCTAGCTTCAAGGGTGGTAACATCTCAATTAGGCTTCAAGGATTCAATCCAACCTAACTTCAAGAGATTGTTACACTTATTAGGCATGCCACCAACAACAAACTCTGAAAATGGAATAACACATTAGCCACACAATTCATTTATTATTCAATTATCATTTTCATTTTCAATTCTTAACATCATTTAGGCAAACATGCCTTATTTCTTTCAATCACATCATCATAGCCAATAACAATGGCTTCACATTTCATTTCACAATATAACACTTCATTATTCAAGTGTATATTTATCTCATCCATGATCACATTATATCTCACATAGCATCATTCATAAATATCAACATTTCATTCCACATTACTCATGAAACACATTACCATTCACAATGCATAGCATAACATTGTTCAATCTCAACAATGCAAGAACAATTTATATTATTCATAGCTTTAGGATCATCCACAAGTGTTTGATTAAGTCATTCCTTGGTTTAAGTATGTTTAAAATGTTTATATATAGGTTTAGAGACCAAACTACCTTTGAAGAACCCAAACCATGCAAAAAGAACAAAGAAATCAAACAATATCCAACTCATTTGAGGAACACGCCCAGCCCACTTGAGGAACACGGCCGTGTCTTTAAAAATAAAAGAGGCAGTAGCCAACACAAATAAATGACACGGGCGTGTCTCTTCATGGCTTCTGGCCGTGTCACCCATGCACATAACCTTAACTAAAACCAACACTTTCTCAATTGCACTCAAACACAATATTCATCATATAACATGTTTCAAATGAACATAATCAATGTTCTAAACACATATTCACCACAAGAATTACTTCACAACACATTAATATAACAATTAAACACACATCATCTCAAAACCCTAAAACCAACATCCTTCTCCATCCTTCCAAAACAACATCCACCATTTCCAACCACAACCTCTAATTAAACTCATAACTTAAAATCAAATTAACACTTGAAAACACAACACAACACATCTCAAATCCACCAAATCACAAAATCACCAAACCTTAATTCACTTCCAACACAACTTCCAAATAAGTAAAGAAAACAAGAGAATACTTACCTTAAAAGAAGAAATTCCACAAATCCCTTGTCAAATCCTTTGATTGATTCTTCAATTTGCTTCTAGCATCAAGAACACCTCTCTTTCCTTTTTGGTTTTTGGAGAGCCGGCCACTTCTTGAAAGAAAGAAGGAAATGATGAAGACACAAAGTCAAATTTTGCTTTTAATCTCCACCAAGTAATCTTATCCAATCAATTACCAAATTGCCCTTAACCATATAACTAACTATTTGTCTCATATAAGCCCTTATGTGTAATTACACACTTAACACAAAAATATCTCTCTTCCTTTGACTCTTCTTTTGACCCATTTATATGTTATATATATTATCATATACACAACATATACCATTCTCTCTAAACCCTATTTTCTTTCCAAAACACATGTACACAAGCATTCTCCTCCCAAATTCTTTTCTTATCCCATCATATACATTCAATCCAATTTATAACAATAACAACAACAACAATATGCAAAACTTCTAGGGCATACATGAGGATATTACAATTCTCCCCCTCTAAAAAGAAATTTCGTCCTCGAAATTACCTGATATCAAGTCTGAAACAACTGAGGATATTGCTCTCGCATGGTTTGTTCACTTTCCCAAGTTGCTTCTTCTTTTCCATGATTCTTCCACAAAATCTTCACAAGTGGCACTCTCTTGTTTCTCAACTCTTTCACATCACGTGCCAAAATAGCAACTGGTTCCTCTTCAAATGTCAGATCAGGATTTACTTCAATTGACTCAATCGGCAACACATGAGATGGATCCGACCTATACCTCCTCAACATAGAAACATGAAATACGTTATGAATTCGATCCAACTCAGGTGGCAAAGCAAGCCGATAAGCAACTGGCCCAACTCTTTCCAAAACTTCATACGGTCCAATGAAACGAGGACTCAATTTTCCTTTCCGACCAAACCTCAAGATCCTCTTCCAAGGAGATACTTTCAAAAATACCTTATCTCCCACATCAAACTCTATATCTCGCCTCTTTAGATCTGCATAAGATTTCTGTCGGTCTGAAGCTGCTTTCAATCTGCCTCGAATCAGCTTCACTTTCTCTTCAGTTTCTTGAATCAAATCAGGTCCAATCAACTTACCATCTCCCAGTTCACTCCAACAAAGAGGTGTCCTACACCGTCTACCATACAGAGCTTCAAATGGTGCCATACCAATGCTAGATTGGTGACTATTGTTGTATGCAAACTCCACAAGAGGTAAAAACTTATCCCAACTTCCAGAGAAATCGATGACACAGCTTCTCAACATGTCCTCAATAATCTGTATCACCCTCTCTGACTGTCCATCTGTCTGTGGATGAAAAGCAGTACTGAAGTGCAGTCGAGAACCCAAAGCACTATGCAAACTCTTCCAAAACCTGGAAGTAAACCTGGGATCTCGATCAGATACTAAAGAAGTTGGAACACCATGCAACTTCACAATCTCCTGGATATACAGCTCAGCCAACCTCTCCAAAGAGTAATCCATCCGCACCGGAAGGAAATGAGCTGTCTTAGTCAATCTATCCACAATCACCCATATGGCATCATGTTTCCTTTGTGTCAATGGTAACCCAGACACAAAGTCCATTGTCACTCTTTCCCACTTCCATTCTGGCACTGACAACGGTTGAAGCAACCCGGTTGGAACTTGATGCTCTGCTTTAACCTTCTGACAAGTGAGACATTTCGATACAAACTCAGCAATGTCTCTCTTCAACCCAATCCACCAGTAATGCTGTCTCAAATCATTATACATCTTGGTATTACCCGGATGCATAGCAAACATCGACTGATGAGCTTCTTCTAAAATGATCCTTTTTAAATCAGCATCATCGGGTACACACAATCTACTCTTGAACCAGAGACTTCCATCACTCTTCACAATAAAATCTATACCCTTTCCACTCTGACAATCTGAAACAATCTTCTGAATCTTCTTATCGGCCAACTGAGCTTCTTTGATCTGATCTAACAAAACCGGCTTCAATTGCAACTGTGCTAACAATGCACCATCATCACAAGGTACAAAACTAGCACACAATGCTCTCAACTCAAAAAGCAACGAGAGCGAGTAAACAGTCAAACCTGCTAAAGACTTCTGACTCAAGGCATCAGCAATAACATTTGCTTTACCTGGATGATAATCAATCAAGCAGTCGTAGTCTTTAATCAATTCTAACCACCTCCTTTGACGAAGATTGAGCTCTTTCTGGACAGCCAAATATTTCAAACTCTTGTGATCAGTATAGATGAAACATTTCTCCCCAAACAGATAGTGGCGCCAAATCTTCAATGCAAACACAATGGCAGCCAATTCCAAATCATGGGTCGGATAGTTAAGCTCATGCGGTTTCAACTGTCGAGATGCATAAGCTATAACTTTCCCTTCTTGCATCAATACACACCCCAAACCTCTATGTGAAGCATCACTGTAGATCACATATGGTTTGCCTTCAACAGGTAAAGTAAGAACAGGCGCTTGAGTTAACATTTCTCTCAACTGTTCAAAGCTCGCCTGACACTGATCTGTCCACAAAAACCTCACTCCCTTACGAAGCAATCTGGTGAGTGGAGTAGCTATCAAAGAAAACCCTTTTACAAACTGCCGGTAATAGCCTGCCAAACCCAGAAAACTTCTAATCTCTGTCACAGACTTGGGTGGACTCCAATTCAAAATTGCTTCAACTTTGCTCGGATCAACTCTGATGCCTTCTGCAGAAACAATATGTCCGAGAAAAGCTACTTGATCCAACCAAAACTCACACTTCGACAATTTGGCAAATAACTGCTTTTCTCTCAAAATCTGCAACACAATCCGCAGATGCATATCATGTTCTTCTTCATTCCTTGAATACACTAGAATATCATCAATGAAGACCACTACAAACTGATCCAGATAGGGCCTAAACACCCTATTCATCAAATCCATAAAAGCTGCAGGTGCATTCGTCAGACTAAAAGGCATAATTAAAAATTCGTAATGCCCATACCTGGTCTGAAAGGCGGTCTTCGGAACATCTTCAGCTCTGACTCTCAGCTGATGGTATCCTGATCTCAGATCAATTTTGGAAAACACAGCTGCACCCTTCAATTGATCAAAGAGATCATCGATTCTAGGCAAAGGATATTTATTTTTAATAGTCACCTTTTTCAATTGCCTATAATCGATACACAACCTCATTGTACCATCTTTCTTTTTCACAAATAGCACAGGAGCTCCCCAAGGAGAAACACTGGGGCGAATAAATCCTTTGTCCAACAACTCCTGTAATTGCACTTTCAACTCCCTTAATTCTGCTGGTGCCATTCTATAAGGAGTAATCGAGATAGGAGTGGCACCAGGCAACAATTCGATACCGAACTCCACCTCTCTCTCAGGAGGCAATCCTGGCAACTCATCTGGAAAAACATCCGGAAACTCAGCAACTGTGGCAATGCTATCAATGGGAGAACCCTTCACTCTAGTATCCACCACATGAGCAAGATAGGCTTCACACCCCTTTCTAATCAATCTCCTAACTGCAACAGCTGAAACAAATAGGGAGGCTAGCTGTTCCTGCTCATTAGATACTAACACTTCTCTACCATCAACAGTCCTCAAAGAAACAATTTTCTTTTTACAATCCACCACAGCTCCATGTCGAGATAGCCAATCCATTCCTAAGATCACATCATATTCCTTAAATGGCATCTCAATCAAGTCTCCAAGGAACTCCTCACCTTGCACCCTCACTGCACTATCTCGGTGCACCTTACTCACAACCACACTATGCCCTAACGGATTTGTCACTAACACATCAAATCCTAGGGACTCAGCATGCACATCAAAAACAGGCAAAATAGATGCACTAATATAAGAATGGGTGGAACCTGGATCTATCAAAGCAAGTACTGAAGTATCAAATAAAGAAAAAGTACCAGCTATGACTGCCGATGCATCTGGCTGCCTCTGCATAACATACATCCTCTGGGAAGAACCAACCTCCTCTGGTCTATTCTCTCTGGATGCAGAACCTCCTCTGGAACTGAACCCAACTCTGCCTCCTCTGCCAAAGCCCCTGCTTCCTCGACCTCCCCTCACACTGGGCCGAGAAGCTGCAGTATCAACTGACACCTGCTCTTGCCTCTCAGGGCAATCTCTCACAAAGTGATCAGGTGATCCACACCTGAAGCATACCCCTGCAACACCAGCCTTCCAACAAGGACCACCATGCGGCCTACCACAATGGATGCAGATGGGTAAGGTGGATCTCTGAACCATAGGGGTTGGAGCACTCGCCACTGAAGCTGCAGGTCTAAATCTCTGTCTCTGTGACTGCACTGACCTACCCACTGGTCTCTGGCTTCTACTACTCCGAGGAACAAAACTTCCTCTACCCCTCTTCGCAAAAGAAGATCATGCCTCGAACTGGGGCCTCCTAACTCTAGTCTCTTCCTCTGAAGCAGCTGCAATAACCTGAGCTCTCTCCACACTACGAGCTGCTGCCACAAGCTGGGAAAAATCAATATATCTTGAACCAGCCACATGACACATAAGAGAAGGCCGCAATCCCTCCTCAAACCTCCTGCATCTATCTATCTCATCAACTATAATACCCCCAGCATATTCACTCAACCGGATAAATTCAACCTCATACTCCGTCACGGTCCGGTGATCCTGCTTCAAATCTAAAAACTCTCTTTTCTTCCCATCCTTATACTCCCTTGGAGTATACTTCAATTCAAATTCTCTCAAAAAGTCAGCATATGACAAAGTTGGTGGATCATCCATAGAATGGGGCACTGTCTTCCACCAACTATATGCATCCTTTTGTAGCAAAGATCTTGCATAGTCAAACTTTTCCTCAGGGGTGGCTTGCAACTGAATAAAAATCCTCTGAACTTTGTCAAGCCAATGCTCTGCTACAGCTGGGTCAGTAGTACCAAGGAAATCCTCCGCTCCATACTTCCTTAGTTTATCATAGTGCCTCACTGATACTGAAGGCTGAGGGGGTGGTGGCACTGGTTGCACAGGTGCTGGTCTCATAACTTCCATCATATTCCTGAACCAAGCTGGCGGAACATCCTCACCAACTGGTCTACCCGACACCGAAGCAGGTGCCTCCTCAACACTATCAATCCTAGCTCCCTCCTCAGGAGCAACACTCTCCGCACTTCCCTCAATTGATTGCCGTGAGTGGGGATCCATTACTACCTATATCTACAAACACAGCAGATTAAATCTTATTAAAGATCAAAGACTGCCAATCATAAATATGTATGTTATTCAAAAATTTACTTTTTAAGTAAAAATATTCTTTTTCTTACATTTTACCTAGGTTGAGAATCTCAAACCTAGGCTCTGATACCAAAACAATTGTAACACCCCCATATCCAATGCACACACACACCACAACCACAACAATGCAGCATATGTGCACCAAACATAGGAATGCTACATTTCTCTTAACATTTAGAACACTTTAAAACTTGATACAATACCCTTATCATCATACATTATAGAAAAATAGATCATTTACTTATAAAACAAAACATATTAGTTATGTATATATATATATATTTAAATATTACACAGCGGAAGTTATAAAATAATTACATATTTACACATTAAACATTTCTTTACAAAATATAAAGAAGTATACATGATTGGCAAGTCTGCTTTGATCTTTAAGTTCCCAAAAATGGGTTCCTCAAGGTCTACTCTCCCTTGGTCTTGAAGAACTACCGGGTTCAACTCTATCAACTCTATTACCTGCGCGATTAAACACTATCGCGCTAAGCCAACGGCTTAGTAAGATAAAACATGCTATTGGTATGCTTTAATACAATACAATGTCAATTCTCAATTCATATTATACATGTAACCATTTATATGCAAAGCTAACATCATACCTTTACATTTCATAATTCAACATATAAATATATGCATATCACATTTCAATATCTTTTCTCATACTTCATTAACTAATCATTAAACAATCCATAAACAACACTAAACAAAGACAAGCATGGGCCCAAGACATACTAATATGCAATTCAATTTTCAGAGTTAATGCTTTGGTTTGTTATCACATTTATCAATATCATATACCCAACTAGGCTTCAAGGATCAAGTTCAACCAAGCTTCAAGGGGAGCAAAGCATGCTAAGCTTCTACCCAACTTGGCTTCAAGAACTAATCCAATCTAGCTTCAAGGGTGGTAACATCTCAATTAGGCTTCAAGGATACAATCCAACCTAACTTCAAGAGATTGTTACACTTATTAGGCATGCCACCAACAACAAACTCTGAAAATGGAATAACACATTAGCCACACAATTCATTTAGATTTCATTCTCAATTCTCATTATCATTTAGGCAAACATGCCTCATTTATCTCCATTGAATCACATTATATCTCATATAGCATCATTCATCATAGCCAAACACAATGGCATTGTCTCATATCATGTCTTATTTCATTACAATCCTCATAGCCAATCACAATGGCCTCATATATCATTTAAATCATCATAATCAATCACAAGTCACATTACATTATCATATAAGCAACATGCTTTACATCCTTTACTTACTTCAAATAAAACAGAACAGAACGATTATAGCGGTCGCACCAGGCTAAGTCGCGACCGTCCTCCACAATCAAAAGATGAAACTTTAACACAGTAGGTTTCGCGGTCAGAAGTTCGGTCTAAGTCGCGACCGCACTTCACAATCAAAGATTAAACCTTATCACAGTAGGTTTCGCGGTCAGAAGTTCGGTCTAAGTCGCGACCGCACTTCAATAATAGCGACCGTCCCAAATTACGTGTCTCATGCATAAACCCTAAATTTAACAAACTTTATTTTGTTTAACTTCAAACACATTATACACAACATAACCTCATTCAAATTGACACAATCAACATCCTCAACACTTATTTACATCTTCCAAACACATTAATAACATTTTTGATACCACAACACAATTACAACCAACACAAAGATCAACAAAAATAATCAATCAAAAATAACATAAACAACTCTTACCAATTCAAAACCCTAACTCAAACTCAACACAATTACTTCCAACACCTTCACCTGTTCAACTTCTCATCTATCAAACAATATCAATACTTAAAATCACACCATAAGCAATTGAATCATATCATCATCAAACCACAACTCAACTCAAGCATAACTTCAAAATAACAAGGGTAACAAGAGAAAACTTACCTTAAATTAAACTCATAACTTAAAATCAATTAAACACTTGAAAACACAACACAACACATCTCAAACCCACCAAATCACAAAATCACCAAACCCTTATTCACTTCCAACAAAACTTCCAAATAAACAAAGAAAACAAGAGAATACTTACTTTAGAAGAAGAATTTCCACCAATCCTTTGTCAAAACCTTGGATTACTTCTTCAATTCACTTCTAGCATCAAGAACACTTATCTTTCCCTTTTGTTAATGGAGAGCCGGCCACTTCATGAAGAAAGAAGAAAATGATGAAGACACAAAGTCAATTTTTTTGCTTTTAATCTCCACCAAGTATTCTTATCCAAGTAAATACCAAAATGCCCTCAATCATATAACTAACTTTTTGTCTTATCTAAGCCCTTATATGTAATTACACACTTAACACAAAAATATCTTCTTCCACTTAACCAACACTTTGACTCTTCATTTGACCAATTTATATGTTATATATATCATCATATACACAACATATATCATTCTCTCTAAACCCTAAATCTTTCCCAATACACATATACACAAGCATTCTCCTCCCAATTTCTTTTCTTATCCCATCATATACATTCAATCCAATATATAACAATAACAACAACAATAACAACAACAACAATATGCAAAACTTCTAGGGCATAAATGAGGATATTACAGATACCCCCAGCATACTGACTCAGTCGGATAAACTCAACTTCATACTCAGTAACAGTCTTGCTATCTTGCTTCAGACTCAAAAACTCCATCTTCTTCATGTCCTTATACTCCCTAGGAGTATACTTCAACTCAAATTCCCTCAGAAAATCAGTGTAAGACAGTGTTGGAGGATCATCCATAGAATGGGGCACCGTCTTCCACCAATCGTAGGCGTCCTTCTGTAGCAAAGATCGTGCATAGTCAAACTTTTCCTCTGAGGTGGCTTGCAACTGAACAAATACCCTCTGAACTCTATTAAGCCACTGTTCTGCTACAGCAGGATCAACTGTACCAAAGAAATCCTCTGCTCCATATTTCCTTAGCTTATCATAGTGCCTCACTGATACTGAAGGCTGAGGGGGTGGTGGCACTGGTTGCACTGGTGCTTGCCTCATAACTTCCATCATATGTCTAAACCAGGCTGGCGGAACCTCCTCTCCAGCTAGTCTACCCGACACCGAAGCAGGTGCCTCCTCAACACTATCAACCCTAGCTCCCTCATCAGGAGCAACGCTCCCCTCACTACCCTCAACCGACTGGCGTGAGTGAGAATCCATCACAACCTAAGTCTGCAAACACAACATACTACATCTTATTAAAGATCAGAGGTTGCCAATCCCAAACATATATTGTTATTCAAAAACCACCTTTTTAAAATCAAAATAGTCTTTTTCTTATATTCTACCTAGGTTGAGAATCTCAAACCTAGGCTCTGATACAAAAACAGTTGTAACACCCCCATATCCAATGCACACACACTACAACCACAACAAGGTAGCATAAGTGCACCAAACATAGGGATGCTACGGTTTTCTTAACATTCAAACCCTTTAAAACTTGATACAATACCCTTATCATTTTACATTATAGAAAATTAGATCATTTACTTATAAAACAAAACATATTAGTTATATATATATATACACATTTATATATTACACAGCGGAAGTTATAAAATATGTACATATTTACATATTAAACATTTCTTTACAAAATATAAGGAAGTATACATGATTGGCAAGTTTGCTCTGATCTTTAATCTCCCAAAATGGATTCTTCAAGGTCTACTCTCACTTGGTCTTGATGAACTCTCGGGTTCAACTCTATCAACTCTATTACCTGCGCGATTAAACACTATCGCGCTAAGCCAAGGGCTTAGTAAGATAAAACATGCAATGGATATGCTTTAATGCAATACAATGTCAATTCTAATTCATATCATATATGTAACAACATAGATGCAAAGCTAACAACATCCCTTTACATTTTATAATCAACATACATATATGCATATCACATTACAACATCATTGCATATACTTCATTATTTAATCATTTAATCATCCATGAACAACAATAAACAAATCATGACTCACATTAAACAAAGACAAGCATTGGGCCCAAGACACACTAATATGCCATTCAATTTTCAGAGTTAATGCTTTGGTTTGTTATCACATTTATCAATATCATATGCCCAACTAGGCTTCAAGGATTAAGTTCAACCAAGCTTCAAGGGGGAGCAAAGCATGCTAAGCTTCAACCCAACTTGGCTTCAAGAACTAACCCAACCTAGCTTCAAGGGTGGTAACATCTCAATTAGGCTTCAAGGATTCAATCCAACCTAACTTCAAGAGATTGTTACACTTATTAGGCATGCCACCAACAACAAACTCTGAAAATGGAATAACACATTAGCCACACAATTCATTTATTATTCAATTATCATTTTCATTCTCAATTCTTAACATCATTTAGGCAAACATGCCTTATTTCTTTCAATCACATCATCATAGCCAATAACAATGGCTTCACATTTCATTTCACAATATAACACTTCATTATTCAAGTGTATATTTATCTCATCCATGATCACATTATATCTCACATAGCATCATTCATAAATATCAACATTTCATTCCACATTACTCATGAAACACATTACCATTCACAATGCATAGCATAACATTGTTCAATCTCAACAATGCAAGAACAATTTATATTATTCATAGCTTTAAGATCATCCACAAGTGTTTGATTAAGTCATTCCTTGGTTTAAGTATGTTTAAAATGTTTATGTTTAGGTTTAGAGACCAAACTACCTTTGAAGAACCCAAACCATGCAAAAAGAACAAAGAAATCAAACAATATCCAACTCATTTGAGGAACACGCCCAGCCCACTTGAGGAACATGGCTGTGTCTTTAAAAATAAAAGAGGCAGTAGCCAACACAAATAAATGACACGGGCGTGTCTCTTCATGGCTTCTGGCCGTGTCACCCATGCACATAACCTTAACTAAAACCAACACTTTCTCAATTGCACTCAAACACAATATTCATCATATAACATGTTTCAAATGAACATAATCAATGTTCTAAACACATAT
Organism: Garcia nutans; assembly: GCA_947685225.1. NCBI lineage: Eukaryota > Viridiplantae > Streptophyta > Magnoliopsida > Malpighiales > Euphorbiaceae > Garcia > Garcia nutans. The sequence continues at coordinate 16,625,759 of CANTUV010000023.1, read as the reverse complement.
TCACCACAAGAATTACTTCACAACACATTAATATAACAATTAAACACACATCATCTCAAAACCCTAAAACCAACATCCTTCTCCATCCTTCCAAAACAACATCCACCATTTCCAACCACAACCTCTAATTAAACTCATAACTTAAAATCAAATTAACACTTGAAAACACAACACAACACATCTCAAATCCACCAAATCACAAAATCACCAAACCTTAATTCACTTCCAACACAACTTCCAAATAAGTAAAGAAAACAAGAGAATACTTACCTTAAAAGAAGAAATTCCACAAATCCCTTGTCAAATCCTTTGATTGATTCTTCAATTTGCTTCTAGCATCAAGAACACCTCTCTTTCCTTTTTGGTTTTTGGAGAGCCGGCCACTTCTTGAAAGAAAGAAGGAAATGATGAAGACACAAAGTCAAATTTTGCTTTTAATCTCCACCAAGTAATCTTATCCAAGCAATTACCAAATTGCCCTTAACCATATAACTAACTATTTGTCTCATATAAGCCCTTATGTGTAATTACACACTTAACACAAAAATATCTCTCTTCCTTTGACTCTTCTTTTGACCCATTTATATGTTATTTATATTATCATATACACAACATATACCATTCTCTCTAAACCCTATTTTCTTTCCAAAACACATGTACACAAGCATTCTCCTCCCAAATTCTTTTCTTATCCCATCATATACATTCAATCCAATTTATAACAATAACAACAACAACAATATGCAAAACTTCTAGGGCATACATGAGGATATTACAACTAGGGTTTTAGACACTTTAAAGTACTTTGATTTGTGATTTTTGATTATTGAATTTTAAGCTACTATGCAATTTTTGGGTTTTCATGTTTTTATGTTTTTTAATGTTTTAAAAGGATTAGGGTTCATAAAAATTAGGGTTTAAGTTTTTAAAAGGATTAGGGTTTACTATTTTAGGTTTAAAAGTTGAATTTTGGATTTAGGCTTTGAAATTAGGGTTCTCGGGTAAAAGATAATTTTAAGGGTTTTAGAAATCAATTTGATATTCTATGAAGTTTTGTGAATTTAAACAAATGGATTGAAGTTTTTATAAGTAGAAAAGATGTTTTTTAAGGCTTTTTGAATGAAATAGAACCTACTTTAAAATCTTAAAAGAAACAGAATTTGATTTTTGTTTTGTTGAAAAATATGTTCAATTAGTGTTTTAAGGTTTTTAAGAAGAAAAAAATAATAATTTTAAGTCTTTTTAGAAAAGAAAGTCACGTTTTAGTGTTTTAATCTTGGAAAAATTAAATTAAAGTTCTAAAGTTTTAACTTTTGAAAAACACAAAAAACCCTAGTTTAGCTACTGTGTAAACATAAATCAAAAAGAATTTAACATACCTTCTTTTGTTGATTCCTCCAAAAAACAATTCTTCTTGGATGAACTAGCTCCAAAGACAAGACTTTGTTGCCTTTGAATCCCTTAATTCGTGCTACTCCTCTCTTAAAAATCAGTTGAATTGAATTATTGCTTTTCCTTCCTTGATTTGGTTTCCAATCCTAAGCTCACTGTGAAAATTTCTTCCTCCATTAATTTGGTTCTATTGGTCCTTATTTATAATGGTTTTTAGGTTGTTTATTCCTAATTAATTAAGGTAAGTAATATTAATAAAAAAAAGAAATTAAAACCTAATTGGATTAGGTTTCAAAAATTTGGGTCGAAAAATTTTGCGCTGGCAAAAACTATGGTAGCGGGCCCGTGGCTGGGGCCAGTGGGTGTGCCAGCCCGCAGGAGGAGCGCCAGCCTGCAGGAAAATCCAGCGGGCGAAACGCCCGCGGGCCCGCGCAACCACTTTTTGCTGCCGATTTTTTTTCAAACTCTGATTTTTATTTTTATTTTTATTTTTATATTTGTTTATTTTCATTTTTTATTAATAAAAATTAGATACTAAGGAAAAATTATTTAATTAAAATTATTTTGGGCCAATTAAACAACAAAAATCATTTTGGGCTAAATAAAATATATTAGATCGGATTGGGTCAAAAATTAAGGGTCTACACTACCAGACTGATAGTTTCCTTTCTCGTTCCTTCTTATTGAAAAATGGTTCTTCTCTCTCTCCCATTCTTCAATTTGCAAACCAGCTTGGAGAAGGTCTTTGAAATCACGGATGAGTGTATGAGACATCCTTTCATGAAGACTAGGTAACACCCCTCTTACAATCATCCTTATTTGATCAGATTCATCGGGCCTCTTCTTGAGCAAAGCAGCCTTGTTTCTCCATCTCTTCACATAATCCACAAAATTCTCATTTGACCTTTGCCTAATGGACTCCACTTCCATTAAGGTAACTTCCATCTCAACATTATATCCATATTGCTGGATGAACACCTTGTATAGCAAATCCTAACTCTTTTGTGTTCCATCATCTAAGGTATTGAACCAATTTTGGACAATAGGGTCCAATGAGAGCATGAAGTACCTTAGAGTTTGAGCCTTAGTAGCTCAGGCAGACTGCATGGCAGTGATATACTGCTTCACATGGAGATGAGGATTTCCGATTCCATCAAACTTCGTGAAAGATGGCATCTTGAACTTGTACGAAACTTCTTCATCTAGCTCAAATAATTTGTCAACTTCGGACATTTCTTAGTTTCTTCTCAAATTTCTTTTCTAAGTCCGCAATCATTTTTTCAATATCAGAAGTTTTGGTTTTCTCCAAAGCTGGTCTTTCAACAATCTTCGGTTCTTTCTTCTTGTCATGAGGATCTTGGTAGTATTGAGCCCAATCATCATCGTCATCAATGATCACCTTTTTATCATCAAAAACCACTTCACCAACTTTAGTCTACTCTTTTTCCTTTGGTTTCTTAGTGCTAGCAGATGCTTCGGCGTGATTTTCTAAAAATGCAGTCAATTGGTTCTTCATGGTCTTAGCTAGGGCCTCTTTTATTTATTCCATTTTGGCATTGAGGGCTTCATCCACCATTCTTTGAATTTGTTCGGGATCCATTGTTTTTGGTGAGCAAGTGATTGAGTCGTTGCTAGATTCTTCGCTTTCGGCGTAGGTCGGATTGTCGTAAGCTTTTGAGCTATCGTAATCCAGGGTTGTGAGCCAGAAAGGATTAATGATATGAGATGCAAATATATACATGCATGCATGTATGTACAAATAATTAACAAACAAGGACAAATAGGACGTTCCTTCCAACCTTATAACATCCACACATGAATGGCGAGTCTTTTTTCCTAGGTATATGGTTAACAAAATACCAACATGGGGTACCTTATTTTTGAATCTTTCTCTCGACGTTTCAACCAATAGTTATATTTTCAAAAATAGAAATCAGTTCATAATAATTCCCATTAATTAGGTTTTAATCCATTTATCCAACTATAGTAGTTTTATTAAGAAGTTTATTATAAATAGATTTCTCACTTGAAAAAACAACTAATGATTCATGCCAAAAACAAGCCCATGATTAATTATTCTTAGTATAAACTAGGCTCACAATTGATTTTTGGTATTTCATAATTGACTTGAATAATTTGCAAGCTCTTTGTAAAGGTTGGATGAAAATAATTTTATTTCTAAGCCCATTGTAAAAAGATTTTTAGAAAAAATAGATTTTGGGCTTAATATTTGGGTCATGAGCAAAAGAATTTTTGAAAAGTTTTAAGAAAAGTTTTATATCCAAAGACCATCTTAAAAAGTTTGAAAATTGTTTTGGTCTTTTGGACTTTAAAGAAAATTTTATTTTGAGTTTACAATGTACTTAGGTCATATTAGAAAAAGAACAAACCAAATAAGCCATGATTTAGACCAAGATAAATTAACCATAGTCAAACAACATGCATTTGGGGTAAAAACCTAAGGAAAGTAACTAGGCCAATTACATGAGCTTTAGTCTTTGGGTTAAAAGGCTTAGGCTCCCATAGCAAGTATATACCAAATGGTATGAGGCTATGAGTTGTTATGCCATGCTCGATCTCCATACCTTGAGTGAAAGTATGGTATCCCTTACATAACACAACTCGGGTAACACGGGCGTCCTAACTCACTCACACGATGTAATCAAATATGATGCAATGGATAATATAATTATAAGAAAGAATAGAATAATACAAAGACCAATGGAATCAACTTCTCTTGTCCCCAGTGGAGTCGCCACTGTGAGCGGGGATTTTTGCCCCTACTCCCAGTGGAATGGTTATTTCTACTTCGGCACTGTTTAGGCTCGGGGCCTTAGAGAACACAGACCTAAGTTCCGAGAAAATGGAGTCGCCACCCGAATGGGCTAGAAAAAAAGAAAGGGGTGGATGACTCGATTCCTAAGGAATCCCCAACCCTCTAATGGGTTCGAAAAGTTGGGTACGTGTGGGGAAGGTGAGAAATGGCCCAGCACCCCCACAACACCCGGTTTATTGGAACCGGCCTCCTTTACAGGTCTTAATATTATAAAATTCTTAAATATAACAATATTATCCATATTACACACAATAATTGAAATAAAGCATCGTTATATTAAAATCAAAGCAATGTCCAAGCAAAACAAATAAATGGACACCAATCTGAAGATGGAAACATGCCCTTACATCATCCATGTCTAAGCTAAATAGGACACCCACCATGAGGTGGAAACATGTCCTTTAGATTGGTCTAAAATATAAAAGCAATTTAAATTACATAGAACTTAATTAATGATGTAATATCCCAAGGTACACCCTAAAAGTTTTGGAATAATTATTGTGGTATTTGGATTTAAGGAGTATGTTTAATGGAAGGAGAAAAGAAGTGAAGGTATATATATAACATATATAAGTTAAACTAATGAAAGTCAAAAGAAGATAAAAGAATTAATTTAATATCCGATTTTGGTGTACATTGGAATGGTAGTTGTGAGAAGATATGTTGGTAATATATGTAAGGAAAATATTATAAGAAATAGGAGTATATGAGGGATGATATATATTTATGTGGTATTTGAAAAATATGGAAAATATAAAGGAAATATAAAAGAGATATACATATACCAACATATATATTACATATACATAATGTATAAAGTGGTGTAGGAAAAGTAAGTTTATATAATTAATAATAATAATAATAATAATAATAATAATAAAAGAAAAAGAAGAAAGAAAAGTCAAAGGGAGAAAAGTGTGTGGTGGAGGTTTTTAGAAATAATTTATTATATTATATTATATTATTATTATATATATATATATATGATAAACATGAAAAGAAGAAGGGAAAAGATATTTTTCTTCTTCTTCTTCTCCTTCTTACACGAGAGAGAGAGAGAGAGAGAGAGAGAGATGTGATTTTACTTATATACACATCAAATTCATAGGGATTTTGAGAGAATTGAAGATGGATGTTGAAGATTTGGCATAATATTCAAGTAAGTTTTCTTTTGATTTCTCTTGTTCTATATGGAATTTTTGTTTGAGTTTGATGGAGTGTTGTTGATGGTTGGAGTGTGTTTGTGTATGGTGTGTGTAAAAGTGTTGAAATGGAACTAAAGTTAAGAAGTTAGGTTGGTGTTGGTGATGGAAGAGTAAGAGTAGTGTTTAGTGAAATTTTTCTGTTTTACAATTAGTAAATGCTGTGACTTGTATGATTTTTAATTAAATATAGAAAAATGTTCTTGAAGTGAATTTTTTATATGTTGTGCCTATTTGAGTCTAGAATGACTGCAAAATATGTTGATTTGATTTTGGAATGGTTATGATTTTGGAAAGATTATTTTTATTAGACCTGTTCCAGCAGGTACCTTAACTGAGACAACTATCTTTCGGGATTTTTAATAAAATGTAGAAAAATAATATCCAATTTAATTTTGGATATGTTGTTGCTTAGTGAGTCTAGTATTTGAGAAAAATAATTTGGAACCACATTGATTGAATTTAATTTACGGAATTCACAAAGTTCAGAACTGCTGCCAGGATGCAGGGCAATTGGAGCAGTCTGGTTGGGTGAACTATTTGACCAATATTTTGTGTTCAGTTTGATCTGAAATTTTAAAGGAATGATTTTAATATGTAAAACTAAATTCTGTAAAAATTTTAGAGCTTTTAGTCAAGTATATTATTTTATACAAGTTTTCAAAATAAGGATTAAGTTGAGTCCAAAACCAGAATTTACTATTCATATGGTCATTTTGCTAATATTCCTTTTGGATTAGGTTGTGAAGAGGTTGAATTGCCCTAATCTAAGTGTTGAGGATTCTTGGAAGAGTAAGTGTATAGATTGGTGTGAGTTGGTTTTAAGGTAAGTACAAACTACATTATTGCATAAATGCATATGACTTTGAGACTTGATACACATTTGGTTGTAAATGTGTTAGGAAATGTAGTGCATTGTTGATGTATATTAATATTAGGAAACGTAATGCATTGTTGATGTATATTAATAATGTTATGTTTGGTATAATATGAATGTTGTGATGAGTATGTAAAATGTGTGTTAATGCCATTGATTATATACATTTGAATTGTTTTATTGTGATTTGAGATCATATGAGATATGATGCCATGGTTGTTGGCTATGATGATGCAAATGAAATATATAATTGAGGCATGGTTGCCTAATTAATTATGAGAAATGAAATGAAAAGAGATTGATAAAGAGATAAATGAAATGATTGTGTGCCTAATGTGTTAATTCAATTTTCAGAGTTCTGTTTTTGGCGGCATGCCTATGAATCACTGGATAGGTGAAAAGACCGGGTCGTAAGCCGATTCCAGTTGGAAAATGTGAAATGTGATGTTTTTGGGGTGAAATGACCTGGTCGTAAACCTCAAAAACAAATTATTGAAACTAGATTGAGTGAAATGACTGGGTCGTAAGCTCAAATCTAGTTGAATATCCATGGATAAATGTATTGATGATTATGATTATAGACCAAAACAGTAACTCTGAACTTTGAATAGCATATTAGTGTCTTTTGGGCCCATGCTTGTCTTTGTTTAAATGTGATTCATGAAATGTGAAATGAATGAATAATGAGACCAATGATTATTTTTGTTTAAATGTGAATTATGGAATAAGATGTAATGTTATGAGATATATGATGATAATTATGAAATGAGATGATTACAATGTATAAGTAAATTATTGAAGGTGAATGTGGATTGAAAAACTATGTTGAATGATGAGATCTGAAGGTACTACATGAAAATACAATATGATGTATAATATGGATGTGGTTGTGGACATTGTGAGTATTATTTTATGAATGTTTTAATAAGTCATGGAATTGTGGGTTGTATTAATGAAATACGTGCATATGTATATAATTATGAGATTAGTAGAAATATATATAAGGTGTAATTGAAATGGGAAAATATGATAAGAAAATAATAATATATGAAGTTAACATATAAGTATGATTGTCTGTTATGTATGTTTATAATATTTTTTTTGTATTACTAAGCTTTCGGGCTTAGCGCGGTTGTATAAATTGCGCAGGTGAGTAGGTCGTTGATCTGGAAGTCAAATTTTATGCCACGAGAAGGGTAAGAGTATTTCGAGACCAACTAGAAGGTGATGCATATATGTATAATTTCGTTATGTTGTATTTCTAACAAGAATGTATTCATATGTATAAATGAAATTTTGGTAAAGACAAGATTATCATATATATGTAAGATTATTGAAAGTATAATGATTTTGTAAATGTTCTATATTTAAATTAATGTAATATTATTTGAACTCAGATATAGGTTTTTAAATTGTAACAAAAAGTGACATTCTTATACTTTATATACGTACTGTATGTATACCCGGTATATGTATAGTACTTATATAGAGTATGGGGGTGTTACAGTTATACTGTACGTTAGTAGTATGTGATAATAATAAACCTCTACTTATTTTGTATTAGAAGTGTGAACTCTTCTTCAGGTTTGTAGTTGAGGGTATAAGGAGGATTCATTGGGAGTGTATTGAAATTGATTGCATTGGTTTGTGTAAAAATGTTTTCAAAAATAAGAAAAAAACAGTTTTTGTCGACACTTGGGATCCAATTTCTAGGCGAACCTCTGGCAAAATTTCTGTAAAACCGAAACTAAAATTTGAATTAAGTAAAATTGGTAGCAACATTAGAATAGTGAGGCTCCTCTACTCGGCTTACACATGTAGGCTGGGAAGGGGTATTACAATTTTTGGTATCAGAGCTTAGGTTCGAGATTCTCGGCCTAAGTAGAATTAAAAAGAAAAGTTTTGAAATGAAATTTATAATACATGCATATGCATTAATACCTAGGTTGGTCTCAGATGTGGCATTATGTGAATTGTAATGTATTTGAATTAGATGAGATGGATGATAGTATGTGGATGAAGTTCTACATGAAATGAAAAAAAAATGAAAAATGATATGGAAACATTCATATGAGTTTAATTGATAAATTAAAGAATAGAAATTTTTAACTTGAAGGAAATATGGTGGAACATTGAGTGAGTTGATTGGTATAGACAAAATGTGATCATTTAAGGTTTGGGTGTATAAAGTTAAAGTTTTGTTTAAAAGAAAAAGAGATGATGTTGGTTAAGTAAAAAGATATATTGGTATTGTTTGTATTGTTATTTTAATGCAACATTGTGATTTCAATGTTAGAAATGAGATATGTTTGAATATTTTGAAAGCTCATGTTAATGGTGGTAATATGTGACATTTGGATTTTTGAAATGAGCTTAATAATTGTGAAAATTATATGTTTGGATGTTGCTTTGTGGTATATATATAAGATGTTTTTAAAGTTGATATTAAGAAAAGATGAGAATTGTAAGTTGAAGTTTAGGTGAAATAGTGATTTGAGAATTTAGAATTTTAATGGAATGTTGATAAAGATTATTTAGATATTAAACATATGAGCTATTTGCAATGAATATTCTTGCATATGAGAATACTACGAATTGGGTAATGAGATTGATAGTATGAGAATTTGTTTTGAAAAAAAAAATGATTGAGCGAGTGAAAATGAGTTACTTTAAGTCATTTGACTGGAAAGGGTGAAAATGGATATGAAGATACATTAAATGCTTTAAAAAAAATAAATGAGAGAGACGTCACATTAGAAATGTGACTTGAATATATGTGAAGTGTTATTATGGTTAGAATGTATATATTTGTTGTGTTGATGAATAATTTAAATCATGTCAAAAGAATGAGTATGATAATGTTCAAAGAAAAATGATAAACATTAAATTTGTACAGATTGTATGCAAAAGAGAAAATTAAATAAAATCACATGATTAAGTGTATACATGCATAGGATATGTGAGATGAGTTTTTCGATATGAATGTAATTGTATTATGTAAGAAATGTGGGAAGTGAGTCACATTATGGATGTAGCCTATGAATATGTAGGTGGTATAATTACTGGTATAATGATATTAAGAATGATATTGCATGTATTAGTGGACCTAGAGAGATTAGGTCTTGAACTGTGCAAAGCTAGATGGATTATGTAACGAAATTAAGAGTGAGAATGGACTCGAGTAATATTGGATGGTGAAATTGTTATGGTAATCACTGAACCTGATGATTATATAATATTTTGAGTCCCAAGGTATCCACATGTGGGAAGGTTTTATGTATATGTGTATAATAAGAGATTGTAAATGGATTAGAAATAGATTCGAAATGGAGTAACAAAAGGGAAATTGTGTAAGAATTGCATATGATTGAATATGTATACATAAGAGATGTTAATAATAATATTGTTGAACATGAGTTAGGCTAATGATGAACATAATCGAGTGCAAATTGTTTTGAGATAGAGTTGAAATGTGTTAACTCTTGGTGTAGCAAAAGTTTAGAGAATGAATATGTAATTCTTCTGATATGATTTAGCATTGTAATTAGAAAGGTTGGAAGTTGAATAATAAAGGAACAGTATGGATTTTTAAGCTTCAGGCATGACCATTAATCTCCTATAATTCTATGATTTGTTTAGTATATTTTGGTCGATTAATTTTGTTATCCACAGATTTGGAACTGAGATAACATGACTGTAGTGCAGTTTTGGTGAGATTGATAATTATGTTTCTAGAAACATGGTCAAGAATTATGACTGGTAAAGTTATACTTTATCATTTTTTTTGTTTTGTTAGAAATTTGATTATAATTATGAAAAGTAAGGAAAGAAAAGAGAAATGTAAAATGTTTTGAGTTATGGCTAATGTGATAGAAAGCTGATTATATAAAGATCGTAATGGTATGAAATGTGAGGAGATATTAAAAAGGGGAAATTACAAAATGTGACTGAAAGTTATACTAAATATGTTTATGGTATAAAGTGAATAAGTGAATGGACTTAAGGTTTAAGTGAGTGAACTATGGATGGAAAGTATGGTATGAGATTATCATGAGAATTGGTGGAAATTATACTAAGATAGTAGAAAATAAACTATGTGTATATTGAAAGATAATTTAAAGTGATTTGTAATCATGATAATTTTACTGAATATGGATCTGAAGAGATCAAGATTTGAATATAAGTTTGCTCTAATGGAATTAAGTTATATATATATATATTGTGAAATTTCATGATAAGTTTAAATAAATTAATTGTTGATTTGAATTAAACAAGATTGAAACGTGGGTATATTGTGACAGATAGATCAATTGATCTAGATTCTATGAAGATTATGAATCATTATTGAAATTTAATGTGTACAGTTGTACTAGGAGCATAAGATTTAAGTGATAATGTATATGATGTAATATTCTAATAAATAAATGAATGTGAATGTATTGAGTGTAATAATTAGACAAAGTACATGTATAATATAAGATGATATGATTCTTGCATCAAGATAAATTAATTGGGAATGTAATGAGATATTTTGAATGTTTGGATAACAAAATAATAAGATATATATATAAATCTAATGATGAGTTATAAAATTTAGAGAAGATGATTGACTCTAAGGGAGAGAGTAAAAGTTATATGATATGATGACATAATAACTTAAGAATATAATTAACTTCATATGAAAGTTAAGATGGTATTATGTTAAGAATGGATTGCTATTGTACTAGATAATTTCGAGGACGAAATTATTTAAGGGGGAGAGAATTGTAATATCCCAAGGTACACCCTAAAAGTTTTGGAATAATTATTGTGGTATTTGGATTAAAGGAGTATGTTTAATGGAAGGAGAAAAGAAGTGAAGGTATATATATAACATATATAAGTTAAACTAATGAAAGTCAAAAGAAGATAAAAGAATTAATTTAATATCCGATTTTGGTGTACATTGGAATGGTAGTTGTGAGAAGATATGTTGGTAATATATGTAAGGAAAATATTATAAGAAATAGGAGTATATGAGGGATGATATATATTTATGTGGTATTTGAAAAATATGGAAAATATAAAGGAAATATAAAAGAGATATACATATACCAACATATATATTACATATACATAATGTATAAAGTGGTGTAGGAAAAGTAAGTTTATATAATTAATTAATAATAATAATAATAATAATAATAAAAGAAAAAGAAGAAAGAAAAGTCAAAGGGAGAAAAGTGTGTGGTGGAGGTTTTTAGAAATAATTTATTATATTATATTATATTATTATTATATATATATATATGATAAACATGAAAAGAAGAAGGGAAAAGATATTTTTCTTCTTCTTCTTCTTCTTCTTACACGAGAGAGCTTCTTCTTCTTCTTACACGAGAGAGAGAGAGAGAGAGAGAGAGAGAGAAGAGAGAGAGAGAGAGATGTGATTTTACTTATATACACATCAAATTCATAGGGATTTTGAGAGAATTGAAGATGGATGTTGAAGATTTGGCATAATATTCAAGTAAGTTTTCTTTTGATTTCTCTTGTTCTATATGGAATTTTTGTTTGAGTTTGATGGAGTGTTGTTGATGGTTGGAGTGTGTTTGTGTATGGTGTGTGTAAAAGTGTTGAAATGGAACTAAAGTTAAGAAGTTAGGTTGGTGTTGGTGATGGAAGAGTAAGAGTAGTGTTTAGTGAAATTTTTCTGTTTTACAATTAGTAAATGCTGTGACTTGTATAATTTTTAATTAAATATAGAAAAATGTTCTTGAAGTGAATTTTTGATATGTTGTGCCTATATGAGTCTAGAATGACTGCAAAATATGTTGATTTGATTTTGGAATGGTTATGATTTTGGAAAGATTATTTTTATTAGACCTGTTCCAGCAGGTACCTTAACTGAGACAACTATCTTTCTGGATATTTAATAAAATGTAGAAAAATAATATCCAATTTAATTTTGGATATGTTGTTACTTAGTGAGTCTAGTATTTGAGAAAAATAATTTGGAACCACATTGATTGAATTTAATTTACGGAATTCACAAAGTTCAGAACTGCTGCCAGGATGCAGGGCAATTGGAGCAGTCTGGTTGGGTGAACTATTTGACCAAGATTTTGTGTTCAGTTTGATCTGAAATTTTAAAGGAATGATTTTAATATGTAAAAATAAATTCTGTAAAAATTTTAGAGCTTTTAGTCAAGTATATTATTTTATACAATTTTTCAAAATAAGGATTAAGTTGAGTCCAAAACCAGAATTTACTATTCATATGGTCTTTTTGCTAATATTCCTTTTGGATTAGGTTGTGAAGAGGTTGAATTGCCCTAATCTAAGTGTTGAGGATTCTTGGAAGAGTAAGTGTATAGATTGGTGTGAGTTGGTTTTAAGGTAAGTACAAACTACATTATTGCATAAATGCATATGACTTTGAGACTTGATACACATTTGGTTGTAAATGTGTTAGGAAATGTAGTGCATTGTTGATGTATATTAATATTAGGAAATGTAATGCATTGTTGATGTATATTAATAATGTTATGTTTGGTATAATATGAATGTTGTGATGAGTATGTAAAATGTGTGTTAATGCCATTGATTATATACATTTGAATTGTTTTATTGTGATTTGAGATCATATGAGATATGATGCCATGGTTGTTGGCTATGATGATGCAAATGAAATATATAATTGAGGCATGGTTGCCTAATTAATTATGAGAAATGAAATGAAAAGAGATTGATAAAGAGATAAATGAAATGATTGTGTGCCTAATGTGTTAATTCAATTTTCAGAGTTCTGTTTTTGGCGGCATGCCTATGAATCACTGGATAGGTGAAAAGACCGGGTCGTAAGCCGATTCCAGTTGGAAAATGTGAAATGTGATGTTTTTGGGGTGAAATGACCGGGTCGTAAACCTCAAAAACAAATTATTGAAACTAGATTTAGTGAAATGACTGGGTCGTAAGCTCAAATCTAGTTGAATATCAATGGATAAATGTATTGATGATTATGATTATAGACCAAAACAGTAACTCTGAACTTTGAATAGCATATTAGTGTCTTTTGGGCCCATGCTTGTCTTTGTTTAAATGTGATTCATGAAATGTGAAATGAATGAATAATGAGACCAATGATTATTTTTGCTTAAATGTGAATTATGGAATAAGATGTAATGTTATGAGATATATGATGATAATTATGAAATGAGATGATTACAATGTAAAGTAAATTATTGAAGGTGAATGTGGATTGAAAAACTATGTTGAATGATGAGATCTGAAGGTACTACATGAAAATACAATATGATGTATAATATGGATGTGGTTGTGGACATTGTGAGTATTATTTTATGAATGTTTTAATAAGTCATGGAATTGTGGGTTGTATTAATGAAATACGTGCATATGTATATAATTATGAGATTAGTAGAAATATATATAAGGTGTAATTGAAATGGGAAAATATGATAAGAAAATAATAATATATGAAGTTAACATATAAGTATGATTGTCTGTTATGTATGTTTATAATATTTTTTTTGTATTACTAAGCTTTCGGGCTTAGCGCGGTTGTATAAATCGCGCAGTTGAGTAGGTGGTTGATCTGGAAGTCAAATTTTATGCCACGAGAAGGGTAAGAGTATTTCGAGACCAACTAGAAGGTGATGCATATATGTATAATTTCGTTATGTTGTATTTCTAACAAGAATGTATTCATATGTATAAATGAAATTTTGGTAAAGACAAGATTATCATATATATGTAAGATTATTGAAAGTATAATGATTTTGTAAATGTTTTATATTTAAATTAATGTAATATTATTTGAACTCAGATATAGGTTTTTAAATTGTAACAAAAAGTGACATTCTTATACTTTATATACGTACTGTATGTATACCCGGTATATGTATAGTACTTATATAGAGTATGGGGGTGTTACAGTTATACTGTACGTTAGTAGTATGTGATAATAATAAACCTCTACTTATTTTGTATTAGAAGTGTGAACTCTTCTTCAGGTTTGTAGTTGAGGGTATAAGGAGGATTCATTGGGAGTGTATTGAAATTGATTGCATTGGTTTGTGTAAAAATGTTTTCAAAAATAAGAAAAAAACAGTTTTTGTCGACACTTGGGATCCAATTTCTAGGCGAACCTCTGGCAAAATTTCTGTAAAACCGGAACTAAAATTTGAATTAAGTAAAATTGGTAGCAACATTAGAATAGTGAGGCTCCTCTACTCGGCTTACACATGTAGGCTGGGAAGGGGTATTACAAATGAGGTACGCACAAAGTGGAAACATACCTCTTACAACATTTGGAAATCAAAATAAATCGATAAAAATAATTAAATAACCATTCATCATAAATAAATCATTCATCAAAGATATTAAACATCAATCAAAATAGATAATAAAAATTCATCCATGATAAATTAAATAAATCAAGTATTAAAATTAAATAGATCAACCGCCAAAGCATATAATGAACTACATAATTAAATCTAAAAATAAAGCAAGTAAAGATACAAATTAGGGTTTCTGTTTCTATTTAAAATTCTTTAATTAATATATTAGGGTTTTGGAATTTATTGGTATAGGTTGCTGTAAGTTTTAAGGGAATTGAAATGGATTAAGGTTTTATAATTTAAGAGATTGATAAGGTTCTTTGATTAACCAAATTAGGGTTTGAGGGGTAAAATCATAAAATTAGGGTTTGGATACTGTAAAACATTTGAGTTTAGGACTCACGGTTACTGGATTATTATTTTGGATTTACTATATTGGGTTTGAATGTTTAGGTTTATAAGGTTTTAAGGTTTTAAGGATTAGGGTTTAGGAAAACTAGGGTTTAAGGTTTTAAGGGAATTAGGGTTTAAGAAAACCTAGGGTTTAGATTAGCTAGTTTGGGTTTACTGTCTTGGTTTTGGAATTGAAGAAAATAGTTTAGAGTTTGTAAAGCTTTTGGAAAAAAGAAGATGATTTAAGGTTTTTGGAAATAGAAAATATTTTTTTTAGAGTTTTTGGAAATAGAAGGATCAATTTACGATTTTAAATTTTAGAAGAAACAAAATTAGAGTTCTTGAGTTTTAAAAGAAACAGAGGGAACAATTTAAAATTTTTTAGAAAACAAATAAACGATATAAGGTTTTTAAGGTTTCTAGAAACAGAGGAAATCATTTAAGGTTTTTGGAAACGAACATCAAATTATTACATCTTCAAAGATCGAAGATATAATTTTATGAATCAAATAAAGAATGAAGCTACTATAAGAAATAAAAATTAATTAAAGATTCAAACCTTCGTTCGTTGGTTCCACCAAAAATTGCTTCTTGGATGAACAAGGACAAAGGCAAGGTTGCTACCTTTGATAGCTTGATTGCTTGCTTACTTCTTCTCTACTAAAAAGTCCGATCAATTTGTAAAGTTCCAGTTCAAAATTCAAGTCCCAGTTCAAAGTCCGATCCAAAGTTTTTCTTTAAGTTTTTTTCCGAATTCTCCTCCCCTTTTTTTCTATGTCTTATTTAGTGTTATTTATAGGAAATTTTCGAAGCTTAATTCCAATTGTTTAAGGAATTTATCATTAATTAGGAAAAGGAAACCGAAACCAAATAGAATTTTATTTCAGAAAAAATTGCGTCGAAAAAATTTCACCGGCAAAAAAACTACTACGGGCTGCTGCGAGGAACCGCGTCGAAAAATTGCGAGGGGCGGGTTGCAAGCCATTTCGCCTGTAGGAAAATCCTGCGGGCGAAATGTCTTTGGCCATTTCGTCCACTGGTTTTCATCGCCTATTTTTCCGTCGCTATTTTTATTTTTATTTTTATTTTTATTTTTATTTTTATTTTTATTTTTATTTATTTTTATCATTTTTTATTTTTTATTTTTTCTTTATTTATCTATTATTTTTATTTTTATTTTATTCACTTCACCAAAAAAATACTAAAATAAATATTAAAATATCAAAAAAATTATTTTGAACTATAAAAAATAACGGACCGGACTGGGTAAAAAATTAAGGGTCTATAAGTATATCACTGCTATGCAGTCTGCCCGAGCTACTAAGGCTCAAACTCTAAGGTACTTTATGCTCTCATTGGATCCTGTTATCCAAAATTGGTTCAATACCTTAGAAGAAGGAACACAAAAGAGTTGGGATCTACTATACAAGGCCGTCATCCAACAATATGGATACAATGTTGAAATGGAAGTTACCTTAATGGAAGTTGAGTCCATTAGACAAAGGCCAAATGAAAATTTTGTGGACTACGTGAAAAGATGGGGAAATAAGGCTGCTTTGCTCAAGAAAAGGCCCAATGAATCTGATCAAATAAGGATGATTGTAAGAGGGGTGTTGCCTAGTCTTCGTGAAAGGATGTCTCATACACTCATCCGTGATTTCAAAGACCTTCTCCAAGTTGGTCTGCAAATGGAAGAATGGGAAAGAGAGAAGAATCATTTTTCAACAAGAAGGAACGAGAAAGGAAACTGTCAATCTGGTAGCCAAAGCATGCAAAAGGCAGTCGGTGTTAATGCTATTAACCAAGGAACAAGAAGACAGTTATCAGAATTGGGGAAACCGATGTCTTGGGTTCTCAATAAGCTTTAAAGAAAGGGATTGTTACAACCCTTAAATCCTTGTCCTTTGCCTAACCCTCTCCCACCTAATGTTTACACTAAAGCATTTTGCTAGTTTCATTAAATGCAAGGGCATGACATGGATAGATGTGTGAGGTTGAGGCATGAGATCCAAAATTTAATTGATAATGGAAAGCTGCCCAAGCCCAACAAGCTGAACACCAAAGACAATCCATTACCAAAGTTTAAAAGAGTACTACCTCTAACAACCTTCATGATTGGAGGAGGTTTGCATGAAGATTTTGTCATGTCTTCTTTTCAAGATGTGGGTGGAGAAGCAACCAAAGAAGAAGAGGTATTTGGCAAAATTAAACAAGCTATGGTGGGTAAAGAAGTAGCAATTTGTGTTGTCAATGGGTTTTGGGATTCAAGCAATAGTGATGATGATCTTGTATCCAAGAAGGAGGAATGGAAGAAAATGAAGTAATGAACACTAGATTCGGTAAGCCTTATGCAAGGCCACCGCCTTAGGAGGTAGAAATTAATAAGGGAAAGGAAGTTGAAGTAGGGAATAAAGAAGAGGAAGATGATACCATGCTCAAGCAATTTAAGAGAACCCAAGCAAGTGTTAGCATTTGGGACTTATTGGCTACTTCTAAAATGCACCGAGACACTTTGGCTAAGGCCTTGGCCAGCATGCCAATTTCTACCTCCATAACACCGGAGGAGCTGATCAACTTCATAAAAATTGGAGGAGTAATGAAATGTGAAGATATTCAAGGGAAGAGCGAAGTTAATATGGAAGCGGTATCTTTCTCAGATACGGATTTACCGGAAGATGGGAGAGATCACATCCGCCCTCTTTTTATCAAAATAAAAAACAAAGGGAAAAGGACTCCATATGTAATGGTCGATGATGGATCTGCTATAAATGTTTGTCCACTTAAAATATTGCCAAAACTAGCCATGTCAACAAGGGATCTAAACCCGACCGAGGTAACCATTCGGGCTTATGACAACACTAAGAGACATGCCGAAGGAACATTCAAAGCTGCTGTCAAGGTTGGTTCAATTGAATCTATTGTTGAATTTGTTGTTTTGGACATACTTGTTACCTTTGCCTTACTCTTGGGATGACCATGGTTTCATCCTCTTGGTGGAGTTCCTTCCACACTTTATCAAAAGATCAAGTTCCCTAACGGAGATGAGATAGTGGTCATCGAGGCCGAAGATAATGAGGTTGTTAACGCTCTAATGATTGAGAGGCCTCTCAATGGTTTCTAAGTAGCTGCAATTTCTGATGATGAAATAGTGGACTCCAAAGTCTTGAATATGACGAAGAACATGAACTACCTTCCCGGAGCTGGTCTTGGAAAGGGTAAGGCCGGTTTGACAAAGTTGCCAGATTTTAGAACTCAAACTTCCAAGAAAGGGGTTGGGATATGATGGAGCCAACAATGTCTAGCCAAAGAAGAATGAAAAGATGAGCTTCCCGCCACTTGAAGAGATCTTTGTCAAAGCTCCAGAAATGGGACCGCTCCAAGGAAAGCCTGAGCCAATCATGTTCATGGGAAAATTAATCCCTGGTTTTGATATTTTTGCAGATGTTGCCAAGCTAGTGGAGCAAGTGAAGAAAAAGCTCACCCTACCAGCCAATAAGGAGTCCAATCGGAAGAAAAGGAGGAAGTTGTCCTGAAAGCCGAGAAGACTCTAGAGGAGATTGCTGCCCTGGTTGAAGAAAAGTTTGAAGACATTCTGCCTTATGATTTTGAGAACAATGATTTTCATTTTCATTTTAATTAGTCTACTTTGTATGAGGATGATGATGTTTTCTTTTCCAAAATGAATGCAATAAAGTCTGATTTTGCTTACTTGTGTGATGTTTCTCCTGATAGTTGCATACATTCAAATAGCTGTTACATGAGCATCTTTAATATTAATTCTGTTAACACACGATTGTTAAATTTGTTAACAATAAAAAATCCTAAAAATATTAGCATAGCATCTGTCCTTACTCCTGATGAGAGAGAGAGATTTGAAAAAATATTCAAAAAATATGAAGAAGTATTTGCTTTATCTTATGAGGATATGCCTGGTATAGATCGAGACATAGCCGAACATCTTATTTCTACTTACACTCAAATGAAACCTGTCAAACAAAAGCTTAGGCGATTAAGACCTGAGTGGGCTGAATTGGTTAAAGAAGAGGTCAGTAAAAAAATACAAGTGAAGTTCCTTGAAGTGATAGAATATCTAGATTGGCTAGCAAACATAGTACTCGTGCCAAAGAAAGATGGAAGAATAAGGGTCTATGTGGACTATAGAGATTTAAACAAGGCTTCCCCTAAAGATGATTTTCTTTTACCACATATAGATGTTCTCATTGATAGCGCAGCCTCTAGCGTGCTACACTCGTTTGTAGATGGATTTTCCGGATACAACCAAGTGTTAATTGCCCAAGAGGATAAAGCCAAAACTGCTTTCATTACTACATGGGGTATATTTTGTTATAGGGTGATGCCATTCGGCTTGAAGAATGCTGGAGCAACCTACCAACGGATGGCCACCACACTATTTCATTACATGATACACAAAGAAGTTGAAGTGTATGTTGATGATATGATGGTGAAATCAGACACAAGGGAGCAACACTTCCAAAATTTAGAATTATTCTTCGATAGAGCATTGAAATATAAGCTAAGATTAAACCCAAAGAAGTGTGTGTTCGGGGTTACCTAAGGCAAATTATTAGGACATGTGATTAGTCGGAATGGCATTGAGATTGATCCTGACAAAGTTAAAGCAATCAGGGATATGCCAGCCCCTAAGATGGAAAGAGAAGTTCAGGGATTCATTAGTAAATTACAATACATTAGCAGATTTATAGCAAAGCTCATAACAATCTGTGAGCCTATCTTCAAATTGCTTAAAAAGAATCAGCCGGTCCTATGGAATGAAGAGTGTCAAAAGGCCTTTGAGCGAATAAAGGAGTACCTACTAAATCCACCTATTTTGAAACCACCCAAACACGGTAAACCTCTATTACTATACTTAGCAGTAGAAGAAGAGTCAGTAGGGGCCATGCTAGCCCAAGCAGATGAGTCAAGGATTGAGCATGCAGTTTACTATTTAAGTAGAAAGCTCCTACCTTATGAAATTAAGTATAGTATCATTGAAAAGACCTGTACAGTCGTGGTTTGGTATTCTAAGAAGTTGCGGCAATACTTTTAATCGTATAATGTGTAAGCAATTTCTAGGTTGGATCCAATGAAATACTTAAGGGAGACACCCTCTTTGATTGGAAAGTATGGTCGATGGTTGATAATATTAGAAGAATTTGAGATTGAGTATGCAACCAGAAAAACAATCAATGGTAGAGCAGTGGCAGAATTCCTGGCCCAACAACCATTACCGGATAGTGAAGAGGTAGTCTTGGAATTTTTGGATGAACATTTAGAGGCCATTGAAGTACAAGTGTGGAAAATGTATTTTGATGGAGCAACAAATAGGAAAGGAGTAGGTTTGGGAGTAATACTAGAATTGCCTGTAGGGGAACTTATCCCTTTAGCCAAAAAGTTGAAATTTATGGCAACCAATAATATGGTAGAGTACGAAGCATGTATCTTTAGTTTGGAAACCTTAATGATTATGAAGGTGAATAAGGTGGAAGTTTTTGGCAATTCATTACTAGTAGTATCCCAAGTAAATGGAGTGTGAGAGTTGAAAGAGGAAAAATTAAAACCATACCACCATTACTTGACCATGATAAAGAAGAACTTTAAGGTGTGTAGGTTTATACACCTATCAAGAGAAGAAAATCAGATGTCTGATGCCCTAGCCACATTGGCCTCGGTATGGGAAAATCCTATCAATTTATTCCTCAAGCCTCTGATTTTGACTAGTTCGTCAACTCCTTGCTACGAATATGAAACAATCATGGAAATTGATACAGACCATGATGCGTGGTATGATACTATAAGATGATTTTTAGAGGAAAGAGAATACCCGTCGGGGGCAATGAATGAAGAAAGAAGAGCCATAAGGCGATGGTCTTTGCAATACATCTCATTCCATGGAGAGTTATATCAAAGATGGCCTGATGGGGTGCATTTGAGATGCTTGAGGAAGCCTGAAGTGGAGCATATCATGTCAGAAATACACGCGGGAAGTTGCGGTCCACATATGAGTGGCTTGGCCCTAGTTAAGAAGATTATTCAACAAGGTTACTATTGGTTGACCATGGAGAGAGATTGTATTGAGTTCGTAAAGAAGTGCCAACAATGTCATATGTATGGTAACTTGAATCACATGCCTCCTGAAGAATTGCATTCTATGTCTTCACCCTGGCCCTTTGCCACTTGGGGTATCGACATTATAGGAGAGATACATCCAACAGCCTCAAACGGTCACCGTTTCATTGTAGTAGCGATAGATTATTTTTCAAAATGGGTCAAAGCCAAATCCTTCAACAAACTGGGGCCAAGTCAAATGGCTAGATTCAAAGAAAAGAACCTCATCTACAGGTATGGGGTCCCGAACAATGTGATATCAGACAATGGGGTATAGTTTCAAGGAGAAGTTAAGGATTTATTCTTGAAGCACTAAATCCATCATCACCGATCCTCTCCTTATAGACCAAAGGCTAATTGTGCGGTAGAAGCAACAAACTAGAAAATTAAGCAAATTCTGTCCAATATGATCAAGACTTACAGGGATTGGTCAGAGATGCTTCCCTTTGCTTTGTGGGGATATGGAACAAGTGTATGAGCACCTACTGGAATGACACCGTTCTCTTTGGTTTATGGGATGGAAGCAGTATTGCTAATTGAAATTGAGAGTAGTCTTGGAAGCTGAACTGCCTGAAACAAAATGGGTAGCGAGCAGATACACGCAGTTAGCTTTATTAGAGGAGAGAAGGTTAAAGGCACTATATCATCATCAACTGTATCAAAGGAAGATAGCTCGAGCCTACAATAGAAGGGTTAAGATTAGAAAACTTAGAGTCGGGGATTTTGTGTTGAAACAATGTAAGCCTAATGTATATGATCCAAGAGGAAAGTTTAGGCCTATTTGGGAAGGGCCACATGTCATGAAATAAGTCATGAACAAGGGTGCAGTGAAGCTATCGGACATGGACGGGAACGAGTTTAATGAGCCAATGAACATCAATAGGTTGAAGAGGTTTTATGTATAAAAGGGAAAAAGAGAAAAAGAAAAAAGAGCTCACTAGGTTGAAAATGCAAAAAGGGCAGCCTAGGCAAAAGTTAGAGCAGTCCGCTAGTTCCGAAAACCCAAATGGACGGGCTAGGCAACAATTAGGGATAAATGAGAGAAAATTGTCAATCATAAAACCCAAAAGGGCTAGTTGGCAACAGGAATGATCTTATGTATGCTGGCTTTATGTTTGGTTGTTCCCCAATTTAATAAAATAGAATTAATATTAATATTGTTTTATGTGCACTGTTATAAGTATTTGACAATATATGGATGAAATAAATGAACACAATAGCAAAAGGTGATGACAAATTATAAATGGAAAAGAAGCATCTTTTATTACTCTAATTTTTTTTTCATCCTAACAATACACTTTCTGAATTGACAAATGTAAAATCTATGGCAAACGATAAGTGTAACGTGCAGGCCAGCTTTGCTTCAGCCGATCCACGTAAGCTTCAGTCAAGCTAGGCATGTCTAAATCGAGAGTGAATTCAGAATAGCGAGGCTCAGCTCCATACTGATGACTAAGCCGGTGAGGATCATAGCAAGTACCTCGACGAAGAGCAGCAAGAGGAACATACATCAAGTATGTCCGCATGGTGATACGAGAAATCTTCCACCAAGGTAACAACCAATGGATATTGACTTCAGCGCGTGAGTGGATCCATTCAACCCAGTCAGCATATGAAGAAGCAGGATGGAGTAGTTTCCTAGCGGAATGATGCCATGGCAGATATCTAGCAAAGTCCATGGATGGAGTATCAAGCAAGCAGAGACGCTCCTGAAGCCAAATCTGTGAGGGAAAATTAAATTAAAAAAAAGAAAAGAAAAGAAAAAAGGAGTCCGCTAAGTTGAAAACCCGCAAGGGCAGCTTAGGCAAAAATTAGGACAGCTCGCTAGTTCCGAAAACCATCATGGGTGGACTAGGCAAAATTAGAGCGATATAAAAAATAAAAATAAAGAGGTCCGCTAAGTTTAAAACCAAAAAGGGCGGCTTAGGCAAAAATTAGGACAGTCGCTAGTTCTGAAAACCCGCATAGGCGGACTAGGCAAAAATTAGAGCAATAAAATAAAAAAAGGAAAAGAAAGAGAAAACCTAAATTAAAAACCCAAAAGGGCAGTTTAGCTAATTACCTGAAGCAACAATGGACTCCCGGTCAGTCTCTTTGACAATCCTAATTTAAGTTGGTCTAATCCAACTAAAGTCTCAGCTAAGATCACAGGTATCGGCGACAAGCCCCCTTCCATTTGGTCCATGATATCCAATACTCATGGATCAATATTGCCATCAGAAGAAACAAGCAAGAATTGGCCAAGAAAGCATAGACAAAGCATACGTCCCCATGCCTTAATAGGAGCCAAATGAGGAAGGCAAAAGTCAATTAAGGGACCAAGCAGAATTTTCTCACCTCTCATCAACTGTAGAACTTCGGGCTTCGAGATTTGAAATAACATTTGCATCTTCTGTTGAGTCTTGGAAATCAATATGGGTAATTCCATTTGTTGATTATTTGGATATCCAAGGATGGCCTCAAATTCCTCAATCAAGGGACATATTTCAAAGCCATTAATTTTAAATGTTTTAGAATCCACATTCCAAAAAGATGCCTTGGCATGTAAAAAAGAATGGTCCAATTTAGCATTTTAAAAACATTTCAAAGTATCAATCTTTGACCAAGATATTTGTTTCCAATGAATGGCATTCATATTCTTAAATAGAATTTTTATTTTCTTCAAATGGAGTTCGGTCATCATGGAAGGCTGAAGGACAATTAGAATTGAAAAAAGGAGTTTTAACGTTGAAGTGAAAAATGTCTTGGTTTCTGTATGAAATTCAGGCGTGAAAAGTGATTTATATAGGAGGATTATACTATTCCAAAATTGATAAGGAAAAAGAAATAAGATCAAGATACATAAGGAAAAAGAATTAGCGATGAAATTTCTTTAATTGCCGTGTTGAATTTGGTTTTAGTTAATTGATGCGGCTGTAAATGTGAAAAGGAAAATTGTGGCACAATGATGATGATAAAAAAAAAAGGAAAACAGTTGCAGTAAAATAAACATTATATATTATCATTATTATTTTTATACTTATTGTACAATGTTTCCTCAATTGACACAATATTCATACATCACTAAGAAGAAGGTGGTAGATCATCAAATAAAGCTATGAAAAAATCATCGCCTGTTGGAGGAAGAGGCAAATCACTCGTCCCGAGTCCGCCCGAAGCAGGAGCACCAGAATCTCTATTACCTTGGAGTTTCGATCTGTATTGGTCCTCATTGGAAGTAGCCGAAAGGATCTCATGGTCATCAGTTTGGGGGCAAAAATCCTCGCTCACATCCGATTTCAGGGGATGAGAGATCCTAGTGCTTCTTCATAGTGAATGCTTGAAGAACAAAATAAGAAACTTCAAGAAGAGCTGGCCGCTAGTCGTCGAAAGGTTTCCCATTTTGAATATTTGTATCGTCAATTAGAGCCAGAAAGGAAAAGAGTAAGAGCATACATAATCATGCATACATATAGCATAAACTACCATGAAATAGGAAAACTTACCAGGTAATTCATATTAATACCCTATGGTTGAGATGGCATATCTGGTGGACTAGAATGAGCAAATGAAGGAGTAGTAAAAGAAGGTCCAGCCTCATGATCAAATGGGCCAGCAACCTGCAACAATCATTAAAAAAGTCAAAATAAGTTAAGAAAGGAACGATTGCAATGGAAAAATGGTAAAAGTTTACCTGAGAAGTGCTAGCCCCGAGATGTGGAATGAACTCTCCTCCCTCTCCGTGATGTTCCTCTTCATCTCTATCCTCATTTTTTTCAGAAATCTCCCGTACACAAATAGGAGATACGTTAAAGTTCAAAAGCCCAATTTGAATTAACTAGGTATAAGATGCACCCGGTGGATAGAGAAATGTCTCAACATTAAAACCATGCCGGGCCAACCACCATGCATTCTCCGGCATTGATGTGATATTCAAGGTATATTCCGAGCAATGCATCAGGATCCTTCGTTGCTCGAGACTAAGAAACCATTCATATACTCTCTCTCCGAGAAACCAGCCACTAGAGATAGGACCGGCGATGACTCGATGAGTATGTTGAAAAGGCAGTGCAGCATTCATGGAGAAAGTCTAGTTTGTCTGCTCTCCTAGGTTCCACCAAGACAAATTCACCTACAAAAAGATATAAGGTAAGTAAACTTTTATATAAATTTTAAAGTATACTAATGTTATCTTACCTAGTCCCAGGATAGGCAGCTCAAGACAAAGTGTTGGGTATGCACATGGTGAGACCCGGGAACTTCTACAAGATCTGACAGCCAAAAATTTAATCTCGAATACCCGACTCTCTCTCGGGAAATACTAGACACCCTCACAAGGTTGTGCTCATATGCCCATACCTACAACAATATTACAAATCAAATTCATGGAAGAATAAGAATGGAATTGACGTTAGTGGAATAAGAGTACCTTGACAACCGCCATAAAGCCAATAAAAGACTTCTTATTTCAGTAAATTTTGTCAAGACCATGGTAAAGACAGGCAAGACCAGCTTCACCCCAACCGTAAAGTGGTACCATCCTCATATAAGTAAGGGCCCTCAACACTGACAAATGGATGGCGGATTTGGTGCTACCGAAAATGGACGACCCAAGCAAATACAATAAAAATCCTCGAGCATACTGCTGGGTTGTGTCTCTGTGAACCAGTCCTTCGTAGTTTATCCAATAACTACGAATTGGCTCAATTTTTATCTTGAAAGGCCCTTTAAATGTTGGTTCCATACCAATTAATTGTTGGATTTCTTCAAATGTCAGAATATCATTGGTAAGAGGAACCAGAAGGCCATCATACCAGATACTAGTTATAGCTGTATAATCGACCGAACCAATTGTCATCTCTCCAATGAGCAAGTGAAAAGTATGAGTTGTGTCCAACCATCATTCTGCAAGTGCCTGGATCACACTCCGGCCTATCGGATACTCCTCGGATTGTAATTGAAAGATGAAGCTCTCAAAATCACAATCTCAGATAATCTGCCTTACCCGAGAAGGCGCTACATCATACCATTATCGGGCTTTATAGATACACCCTTCGCCCCGAATAACGCAATGATCACGCTAACACGGAGCCAGGTAAGTTAACACGAGGTAAGTATATCATTATATCAATACTACCGATTTTTAGGCTAAACTAATTTATATTCTATTTTTAGTCTATCTATTTAATTAATATATTCATCTAATTTATTTTTCCTAAATTTTCTTAAAAAACTAATAAATAAAAAATAAATATATAAAAATATGAAAAAAGAAAAATATATAAAAAAAAGAAGAAAAAAATGATAACAAAAATAGAAAAAGAATAAAATAAAAATAATTTGCTGTTAAAATAAATAATTACATTACTCTTTTGATTTGAACTATGATGAAGCGGCATCTCGGCTAGTAGAACTATATTTCCATCTTTATGCCGCCGAATAAATTCCAATACCTCAGCATTAGAATGAGTTCTTGATCTTGAAGCATGCATTTTTTTTAAAACTATATGCTAAACTTGAAAGGCTTATAGAATGAAAAGATTGTTGTGAATGAAATGAAGAAATCAGTCGTTTATATAGAGGAACGACAAAGGAAAAAACAAAATTCAAAAAGTAAATTTCACTATTTATAAATAGTAGGGTACTATTTATAAATAGTAGGTTACTATTTATGAATAGTAAATAGCGCATTAACAGTGACTACACAGTAAATAAATAGGAAACTCAATTATTCAATTTAATCATTCAAATACTTGCGTGCATGCAAATATTTTTTGTACTTTTAAAATATTTTTACACGCAAGGGGCAAGGAAAAGAAATATGCATGTGTATGGTAAAAATTAGCTAAATACTTTGCAAATTCATTTGTATACTACTGACTCGGGTCCAGAACCCAAATTATTCTTAAGTCCGGAACTTAGCTCGGGTCCAGAACCCAAATTACCTTTAGGTCCAGAGCCTATGTAATATCCCAAAGTATGCCCTAGAAGTTTTGATATAATTGTTGTTTTATTTTGGAATAAGTGTATATGTTAAATTTGAAAGAGAAAAGAATTAAAGAGAGAGTGTATATGTTGTATATATAGAAATATATACAACATATACACAAGTCAAATGTGGAAGTCAAAAGAAGAAGATATTTTGTTATTTTTATTTTTAATGAAGTAATTAAAGGAAATTAAGTGTATGGAAGGGAGAAATTTGAATATTTTATTATTTAAACACTTGGTGGAGGTTTTAAAGAGATTGAGTATTTGACTTCTCCTTCTCATTTTCTTTCCTTTTCTTCTTTTCCAATTGCTTGGCCGGACATCACAAATATAAGAGAGCAAGAGAGGGTTTTTTTATTTCAAAGATCAAATTGAAGGAAGATTCAAGTGATTAAGTTGGAAAATTGTGAAGTTTCATCAACTTTGGTAAGTTATCGCTTGATTTCTCTTGTTTTAATTGAAGTTGTGTTTGAGTTTGATAGATTATTGTTGATAGTAAGAATGTGTTGTTAATTGTGATGTGTTTAAGAGTGTTTGGTTCAATTGATTATGGATTTTGAGGTTGGATTGAAGGAAATAATAAGTTGTTGGAAGAGAAAGTGTTGTGGTTGTGTTTTGGGTTTGTGGTGATGATTATGATTTGGGTTTGATGTATGTTTTGTATTTTTTGGTGTTTTTGCAAGTTTATTATGGTTTTTGGGTGTGATTAGTTAAGTTTGTTTGAAGTGGGAAATGGTGAAAGAAAGTGATTTGTTGGATGTAATGTTGATGTTGCCGGAATCTGTATTTTTGGCCTGACATGCCCATGAGCACGGCCAAGTCTTTGGGCGTGTCAATGGTTTTGTGTTGCAGTAGCATTTACACGTCCAGTGACACGCCCATGTCACTGAGCGTGTCATAGCTACTGTGTGGTTGAAGAATTGACACGGCCATGAGCACGTCCGTGTTGTTGGACGTGTCAATGTTTATGTGAGACAAAATGTACTACACGTCCAGTGACACGCCCGTGGTTCTGAGCGTGTCAAAGCTTCTGTGTTGTGAGTTTAGGGCACAGTTAGGGACACGCCCATGTTGTTGATCGTGTCATGTATAGAGTTTTCCCTAGTTGGATCTTAGTCTTATTATCTCATGTGTAATATTCCTTTTTGAATTAGGTTGTGAAGAGGTTGAGTTGACCTAACCTAAGTGTGAATGATTCTTGGAAGAGGAAGTGTGTAGATTGGTGTGAGTTGGTTTTAAGGTAAGTACAAACTACATTATTGCATACATTCATATGATGTTGAGACTTAACATACATTTGATCGTAAATGGGTTAAGGAAATCTAATGTATGGTTGATGCTTATTAATAATGTTATGTTTGGTATAATGTGAATGATTGATGGGCATCTAAAATGTGTGTTAATACCATTGACTATGTACACCTAAATGATGAATTAAATTAATGTGAATTGAGATATAATGAGATGTGAAACCAATGTGGTTGGTTATAATGATGTAAATGACATAATTGAGGCATGTTTGCCTAGATGATGTTCAATGCAATTGATGATATATATGTATATATATTCTCTTGATGAGATATGGAGCCATGGTTGTTGGCTAGAATGATAATGATGCAAATGAGATGATTGAGGCATGGATGCCTAAATGATGATAAGAAAATGAGAATGAAATTGATAATGAAATAATGAATGAATTGTGTGTCTAATATGTTATTCCATTTTCAGAGTTTTGTTGTTGGTGGCATGCCTAATGGTAACAATCTCTTGAAGTTAGGTTGGGCTTGATCCTTGAAGCCAAGTTGGGTTGAAGTTTAGCATGCTTAACTCCCCTTGAAGCTTGGTTGGGTCTAGTCCTTGAAGCCTAATTGAGATGTTACAACCCTTAAAGCTAGGTTGGGTTTGGTTCTTGAAGCCAAGTTGGGTTGATACTTAGCATGCTTTGTTCCCCTTGAAGCTTGGTTGAACCTAATCCTTGAAGCCTAGTTGGGATAATGATAATGATAAATGTGATAATTAAACCAAAACATTAACTCTGAAAGTTGAATGGCATATTAGTGTCATTAGGCCCATGCTTGTCTTTGTTTTCAATATGATTCTTGAATGGTGAAACCAATGAACAATAAGATACATGATTGTGAGATATAATGTTATAAGATGATTGAAATACATAAGTACCTTATTGAAATTGATTGTGGGACATTGGCATTGCATTGAAGCATCGTATTATTGAAGCTTGTACCACTAAGCCGTTGGCTTAGCGCGATTATGATTTATCGCTCAGGTAACAGGGAAGAACCGGAGAGTTCCTCTAGGCCGAGTAGAGTCTAGATCTTGAGGTGTTGATTGTGAAGCTTAAAGATCAAAGACATACTGCCAAACATGTATATATTTTATATTTTTGTAAAACTTGAGTTTTGATGTATATGTACTTGTAAACATTTGTTATATTTTCCGTTGCGATTTAAATAAACTTTTTATCTTTTGTGTTTTATAATTTCTTTTAAATGATTCAAATTTGTTCATATTATTTTAAAGGGATGTTTGAGTCTTTTGTAAACCGTGGCATCTCTATATTCAGTATACGTATATTACGATCATATTAGCATGCTGTGTACATATACGAGGTATAGAAGTGTTACAACCTAAAATCTCTTTTAAGTCCAGAACTTAACTCGGGTCTAGAACCCAAATTCCTTAGGTCCAGAACCTAAAATCTCTCTTAAGTCCAAAACTTATCTCGGGTCTAGAACCCAAATTACCCTTAGGTCCAGAACCTAAAATCTCTCTTTAGTCCGGAACTTAGCTCAGGTCCAGAACCCAAATTACGCTTAGGTCCAGAAGCTAAAATTTCTCCTAAGTCCAGAACTTAGCTCAGGTTCAGAACCCAAATTACCCTTAGGTCCAGAACCTAAAATCTCTTTTAAGTCCAGAACTTAGCTAGGGTCTAGAACCCAAATTACCCTCAGGTCCAAAACCTAAAATCTCTCTTAAGTCCAGAACTTAGCTCGGGTCCAGAACCCAAATTATCCTTAGGTCCAGAACCTAAAATCTCTCTTAAGTCTAGAACTTAGCTCAAGTCTAGAACCCAAATTATCCTTAGGTCCAGAACCTAAAATTTCTTTTAAGTCCAGAACTTAGCACTAGTCCAGAACCCAAATTACGCTTAGTTCAGAACCTAAAAGCTCTCTTAAGTCCAGAACTTAGCTCAGGTCCAGAACCCAAATTATTCTTAGGTCCAGAACCTTAAATTTCTTTTAAGTCCAGAACTTAGCTCGGGTCCAGAACCCAAATTACTTTTAGGTCCAGAACCTAAAATTATCCTTGAGTCCAGAACTCAAACTGGGTCTAGAACCCAAAACCTCAACCATCTCAAAAAAATTAATTTCTTTTCACTCTCTTTTACTAAAGTCTCAGATTGTTCAAGCAGGAGGCATACTGTAGACCTTTAATTCTTGACCCAGTCTAGTCCGATATTTTTTATATACTCCAAAATAATTTTTGTGGTATTTTAATTAAATAATATTTATTTTAATATTTATTATTTATAATTTTTAATAAAAATAAAAATGGTGAAGTTAATAAAAAATATATATAATAATAAAAAATTAATAATAAAAATAAAAAAAAGTAAAAATAAAAATCGGCGATGAAAAAATTCCCGCAGGAATTTTCGGCGGGCGAAATGGCCTTGGGCTATTTCACTGTAGGAAATTCCTGCGGTGAATTGGCTGGCCGCTCAGCTCCCGCCCGCAGGAATTTCTTTGCTCACATGAAATTCTTGGCCAACGCTCGCAGTTTTCGCCAGCAAAATTTTCCAACGCAGTTTTTTTCGAAACCAAATTCTATTTGGTTTTCGTTTCTTTTCCTAATTAATTTTAGTTTCCTTAAACAATTAGAATTAGGTTTATGATTTTTCCTATAAATAACACATTTAAACTTGGATTGGATCGGAGTTAAAAAGATAGAAAACCCTAGCAAGCAAGCAACAATTCATCAAAGGTAGCCACACTGCCTTTGTTATTGTTCATCCAGAAAGCAATTTTTGGTGGAACCTATGACCGAAGGTTTGAATCTCTATTTTCTTTATTTATTTCTTTACGGTAGCTTCATCATTCAAATTGAATTAATTCATCATTCAAATTAATTAAAAACTTCACAAACCCTAAATTACTCTACTGTTTCCAGAAACCTTAAAGACCTTAAATTATTTCTTCTGCTTCCAAAAAGCTTTAAAACCCTAAACTATTTTTCCGGAATTATTTTCATCTAAAACATAACTTTTTGTCCAAAATTTCAAAATATTTTATTAAATCTCCAAACCCTAATCTTCTTTATGTTTTCTAAAAATCATAATTATTTTTATAAAACTCTAAACTATTTTCTTAAATCTTAAAATCAAATGTGTTTTCCAAAATGTCAAAAACCCTAATTTTCCCAAAATCAAAATAGTAAACCTAAGTTTTCCTAAACCCTAATTCAGTGAACTTAAAAACCCCAAACTAGTTAATCTAAACCCTAAAGCCATAATCCAATAAACCTAACATCACAATCCAGTAACTATGAATTATAAACCCTAATGTCTTAAGATTCCAAAACCCTAATTTCATAATATTACCCCTAAGCCTTAATTTGATTAACCAAAAAACCTTACTACTTTCTTAAATTCATAAAACCCTACCATTCCAATTTTCCAAAACCTTTATAGTAGCCTAAACAAATAACAATAATAATACTAAAATTCCAAAACCCTAAATGTTAATTAAAGAACTTTAAATAGAAACAGTAAACCCTAATTTGTATCTTTACTTGCTTTATTTAATTTTAGATTTGATTATGTAGTTTATAATATGCTTTGATGGTTGATTTATTTAATTTAAATTATTGATTTATTTGATTTATAATGGATGGATGTTTTCTTTATTGTTATTATTTGTTTGTTTTAGTATTAAAATTGTAAGAGGTATGTTTTCATTTTATGGGTACCTCATTAATTAAATATCATGTAATTTAAATAGCTTTCATATTTTGGACCGATGTAAAGGACATATTTCCACCTTTCGGTGGGTGTCCTATTTAGTTTAGACATGGATGATGCATCGACATATTTTCATCTTCGGGTGGGTGTCCATTTATTTGCTTTTTTGGACATTGCTTTGATTTTAATATAACGATGCTTTATTTCAATTGTTGCGTATAATATGGATAATATTGTTATACTTAAGAATTTTATAATATTAAGACCTACAAAGGAGGCCGGTTCCAATGAACCAGGCGTTGTGGGGGTGCTAGGCCATTTCTCACCTTCCCCACGCTTACCCAACTTTTCGAACCCATTAGGTGGTTGGGGATTTCTTAGGAATCGAGTCATCCATCCCTTCCTTTTTTTCGGCCCATCCGGGTGGCGACTCCTTTTTCTCCGGGCTTAGGCCCTGAGCCTAAATAGTGCCGAAGTCGCAAGAACCATTTCGTCAGGAGTGGAGGCAAAAATCCCCGCTCACACATACCTATATCCTCTTGCCCCCTACATGGAAAAAATATTTTGATAGTGTAAAAAAAATATTTTTAGACACGCAAATAGCTGAATAATGGAATTAAAGAATTGAATTTACTATTTATTCACTGTTTATCACTATTCGCTCACTATTCACTAATAGTGAATTCACTATTTTTTGTTTTTTTTCCACGGAATTACTGTTTTCCTTTTTGATTTTGTCTTTTCCTTCCATCCTTTGCCTATATAAATGCCCCAATTTCACCATTTTCATTCATCTCACACATTCAATTGTATTTACTTAGTTTCACAGTAGGAAATTTAATTTGAGCAGATATCAGGGAGTTTAGCAAACAAATGAAAAGAAGTCATACTTCAAGATCTGGGCCTCGATCTAATGCTGAGTTGCTAGAATTTATCCACCAACATGAAAATGGAACTGTCAATCTACTAGCTAGAAAGCAACTTCATTGTAGTTTTAGTCAAAAGACTGAGGTAACACTATAATTTAATATTTTAGCAGTACAAATATTTATCATTTTATTATTATTTTTTTATCCTTTAATTTTATTTTATTTTTCAGTTATAATTTAGTATACTAGATAATGAATTGTAAAAAATATTAGGAAATATTCTAATGTTAAAAATAAATTAACTAATGTTCTATTAATAAAAATTAAACAAATAAATAGATTAAAATAGAGAATAATGAGTAATTTCAGACTTTCAAATAATACTATTTATGCAAAAATATACTTACTTCGTATTAGCTTACCTTATTCGGTGTTAGCGTGATCGCTGCCTTGTCCAAGGTGTGTTTACAAAGCCCGACAATGGTATGATCTAACGCTTTCTTAGGTGAAATGAGTCATCCAAGAGTGTGGTTTTGAAAGCTTTATTATGCAATTACCATCCAAGGAATGTCCAATAGATTAGAGTGTAGTTCAAGCATTGTCCGAGCGGTGCATGGACACGACCCATACTTTTCCACCTACCTAGAGGAGAGATGACCATTGGCCTAATCCATTTTACATCCATAACTGGTATCCAGTACTATGGCCTCTCGGTCCCTCTTACCAACAATATCATGACTCAAGAAGAAATTCAATTGTTAATCGGTGTGGAACTGTCACTAAAAAAGCCCTTCAACATATAAATTGAGCAGATTTGGAGTTATTGAGCTATGATGGATGGGTTCATAGAGAAATAGCCGAGTAGTATGCTCAGAGATTTTTATTTTATTTGCTTGGGTTGACCATTTTATGCTGTACCGAATTTGCCATCCATTTGTTGTTGTTGAGGGCCCTTGTTGAAATGGATATGGTACCACTTTATGGCTGGGGCAAAGCTGGTCTTGTGTCTCTCTATCATGGCCTAGATAAGATTTTCAAGAATAAGATGTCTTTTATTGGCTTCATGGTGATCGTCGAGGTACTCTCTCCCACCATTGTCAATTCCATTCATATACTTGTATAAATTTGATTTTCATTGTTATTACAGGTATGGTTTATGACCATAATCTTGTGAGGATGCCTAGCATTTCCCGAGAGAGAGTCGGGTATCCTAGGTTGAACATTTGGTTGTCTGATTGCACATCAATTCCTGGTTCTCACCATGTGCACACCCAGCGCTATCACTTGAGTTGCTTAACCTGGGACCATGTAAAATAATATTAGCATACTTTAAAATCTATGTAAAAATTTACTTATCTTCTATCATCTTGTAGGTCAATTTGGCTTGGTGTTATGCTATAGAGCAGGCAAACTGGAATGCTTTTTTGAATGACTCACTACCTTACCAGTACTCCCGCCGAATCATTGCTGGTCCTGTGTCTAGTGGTTGGTTTCTCGGTGGAAAGGGTGTATGATTGGTTCCTTGGTCCTAAGAGATGAAGGATCTCGATGAACTTCTTGACATATACGTTAAATATTACATGAATGCCGGAGAAGGGAGTTGAAACCATTCTATATCCACCAGGTGCGTCATATATCCAATTTATTCGAGCAGGGCTCCTGAACTTTGATGTGTCTCCTGTTGGCATTTGGAGAATTCTCAAGGAAGATGAGGATAGTGATGACGATGAGTATGATGGAAAGGAAAGAGGGTCCATCCCTCATTCAGGGGCTAGCACCTCTCAGGTAAACTTTTACCATTTTGCCATTGAAATTGTTTCTGTTTTAACTTATTTTGACTATTTTAATGATTATTGCAGGCTACCGACTTATCTGGTCATGTTTCTAGACCTTCCTCTATTGCTCCTCCATTTGCTCCTTCTTACCAACTAGAAATGCCATCTCTTTCGCAAGGTGATGATATGAGTTATCTGGTTTGTCATCCTATTTCATGATGATTTATGCTATATGTATGCATGATTATATATGTTCTTACCCTTCCTTTTCTGACTGACAGCGAATGCTTGAAGAGCAAAATAAGAAACTGCAAGAGGAGTTAGCTGCTAGCAGCCAATAGGTTGCCCATCTTGAAAGATTGTATCATCAGTCAGAGCAAAACTTTTGAGACTTTCGGTTCCAGGGAATAGGGGATCCTGGTGCTTCATCTTCTAGGGGACCCAAAACAGATGACCATGAGATCCCTTTGGATGATGCCTGCTATAGGCCTGAATTTTATGAAAATAAGAATTTAGGTACTTTTCCTCCGAGCAAATTCCATATGGGTGGCATGCTTCCTCCTCCATTGGGCGATGACTTTTTAAGGGGTTTTTTTTATCAAGGTCCACCTTCTCCTCCTTAGTGATCCATCATCATTGTATTAATTGAGAAAATATTGTATTATTATTAATGATAATAATAATAATAATAATAATAATTTCTACTTTCACTACAACTTTTGACTTTCAAATTTTTTTTATCATTTTGTATTATTATATTATTATCATCATTAATATTACAGTATATGCAAAGAGTCTTTCTTTTATAATTCAAAATCCTAAATTTTCACAGATTTACAAAACCAAAAGCAACGCGGCAAATCAAAATTGTTTCAATTTAAATTTCCTTTCCTTGCACTTCTTGTCCTAAATTATTACCCTTTCCTTGACAAACTCAATGGACAAGCAAATCTCTTATATAAAACATCTTTCATGCCATAATTCCCAACGAAAACCAAGAAATTCATCATGAAACTTTATTTCAGCATCAAAATCCCTTTCAATAATTTTTTTTTCAAATTTCAGCAATGATAGAACTTAATTTGAAGAAAATTAAATGTTTATTTAAAGCCATGAAAGCTATACATTGGGAGCAAATATCATGGTCTCAAATTAACACTTTGATGTGCTTTCAAAATGTTAAATTAGGCCATTCTTTTCTACATGCCATGATTTCCTTTTGGGATATGAATTCTAGGACATTCAAGATAAATAACTTTGAGATATGTCCCATGATTGAATAATTTGAGGCCATCCTTTGATATCCAAGCTAGCAATCAACCAATGGCATTACCCATATTGATTTCCAAAACTCAAAAAAAGATGCAAATGTTGTTTCAAATTTTTAAGCCTACATTCTCTATGCTTCTCATTTGCACTTCTCATTTGGCTCCCACCAAGGCATGGGGACACATGCTTTTTCTAAGCTTGCTTAGCCAATTCTTACTTGTTTCTTCCAATGGTGACATCGATCCATGAGTACTGGATATTGTGGACCAAATGGAAGGAGGTTTATCGCCGATACCTATGATCTTGGCCGAGACCCTAGTTGTATTGGATCAATTCAAGCTAGAATCTTCAAGGAGACTGGCCGAAAGTCCCTTGTGAGTTTTCAATTTAGGCCTTTTTATTTTTATTGCTCTAATTTTTACCTAGTGTGCCCTTGCAGGTTTTTGAAACTAGCGAGCTATCCTAACTTTTGCCTAACTCGCCCTTGCAGATTTTCAACTTAGAGAACCTTTTTTTATTTGTTCTAAGTTTTGCCTAGTCTGTCCTTACAGGTTTTCGGAGCTAGCTAATCGCTCTAACTTTTGCTTAGGACACCCTTGTGGGTTTTCAACCTAACGGGCATAATTTTTTTTTATTTGTTTTCTTAGGCTTACAGATTTTGCTTCAAGAGCACCTTTGCTTTCTTGAAACTCAATCCATGGGTTTTTTTCAGATATTTTCCATGACATCATTCTGCCAGGAAACTCCTCCATCCTGCTTCATCATATGCCGATTGGATCGACTGGATTTGTTCTCCAGCTGTAGTTAATATCTTTTGGTTGGTACCTTGGTGGAAGATCACTCACGTCACCACTTGAATATATTTGATGTATGTTCCCCTTGCTGCACTTTATCAAGGCACTCGCTATGATCCTCACAATCTTAATCGTCAGTATGGAGTTGACCCTCAAGATTCTAAGTTTACTCCTGATTTAGACACGCCTCGACTGAATAAGGCCTTCTTGGATCGATAGAAGCAACCTGGCCTGCACGTTACACTTATTATCTACCATAGATTTAACATTTGTTAATTGTTTTTGTAACACCCCCATATTCAATGCACACATACTAAAACCACCACAATGTAGCATAAGTGCACCAAACATAGGGATGCTACAGTTTTCTTAACATTCAAAACACTTTAAATTTGATACAATACCCTTATCATTATACATTATAGAAAAGTAGATCATTTACTTATAAAACAAAACATATTAGTTATATATATATATACATTTAAATATTACACAGCGGAAGTTATAAAATATGTACATATTTACATATTAAACATTTCTTTACAAAATATAAAGAAGTATACATGATTGGCAAGTCTGCTCTGATCTTTAAGCTCCCAAAATGGATTCTTCAAGGTCTACTCTCACTTGGTCTTGATGAACTCTCGGGTTCAACTCTATCCACTCTATTACCTGCGCGATTAAACACTATCGCGCTAAGCCAACGGCTTAGTAAGATAAAACATACTAATGGTATGCTTTAATGTAATGCAATGTCACATATGTTATTGATAAGATCAACATCATAAATATAAAGTTAACCACATAATTATGCATTTCACAAATCATAGTCATATGAGCATACCACATTTCAACATCTTTCCACATTCAACATTAATCAATCATACTCAATAAACAACCTCCCATTTCATTAACTCATAACATTATTTAGGACATTCATATAACCTTGACACCTATGGGCCCAACAAGTATTTAATAAGATATTCAGAGTTCAGAGTTACTGCTTTGGTTAATAGTCACAATAATCACGCCTGTAGGCAATGTATATACATGTATCTCTATCCATGGATAGTGTAACAGACCCAGTCTCTTGGATCATCAACTCAACACATATGAGAAGATCCTCAACCCGGCAAGACTGTTACAAATCATATATCTCATATTCACAATTCTCATAGTGTAACAGACCCAGTCTCTTGGACCATCAACTCAACACATATGAGGGGATCCTCAACCCGGCAAGACTGTTACAAATCATCATTTCTTAGGCATGCCACCCAAATCCAGAACTCTGAAACTGAATAACATATTAAACAAACAATTCATTTATTGTATAGTTACCATTTCCATTCTCAAATTCTCATCACATTTAGGCAAACATGCCTTCTTTCTTTCAATATCATCATCATAGCCAATCACAATGGCTTTACATCACATTTCACCTCTTATTTGAATCATCATAGCATCTTTGATATAACATTTCAATATACATTATTCATGAAACACATAACCATTCACAATGCATAACATAACATTGTTCAATCTCAACAATGCAATTAGGGCAAAGAATAATTTATATCATTCATAGCTTTAAGATCTTCCATATGCATTTGTTTAGGTCAATCATTGTTTAAATGTGTTTAGGTTTAGGTTAAGGTACCAACTTACCTTAAAAGGACCAAAACAATGCAAATAGAACAAAGTATAAAAACCCTAACCCACACATTTGAGGGACACGGGCAGCCACTTGAGGGACACGGCCAAGCTTGTGGCCGTGTCACTCAACCCACTTGGACAGTAAGCAACACGGGCAAGGGACACGGCCAAGCTTGTGACCGTGTCTCTTAAACCAAAACTCACAGTAGCTAACACGGCTTGGGAACACGGCCATGTCACCCAAAAACTAATCCAACACGCCCAAAATCCCTTGGCTTGGCCGTGTCTCACATTGCTTTTGGCCGTGTCTCCCAAAACACAAACCCTAATATGCACAACTCTCCTCCAATTGCACTCAAACTCATCAAACACCATATAACATGTTTCAAATGAATGGAATCAATGTTCTAAACACAAATTCTACATGTTTAACACAATATTCCTTATTAAAACACATCAACCAAATCATTTAAACACATACCATCTCAAACCCTAAAACCAACTTTACACTTGAACTTCCACTATCAAAATCCATTTAAACTTACAACCAAACCAACCTCAATTCAATCTTTTAACTAACAATCAACTTTAACACTTGTAAACACATATCAAACACACCAATTCATCACATCAACAAATCACAATTCAATATAGACATAACCTCAAAATTACCAAAGGAATTCAAGAGATTTCTTACCTAAGATGAAGAAATTCCACAATTCCCTTGTCAAATCCTTTGATTGCTTCTTCAATCTGCTTCTAGCACCATGAATACCTCTCTTGCTCTCTCTTCTCTTCAATGGCCGGCCTCTTCAAGAAAGAAAGAAGAAAAATGCACAAGTCAAACACCTTTTCTTCTTTTAATCTCCACCATGCATTCCACTTCAAGCAATTACTCATATACCCCTCATCACTTAACTTAGCTTTTGTCTCTTATAAACCCAATTAAGTAATTTCACATGCCATATAAAAATCTCCTCTTGCATTGACTCTCTCCCTTTGACCATTTTATATGTTATATATATCACCATATACACAACATATAAACTTGTCTCTAAACCCTATTTCTTCCCAAAACACATATACATATACTTTCCTTTTCTCAATTTAAACCAACAACAACAACAACAATAACAACAACATAATCAAAACTTCTTGACCACAAATGAGGATATTACAGTTTTAGAACAAATAATGTTAAGATGAACAATAATAAAAATAATAAAAGATGTTTTTTTTTCCTTTTATAACTTGTCATCGCCTTTTGCTAGTGTTATTTATCTCACCATACTTGGTCAAATACTTAAAATAGTGCACATAGAAAATGGTAATATTAACTCCATTTTATTAAATTGGCGAACAACCAAACATAAAAGCCAGCATACATAAGATTACTCCTGTCTCCAACCACCCCTTTTGGGTTTTCTAATTGATAATTTTCTCTCGTTTAGCTCTAGGTGTTGCCTAGTCTGCCCTTTTGGGTTTTCGAAACTAGCGGACTGCTCTAACTTTTTCCTATGTCTCCCTTTCGGGTTTTTAACCTAGTGAGCATTTTTTTATCCACACATAAAACCTCTTCAATCTTTCTATGTTTACCGGCTCACTAAACTCATTCCCATCCATGTCTGATATTTTGATAGCAACCTTGCTCATGACTTGTTTCACAACATATGGTCCTTGCCAACTAGGCCTAAATTTTCCTATTGGATCAAAGACATTAGGCTTGCACTGCTTCAACAATAAGTCATCGACTCTGAACTTTCTGACCTTAACCCTTTTATTATAGGCCCAAGCTATCTTCCCTTGGTACACCTGATGATGATACAGTATTTTCAACCTCCTCTCTCCTAAAAAAGCTAACTGTGTGTATCTGCTTACTACTCACTCTGTCTCAGCCAGTTCATCTTCCAAAACCACTTTTAATGACTTGATCTCTATCTCAATTAGTAACACTGATTCCATCCCATAAACCAAGGAAAACAGTGTCATTCCAGTCGGTGTTCGTGCACTTGTTCTGTGTCCCTATAAAAGCAAAATGAAGCATCTCCGATCAATCCCTTTATGTCTTGGTCATCCTGGACAGAATCTGCTTAATTATCTTGTTTGTCGCTTCTACCACACCATTAGCCTTTGGTCTTTATTGGGAGGATCGGTGATGATGAATGTGGTACTTTGAGAAAAAGTCCCTAACTGCTCATTGAAACTATACCCTATTGTTTGATATCACACAGTGTGGGGCCCCATATCTGCCTATGAGATTCTTTTAAATGAACCTAGCCATTTGCCTTGCCCCCAACTTATTGAAAGATTCAGCTTCAACCCATTTTGAAACATAATCCACTGCTATTACGATAAAGCAGTGACCGTTTAAAGCTATCAGATTCATCTCTCCTATAATGTCAATCCCCCAAGTCGTAAAGAGCCAGGGTGAAGACATAGAATGTTTGAGCGGGGATTTTTGCCCCCAGTCCCGATGGAATGGTTCTTGCGACTTCGGCACTGTTTAGACTGGGGCCTTAGAGAACACGGAACTAAGCCCGGAGAAAATGGAGTACCACCCAGAAGGGCCGAGAAAAAGAAAGGGGTGGATGACTCAATTCCTAAGGAATCCCCAATCCCTTAAAGGGTTTGGAAAGTTAAGTACATTTGGGGAAGGTGAGAAATGGCCCAGCACCCCCACAACGCCCAGTTCATTGGAACCGACCTCCTTTGTAGGTCTTAATATTATAAAATTCTTAAGTATAACAATATTATCCATATTACTTGCAACAATTAAAATAAAGCATCATTATATTATAATCAAAGCAATGTCCAAACAAAGCAAATAAATGGACACCCATCCGAGGATGGAAACATGTCCTTACATAGTTCATGTCTAAACTAAATAGGACACCCACCAAAAGGTGGAAACATGTCCTTTACATTGGTCCAAAATATAAAAGCAATTTAAATTACATAGAAATTAATTAATGAGGTTCCCACAAAGTGAAAACAAATCTCTTACAATTTTAATACTAAAACAACCAAATAATAATCATAATAATAAAGAGAATATCCATCCATGATAAATTAAATAAATCAAGCATTGAAATTAAATAAATCAACCATCAAAACATATAATAAACTACATAATCAAATCTAAAATTAAATAAAGCAATAAAGATACAAATTTAGGTTTATATCTTAATTTAGGGTTCTTTAATTAACATTTAGGTTTTTGGGATTTTGAAATTATTATATTTATTATTTAGGCTACTGTGAGGGTTTTTGGAAAAATGAAATTGATTAGGGTTTTATAAATTTTAGAAACTAGTAAAGTTTTTGGTTAATCAAATTAGGGTTTAGGGTTAACATCATGAAATTAGGATTTTCAAACCTTAAGACATTAGGGTTTATAATTTTAAAAGATTGGGATTAGGGTTTGATTTTTTAGGTTTACTAGAGAGAAAGATTTATGAAATTTATTGGCCTGTGGGCTGCGCTGGCAAAAACAGGCACGACGGGCTAGCTGGCAAGCCAATTCATCTTAGAATTGGCTGCGGTGAATTGGGCAGTGCCCAATTCACCCCAGATTGCTCTTTGCAGCAAAATGGGCTGCACGCGGCAACGCGGCCGCGCGTCGCTCGTTGATCCGTCCGATTTTTTTATTTTTTATATATTTTTATTTTTATTAAAAATAACTATTAAATATTATTAGTATTTAAAGTTCTTTAGGCTATCGGATTTGAATGGGACAAAATTTAAGGGTCTACAGTTTGCCCCTTGCTTCAACGATCTGAGACTACAGCAAAAGAGAGTGAAAAGCAATAAGATCTTTGACTAATTTTTGATGAGGATGGGTACTTGGATTTGATTTGGGTACTTGGACTCGAGACTGAATTTGATTTGGGTACTTACACCCATGACTGAATTGAATTTGGGTGCTTGGACCCGAGACTGGATACTTGGACCCATGACTGAAT
Organism: Garcia nutans; assembly: GCA_947685225.1. Lineage (NCBI taxonomy): Eukaryota > Viridiplantae > Streptophyta > Magnoliopsida > Malpighiales > Euphorbiaceae > Garcia > Garcia nutans. The sequence goes on along the minus strand of CANTUV010000023.1, from coordinate 16,583,321 downwards.
TGGGCACTTGGACCCAAGACTGGATACTTAGACTCGAGACTAAATTGAATTTGGGTACTTGGACCCAAAACTGGATTGGATTTGGGTACTTGGACTCTTGTTTGGGTACTTGGACCTGAGGCTAAATTGAATTTGGGTGCTTGGACTCGAGACTGACCTTTTATCAGTTGAGAAGTCTGTCTGCTCCGGCTATTTTATAATTTAACGCATTATGGTTCTTCACCCTCAAAATGGATCTTCATTGTTGGACCTTGGATCTTCATCCTTAGCATCGAATCTTCATCTTTGAAAATGGATCTTAATCCTTGGAGATCGGGTCTTCATCCTTGTAAATGGATTTTCATCCTTGGAGATCGGGTCTTTACCGTTGTAAATGTATCTTTATCCTTGGAGATCGGGTCTTCACCCTTGAAAATGGATCTTCATCTTTTGAGAATGGATCTTCATCCTTGGAGATCAGGTCTTCATCCTTGTAAATGGATCTTCATCCTTGGAGATTGGGTCTTCACCCTTGAAAATGTATCTTCATCCTTTGGACGTCGGGCCTTCGCCTTTGAAATTGGATCCTCATCCATTAAATGGATCTTCATCCTTTGCATCGGGTCTTCACCCTTGAAAATGGATCTTCATCCTTTGGACTTCGGGTCTTCACCCTTTGAAATTGGATCTTCATCCTTTGGACGTCGAGTCTTCACCCTTGAAATTGGATCTTCATCCTTTAAGCTGGATCTTCATCCTTTGCATCGGGTCTTCACCCTTGAAAATGGATCTTCATCCTTTGGACTTCGGGTCTTCACCCTTTGAAATTGGATCTTCATCCTTGGAATTAGGTCTTCACCTTTGAAAATGGATCTTCATCCTTGGAAATCGGGTCTTCACCCTTGAAAGTGGATCTTCATCCTTAGAGATTTGTCATATATTGGCTTCAGCCCTTCTAGCTGGACTGAGCTTTTTTCTTTTGCATCTTTATTCTTTTGAGAGTTCTAATTTTCTTCTTTTTCCATTCTCTTTGTTCTTCCCTTACACATTTTGCAAAGCAAAAAAATTTTAGCTATTTTTTTAGCTAGCCTTTATATCTTCTCCTTGCCTCCTGCGTGGTGGAATATTTGCAAGTGAGTTTGAAAATATTTGGTATATAAACTTAAAAAAATTGTAAAGGAGAAACTTTGCCCCTATGTAGGTTCGAACCAAAGTTTCTTTTTTCATGCAAGCTTTGATTGTTGTTTTTGTTGTCTAGTTCTTCGCACAAGACGCATTTCTTGTCTTTGCAAAATTATTGTAGATTTCTCAAGTAATGGGCTTTCCATGCCTCCTGATTCGATATCTTCTTTTGATTCTTTGCTTCACAGAGTGTTTGCTGTTCACTTTGATAAATAACAGATAATACAAGAAAAAAAATGTCGTGTGATATGCTCATGTATGCATGATATGCATGAGTAATACTTACAGTGATTTCATCGACTCACAGACCAAGGTGATCAACAGAAGTGTTCTCATTGACTCCTACCAGATGCCCATTCAAGTCTTGCTTTGGAATGACAAGATGCTTCACATTTATGGCTTTTATCTTTGAGATATTGAAAACATGAATAATGGAGGCCCCAAGCAGCAGAGATACATCCATTTCAAATTATGATTCAGCATGTCAGTTGGTAGCTTCTTCATGACCTTGCCAATAATCATTTACTTTGCCCAATGTGTCCTTTGGAAGTTTGACATACTTCCCTTAACTTGAAGGCTTTGTCATAAATTTTTTTGGAATTTTGAATTTTGAATTTTAATTTTGAAATCAAATGTTGGCTTTGTCAAATTAATATCAATGTACCTCATGACTTGATTTTTCAAATTAACATATCTATAAAATGACAACCCTAGTTACCATAATAAACTCGGGAATTATTTCTATTTTAGCATGAATTGTTGCACTTCAGATAGGCACATACACATTACTTGGCCAAAAGTCTCATTTAAGTTTGAATATTGTCTATCTCATATGCATGCTTATCCAAACTATCTCCACTAATAGACTCTACCTACCAAGAGAGATCAACATGTCTTTGATAGGCTTGAAATGGGGTCTATAAGGGACATGGGTTAAACAAGAGCCTTTTGCAAGTGGGAGTCGATGTGACACAGCGGACAAACCTTCACACTACAAATTTCTTGTTGGAACTTTAGATAGTTGGGAGCATGAAAAGATAGAGCTTTGAACTTTCTTCCATCTTCTTGGAGTTAATCTAGATCTTGATTGGGACAGTCTTCATTTCTTTTCTTTTTTTCCCTTTTCTTTCTCTTTTTTTTTTCTTACTCTTACCTTTTCTTTCTCTTTATTTTTCTTACTCTTCCCTTTCTTTGAGTATTTTATCATTTTGTCCTTCTTCTCTGTAGGATTGTTAAGTATAGGACTTTCAAAAATTAGGCGACCTTTCTCCTTTTTCACCGATTTTGATTGAATCTTTGATTTGGTTGGACCAATTCAAGTCAAACTATCCTTATAAACCAAATGGAAGCCTTTTACTGCTTTAGGTAAAAGAGAATTCAGTTGGATTTCTGAACCATTTTTGGTTTTCTTCTTCTTTTTTTCTTTTCTTTTTTTTGTCTTTTTTTTTCTTGTCTTTTTTCCTTTTTTTTTATTCTAGCTCTAAAAGAGTTGTCTTATTTGTACCAACTTGGGTTTCTAATAATGGATGAGTGGAGTGACATAAATCTTCTTTAACAGGGATAAATCATTTGTTACTCTGATGTTATCTTGATAGATTGGAGATATTAGGTGAACTTCAACTACCCTTATGGTTTTGAGAACATTAACTTTCCTTACGGTCTTTACTATGCATTCCTTTCCTTGATCTTCTTGCCTCTTCACCTTAGTGATCATAAGACTTGTCAAAATTATCACAACAGCTCAGGGTAGGTTGTTGGGTTTATATGCAAATGAAAAGAAAGCTAAAATTTTATGAAGGCTCAAAGGGACAACTAGGGATTGATATTTAATTAGGAGGATACTAGTTCTTGGCTAACCAAACAATGCCTAGATCATTTCTCTCTTAAATAAACAAAGTTCAATTTTGCCTTGAAAGTTTTTCAAAGCATGTTCTAAGACTGACTAGGACCTAGAAAAAGGTAATTATGCAGGAGCCCTCTCTAAGTAAGCATACACAACTCAATGCTATAGAGCAATTCCCTCATCTAGTGAAGTCATTCAAATCATGATGCCTAGATACATTAATTTATGAATATCAAGCTAGATTCGTCATTGGTTGAGCACCAAAATGAACAAAGACCAACAAAAATATTGATGAAAGTAATTTATTCAAACAAGTTTAAATTTGAAAAACACGATTGTTCCAATTAAATATTAAAGAAAGTAAAATTGAAAAGCAACATTCAAGCTAAGGAATGTTTGTTGAGTTAAGCTTCTTTTCCTTTCACATCTTCAATATTTCCATTTTGAAAGGATGATAAAACAAAATATTCTTCCAATCCTTTTCCTACCATGAAGGTTGTTGGTGGTGGCACTCTTCCAAATTTAGGCAAAGGATTATTCTTGGTATTGGGCTTGTCTAGCTTAGGTAGCTTACCACTGTCGATTAGATTTTGGATCTCATGCCCTAACTTCATACAATTGTCCATTTCGTGTCCAAGCCTTTGATAGAATTGGCAAAATGCATTATTATCAAAGTTAGGTGGAAGAGGATTAGGTAAAGGATGAGGAGTCAAGGGTTGTAACAATCCCTTCTTTTGTAGCTTATTGAGAACCCAATACAGCGGCTTCCCTAATTTTGAAAATTGCCTCATTCCTCCTTGACTTGTGGCATTAACATCAGCTTCCTTTTGTGTACTTTGACTATTAGGCTGATAATTTCCTTTCTCATTCCTTCTTGCCGAAAAGCGATTCTTCTCCCTTTCCCATTCTTCAATTTGCAGACCAGCTCGGAGAAGATCTTGGAAATCATGGATGAGTGTATGATACATCCTTTCACGAAGGCTAGGTAACACTCCTCTCATGATCATTCTAATTTGATCGGATTCATCAGGCCTTCTTTTGAGCGAAGCAGCCTTATTCCTCCATCTTTTCACAAAGTCCACAAAATTCTCATTTGGTCGTTGCCTAATGGCTTCCACCTCCATCAAGGTTACTTCCAGCTCGACATTGTACCTATATTGTTGAATGAAAGCCTTGTACAACATGTCCCAATCTTTTATAGTACTTTTCTCTAAGGTGTTGAACCAATTTTGGACAACAGGGTCTAATGAGAGCATGAAATATATTAAAGTTTGAGCTTTAGTAGCTTAGGCAGACTGCATAGCAATGATGTACTACTTCACATGTAGATGAAGGTTTCCAGTACCATTGTATCTAGCAAAGGAAGGCATCTTGAACTTATAAGGGACCACCTCATCTTGTTCAAATAGTTTTTCAATCTCTGACATCTCTTTGGTTTTCAGCTTCTTCTCAAATTTCTTTTCTAAATCAGCAATCATCTTCTCAACATTAGAATTTTCAGTCTTTTCAAAAGTTGTCTTCTCAACAACCTTCGGCTCCTTTTTTCCTTGAGGATCTTGGAAGTATTGAGCCCAATCATCATCATCAATGATCACCTTATCATCATCAAAAACCACTTCACCAACTTTAGCCTTCCCCTTCCCCTTGTCTTTCTTGGTGCTAGGAGATACTTTGTCATTGTTCCCTAAAATTGCATCCAATTGACTGTTCATGGTCTCGGCCAGGGCCTCTTTTATTTCTTCCATCTTGACATTAAGGGCATCATCCACCATTCTTTGAATTTGTTCGGGCTCCATTGCTTTTGGTGAGCAAGTGATTGAGTCGTTGCTAGATTCTTCATCTCTGGCGTAGGTGGGATTGTCATAAGCTTTTGAACTGTCGTAATCCAGGGCTGTGAGCCAGAGAGGATCAATGATATGAGATGCAAATGTATACATGTATGCATGTATGCACAAACAATAAACAAACAATGATAAATAGGACGTTCCTTCCAACCTTATAACATCCACACACGGATGGCAAGTCTCTTTTCCTAGGTATATGGCTAACAAAATACCAACATGGGTATCTTATTTTCGAATAATTTCCTCAGACATTTCAACTAATAGTTATATTTTCAAAAATAGAAATCAGTTCATGATAATTCCCATTAATTATATTTTAATCCATTAAACCAACTAAAGTAGCTTTTATGCTATATTGGATTAAAACTAATTTAAGAGGTTTATTATAAATAGATTTCTCACTTGAAAAAGTAACTAATGATTCATGCCAAAAACAAGCCCATGATTAATAACTCTTAGCATAAACTAGGCTCACAATTGATTTTTAGTATATCATAATTGACCTAAATAATTTGCAAGCTCTTTGTAAGAAAAGGTTGGATGAAAATATCTTTGTTTCTAAGCCCATTGTAAAAAGATTTTAGAAAAAATGGATTTTGGGCTTTGTATTTGAGTCTTGAGAAAAGAATTTTTTGATTTATTTTTAGAAAAAGTTTTATGTCCAAAGACCATCTTGAAAAGTTTTGAAAATAGCTTTGGTCTTTTGGACTTTAAAGAAAAATTTATTTGAGCTCACAATGTAATTAGGTCATATTAGAAAAAGAACAAACCAAATAAGCCATGATTTAAACCAAAATAATTTAACCATAGTCAAACAACAAGCATTTGGGGTAAAACCTAAGGAAAGTAACTAGGCCAATTACATGAGCTTTAGTCTTTGGATTAAAAGGCTTAGGTTACCAAATCAAGTATATACCAAATGGTACAAGGCTATGAGTGGTTATGCCATGCTCGATCTCCATACCTTGAATGAAAGTATGGTATCCCTTACATAACACAAGACGGGTAACACGGGCGTCCTAACTCACGCACAAGATGAAACTAATATGATGGAATGGATAATATCATGATAAGAAAGAATAGAATAATATAAAGACCAACGGAATCAACTTCTCTTATCCCCAGTGGAGCCGCCACTGTGAGCGGGGATTTTGCCCCCACTCCCGGTGGAATAGTTCTTGCGACTTTGGCACTATTTAGGCTCGGGGCCTTAGAGAACACGGACCTAAGCCCGGAGAAAATGGAGTCGCCACCCGGATGGGCCAGGAAAAAGAAAGGAGTGGATGACTCAATTCCTAAAGAATCCCCAAACCCCTAATGGGTTCGGAAAGTTGGGTACGTGTGGGGAAGGTGAGAAATGGCCAGCACCCTCACAATGCCCGGTTCATTGGAACCAGCCTCCTTTGTAGGTCTTAATATTATAAAATTCTTAAGTATAATAATATTATTCATATTACTTGCAACAATCAAAGTAAAGCATCATTATATTATAGTCAAAGCAATGCCCAAACAAAGCAAATAAATGGACACCCATCCAAGGATGAAAACATGTCCTTACATCGTTCATGTCTAAACTAAATAGGACACCCACCAAAAGGTGGAAATATGTCCTTTACATTGGTCCAAAATATAAAAGCAATTTAAATTGCATAGAAATTAATTAATGAGGTACCCACAAAGTGGAAACATACCTCTTACAATTTTAATACTAAAACAACCAAATAATAATCATAATAATAAAGAGAATATTCATCCATGATAAATTAAATAAATCAAGCATTGAAATTAAATAAATCAACCATCAAAACATATAATAAACTACATAATCAAATCTAAAATTAAATAAATACAAATTTAAGTTTATGTCTTAATTTAGGGTTCGTTAATTAACATTTAGGTTTTTGGGATTTTGAAATTATTATATTTATTATTTAGGCTACTGTAAGGGTTTTTGGAAAAATAAAATTGATTAGGGTTTTATAAATTTTAGAAAGTAGTAAAACTTTTTGTTAATCAAATTAGGGTTTAGGACTAACATCATGAAATTAGGGTTTTGGAACCTTAAGACATTAGGGCTTATAATTTTAAAAGATTGGGATTAGGGTTTAAGATTTTTTAGGTTTACTGGAGAGAAAGATTTATGAAATTTACTGGATTTGGGCTTAAGAGTTTATTAGGTTTCCTGGATGGGGGTTTGAAAAATGAGGTTTAGGTATTTTGGGAATAAATTATGGTTTTCTCGGATTGAGTTTTAAGAAGATTAGGGTTTAGGAAAATTAAGGAATCAAGACACTAGGGTTAGGGTTTTGAGGATTGATAAGATAGTTTAGGGTTTTGTATATTTTGGAAAACATATTCGATCTTAGGATTTAAGATAACACTTTAGAGTTTTATAGAAATAATTAAGATTAAAGTTTTTAGAAACTGTAAAGTTTAGGGTTTAGAGAACCGGGTAAAACAAGGTTTGGTCAAAAAATCGGCAGGGCGCTCTAGGGCCCGTGGGCTGCTCTGGCAAAAAGGGGCACGGTGGGCTAGCTGGCAAGCCAATTCGTCGCAAAATTGGCTGTGGCAAATTGGGCAGTTCCTAATTCGCCCTAGATTGCTATCTGCGCCGAAATGGGCTGCCGTACATCACTCGTCTTTCTGTCTGATTTTTTTTATTTTTCATTTTTTATATATTTTATATTTTTAAAATTTTTATTTTTATTAAAAATAACTATTAAATATTATTAGTAATTAAAATATTATTAAAATAAGTATAATACCAAAAAAATTATTTTAGACTATCAGATTTGAATGGGTCAAAAATTAAGGGTCTACAGAATGAAATTTTTCAGGAGACATGTGATTCAAATTACCATATGTAGACCCTTAATTTTTGACCCAATCTGATCTAATATGTTTTATTTAGCCCAAAATAATTTTTGTTGTCTAATTGGTCTAAAATAATTTTAATTAAGTAATTTTTATCTTAGTATCTAATTTTTATTAATAAAAAATGAAAATAAACAAATAAAAATTAAAAAATAAAAATAAATCGGAGTCGGAAAAAAAATCGGCAGCAAAAAGCAGTGTGCGGGCCCGTGGGCACGGGCCCGTGGGTATTTCGCATGCAGAAAAATTCTGCCTGCGAAATAGCTTACGGGCCCGTTCCCCACACACTGCCGCAGTTTTCTGCAGTAGAAATTTTTTGCCAGCGCATTTTTTCCTGCGGCAGTTTTTTTCGGCAACGCAAATTTTCCGACGCAAATTTTTGAAATATAATCCAATTAGGTTTTGGTTTCTTTTTTTTTATTAATATTACTTACCTTAATTAATTAGGAATAAATAACCTTAAACCACTATAAAAATGACCAAAGGCAATTAAAATTGGAGGGTGGCCGAGAGAGAGGAAATCCAAAGGGAGCTTGGGATTGGAAACCAAATCAAGGAAGGAAAAGCAATAATTCAATTCAACTAATTTTTAAGGGAGTAGCAACACGAATTAAGGAATTCAAAGGCAACAAAGGCTTGTCTTTGGAGCTAGTTCATCCAAGAAGAACTTTTTTTGGAAGAATCAACAAAAGAAGGTAAGTGATTTTCCTTAATTGATTTATGTTACACAGTAGCTAAATTATGGAATTAGTGTAACACCCCTTCCCAACCTACATATGTAAGCTGAGTAGAGGCGCCACACTAACCTAATGTTGCTACCAATTTTACTTAGTCAAATTTTAGTTCCGATTTTTACAAAATTTTTGCCATAGTTTCGCCTAAAAATTGAGTCCCAAGTGTCGACAAAACTGGTTTTTTTCTTATTTTTAAAAACATTTTACACAAACCAATGCAAACAAAATCATTCTCAGTACACTCCCAATAAATCCCCCCCTTGTAACCTCAACTACAACCTGCAAAAAGGATTTACACTTCTAGTACAACATAAAATAAAGGTTTTGGGACAACCCCCATATTTAAATATTACACAGCGGAAGTTATAAAATATTTACATATTTACAAATTCATATACATCAAAACTCAAGTTTTACAACACATAAAATTTATACATGATTGGCAAGTCTGCTCTGATCTTTAAGCTCCCAAAATGGATTCTTCAAGGTCTACTCTCACTAGGTCTTGATGAACTCTCGGGTTCAACTCTATCCACTCTACTACCTGCGCGATTAAACACTATCGCGCTAAGCCAACGGCTTAGTAAGATAAAACATGCTAACGGTATGCTTTAATGAAATGCAATGCCACATATGTTATTGATAAGATCAACATCATAAATATAAAGTTAACCACACAATTATGCATTTCACAAATCATAGTCATATGAGCATACCACATTTCAACATCTTTTCACATTCAACATTAATCAATCATACTCCATAACCAACATCTCATTTCATTAAACTCATAACATTATTTAGGACATTCATATAACCTTGACACCTATGGGCCCAACAAGTATTTAATACGATATTCAGAGTTCAGAGTTACTGCTTTGGTTCATAGTCACAATAATCACGCCCGTAGGCAATGTATATACATGTATCTCTATCCATGGATAGTGTAACAGACCCAGTCTCTTGGATCATCAACTCAACACATATGAGGAGATCCTCAACCCGGCAAGACTGTTACAAATCATGTATCTCATAGTGTAACAGACCCAGTCTCTTGGACCATCAACTCAACACCTATGAGGAGGTCCTCAACCCGGCAAGACTGTTACCTTTCATCATTTCTTAGGCATGCCACCCAAATCCAGAACTCTGAAACTGAATAACATATTAAATAAACAATTCATTTCCATTCTCAATTCTCATCACATTTAGGCAAACATGCCTTCTTTCTTTCAATTACATCATCTTAGCCAATAACAATGGCTTCACATTTCATTTCACAATATAACATCTCATTATTCAAGTATATATATATATATCTCATCCATGATCACATTATATCTCACATAGCATCATTCATAAATATCAACATTTCATTCCACATTACTCATGAAACACATTACCATTCACAATGCACAACATAACATTGTTCAATCTCAACAATGCAATTAGGGCAAAGAACAATTGATTATAACATTCATTGATTCAAGTGTGTTTAAAGTGTTTAGGGTTAGGTTTAAGGACCAACCTACCTTTGGAGAACCAAAGCAATGCAAGAAGAACAAAGAATTAAAACCCTAACCATAAATAGTACATTCTGGTTTTAAACTCCATTTTATCCTTATTTTGAAAAATTGTATAAAATAATCTACTTGACTAAAAATTCTAATATTTTTACAGAATTTAGTTTTGTATCTTAAAATCATCCCTTTAAAATTTCAGATCAAACTGAACACAAAATCTTGGTCAAATAGTTCACCTAACCAGACTGCCCCAATTGCCCTGCATCCTGGCAGCAGTTCTGAACTTTGTGAATTCCATAAATCAAATTCAATCAATGTGATTCCAAATTATTTTTCTCAAATACTAAACTCACTAAGCAACAACATATCCAAAATTCGATTGGATATGATTTTTCTACATTTTATTAAAAATCCCGAAATATAGCTGTCCCAGTTAAGGTACCTGCTGGAACAGGTCTAATGAAAATAATTTTTCTAAACTCATAACCATTCCAAAATCGAATCAACATATTTTTCAGTCATTCTAGACTCATAGAGACACAACATATCAAAAATTCACTTCAAGAACATTTTTCTAAAATTAATTAAAAATCATACAAGTCACAGCCTTTACTAATCCTAAAACAGAAACAATTTCACTAAACACCAATCTTACTCTTCCATCACCAACACCAACCCAACTTCTCATCTATCAAGCAAAATCAATACTTACAATCATACCATAAGCAACTTAATCATACCACTTCAAAAGAATTGAAGAAATTAGAGAAAAGATCTTACCTTAGTTAAAAACTTCTTAAATCAACACTTGAACACTTAATCTTTCTTCAATTTAAGCTTGAAATCATCAAAACCATCACTTGTCTCTTTCTTTCTCTTTGGCTATGGAGGGCCGGCCATCAACAAGAAGAAGAAGAAGAAATGATAAAGAAAACACAAGTCAAACCTTCTTTAAATATCCCCCATGTGATTTTATCCAAGCAATTACCAAAGTGTCCTTATTCACATAATTATCTTTTTGTCTTATATGTGCCCAATTAAGTAATTTACCAATCTCAAATAAATATCTTCTCTTGCATTGACCAAGCCTTTTGACCACTTTATATGTCATATATATTAACATATACACAACATATAAATTTGTCTCTAAACCCTATTTCTTCCCAAAATACATATACATATACTTTCTCTTCTCAATTTCTTTTCTCTTACAATTTAACACATATATTCAATCCAATATATAACAATAACAACAACAACAATATGCAAAACTTCTAGGGCATAAATGAGGATATTACAATTAGGGTTTTTTAAATAAAAAACTTTAGAACTTTAATTTAATTCTTCCAAAGTTAAAACACTAAAACGTGACCTTCTTTTCTAAAAAGACTTAAAATTATTATTTTTTCTTCTTAAAAATTTTAAAACTTTAATTGAACATATTTTTCTACAAAACCAAAATCAAATTCTGTTTCTTTCAAATTTTTAAAGTATGTTCTATTTCATTCAAAAAAACCTTAAAAAACATCTTTTCTACTTATAAAAACTTCAATACGTGTGTTTAAATTCATAAAACTTTATAAAATCATAAAATTGTCTTTTTAAACCCTAATTCAAGAAATCACCCGAGAACCCTAATTTCAAAGCCTAAAACCCTAATTCAACTTTTAAACCTAAAATAGTAAACCCTAAACCTTTTAAAACATTAAACCCTAACTTTTTATAAACTTTAATCCATTAAAACATAAAAAAACATAAAAACACAAATATGCTAGTTTTACATAGTAGCTTACATAGTAATTTTACTAATATTTTATTCAAAGTTCAGAGTTACTGCTTTGGTCCATAATCACAATCATCAAGCCCGTAGGTGGTATATATATATCTCTATCCATGGATAGTGTAACAGACCTAGTCTCTTGGACCTCAACCCGGCTAGATCCGACGAGATCCTCAACCCGGAAAGACTGTTACTATTTTTGAGGCTTATGACCCAGTCTTTTCACCCCAAAAAATCATATTTCACATATTTCACATTTTTCAACTGGAATCAGCTTATGACCCGGTCTTTTCACCTATTCAGTGATTCATAGGCATGCCGCCAAACCCAGAACTCTGAAAATTGAATAACATATTAAGCAAACAATTATTTCAATTTTCTCTTTAACAATCTCTTTCTCAATTCATTTCTCATTTCATTATCAATTCCATTTCTTATTTCATATTCCATAATCAACTAGGCAATCATGCCCCTACTCATTTCATTTGCATTACCATAGCCAACCACAATGGCTTCATATCTCATCATATCTTAATTCACATTAAGGCGATTCATCATTCAAGTATACACAATCAATTACCTTGAACATACATTTCATATTTCATCTTATCATCATATCTTTCACATTTCTTATTTCATTTTACATTACATCATCATATCTTTAGAATCTTCAACATACATTCCACAAAGTTCACATTATGCAAAACATAACATTATTAATATGCATCAACAATGCAATAAGGTAGGGTTTGTACTTACCTCAAGAGCAACTCACACAACACCAAACTCCTCTTCCAAAAATCCTCAACACTAGGATTAGAGCAACTCAACTCTCTTCAAAACCTAAACCAAAGGTGATCATACACACTTACTTAGAGATACATATAAGATAATAAAGCTAAGAACCAACTAGGGCAAACTCTAAACATGACACGCTCAACAACACGGGCGTGTCCCTGACCGTGCCCTAACTCCACAACACAGAAGCTTTGACACGCTCAGAACCATGGGCGTGTCACTGAACGAGTAGTACATTCTGTCTCACAGAAACATTGACCAACACAGTAGCTATGACACGCTCAGTGACACGGGCGTGTTCATGACCGTGTCAAACCTTCACCAACACAGTAGCTATGACACGCTCAGTGACATGGGCGTGTCACTGGACGTGTAAATGCTACTGCAACACAGAACCATTGACACGCCTAAAGACCTGGCCGTGCTCATGGGCGTGTCAGGCCAAAAATACAGATTCCGGCAACATCAACACTACATCCAACAAACCACTTACTTCCACCATCTTCTACTCCAAACAAACTTAACTAAACACACCCAAAAACCATAACAAACTTGCAAAAACACCAAAACAACTCAAAACATACATCAAACACAAATCATAATCATCACCACAAACCCAAAACACAACCACAACACTTTCTCTTTCAACAAACTTACTCTTTCCTTCAATCCAACCCCAAAATCCAAAATCAACTGAACCAAACACTCTTAAACACACCACAATCAAACAAACACATAACAATCACAACCTCAACTCACAAACTCAAAGAAAATCAAAGAATCAAGTGGAAAACTTACCAAGGATGAAGAAACTCTTAAATTTCCAACTTGATCACTTGAAAACTTCCTTCAATCTTGAGTTTGGAAGATCAAATCTCTCTCTTGCTCTCTTGCTATGGAGTGCCGGCCAAAACAAAGAAAAGAAAAGGAAAGACAATGGCCACTAAGAAGAAAGAAGGAAAGAAGAAAACAAAGAAAGCAAAGTCAACTCTCTTCCTCAAAACCCTCTCCTCCAAGCAAAATACAATAAAATATTCCAATTAATTCTCTTCCATTCATTTTACTTTTCCCATTTTCCATTAATTAAATAAAATCAATAAATATCTTCCTTTGACCATCCCATATTGACTTGTATATGTTGTATATATTTCCATATATATAACATATACACTCTCTCTTTAATTCTTTTCTCTTTCCAATTTATCATATACCTTAAATCCAAATTCAACAATAATTACTTCAAAACTTCTAAGGCATATTTTGGGATATTACAGAGTATCCCAATCAAATTTAGGATCGAGTATCCAACTCCGATTTAGGATCGAGTATCCAAATCCAGTTAGGATTGAGTATCCCAATCCAATTTAGGATCGAGTATCCAAATCCAGTTAGGATCGAGTATCCCAATCAAATTTAGGATCCAGTATCCAAATCCGATTTAGGATCAAGTATCCAAATCCAAGTTAGAATCGAGTATCCAAATCCAGTTTAGGATCGAGTATCCCAATCTAGTTTAGGATCGAGTATCCCAATCCAGTTTAGGATCGAGTATCCAAAACCAGTTAGGATCGAGTACCCCAATCCAGTTAGGATCGAGTATCGCAATCCAAATTAGTATCGAGTATCCAAATCCAGTTAGGATCGACTATCCAAATCCAGTTTAGGATCGAGTATCCGAATCCAGTTAGGATCGAGTATCCAAATCTAGTTTAGGATTGAGTATCCAAATTTTCCTTAGGTCCAGAACCTAGAACATCCTTGAATCCAGAACTCGAACCGGGTCTAGAACCCAAATTTTCCTTAGGTCCAGAACCTAGAACATCCTTGAGTCCAGAACTCGAACCGGGTCCAGAACCCAAATTTTTCTTAGGTCCAGAACCTAGAATCCTCATTGAGTCTAGAACTCGAAACGGGTCCAGAACCCAAATTTTTCTTAGGTCCAGAACCTAGAATCATCCTTGAGTCCAGAACTCGAATAGGGCCAGAACCCAAATTTTTCTTAGGTCTAGAACCTGGAATCATCCTTGAGTCCAGAATTCGAACCGGGTCCAAAACCCAAATTTTCCTTAGGTCTAGAACCTAGAATCATCCTTGCGTCTAGAACTCGAACCGGGTCCAGAACCCAAATTTTTCTTAGGTCTAGTACCTAGAATCATCCTTGAGTCCAGAACACGAAACAGGTCCAGAACCCAAATTTTCCTTAGGTCCAGAACCTAAAAATATCCTCGAGTCCAGAACTCGAACCGGGTCCAGAACCCAAATTTTCCTTAAGTGCAGAACCTAGAATCATCCGTGAGTCCAGAACTCAAATTGGGTCCAAGTACCCAAAATAAGTCGCCATTTCAAAAATTAAGTCTTTTTGCTTTTCACTCTCTTTCACTAAGGTTTCAGATCATTCAAGCAGGGGGCAAACTGTAGGCCCTTAATTTTTGACCCAATCCGATCTAATATGTTTTATTTAGCCCAAAATGATTTTTGTTGTCTAATTGGTCCAAAATAATTTTAATTATGTAATTTTTACCTTAGTATCTAATTTTTATTAATAAAAAATAAAAATAAATAAATAAAAATTAAAAAATAAAAATAAAAATAAAATCGGAGTCTAAAAAAAATCGGCAGCGAAAAGCAGTGTGCGGGCTTATGGGCACGGGCCCGTGGGTATTTCGCACGCAGAAAAATTCTGCCTGCGAAAAAGCTTATGGGCCGTTCCCCGCACACTGCCGCAGTTTTCTGCGGCAGAAATTTTTTGCCAGCGCATTTTTTCCTGAGGCAGTTTTTTTCGGCAGCGCAAATTTTCCGACGCATATTTTTCAAAACCTAATCCAATTAGGTTTTGGTTTCTGTTTTTTATTAATATTACTAACCTTAATTAATTAGGAATAAATAACCTTAAACCACTATAAAAAGGGCCAAAGGCAATTAAAATTGGAGGGTGGCCGAGAGAGAGGAAATCCAAAGGGAGCTTGGGATTGGAAACCAAATCAAGGAAGGAAAAGCAATAATTCAATTCAACTGATTTTTAAGGGAGTAGCAGCACGAATTAAGGAATTCAAAGGCAACAAAGGCTTGTCTTTGTAGCTAGTTCATCCAAGAAGGATTATTTTTAGAAGAATCAACAAAAGAAGGTAAGTGATTTTCCTTAATTGATTTATGTTACACAGTAGCTAAATTATGGAATTAGGGTTTTTTAAATCAAAAGCTTTAGAACTTTAATTTAATTCTTCCAAAGTTAAAACACTAAAACGTGACCTTCTTTTCTAAAAGGACTTAAAATCGTTATTTTTTCTTCTTAAAAATTTTAAAACTTTAATTGAACATATTTTTCTACAAAACCAAAATCAAATTCTGTTTCTTTCAAAATTTTAAAGTATGATCTATTTCATTCAAAAAACCTTAAAAAACATCTTTTCTACTTATAAAAACTTCAATCCGTGTGTTTAAATTCATAAAACTTCATAAAATTATCAAATTGTCTTTTTATACCCTAATTCAACAAATCACCCGAGAACCCTAATTTCAAAGCCTAAATCCCTAATTCAACTTTTAAACCTAAAATAGTAAACCCTAAACCTTTTAAAACATTAAACCCTAACTTTTTCTAAACTTTAATCCTTTAAAACATAAAAAAAACATAAAAACACAAATATGCTAATTTTACATAGTAGCTTAAAAATACAATTTAAAATCACAAATCAAAGTACTTTAAAGTGTCTAAAACCCTAGTTTCATGATTTCACCATTCAAACCTTAATTTGGTTAATCAAAGAGTCTTATCAACCTTTTAAAACATAAAACCCTACTCTATTTTAATTCCATAAAAGTCACAGTAGCTATAATTGAACTTTTATTTGCTTTATTCAATTCCATATTTACTTATACCTTGATTTATCTCTTATGCTTTAATCTATTTAATTTCAATACTTGATTTATTTAATTTATCATGGATGGTTGTTTATTTTATATCTTGATTAATAGCTTTGATGAGTGATTTATTTATGATGAATGATTATTTATTTTTATCAATTAATTTAGATTTTCAAAAGTTGTAAGAGGTATGTTTCCACTTGGTGGGTACCTCATTAGTTAAACATCATGTAATTTAATTTGCTTTTCTATTTTAGAACCTATGTAAAGGGCATGTTTTTACCTTTTGGTGGGTGTCCTATTTAGGCATGTGATGTAAGGACATGTTTCCATCCTTGGATGGGTGTCCATTTATTTACTTTGTTTGGACATTGCTTTGATTTTAATATAATGATGCTTTCTTTTTATTGTGTGTAATATGGATAATGTCATTATACTTAAGAATTTTATAATATTAAGACCTGTAAAGGAGGCCAGTTCCAATGAACCGGGCATTGTGGGGGTGCTGGGCCATTTCTCACCTTCCCCACACGTACCCAACTTTCCGAACCCATTAGGAGGTTGGGGATTCCTTATGAATCGAGTCATCCACCCCTTTCTTTTTTCCCGGCCCGTCCGGGTGGCGACTTCATTTTCTCTGACTTAGGTCCGTGTTTTCTAAGGCCCCGAGCCTAAATAGTACCGAAGTCGCAAGAACCATTCCACCGGGAGTGGGGGCGAAAATCCTCGCTCACATCATACTTCTGACATTGCTGGCACTTCTTCAAAAACTCAATACAATCTCTCTCCATGGTAAACCAGTAGTAACCTTGTCAATTTATCATCTTAACCAGGGCTAACCCATTCATGTGTGGACCACAACTTCCCGCATGTACTTCAGACATGATATGCTCAGCTTCAGGCTTCCTCAAGCACCTCAAGTGCACCCCATTAGGCCATCTTCTATCAACTCTCCCTAAAAGGTGATGTATTGTAAGGACCATCACCTTATGGCTCTTCTCTCTTCCCTTGTTGCCCCCAACGGGTATTCCTTATTCTCCAAAAATAGTCTTATGATGTCATACGACACATCATGGTCTGTATTAGTTTCCATGATTAATTCATATTCATAACAAGGAGTTGATGAACTAGTCAATACCAAAGGCTTAAGAAATAAGTTAACAGGATTTTTCCATTCCAAAGCCAATGTAGGTAGGGCATCAACCATCTGGTTTTCTTCTTTTGGTAGGTGTATAAACCTGAACTCCTTAAAATTTTTCTTCATCATGGACAAGTAATAGTGGTATGGTTTTAGCTTATCTTCTTTTAACTCCCACTCTCCATTTACTTGGGATACTAGTAGCAATGAATCACCAATGACCTGCACCTTATCCACCTTCATAATCACTAGGGTTTCGAAACTAAAAATACATGCCTTATAATCCACCATATTATTGGTTTTCCTGAACTTCAACTTCTTTGCTAAAGGGATAAGCTCCCCTTCGGGTGATTTTAGTACGTCTCCTAAACCTGCTCCTTTTGTATTTTCTGCTGCATCAAAATACATCTTCCATTCTTGTACTTCTATGGCCTCTAAATGTTCATTAGGAAAATCCAAGACTATCTCTTCACTATCCGGCAATGGTTGCTGAGCCAGAAATTCTGCTACTGCTCTACCTTTGATTATTTTCCTAGTTATATAATCTCAAATTCTTCAAAAATTATCAACCATCTATAATATTTCCTAATCAAAGAGGGTGTCTCCCTTAAGTACTTCACCGAATCCAACCTAGAAATTGCTTACACACTGTAAGATTGAAAGTAATGTTGCAACTTCTTAGAAGACCAAACTATAGCTATATAGGTCTTTTCAATGATACTATACTTGATTTCATAAGGTATGAGTTTTCTACTCAAATAGTAGACTACGTGCTCAAACCCTGACTCATCTGCTTGGGCTAGCATAGCTCCTATTGACTCTTCCTTTATTGCTAAGTATAGTAATAAGGGTTTACTGGGCTTAGGTGGTTTCAAAACAGGTGGATTCAACAAATATTTTTTTATACACTCAAAGGCCCTTTGACACTCTTCATTCCACTTGACTGGCTGGTTCTTTTTAAGCAACTTGAAGATAGGTTCGCAAATTGTGGTGAGCTTTGCTATGAACCTACTAACATACTATAACTTTCCAATGAACCCCCAAACTTCTCTCTCTGTCTTAGGGGTTGGCATATACCTGATTGCCTTAACCTTGTTAGGGTCAATCTCAATGCCATTTGGACCAATCACGTGTCCCAATAACTTGCCTAAAGCAACCCTAAATATGCCTTAGCTTATATTTTACTGCTCTCTCAATGAATAACTCTAAGTTCTGGAAGTGTTGCTCCCTTGCATCCGACTTCACCATCATATCATTAGCATACACCTCGACCGCTTTGTGCATCATATCATGAAACAAAATGGTAGCCATCCTTTGATAGGTTGCTCCGGCATTCTTTAACCCAAACGACATCACCATATAACAAAATATACCCCATATAGTAATGAAGGCAGTTTTGGCTTTATCCTCTTACGCAATTAACACTTGATTGTATCCGAAAAATCCATATACGAATGAGTAAAGCACACTAGAGGCTGCACTATCAATAAGGACATCTATATGGGGTAAAGGAAACTCATCCTTAGGGGAAGCTTTGTTCAAGTCTCTATAGTCTACACAGACCCTAATTCTTCCATCTTTCTTTGGCATAGGTACTATATTGGCTAACCAATCTGGATAATCTATCACTTCAAGGAACTTTACTTGTAGTTATTTAGTGACCTCTTCTTTAACTAATTCAGCCCATTTCGGTCTTAACCATCTAATTTTTTGTTTGACAAGTTTCATGTGAGTGTAAGTATTAATCAAATGCTCGGCTATGTCTCGATCTATTCCAGGCATGTGTTCATGAGATCAAGCAAAAACCTCTTCATATTTTTTAAATATTTTTTTCAAATCTCTCTCTATCATCAAGAGTAAGGTCAGATGCTATGCTAATATTTTTAGGATTATCGGTTGTTCCCAAATTTAATGATTGCGTATCAATAGAGTTAATATTAAAAATGCTCATGTAACCACTATTTAAATGTATGCAACCATCAAGAGAAATATCATACAAGTAAGCAAAATTAGACTTTATTGCATTTAATTTGGAAAAGAAAACATCATCATCTTCAAACAAAGCAGATAAATTAAAATCAAAATCAACATCGTTGTTCTCAAAATCATAAGGCAAGACGTCTTCAAACTTCTCTTCCACTAAAGCAATAATTTCCTCGGGAGTCTTCTCGGCTTTCATGACAGCTTCCTTTTTTTCCTTTCAGAGTATGCTCCTTGTAACACCCCCACATCCAATACATACACACTACATACACCACAATGTAGTATACATGCATCGAATATAGGAATGCTACGAATTTTTCTTAACATTCAAAAACATTTCCAATGATACTATAATCTTTCTCATTATACATTATAGAAAATAAGTAATTAACTTATAATATAAAAACAAAATAGATATATATATATATTTACTTAATACGCAGCGGAATTTAGAACTATTTACATATAGGAAAACATTTAAATATTTATATTTACAACTGTACATATATTCACATTATAAACAATACTTAACAAAATATTAAAAGAGTTATACATGATTGGCAAATCTTCTCTGATCTTTAAGTCCCAAAATCAACTCTTCAATGTCTACTCTCATTCGGCCTCGATGAGCTCTCAGGTTCAACTCTATCAACTCTATCACCTGCGCGATCAACACTATCGCGCTAAGCCAAGGGCTTAGTAGTACAAAACATGCTAACATTATGCTTGAATGCTATGCAATGTCACACATTCCATTAATATCAACATCATAAGTGAAAAGCTAACATCAAACCTTTGCCTTTCACAAATCATAATCATATAAGCATATCACATCTCAAAGTCCTTTCATGAATTTCATAATTTAATTATTTTGCCATCAATGAATCACATAAAAACAAAGACAAGCATGGACCCAAAACACACTAATATGCCATTCAATTTTCAGAGTTAATGCTTTGGTTTTATCACATTTATCATTATCACACATACCCAACTAGGCTTCAAGGATTAGGTTCAACCAAGCTTCAAGGGGAACAAAGCATGCTAAGTCTCAACCCAACTTGGCTTCAAAAACCAAACCCAACCTAGCTTCAAGGGTTGTAACATCTCAATTAGGCTTCAAGGACTAGACCCAACCAAGCTTCAAGGGGAGTAAAACATGTTAAACTTCAACCCAACTTGGCTTCAAGGATCAAGCCCAACCTAACTTCAAGAGATTGTTACTATCATTAGGCATGCCACCAACAACAAACTCTGAAAATAGAATAACACATTAGCCACACAACTCATTCATTAATTTATTATCAATTTCATTCTCAAATGAATTAACATAGCCAATCACAATGGCTTTATATTCCATTTCATCTCAATTCACATCATAACATTTCAATCTTTCATATACACAATCATTTGCATCATCACGTCATTCACATTATTCATATATATATATATATCATCATTGATATAAACATAACAACACACATTGCTCATATAAATTAACAATGTAATATTGCCACATTTGTACTTACATACAATCATATAGGTTTTGTACTTACCTCAAAAGCAAATCACACCACTCTTAACAATTCCTTGTTCAAGATTCTTCTACTTCTAAAATCAATGATCAATCACTATCTTCAAGACCTAAATCAAAGTAATAGCATATACTTACTTAGGGATACACAAGAGATAATCCAATTAGGAATTAATTAGGGCAAACCCTAACCCTGACACGCTCACCCACACGGGCGTGTCCATGACCGTGCCCTAACTCCACAACACAGAAGCATTTACACGCTCAACAACATGGGCGTGTTCCTGGGCGTGTAAATTCTCAAATCTTACAGTAGCTATGACACGCTCAATAACACGGGCGTGTTACTGATCGTGTCAAACCTACTGCCTCTAACAAAATTGACACGCCTAAAAACCCTGAACGTGCTCATGGGCGTGTCCGACCACAAATCAAGACTCCGATCAAAACAACCAAACACTCAACAACACACTTCTATTCCTTAACATCCACTTCAACCAATCTTCACAAAACATACCCAAAAACCTATCTCAAACTTGCAACAACACAAAAACAAACCAAAACACATATATCAAACACAAAACACAAAATCATCTCAAAACCCTCACCACATATACAACATCATATCTACCAACCACTTACTCTTTTCTTCAATTCATCCTCAAAATCCATCATCAAATCAACCAAACACTTCTAAACATCTCACAAACAAACAACACACTCTTAAAATCATCTATCAAATCCAAATATCATTTCAAATAAACAAAGATATCAAAAGAGAACTTACCAAAGTTATAAAACTTCTTGAATCAACAACTGGATCACTTGGATTTCCTTCAATTTGAGCTTAGCACATCAAATCCTCTCTTGCTCTCTCCTTCCCTTTGTTAGCCGACCAAACAATGCAAAGAAACGAAGAAGAAGAAGATGATCCACGGCAAAGAGAAGGAAAGAAGAATGAGAAGCCCAAAGTCAAATTCCCTTTTTCCTTAAAACTCTCTCATCCAAGTAATTAAAATATTAAACAATTCAAATAAACCTCCTCCATTCATTAATTCCTTATTAATTAATTATAAATTCAAACACAAACAAATATCTTCTTCCACTATCTCCATTCTTTGACTTTCCATTGACCTAGGTATATGTTATATATATTCTAATATACATCACATATACACTCTCTTTAAAGAACCTTTTCTCTTTAAATAAAACATATATATTCAATCCAATATACAACAACAATATAATCAAAACTTTTAGGGCATGCATTGGGATATTACAATTCTCCCCCTCTAAAAAGAAATTTCGCCCTCGAAATTACCTGATATCAAGTCCGAAACAATTGAGGATATTTCTCTCGCATTGTTTGCTCACTTTCCCAAGTTGCCTCTTCCTTTGCATGATTCTTCCACAAAATCTTCACAAGTGGCACTTTCTTATTTCTCAATTCCTTCACTTCACGTGCCAAGACAGCAATTGGTTCCTCTTCAAATGTCAAATCAGGACTTACTTTGATAGATTCAATTGGCAACACATGTGATGGATCTGATCTATACCTCCTCAACATAGAAACATGGAATACATTATGGATCCTATCCAACTCAGGTGGCAAAGCAAGTCGATAAGCAACTGGCCCAACTTTTTCCAAAACTTCATACGGTCCAATGAAACGAGGACTTAGTTTTCCTTTTCGACCAAACCTCAAAATCTTTTTCCAAGGAGACACTTTCAAAAATACTTTATCTCCCACATTATACTTTATGTCCCTCCTTTTCAAATCTGAATAAGACTTCTGTCGGTCTGAAGCTGCTTTTAACCTATCTCGAATCACTTTCACTTTCTCTTCAGTCTCTTTAACCAAATCAGGACCAATTATCTTACCTTCACCAAGTTCATTCCAACATAGAGGTGTCCTACACCTTCTACCATACAATGCTTCAAATGGTGCCATACCAATGCTAGATTGATGACTGTTATTGTATGCAAATTCCACAAGTGGTAAGAATCTATCCCAACCTC
Organism: Garcia nutans; assembly: GCA_947685225.1. Lineage (NCBI taxonomy): Eukaryota > Viridiplantae > Streptophyta > Magnoliopsida > Malpighiales > Euphorbiaceae > Garcia > Garcia nutans. The sequence goes on along the minus strand of CANTUV010000023.1, from coordinate 16,560,226 downwards.
CAGAGAAATCAATGACACAACTTCTCAACATGTCTTCAATAATCTGTATTACTCTCTCTGACTGTCCATCTGTCTGTGGATGAAAAGCAGTACTGAAGTGTAATCGAGAACCCAAAGCACTATGTAAACTTTTCCAAAACCTTGAAGTAAACCGGGGATCTCGATCAGACACTATAGAAGTTGGAACACCATGCAACTTCACAATCTCATGGATATACAGCTCAGCTAACCTTTCCAAAGAGTAATCCTTCTGAACTGGAAGAAAATGAGCTGTCTTCGTCAACCTATCAACAATCACCCAAATAGCATCATGCTTTCATTGTGTCAATGGCAAACCAGACACGAAATCCATGGTTACTCTATCCCATTTCCATTCAGGCACTGCTAAAGGTTGAAGTAACCCTGTTGGAACTTGATGCTCAGCTTTTACCTTCTGACATGTGAGACATTTCGATACAAACTCAGCAATGTCTCTCTTCAAGCCAAACCACCAGTAATGCTGTTTCAAATCATGATACATCTTGGTATTGCCCGGATGCATAACAAATACTGATTGATGAGCTTCTTCTAAAATGATCCTTCTCAAATTAACATCATCGGGTACACACAATCTGTTCTTGAACCACAAACTCCCATCATCTTTCACAACAAAATCTCTACTCCTCCCATTCCTAGAATCTGAAACAATCTTTTGAATCTTCTCATCCACCAATTGAGCTTCTTTAATCTGCTCCAACAATACTGGTTTTAAATGCAACTGTACCAACAATGCACCATCATCACAAGATACAAAACTAGCACACAATGCTCTCAACTCAACAAGCAACGAGAGCAAATAAACAGTCAAACCTGCCACAGACTTCCGACTTAAGGCATCAGCAACAACATTTGCTTTACCCGGATGATAATCAATCAAACAGTCGTAGTCTTTAATCAATTCCAACCATCTCCTTTGTCGAAGATTAAGCTCTTTTTGGACACCCAAATACTTTAAACTTTTATGATCAGTGTAGATAAAACATTTCTCCCCAAACAAATAGTGTCGCCAAATCTTCAATGCAAACACAATGGCTGCCAACTCTAAATCATGGGTCGGATAATTTAGCTCATGCGGTTTCAACTGTCGAGAAGCATAAGCTATAACTTTACCTTCTTGCATCAGAACACAACCCAAACCCCTATGTGAAGCATCACTATAAATCACATATGGTTTATCTTCCACAGGTAAAGTAAGAACAGGCGCTTGAGTCAACATTTCTTTCAACTGATCGAAACTTGCCTGACACTGATCTGTCCACACAAATCTAACTCCCTTTCGAAGTAATCTGGTAAGTGGAGTGGCTATCAAAGAAAATTCTTTCACAAACCGTCGGTAATAGCCTGCCAAACCCAGAAAACTTCTAACTTCAGTCACAGACTTTGGTGGACTCCAATTCAGAATAGCTTCAACTTTACTTGGATCAACTCTAATACCTTCTGCTGAAACTATATGACCAAGAAAAGTAACTTGATCAAGCCAAAACTCACACTTTGACAATTTAGCAAACAATTGCTTCTCTCTCAAGATTTGCAACACAATCCGCAGATGCTTGTCATGCTCTTCCTCATTAGGCGAATACACCAAAATATCATCTATAAACACTACCACAAACTGATCCAGATAGGGCCTAAACACCCTATTCATCAAGTCCATAAAAACTGCAGGTGCATTCGTCAAACCAAAAGGCATAACTAGAAACTCATAATGCCCATACCTGGTCCGAAAGGCTGTCTTAGGAACATCTTCAGCTCTGACCCAAAACTGATGGTACCCTGATCTCAAATCAATTTTAGAAAACACTGCTGCACCCTTCAACTGATCAAAGAGATCATCAATTCTAGGCAAAGGATATTTATTTTTTATTGTCACCTTGTTCAATTGCCTATAATCGATACATAATCTCATTGTACCATCTTTCTTCTTCACAAATAACACAGGAGCTCCCCAAGGAGAAACACTGGGGTGAATAAATCCTTTATCCAACAACTCTTGTAATTGCACTTTCAACTCCCTCAATTCTGCTGGTGCCATTCGATAAGGAGCAATAGAAATAGGAGTGATACCAGGCAATAATTCAATACCAAACTCCACCTCTCTCTCTCAGGAGGCAACCTTGGCAACTCTTCTGGAAACACGTCTGGGAATTCTGCAACTGTGGATATACTATCAATTTGAGGACTCCTTACTCTAGTATCTACCACATGAGCAAGATAAGCATCACACCCCTTTCTAATCAATCTCCTAGCTGCAACCGCTGAAACAAACAAGGATGCTAGTTGTTCCTGCTCATTAAATATTAACACCTCTCTACCATCACTGGTTCTCAAGGTAACAATTTTCTTTTTGCAATCAACCACAGCTCCATGTCTAGATAACCAATCCATGCCTAGAATCACATCATATTCCTTAAAAGGCATCTCAATCAAATCTCCAAGGAACTCCTCACCTTGAACCACTACTGCACTATCTCGGTGCACCTTACTAACAATCACACTATGCCCTAACGGATTTGTCACCAATACATCAAATCCTAGGGATTCAGCATGCACATCAGACACAGGCAAAATAGATGCACTAATATATGAGTGTGTGGAACCCGGATCAATCAAAGCAAGTACTGAAATACCAAATAAAGAAAAAGTACCAGCTATGACTGCCGAAGCATCTGGTTGCTTCTGCATCACATAAATCCTCTGAGAAGATCCAGCCTCCTCTGGTCTACTCTCCCTAGATGTAGAACCTCCTCTAGAACTGAACCCAGATCTGCCTCCTCTGCCAAACCCTCTGCCTCCTCGACCTCCCCTCACACTAGGTCGAGAAGCTGCAGTATCCACTGACATCTGCTCTTGTCTCTCGGGACAATCTCTAACAAAATGATCAGGAGATCCACATCTGAAACATACCCCTGCTACACCAGTCTTCCAACAAGTACCACCATGTGGCCTACCACAATGAATGCATATGGGTAAGGTGGATCTCTGAATCACCGGGGTCGAAGCACTCGCCACTGAAACTGCAGGTCCAGATCTCCGTCTCTGAAACTATACTGACCTACCAGCTGCCCTCTGACTCCTACTAACCCGAGGAACAAAACTTCCTTTACCTCTTTTCACATACGAAGACCCTGCCTCAAACTGGGGCCTTCTAACCCTGATCTCTTCCTCTGAAGCAGCTGCAATAGCCTGGGCTCTCTCCACACTCCTAGCCGCTGCCACAAGCTGGGAAAAATCATGATATCTAGATCCAGCCACATGACACATGACAGAGGGCCTCAATCCCTCCTCAAATCTTCTGCATCTATCTATCTCATCCGATATGATACCCCCAGCATACTGACTCAACCAAATAAATTCAACCTCATATTCAGTTACTGACCGGTTGTCTTGCTTTAAACTCAAAAACTCCATCTTCTTCATGTCCTTATACTCCCTCGGAGTATACTTCAATTCAAACTCTCTCAGAAAATCAGCATAGGACAATGTTGGTGGATCATCCATAGAATGGGGCACTGTCTTCCACCAATTATATGCATCCTTTTGCAACAATGATCTTGCATAATCAAACTTTTCCTCTGGAGTGGCTTGCAACTGAACAAATATTCTCTGTACCTTGTCTAGCCACTGCTCTGCTACAGCTGGATCAATGGTACCTATAAAATCTTCAGCTCCATACTTCCTTAGCTTATCATACTGTCTCACTGATACCAAAGGTTGTGGGAGTGGTGGCGGTGGTTGCACTGGTGCTTGTCTCAAAGCCTCTATCACATGCCTAAGCCAAACTGGTGGAACCTCCTCACCAGCTGGTCTCCCCGATACAGAAGCAGGTATCTCTCCAGCACTATCCACTGTAGCTCCCTATCTAATCTCCTCAGGAGCTATACTCTCAGCACTACCCTCAACTGAATGACGTAAGTGAGAATCCATCACAACCTATATCTGCAAACACAGTAGAATACCTCTCATTAAAGATCAGAGACTGCCAATGCCAAACATGTATGTTATTCAAAAATCCACATTTTAAAATCAAAACACTCTTTTTCTTACACTTTACCTAGGTTGAGAATTTCAAACCTAGGCTCTGATACCAAAACAATTGTAACACCCCCACATCCAATACATACACACTACATACACCACAATGTAGTATACATGCATCGAATATAGGAATGCTACGAATTTTTCTTAACATTCAAAAACATTTCCAATGATACTATAATCTTTCTCATTATACATTATAGAAAATAAGTAATTAACTTATAATATAAAAACAAAATAGATATATATATATATATATTTACTTAATACGCAGCGGAATTTAGAACTATTTACATATAGGAAAACATTTAAATATTTATATTTACAACTGTACATATATTCACATTATAAACAATACTTAACAAAATATTAAAAGAGTTATACATGATTGGCAAATCTTCTCTGATCTTTAAGTCCCAAAATCAACTCTTCAATGTCTACTCTCATTCGGCCTCGATGAGCTCTCAGGTTCAACTCTATCAACTCTATCACCTGCGCGATCAACACTATCGCGCTAAGCCAAGGGCTTAGTAGTACAAAACATGCTAACATTATGCTTGAATGCTATGCAATGTCACACATTCCATTAATATCAACATCATAAGTGAAAAGCTAACATCAAACCTTTGCCTTTCACAAATCATAATCATATAAGCATATCACATCTCAAAGTCCTTTCATGAATTTCATAATTTAATTATTTTGCCATCAATGAATCACATATAAACAAAGACAAGCATGGGCCCAAAACACACTAATATGCCATTCAATTTTCAGAGTTAATGCTTTGGTTTTATCACATTTATCATTATCACATATACCCAACTAGGCTTCAAGGATTAGGTTCAACCAAGCTTCAAGGGGAACAAAGCATGCTAAGTCTCAACCCAACTTGGCTTCAAGAACCAAACCCAACCTAGCTTCAAGGGTTGTAACATCTCAATTAGGCTTCAAGGACTAGACCCAACCAAGCTTAAAGGGGAGTAAAACATGTTAAACTTCAACCCAACTTGGCTTCAAGGATCAAGCCCAACCTAACTTCAAGAGATTGTTACTATCATTAGGCATGCCACCAACAACAAACTCTGAAAATAGAATAACACATTAGCCACACAACTCATTCATTAATTTGTTATCAATTTCATTCTCAAATGAATTAACATAGCCAATCACAATGGCTTTATATTCCATTTCATCTCAATTCACATCATAACATTTCAATCTTTCATATACACAATCATTTGCATCATCACGTCATTCACATTATTCATATATATATATATATATCATCATTGATATAAACATAACAACACACATTGCTCATATAAATTAACAATGTAATATTGCCACATTTGTACTTACATACAATCATATAGGTTTTGTACTTACCTCAAAAGCAAATCACACCACTCTTAACAATTCCTTGTTCAAGATTCTTCTACTTCTAAAATCAATGATCAATCACTATCTTCAAGACCTAAATCAAAGTAATAGCATATACTTACTTAGGGATACACAAGAGATAATCCAATTAGGAATTAATTAGGGCAAACCCTAACCCTGACACGCTCACCCACACGGGCGTGTCCATGACCGTGCCCTAACTCCACAACACAGAAGCATTTACACGCTCAACAACATGGGCGTGTTCCTGGGCGTGTAAATTCTCAAATCTTACAGTAGCTATGACACGCTCAATAACACGGGCGTGTTACTGATTGTGTCAAACCTACTGCCTCTAACAAAATTGACACGCCTAAAAACCCTGAACGTGCTCATGGGCGTGTCCGACCACAAATCAAGACTCCGATCAAAACAACCAAACACTCAACAACACACTTCTATTCCTTAACATCCACTTCAACCAATCTTCACAAAACATACCCAAAAACCTATCTCAAACTTGCAACAACACCAAAACAAACCAAAACACATATATCAAACACAAAACACAAAATCATCTCAAAACCCTCACCACATATACAACATCATATCTTCCAACCACTTACTCTTTTCTTCAATCCATCCTCAAAATCCATCATCAAATCAACCAAACACTTCTAAACATCTCACAAACAAACAACACACTCTTAAAATCATCTATCAAATCCAAATATCATTTCAAATAAACAAAGATATCAAAAGAGAACTTACCAAAGTTATAAAACTTCTTGAATCAACAACTGGATCACTTGGATTTCCTTCAATTTGAGCTTAGCACATCAAATCCTCTCTTGCTCTCTCTTTCCCTTTGTTTGCTGACCAAACAATGCAAAGAAAAGAAGAAGAAGAAGATGATCCATGGCAAAGAGAAGGAAAGAAGAATGAGAAGCCCAAAGTCAAATTCCCTTTTTCCTTAAAACTCTCTTATCCAAGTAATTAAAATATTAAACAATTCAAATAAACCTCCTCCATTCATTAATTCCTTATTAATTAATTATAAATTCAAACACAAACAAATATCTTCTTCCACTATCTCCATTCTTTGACTTTCCATTGACCTAGGTATATGTTATATATATTCTAATATACATCACATATACACTCTCTTTAAAGAACCTTTTCTCTTTAAATAAAACATATACATTCAATCCAATATACAACAACAACATAATCAAAACTTTTAGGGCATGCATTGGGATATTACACTCCTCGTCAGCTAGCAGGGTGATTTCTTTATTCAATTGTTCCACCAGTTGAACAGTATCAGCAAAAATCTCAAAACTCGGAATCAATTTTTCCATGAACATGACTGGCTCGGACTTCCCTTAGAGTGGTCCCATGTCTGGAGCTTTGACAAAAATCTTTTCAAGTGGTGGGAAGGTCATCTTCTCATTCTTCCTTGGCTAAACATCTTTGCTGGCTTATTCATACCCCAACCTTTTCTTGGAAGTTAGAGTCTTAAAATCTGGAAGCTCTGTTACACCTATCTTTCCCTTTCCAAGATCAACACTGGGCAGGTAGTTCATATTCTTCATCATGTTTAGGACCATGGGGTCCACTATTCCATCATCATAAATTATAGCTACTTGGAAACCATTGAGAGACCTCTGAATCATCAAAACATTTACCACTTCATTATCCTCGGCCTCGATGACCACTTTCACATCCCCATTTGGGAACTTGATCTTTTGATGGAGCGTAGAGGGAACTCCACCAATAGGATGAAACCAGGGTCGCCCCAATAGTAGTGTAAAAGTAACAAAACCACAAACTCCACCATAGATTCAATTAGACCAGCCTTCATAATAACTTGAAAAGTCCCTTCGGCGTGCCTCTTAGTATTGTCAAAAGCCTTAATGGTTACTTCGGTTGGGCTCAAATCCCTTATTGACATAGTAAGCTTTGGCAAGATTTTAATTGGACAAACATTTATGGTGGACTCATCATCAACCATCACACATGGAGTCCTTTTCCCTTTGACTTCTACCTTGATAAAAAGAGGGTGAATGTGGTCTCTTCCCTCTTCTGGCAAAGCCGCATCAGAAAATGACATCATTTCCACTTCAACTTCGCTCTTCTTTTGAATATCTTTGCAATTCATGTCCCGGTGGAATGGTTCTTATGACTTCGGCATTGTTTAGGCTTAGGTCCTTAGAGAACACGGACCTAAGCCTGGAGAAAATGGAGTCACCATCTGAACAGGCCGGGAAAAAGGAAAGGGGTGAATGACTCGATTCCTAAGGAATCCCCAACCCTCTAATGGGTTTGGAAAGTTGGGTACATATGGGGAAGGTGAGAAATGGCCCAGCACCCCCACAATGCCCTGTTCATTGGAACCGGCCTCCTTTACAGGTCTTAATATTATAAAATTCTTAAATATAATGATATTATCCATACTACATGCGATCATAAGAATAAATAAATACTTTATTAAAATCACAATAATGTCCAAACAAAACAAATAAATGGACACCCATCCAAGGATGGAAACATGTCCTTACATCATCCATATCTAAAACTAAATAGGACACCCAGCGAAAGGTAGAAATGTGTCCTTTACATTGGTCCAAAAAACTTTAAAATAAAATAAAATACATGATGCTCAGAACATGAGATACCCAGAACATGGAAACATACCTCTTACAATGTTTCGAAATCAAAACAAATCAATAAAAATTGCCAAACATTCATTATAAATAAATCATTCTTCAAAGACATCGAACATCAATCAAAATATATAATAAACATTTATCTAATTTAAATAAAATAGTAAGTATATAAATTTATGGTTTATGCATCAATTTAGGTTTCTTTGGCTTCATGTTTGACAATTAGGGTCTTGTAATTTAGTTTACTGGATTAATCATATTTGAGAAATATTTATTATAGAAGAAGTAATATAGCTACTGGATGTTTTAAAGATTTAGGGTTTTAAAAGTTTTATGAAAATAATATTAAAATTTAGGGTTTAAATAAATAAGATTGAAGATCATGAAAATTGGATTTTGGAAAGAATAGGCTACTGTGAATCTTTCAGAAAAATAGATTTGGTTAGGATTTTAAGAAAATTAACATTTTTTGGTTTAAGAAAAGTGTAATTAGGGTTTTAGATTTCAAAAATATGTTTTGCGGGTATTAAGGCATTAGGGTTTTGAAAAATAATTTTTAGGGTTTTAAATAGAGTTTGGATGGTAAGTAGAACAATTGATCATCTATTGTACGTTTAAACAATTAATCCAATTGAGTGATGAGGCTACTGTAAACATAAACAAGTAAAAGAGATTTAAACCTCCATTGTTGGTTCCACCCCAATTTTAAATTCTTGTTGAATGATAATAAAGACAGTGTGGACTGCCTTTGATGGGTTGTATATTGTTTGCTGCCTCTTTATCCTTCAAGGAGGGTCCGTCCTGCATCTCGGGGCTAGCACCTCTCAGGTAAACTTTTACAATTTTGCCATTGCAATTACTTCTTTCTTAACTTGTTTTGACTGTTTCAATGATTATTGTAGGTTAATGGCTCATTTGGTCATGAGGTTGGACCATCCTCTGTTGCTCCTCCATTTGCTCATTTTAATCAACCGGAGATGCCATCTCATCCATAGGGCGTTGATATGAATTACCTGGTAGGTTATCTTATCCCATGATGATTTATGCTACATGTGTGCATGATTATGTATGCTCTTACCTTTTTCTTTCTGTCTCACAGCGGATGCTTGAGGAACAAAATAAGAAACTTTAAGAAGAGTTAGCTGCTAGTCATCAACAGGTTGCCCATTTTGAAAAATTGTATTACCAATCAGAGTAAGATTTTTGAGACTTTCGGTTTCAGGGGATGAGAGATCTAGGTGCTTCATCATCTAGGGGACCCCAAACTGATGACCATGAGATTCTTTAATTTACTTTGGATAAGGATCGTTACAGATCTAAATTCCAAGGTAATAGAGGTTTAGGTGCTCCTTCTTTGGGTGGACTCGGGATAGATGATATGTCTCCTCCTCTAGTTGGTGATGACTTTTTGAGTGCTTTATTTGACTATAGACCACCATTTTCATCACAATGATTACCTTGTATGAAATTAATTATACTAGGTTAAGGATTTTTTTCCATCATCAAGGATCATTGCTTCATCATCCACAGTTAGTCCAAGCTTGCTTAGTAGCACATCATCTTTAGCAGCTTCTCTATCCATATCATCACAAGATGACAAGATAAAACTCTTCATGAAGGTTGTAAACGGTGGCGCCCTTCCAAATTTAGGCAGAGAATTATTCTTAGTGTTGTGCTTATCAGGCTTAAGCAGTTTGCCACTGTCGATTAGATCTTGGATCTCATGCTTCAATCGGGTACATTTATCGATCTCATGTCCTTGAGTATGATGAAATTGAAAAAAAGCCTTAGTATTAAATTTTGGAGGTAAAGGATTTGGCAAAGGTCGAGGAGTCAAGGGTTATAGCAATCCCTTCTTTTGTATCTTATTGAGAACCTTCCCCAATTCCAAAATTTAATACTAAGGCTTTTTGTCATGCCTTTACCTTAGCCCCATTACAACCCAATGAAAGGCCTTATGATTGATGCTTGATTATAATTAGGTAGTGGAGATTTGATTGATAAGAAATCCTATGGAGATAATCTTTCATTGAATGTTGAGAGCTTAAACGCTACCTGATTAAACAATTAAGTGATTTTATGAGGGAGTGAAAATTTTTGGTATGCATGGATTGACCATTAAATTTCTTAAGTACTGATTGTTCTTGATTTAATAATGATTGTGGATTAAATAAAATGGGAGTCTTGATACATCCTTATAACTCTTGAACTTGACTAAATTTATTTTGTTTAGTTTGTTTTGATTTTGACTTTGCTTAGGGACAAGCAAAGAATTAAGTGTGGGGTAGTTGTTTTGATCATTTATGTATTTATTTTTAGTGTAATTTTATTGGCTTTTAATTGATTTTTCTTTTAATTTGAGTTTAAAGTTTGTTTGAAGTATTCGATCCAGGTTGAAGAATAAAACAATGGAGCTTTAATTCAATTTGATGTATTAATAAGGTGGAAAAACATGAGACACAGCCAAGACACTTCATGTCTTGGCCGTGTCCCTCATCCAAGGCAAGAGGCATGAATTACTCACATGACACGGCCAAGTCATGAGTGACTTGGTGGTGTCACTCAGGAAAATTTGGCTGAGACAGACACAAGCAAGAGACACAGCCAAGGCCTTGGTCATGTCTCACAAAAGACCAAAATAAAGAAGAAGCAAGGAGGATATGCAGAAGTGAACACACTCAAGAAACACGGCCAAGCCATTGGCCATGTCAAGGCCTTGGTCTTGTCCCATCTAAAGAGAAAAGCAAAGATAGAGACAGTATAGAACACACTCAAGAGACACAACCAAGCCACTGGTCGTGTCACATGACATGGCTCAAAAGGAAGAAGATATTGAGGCAGCCATAGACACGACCACATGGCATGGCCGTGTCCATAAGAAAATGAGTGACACAGCCAAGTCACTCATGACTTGGACGTGTCTTGTGAAAATTATTTCAAATTGTTTACACGATATGGGGGAAAAAGTAGGGGACAACAAGTGCTATCTTTTAAAAAGAACTAATAAAAAAAGAAAAAGGTTGCCTAATTCATGGATTGACGATTTAAAAAATGAAAAAAGTGGGATACAAAGTGGAGTGTGTGAGTTGGCAAGACATGCTTTGTGTCTTAAGAAATTAAAAAGAATGGAATGAGGAGATACATATACATGTTGGAGGCTCCATTGATGGGGTATCTAATTCCTTTGTTCTTGGTCTTGAAAGAGACCATGAACATCGCCTTCATCTTCATCTTATTTTTCTTCCATAGACAAGATTCTTAACATTTTTAGGATAAAATTGGGTGAGCAAGCTCTTGTGAAGGTTAGGGTTTGAAGAAAGCTTGATTGAGGAGTTGGAGGCTTGAGAGAGTTACCATTCCATCTCTCAAGAGAAGATCCATTGATTGAAGAAGGCTTGTTAGTTCTTCATCATATTCAAAGTGGAACTAGGAGGAAGACTAGAAGTACAACTCTTAGCATCTTCAAAGGGGTTTTTATATTATTTCTTTTAATTTATTTCTAGATTGTTATTGTTTGTTAAGAACATTAATATTTAAATGGACAATTGTGATTTTATTTATATTGAGATGAATATTTGTTTTAAATTAATGGTGATAAGTTAAATTACTCATGCCTAGGGTTTGTAGTATATTTGATTGAATGACTTGATTTGATATTTCCATTAATATACCTTGTTATTAGTTGATTGAATTGGATTGAGTGTTAGGTCGATAGATTAGCTACCTATGGATCTCTAGATATTGAATGAAAGTCCAAGAGGTGAAATTTGATATTGGAATTATGCATTCAACTACCCTAAGAATGAATTAGAAATATAAGTTCTAAGGTTTTATTAATTTCCAATTTCAAAATAATTGGTTGTTGTTAATTCATGAATGTAAAAACTAATGAATTGGTAATTACTAATTAAACTCAAAGAACAAATTAAAATACAAGGTTATATTAATGGATAATTTGAGAATTAAGCTTTGATTAAATTGATCAACAACCCTAGGCACCTTTTCAAGAATTTGAATTAATCTTGTACAACCATTACACACATTACTTTTAAATTTAAATTGCTTTTCACCATTCCAACATATCACACTCTTGCTTTTAAATTTACTTGTCATTCAAACTATTTCAAAATAATTCCTTCCTTGTGAGATGACTTTAGGGCAATCACCGTTGCTACAATTACCTCATATTCTTACGAGTGTCACTTGTAGTAGTAATTAATCGAACACAACATGTGTTTGCCTCTACCTTTCTTATCTCATGAGGGACACATTGATGAGAGACACGGCCAAGTTAGTGAGCGACTTGACCGTGTCAATGCCTTTTCCTCCAAATAGGATCTAACAAGTGAATTAAAGCTCTATTTTTGCACTTCAACCTAAATCATAACACTTCAAGCAACTTAAGAACAAATTTAAAGAAAAATTAATCAAAAGAAAGTTAAATTATCCAAAAAGAACACACATAAATGATCATAACATGCACTTGCAGCTAAGGCAACAATTTGTTAAGGCCCTAACACTAATGTAACAAAATGTGTTATTGTGACCAAACTTCATGCAGTAGTGGCATTGATATATGAATTAGGTTCTTTTCATCCTCTTCTTAGGATATTTTGGAGTATGATTTTGACTATGATTACATGTACAAGTGTGTTAAGCTTCTAGATATGATAGTGCATACTTTTGCATTTCTACATTTTTGCTATACATGTATGCATGATTAGCTCTCAGAGGCTTCGATCTAGAGCTTTATGACCCTTGTTTAACCTTTTTAGGGCTCTTTGGTTTACTGTGTGCAATCTTATTCTTCTCAACCTCAATACTAGAAGTTTGAGATGTTGACTTTGACAAATGTAGGTGTATTTGATATGGATGAGCAATTAAAGCCTCAATCATATTTGAGGAAGGTGACCTTCGAGACCCATCAAGGTGTCCAAGGCCTCATTTCCTTTATGAAACTTGGAAATTGAGTTTTTCATATCTTCAATCTCTTTTCTCAAAACTTGGTTTTCACTTGAAATATTTTCCAAACTGGGTGAATTTTTGTAAATCTCATCCATAATTCTTATGTAGAGTTTAAAGTTCAATAAAATCTTTTTTCTAGTTTGGAACATCATTATTCATGAAATTTCATTTTTGAGAAATATTTTTGAACTCTTTGGTTCATATGCTCTAAAAGCTTATCATCACCCCATATCTTTAACATCATTTTCCAAATTATCATTAGAAGTTATGGATGTAGAGTTTACCTCATTGGGGCTTTCATCATCTCCTATGGCCATGAGACAATGGTAAAAACTCCCATTACTTTTCCTCTTCTTCACTTGAAGAGTCATCATCCCATGTAGCCTTGAGAGATTTCTTATTCTCCTTGTCCCATTTCTTCTTATTCTTCAATTTGGGACACTCATACTTGATATAGCCTTTTTTGACACATTTGTAGCATTTCACATCACTCTTCTTTTCTTTGTCTCTTGAAAAAGAGTTAGAGTTGGAGAAGGACCTTTTCCTTATTGGCTTCATCCTTCTTCTTATAATCTCCTTCACTCTTCTAGAGAGAAGAGCTACTTCATCTTCATTATCACTATTGCTCTCATTTGAGCACTCACTCTCCTTTACCTCTTTGTTTGCTTTGAGTGTTATCCCCATTTTCTTGTCTTTCTCACATTTATCCCCATCCTTCTCAACTGTCATTTCACGAGTAAAAAGCTTTCCAACAAGCTCATCGGTCCTTAACCTACTTATGTCATAAGGTTCTTCAATAGATGATACCTTGGATTCAAAGTTCTTATTGGGAAGAGCTCTCAAATTTTGTTGTTGACATCCTATTAAGAATATACTTTTTCATATTTCTTCAAATTAGATACAATGGCTACTAATCGCATTGTCATTTCTGTGACATTTTACTAGGCTTCATCTTGAAAAGCTCATACTCATGTACAGGCATTTGAATCTTCTTGGACTTCACTTAAGTTATTCTTTCATGATAATTTTCAAGAGCCCTCTAAATTCCATAAGCACTTGAGTTGTGTTGGACTCTTCTAACTTCACCTCTTGGTATAGAGTCGATAAGGATTGAGACAATGTAGTTGGTTCTTATAGTTTAATCTTTTTTGTGAATCCAACTATTGCTCTCTTAAAAACCAAAAATTTTACTCCTTCAACATTTTAAGTTGGTGTTTTAAATTCATTATGTACAAAGCCCCACAAGTCAATCCCTTCACTATCTAGGGACATTTGAATCTTATATTTCCATATAGTGTAATTTAATCCATCAAAGAATGGTCTAAGGTGAGTATTTAGGTTTCCATGAGTTGGAATACTATGAGTACTTATAGAGGTAGTGTTTGAGGTGGACGTGGAGCTTGTTGGAGGAATGGCGGATATTTTTTGACAATCACACAATTAAGCTTCATGTGATTGACCTAGCTCCGCTACCACTTGTTGTCCCCTTGAACACCAGGGGGGTTTAATTGGTGCTTTTTGACAAAGAATGAAAAATAAAAAAAAATAAAGTTTAGGAAAGAAGAGAAAAGAACACAACAATTTATTATGGTTCAGATAAGAATATCTTACATCCACTCCTCAATCCCTAGTTGAGTATTTCCACTATGCTTGGGTTTTCACAAGCTTTACCCCAAATTTGTGTATTCTCAAATTTACACCAAACATTAAAAGGTTTGTGCTATCTTCACAACCCTTATAAGAGTTTTCCCAAGGCTCACTCTCTAACCGAGTGTTTTACAAAATTGCACCAAACTTACGAAGGTGTTTTCTTAAGAGCACACACCCAACTCTTAAGAACAATAAGTGAAAATTGTTACAAGTCAAATCAAGAAATTAAATGCAAGTGTTTGGCTATTAATTAATTAAAAGTTATAATAAATGAGGTTTGGTGAAGTATTTTAGGCCTTTTATTTCCTTTAAGTTGTTAGATTTGGAAGACTTAAGATCATCTTCTTCACCAATGAAAATCTCTTATATTTAATGTTGTCAAAGGAGTCTAGTGGTCACACTACTTATTATGCTATAGCTAGAGATGTCATGCAACCATCCTAGACTTTGGGTGGTCATAAGATTTAATATGTTTATAACATATACTTTCAACAGCTAGTCCACATGGCACCTAACAAGCCAGCAAGAACCACTCTACACCACCTTTATGAGTAGTGTGGTCGCTCAGTCCATTGAGTGGTCAAGCAAAGTTCATGTTGAATTATCTTCAAAAAATTTCTTCCATATGGCTTCCCATTATTGGATAGCTAGTTTTTCCTAGTTCATTTTATTTATATGATTCTCACAGTCGCATGCCCTTGAGATGGTGGTAAGAAGTTGCTTCTCACTCCTTAGTTTTATGTGCTATACCTCATTGTAAACCTTTCTATAAAAAAGTTATACCTCATTGCAAACGTTTCTATACCTCATTGCTTCTCACTCCTTAGTTCTCTAGTGTTTTTTAACTCAGTCTAGTGGTTGTTCAAAAGTTATAATAGTTTTTCCTAACCACTGTGAACCCTACTATGTAAATGTACTATTTTATTAGGCATTTGTAAGATTGGACCAACCAAAAAACTTAGAGACCTATAAACCTAAAGCAAAAGGAGTAAATTGAAATCATTAGAACTTATCAATTTTGTTTTCAATGATTAAAATAAAGTTCATTGTCCAAATATTTGGCCAACAAAGCTTATTCTTAGCATTTTAGTTAACTAATTCATGAGTTTTCTTATAGAGTTAAGTTTGTGGATGTGTTGTTTGAAGGTTGTTAGCTTTTGTTTGTTTAATAGTTGTAAGAACATAATGTAATGCTTATTATCTTGGTTATTAATTATTCATCATGTCACATCATGATTATTTGTTTATATGTGATCTTAATATAAAATGTATTTACACTTTGCAATATGAAGGTCTACTAGGAAAGTACAAAGACAAGTCCATTTACATATACTTGACTCAGTGATTAGTAGATTGTCATTATCAAACCCGTTATATAGAATCGAGTTGATCCTTTTCACAATGGATCATATGTCAAGTCAACCCACCTTTTAAAATATGTATTCTTAGTCTTGGAATATCCCGCTGTAGGACACATGTGATTCAATAATCATAATTAAAATAACAAGTAGTAAAGAGTATAAGGAGTTATATCTAACCATGAGCAAGGGAATTAAGAAACTATAATCACTTAATCGATATAATAGTAATAGATGAAAGGAAATTTTATGAGCAAATTGGAACTTACCTAAGGCTATATTGAAAGAGTTAATTCAAATACAACTATAAGATAATAAACAAAATAAATAATAATAGTAAATTAGTTTAAAAGTGACCTAGTTTTAAATTAATTAAACATACAATGAATTAAGATTAATACAGGTAAAAAGGAATTTTTACCAAAAAATTGAATTTATTAGAAATAACCAACATTTTGAATAGCATATTAGATCCTTTTTGGGCCCATGCTTGTCTTTGTTTTAATGTGAATTATGAATTATGATACAATTGAACAATATAATGCTATGAGCTGTGATTCTGAAATATTTGAAGAGTTATTTTTGGGTACATCAAGATCAGAGCCAGTTGCTAGAATGTAGATATTTGATATTACAATGTATTTTGATATTATATATGTTATGATATGTTTTTGAAAGTATATAATGTAAATTGTAAAGAATGTTTTGAATAATTTGTTCATATGGGATTTTATATGTGTTGTTAATTTATATATCTATATATAAGTATTTTGAGAAAATATGGAGAAATTGAGAAGTAATGGTGAAATGGTGAATTGATTTTTATTGGGAGTGTTTGCTTTATGCAAGTTGTATTTTGCTGAGTTTTGGGAACGTCCAAATTACAAACAAAACTCTAGCAAATTTTTCCCAGAGATTTTCATATAAAATATTTAGTTTGGATTCCTATAACAAGCAAAGAATATTTATATACTATTTATTTTATATATTAGTATTTGAAATCTTAAAACCAAAATTTGAAAATTTTTATTAAATCAGTTTGACATTTTTATACCGTATATGTATATTTTACATATGCTGAAAATATGTATTGTACATATATAGGGTATAAGGGTGTTACATTTATTTTGGTATCAGAGCCTAGGTTTGAGGTTCTCAACCTAGGTGGGTTGATAGAGAGAGAAAATTGAAATTAAAAAAAATGATTTTCAATTGTGATGCATGCATTTGCTCTGGCAATTTATCTGATCCCTGATGTGGCAATGTCCATTTGATATAATAGATATGAGTTGAGATGACGTCTGGGTTGTATAGATCAGAGTGGCGCAGTGCAAGGGTCATTCTAGAGATTATGGATTAAGAATTTTTTGAACTTTTATTTGAAATTTAAAATTCTTAGCTGATTCAATTGATGAAAAAGTGAAATTAGAAAAATAATCTAGGAAATGATTTAAGATATAAAAATAAAAAGTTTGAGAAATGAGCATGATAGTTACCGAAAATTTTATAGGTGTACTGCAAAGTGATATTATCTAAATTTTTTGACAAATCTAGAAATGTTGGATGAGTTTGAACATTTAATAGAAAGTTTTTCTATATGTTAGAATCCAATGTATAAAATTTTATAAATTTTAAAGATGGATCTCTAATTAAGAAAAATAGAAGAACACAAATTGTTGAAGTAATTCCAGCAACTCATAATCTGTAGAAATTAAGAAAAAAAATAAATTTAGAAACTATGGTAAACCAACCCATAAAAATCTAAAATTTTGCACATAATATCATATGTATTAATATAACATATGGTTAAAATTTCATGAATTTTTATTAAGGTTTGATACCTGAAAAAAATGGACAACCAGGTGCTGCCAGAGAAATTATTAATGAGATAGATTCTCTGATTTTGGAAGATTTAATTTTAAATATATTAAATCAACTTGGAAAAATCTAAAACTTTAAATATAAGTCATATATGTGTCAAGTGCACATGGATAAAAGTTTACAAGCTTTTATAAATAATTGGTAAGGAAAATAAAAATTGAAAGTAAGAGTGACATGAAACTAAGGAAGTAAAACAATTTTATGTACATGAGTAATAAATTAATTTCATGAGACAAATGAATAAGAACAATTATGAAAATTTATATGAATACGGGTAGAAGTATGAAGAAGGACTATGGAGTTTTAATAATTTAGAACAAAGAGTTCACAAAAAAAATGAATGATACATGATTTAGGGTTTGAGTATGTAGAAGTAGGATATCTAATTGATGATGTTAATTAGTGTAATGAAATAAATTGGTGTTGTTTAAATGTAAACATTATGATTTTAAGATTGGAAATGTGACATGGATGAGATTTGGTGAGATTCATGTTGTTGGTTGCAATATATGAAATTTGAATTTTTGAAATGGGTTTCCATAATTGTGAAAGTGATGTGTTTTGATGCTATATTAATATAAAAATAAAGTTTATAAAGTTAGCTCTTGAAAATGAGATTAATAGAATGAAGTTTAAGTAAAGTAGTAAGTTGAAAATTTAGAGTTGTAAGAGAATTTTGATGAAGATTGTTTAGATGTTGATAGTTTAATGTTTAATAAGCATGCGAGTAATTTTGAATGAGTAATATTATTTATGAAAATATCATGTAACATGTAATGTGGTTGATAATATAGAAATTTGTTATGAAATAAAAGGGAAATGATTAAGTAAGTAAAAATGAGTTACTTTAGGTAATTGAATTTGAAATGATGAAAAGGGATATGAAGGGTATGATAAATGCATAAAAAAATGTGAGAGAGATGTCACATTGAAAATGTGACTAAGATTTATGAGAGGTGTTAAAAATATATATATATATACATATATATATATAACAGAAACCTATTTAAGAGATGGGCGATTAAATAAGGAAGATGTTAATTATGTTGTGGTTAGAGTGTATATATATGTTGAATTGATGAATAACCTAAGTAATGTTAAAAGAATGAGAAATGATAATGTTCTCTGAAAGGTGATAAATGTTAACTTTGTATAGGTTGTATGTAAAAGAGGAATTGCATATAATTGTATGATTGTGTGATGAGCTTTTTCAATATAAACACAATTGTGATATATAAGAAAATGTGGAAAGTAAGTCACATTGTGATTGACTTACAAAGGCGTATGTGGATGATTAAAAAAAATGTTATCGAGTGTTTGCTACCTTATACAAATACGTGTCTGGTAATATTGAGAATGATACTGCAAGTATTAATAGACCTAAGAGAGATTAGGTCTTGACCTACGTAGAGTTAGGTCATGTGATGAATTGAGATTGAGAATGGACCCGAACAGAGCTGGACGGTAAAATTGTTATTTTAACAACTGAACTTAAAGATTGTATAGTGTTTTGGGCCTAAAGTATATTCGTATAAATAAGAGATTGTAAGGAAAAGGAAAGTATAATGAAGAAACTATGAAAATGGAAAATATATATATATGAATGAAAATTTTTATAAGAGATAGATTAGAAATGGATTAATAAATGAAAATTGTATAAAATAGCATATGAACGAAGGTGTATATTTAAGAGATGTTAATGATAATATTGTTGAAACTTGAGTTAGGCTAATGATGATCAAGTGATTAAGAGTAAATTGCTTTGAAACAGAGTTGAAATGTGTTAACTTTTTGTGCAGCAAAAGATTAGAAAATGAATATGTGATATTTGCGATATGAACTTAGCATTATGATTAGAAATGTTTGAAGAAGAATGATAGAGGAGCAGTATTTATTTATAAGACACAGGCATGACCATTATTATGGCATGACCTTTGGATAGTTTTGGTGAGATTGATAGTTATGCTTCAAGAAACATGGTCAAGACTTATGGTTTATATAGATGTATTTTATAATTTTATACTAGAAATTTGTTTATAATTATAGAAAGTGTGGAAACAGAAGAGAATTGTGAAAATATGATGAGCTTTAAATGATGTATAAGAAAAGTGATTTGTGTAAATAGGGTAACTATAAGAAATGTGAGAAATTGGTAAATGAAAGGAATTATGAAATGCAAGTAAGAGTTATAATGAATGTGTTTGAAAGTGGTATAAAATGAATAAGTTGATGAAAATGATGTGTAAAGTAAACGAGACTAGGGAAAGTGAATATTATCTGTAATGATGAATTTGAAGAGAATTAAGATTTGAGAATAAATTTGACCTAATAGAATTAAGTCATGAAGGGAAAACACATTAATGAATTTAAAATAGACTAAAGGTTGGTCAGAACAGAATAAGATGGTGATGGTCATATTGTGATAGTTAGATCAATTGATCTAAAATATAATAAGTTTGCAAGTATTTATTGAAATTCAATGTATGTAGTTGTATTAAGAATATGCAAGCTATGTCAGAATGTGCATAATACAACATTTTGAAAGGAGCTAAGTTATATTAGTTTCAAATAATTATAAGAGAAAAGTGTTAGTTATAGTATAATTAGAATGAATCTTAATAAGAAAATAAGATTTTGTTGTTGTATAATGGTGATATTAAATTAATATGTGGTAATTGTATAAAAAGTAGGATCAAAGTAAAGATGTGTAAAATTATTGTGTTAAGATAAAAGTTATTAACATTTGAATTTAAGGTGATGAGAGTATATTTTTAAGATAATGAAGTGATCAGATATCTTGAGTGCAATAGGTGTGTGGTGTATATATATTAAGAAGATGAACTAATTTTGTCTAATGATAATTCGATTGAAGATATTATAATCTGTTATGACTATTTGAGTAAACAGACAGTATAATGATGAGTTATAGAATGGTAAAAAGGTAATTGAGAATGAATCTAAGGGGGAGAATAGAAATTATGTAATTTGGTAAAATAATGATTTGGATGATTTATTACCATACTGGATAATTTCGAGGACGAAATTATTTAAGGGAGAGAAAATTGTAACATCCGTGATTTTGGAGATATAAAATTTTATATATACTCAATATATATATGTAGAGTATATATAACATATACATATGGTATATTAATTGTATATATTGGATTAATATATTACATACTTAATAAATGTAATACACATATGAGGTACATTTGATGTGTATATAAGATACACATTACTTGTGCATATGTGTAATATCCCAAAATTTTTGAAAAGTTCTAATTTTTGGAAATTTAATAAAATAAATTATAATTTAAATGGATAAATTAAATTAATGGTTTTAAATGAAAAATGAAGGAATTTTAAATGAAAAAGTGAAATATATATGTGATATATATGTAAAATATATACAACATATAAAAGTCAACACTTTTTAAAAGAAAATTCAAAGTAAAAGGGTATTTTGGTAATTAAATCTTAGAAATTTAAAATTAATAAAATAATTCAAAAATAAATAATTTTGGATGGAAGATAATATTTTGGAGTTTTAATTAATTAAATAAATAAATAATTTATTAATTAAAAATATATTAAAATAATAATACATATAAGGTTGAAAATGTGAGTGGGAGGAAAGAGAAAATCACTTTTTTTTTCATCTTCTTCTTATTCTTTCCTTCAAGGCCGACTTTCATGGCTTCAAGAGAGGTATTTGCTTCTTCCAAACTCATTTAATTGAAATATTTACAAAGTTTCAAGTAGATTTTTAAGGTTTTCCTCTTTAATTAGTATGTTTACTCACTTTTTCTTTGGATTTCCATGAAAGTTTGAATATGTGTGTTTTGAGTTTTGAAGTTCTAAGATTTAATTATCTATTTGGATATGGATGAAGTTATTTGAAGTGATTAACAATGATTTTAAGGTTAGATTAAAGAAATGGTTGAATTTAAGTTGAGTTTGGCGAAGAGAGAGAATTTATGGTTATGAAACATTTGAGTTTTTGAAATCATGAGTTTTAATTGTGAAAATTGGTTCCAAATGTGTTGTTTGATGCATAAACAAGGATTTTAAAATCAAATGATGGATTTAGTTAAGTTTGGATAGAGTTTGAAGATGGTAGTATTGATTTAGGGTTTTGGAAAAGTGAATTTTCAAAGAATGATTAATTGTTTGATTTTAATGCTTAAATCATGTTATTTAATGATATAAGTGGTGGAAATAAGATTGAAATGATAATTTGATTGAGTTGGAATGGAGATCCTTCAATGGTGAAGGTTATGCCATTTTAGGGTTTTGAGCATAAGCATGTGGTTAATTAATGTAATTGGTTTAAACAAGCTAAAACATGTTTCTAATGATATTAATAAACTTAAAACACTAATTTAGATGGCTTAATATGAATTTTCAAAGTTAAAGTGAGGTGAAGCTTAATTTTGGGATTTGGTTTAGAGTGATGTTTAATTATGGTTTGATGTTGAGAATACCTTAGAATGTGATATTAAATGATTATGTATGATCACATTTGGTATAGGCATTGAGGGAGGTTGATTTGCTTCATCCAAGTGGTGAAGGGCAAGTTGGAAGGATAGGATTGGAGGTTGTGTTAAGCTTGCATTGGGTTGCTAGTGAAGGTGTGTACAAACTTTGAATATATTGTTTATATTTGCATGACATTTGGGCTTAACACATTTTGGCTGAAAAATGTGTTAAGTTACTTGCTTCATTGATTGAGTATGAATAATGTGCTATGACATCTATAAGGTCATTTATGTGTTAAAGACATTGTGAAAAGCCATTGATAATGGCTAAATTGTGTAGAATGTGAAATATGTATATTATGTGAAAATACCCAAAGTAATTGGGTAATGTGTTGTGAATGCAAAAATGAGATATGTGGAATAATGAAATGAATTGATATTGATAAAAATGAGAAAAGTGAGAAAAATGAGAAAGATGTGAAAAATGAGAAAAAATGTGAAAATAAGGCAATGTGCCTAGATTGAATATGTGACATTGAGAAAGAGATTAATAATGAGAAAAATGAATAAATAAAAAAAAAGTGAGAAAAAGATGATATAATAAGGCAATGTGCCTAGTTTGATCATGAGAAAATGAGAAAAGTTTTGATAAAGGAATTATTAAAGAATTTGATAATGAGAATATGAATAAATTGTGTGCCTAGTATGTTATTCAATTTTCAGAGTTCTGAGTTTGGCGGCATGACTATGATTGCCTACTGGCTAAACGCTGGAATGGTGAAAAGACTGGGTCGTAAGCCAAGCCAGCTGATAAATATGATGTTTTTGGGGTGAAAAGACTGGGTTGTAAGCCTCAAAAACTGTAGCAGTCTAGCCGGGTTGAGGACCAAGATACTAGGGCCTAAGGGTCTAGCCGGGTTGAGGTCCAAGAGACTGGGGCTATTACATTATCCATGGATATATTGCCTATGGGGCTAGACACATGGTTTCATTATGGACCAAAGCAGTAACTCTGAAATTTGAATAGCATTTTTGATCCTTTTTGGGCCCATGCTTGTCTTTGCGTTAATGTGAATTATGAATTGTGATACAATTGAACAATATAATGCTATGAGCTATGATTCTGAAATATTTGAAAAATATAAGAAAGTAGAATGATGTGACATCTATATACATTGTGCATTGGCATTGCATTGAGTTTTATTGTTACTATCAAAGTTTGTACCACTAGGCTTCGGCTTAGCGAGATTGTAATTTATCGCGCTGGTGTCATGGATGATTTGGTAGAGCCAGAGAGTTCTACTAGACCTGGTCGGTTCTAGGTTTGTATTTATTGAGCTTGAAGAGTTGTTTTTGGGTACATCAAGATCAGAGCCAGTTGCCAGCATGTAGATATTTGATATTACAATGTATTTTGATATTATATATATTATGATATGTTTTTGGAAGTATATGATGTAAATTGTAAAGAATGTTTTGAATAATTTGTTCATATGGGATTTTATATGTGTTGTTAATTTATATATCTATATATAAGTATTTTGAGAAAATATGGAGAAATTGAGAAGTATTGGTGAAATGGTGAATTGATTTTTTATGGGAGTGTTTGCTTTATGCAGGTTATGTTTTGCTGAATTTTAGGAACTTCCAAATTACAAATAAAACTCTGGCGAATTTTTCCCAGAGATTTTCAGATAAAATATTTAGTTTGGATTCCTATAACAAGCAAAGAATATTTATATACTATTTATTTTATATGTTAGTATTTGAAATTTTAAAACCAAAATGTGAAAATTTTATTAAATCGGTCTGTGACATTTTTATACCGTATATGTATATTTCACATATGCTGAAAATATGTATTCATACTTATATAGGGTATAAGGGTATTAAATTTATTTAGGTATCAGAGCCTAGGTTTGAGATTTTTGACCTAGGCGGGTTGTTAGAGAGAGAAAATTTGAATAAAAAAATAATTTTCAATTGTGATGCAGCATTGGCCCTGCCAATTTATTTGATCCTTGATATGGTAATATCCATTTGATATAATGGATATGAGTTGAGATGGTGTCTGGGTTATATATTTTATTTTGTAATTTGGACGTTCCCAAAATTCAACAAAACACCACCTGCATAAAGCAAACACTCCCAATAAAAATTAATTCGCCATTTCACCAATACTTCTCAATTTCTCCATATTTTCTCAAAATACTTATATATAGATATATAAATTAACAACACATATAAATTCCATATGAACAAATTCTTCAAAACATTCTTTACAATTTATATTATATATTTCCAAAAACATATCATAACATATATAATATCAAAATACATTGTAATATCAAATATCTACATGCTGGCAACTGGCTCTGATCTTGATGTACTAAAAAACCAACTCTTCAAGCTCAATAAATACAAACCTAGACCCGACCAGGTCTAGTAGAACTCTCCGGCTATGCCAAATCATCCATGACACCTGCGCGACGAATTACAATCACGCTAAGCCGAAGCCTAGTGGTACAAACTTTGATAATAACAATAAAACTCAATGCAACGCCAATGCACAATGCATATAGATGTCACATCATTCTACTTTCTTATATTTTTCAAATATTTTATAATCACAACTCATAGCATTATATTACTCAATTGTATCACAATTCATAATTCACATTAAAGCAAAGACAAGCATGGGTTCAAAAAGGATCTAATATGCTATTCAAATTTCAAAGTTACTTCTTTGGTCCATAATGACAGCATGTGTCTAGCCCTATTGGCAATATATCCATGGATAATGTAACAGCTCCAGTCTCTTGGACCTCAACCCGGCTAGACCCTTAGGCCCTAGTATCTTGGCCCTCAACCCGGCTAGATTGCAACAGTTTCTTTTTTTGAGGCTTACGACCCAGTCTTTTCAGTCTTTTCACCATTCCAGCGTTTAGCCTGTAGGCAATCATAGGCATGCCGCCAAACCCAGAACTCTGTAAATTGAATAGCATACTAGGCACACAATTTACTAATATTTCTCATTATCAAAGTCTTTCATAATTTTTTTATCAAAACTTTTCTCATTTTCTCATGATCAAACTAGGCACATTGCCTTATTATATCATC
Organism: Garcia nutans; assembly: GCA_947685225.1. Classification (NCBI taxonomy): domain Eukaryota; kingdom Viridiplantae; phylum Streptophyta; class Magnoliopsida; order Malpighiales; family Euphorbiaceae; genus Garcia; species Garcia nutans. The sequence goes on along the minus strand of CANTUV010000023.1, from coordinate 16,534,645 downwards.
TTTTTCTCACTTTTTTTTTATTCATTTTTCTCATCATTAATTTCTTTCTCATTGTCACGTATTCAATCTAGGCACATTGCCTTATTTTCACATTTTTTTCTCATTTTTCTCATTTTTCACATCTTTCACATTTTTCTCACTTTTCTCATTTTATCAATATCAATTCATTTCATTATTCCACATATCTCATTTTTGCATTCACAACACATTACCCAATTACTTTTGGTATTTTCACATTATATACACATTTCACATTCTACACAATTTAGCCATTATCAATGGCTTTTCACAATGAATTTAACACATATATGACATTACAAATGTCATAGCACATTATTCATACTCAATCAATGAACCAAGTAACTTAACACATTTTCCAACCAAAATGTGTTAAGCCCAAATGTCATGCAAATATAAACAAAATATTCAAAGTTTGTACATACCTCCACTAGCAACCCAAAGCAAGCTTAACACAACCTCCAATCCTATCCTTCCAACTTGCCCTTCTCCACTTGGATGAAGCAAATCAACCTTCCTCGATGCCTATACCAAATGTGATCATACATAATCATTTAATATCACATTCTAAGGTATTCTCAACATCAAACCTTAATTTAACAACACTCCTACAAAATTTTAAAAATTAAGTCTTTCCTTACTTTAACTTAGCAAATCCATATTAACCCATTAAATTATTATTTTGATTTTATTTATATCATTACAAACATATTTTAACATGTTTAAACCAATTACATTAATTAACCATATGCTTATGTTCAAAACCCTAAAATGGCATAACCTTCACCATTGAAGGATCTCCATTCCAACTCAATCCAATTATCATTTCAATCTTATTTCCACCACTTATATCATTAAATAACACGATTTAAATACTAAAATCAAACAATTAATCATTCTTTAAAAATTCACTTTTCCAAAACCCTAAATCAATACTATCATCTTCAAACTCTATCCAAACTTAACTAAATCCATCATTTGATTTTAAAATCCTTGTTTATGCATCAAAACAACACATTTGGAACCAATTTGCATAATTAAAACTCATGATTTCAAAAACTCAAATGTTCCATAACCTTAAATTCTCTCTCTTCACCAAACTCAACTTAAATTCAACAATTTCTTAAATCTAACCTTAAAATCATTGTTAATCACTTAAAATAACTTCATCCATATCCAAATAGATAATTAAATCTTAGAACTTCCAAAAACCCAAAACACACATTCAAACTTTCATGAAAATTCAAAGAAAAAGTGAGTAAACTTACTAATTAAAGAGGAAAGCCTTAAAAATCCACTTGAAACTTTGTAAATATTTCAATTAAATGACTTTGGAAGAAGCAAATCCCTCTCATGATGCCATGAAAGTCGGCCTTGAAGGAAAGAAGAAGAAGAAGAAGATGAAAAAAAATAATTTTCTCTTTCCTTCCACTCACATTTTCAACCTTATATATATTATTATTTTAATATATTTTTAATTAATTAATTAAAACCCCAAAATATTATCTTCCATCCAAAATTATTTATTTTTGAATTATTTTATTAATTTTTAATTTTTAAAATTTAATTACCAAAATACCCTTTTACTTTGACTTTTCTTTTAAAAAGTGTTGACTTTTATATGTTATGTATATTTTACATATATATCACATATATGTTCCACATTTTCATTCAAAACCCCTTCATTTTTCATTTAAAACCATTAATTTAATTTATCCATTTAAATTATAATTTATTTTATTAAATTTCCAAAAATTAGAACTTTTGAAAAATTTAGGATATTACACATATGCACAAGTAATGTGTATCTTATATACACATCAAATGTACCTTATATGTGTATTAAATATATTAAGTATATAATGTATTAATCCAACATATACAATTAATATACCATATGTATATGTTATATATACTCTAGATATATATATTGAGAATATATAAAATTTTATATCTCCAAAATCACGGATGCGACGGCATTTCTCTCACTCTACATTTGCAATTCTTCTAGTTTGATCTGCGCATTAGAAAACAATTCTAACTTGCTAAACAAAACTTAGTAGTGCTTATGTATTCACAATATGTAAGAAAAATTAAAGAAAAGAGAACCATATATAAAATGATTTAGAAATAATGGGAAGTATTACTTTTAGAAAAATAAATAGAGAAATTGATAAATTCATTTAAACTTGAAACACTAAACACAATTAAATTCAGAATTGGTTAATTCAACAGTATCCATATAACACATTATTTTCAAAGTAGATAACTTCTTTAATTATGCCCAGACACTGAACTCAGATTCTCGGTTTGGATAACGGGTCACTGATGGCAATTTAATGTCCACTGTATAAAATTTTGGCCAATGGCCCACTATGGCACGAATGGCCACTGAATATGGTGGCACAGAGTGTTTATTGATGGCATGGAGTGCCCACTATCACTTTGGATATCCTCCCTTTGGCTAGCAATTCAATCCCAAGCTAGATCTAAAATTAGTGTGTTTTGGGCAATTCATTAGTTTTTAACTAACATTAAATTATGTATAGCACTTTAGTGGAACATTTCTTTTATCAACACTTGGTATCACACATATTTATCATATATTCAAAACAAATTTGTTATACTATTTATTAGTGTTGATTTCAAAAATTCTTTACACTTGAAGGCCTTATAATCTTTTCAGCTGGAATTACAGATGAAAGACACACAAAAAGTTATTTTTTTGAGCAATTTCTTCAAGTGACACACCCAATGACATGAGCATGTCAATGACCATGTTGTTTGCAAATTCTTGCAAAAGCTTTGACACATCTAACGACAGGGGTGTATCACTGGCTGTGTCATTTAAGTTGCATTACAATAGCTACGACACACCCAATGACATGAGCGTATCACTGGCCAGAGGAGGTAGATCTGGGTTCAGTCCTAGAGGAGGTTCTACATCCAGGGAGAATAGACCAGAGGAGGCTGGATCTTCTCAGAGGATGTATGTGATGCAGAGGCAGCCAGATGCTTCAGCAGTTATAGCTGGTACTTTCTCTTTATTTTGTATTTCAGTACTTGCTTTGATTGATCCAGGATCTACTCATTCATATATAAGTGCATCCATTTTGCCTGTGTCTGAATTGCATGCTGAATCCCTAGGATTTGATGTGTTGGTGACAAATCCTTTAGGGCATAGTGTGATTGTTAGCAAGGTGCACCTAGATAGTGCAGTAGTGGTTCAGGGTGAGGAGTTTTTGGGTGATCTGATTGAAATGCCATTTAAAGAGTATGATTTGATACTGGGCATGGACTGGTTGTCTAGACATGGAGCGGTAGTAGACTGTCAATAGAAATGTGTTACTTTGAGAACCGATGATGGTAGAATTGTGATGGTATCTGGTGAGCAGAGACAGCTTGCATCCTTGTTTATTTCATCTGTTTCAGCTAAGAGGTTGATTAGAAAAGGTTGTGATGCTTATCTTGCTCATGTTGTGGATACTAGAGTAGTGGGTTCTCGACTTGACGGTATACCCACAGTTGCATATTTTCCAGATGTGTTTCCAGAGGAGTTGCCAGGGTTGCCTCCTGAGAGAGAGGTGGAGTTTGGTATTGAATTGTTGCCTGGTACCACTCCTATCTCTATTACTCCTTATAGAATGGCACCTGTTGAATTGAGAGAGTTGAAAGTGCAGTTGCAGGAGTTGTTGGATAAAGGGTTTGTTTGCCCTAGTGTTTCACCGTGGGGAGCTCCTGTGTTGTTTGTGAAAAAGAAGGATGGTACTATGAGATTATGCATCGATTATAGGCAATTGAACAAGGTGACTATCAAGAAAAAATATCCTTTGCCTAGAATTGATGATCTCTTTGATCAATTGAAGGGAGCAGCAGTGTTTTCCAAGATTGATTTGAGATCAGGGTACCATCAGTTGAGAGTCAGAGATGAAGATGTTCCTAAGATAGCCTTTCGTACAAGGTATGGACATTATGAGTTTCTAGTTATGCCTTTTGGGTTGACGAATGCACCTGCAGCTTTCATGGATTTGATGAATAGGGTGTTTAGACCCTATCTGGATAAGTTTGTAGTGGTTTTCATCGATGATATTTTGGTGTATTCGCGTAATGAGAAGGAGCATGACAAGCATCTGCGGATTGTGTTGCAGATCTTGAGAGAGAAGCAATTGTATGCTAAGCTGTCGAAGTGTGAGTTCTGGCTTGATCATGTGACTTTTCTCGGTCATATAGTTTCAGCAGATGGCATTAGAGTTGATCCGAGTAAAGTTGAAGCTATTATGAATTGGAGTCCACCAAAGTCTGTGATAGAAGTTAGGAGTTTTCTGGGTTTGGCAAGCTATTATCGGCGCTTTGTGAAAGGATTTTCTTTGATAGCTACTCCACTTACCAGATTACTTCGCAAGGGAGTTAGATTTGTGTGGACAGATCAGTGTCAGGCTAGTTTTAAACAGTTGAGAGAGATGTTAACTCAAGCGCCTGTTCTTACTTTACCAGTAGAAGATAAACCATATGTGATTTTCAGTGATGCTTCACATAGTGGTTTGGGTTGTGTCTTGATGCAAGAAGGTAAAGTGATAGCTTATGCTTCTCGGCAGTTGAAGCCGCATGAGCTTAATTATCCGACCCATGATTTGGAGTTAGCATCCATTGTGTTTGCATTGAAGATTTGGTGACACTATTTGTATGGGGAGAAGTGTTTTATTTATACCAATCATAAAAGTTTGAAATATTTGGGAGTTCAGAGAGAGCTTAATCTTCGGCAGAGACGTTGGTTGGAGTTGATTAAAGACTACGACTGTTTGATTGATTATTATCCTGGTAAGGCAAATGTGGTTGCTGATGCCTTGAGTCGGAAGTCTTTAGCAGGCCTGATTGTTTATTCGCTCTCGTTGCTTGTTGAGTTGAGAGCATTGCATGCTAACTTTGTATCTTGTGATGATGGTGCATTGTTGGCACAATTACAGTTGAGGCCGGTATTGTTAGATCAGATTAAAGAAGCCCAGTTGGTTGATGAGAAAGTTCAGAAAATTATTTCAGATTGCCAAAATAAAGAGAATCGAGATTTCCTGTTAAAAATTGATGGGAGTCTTTGGTTTAAGAACAGATTGTGTGTACCTGATGATGCTAATTTGAGAAGGATTATTTTGGAAGAAGCACACCAGTCAGTTTTTGCTTTGCATCCGGGCAGTACTAAGATGTATCATGATTTGAGACAGCATTACTGGTGGTCATGTATGAAGAGAGACATAGCGGAATTTGTATCCAAATGTCTCACATGTCAGAGGGTTAAAGCTGAGCATCAAGTTCCAACAGGGTTACTTCAACTATTATCAGTGCCTGAATGGAAATGGGAAAGAGCTACAATGGATTTTGTGTCTGGATTTCCATTGACTCAGAGGAAACATGATGCTATTTGGGTAATTGTTGATAGGTTGACAAAGACAGCTCATTTTCTTCCGGTTCGGATGGATTATTCTCTCGAGAGGTTGGCTGAGCTGTATATCCATGAGATTGTGAAGTTGCATGGAGTCCCAATTTCTTTAGTGTCTGATCGAGATCCCCGGTTTACTTCAAGATTTTGGAAGAGTTTACATGGCGCTTTGGGTTCTCGATTACACTTTAGTACTGCTTTCCATCCGCAGTCAGATAGACAGTCAGAGAGAGTGATACAGATTATAGAGGATATGTTGAGAAGCTGTGTCATTGATTTCTCTGGTAGTTGGGACAGATTTTTGCCACTTGTGGAATTTGCTTACAATAACAGTCATCAGTCCAGCATTGGAATGGCACCATTTGAAGCATTGTATGGTAGACGGTGTAGGACGCCTCTATGTTGGAATGAAGTTGGAGAAGGTAAGTTAATTGGTCCTGATTTGGTTAAAGAAATAGAAGATAAAGTGAAGTTGATTCGGAATAGATTGAAAACAGCTTCAGATCGACAGAAGTCTTATTCAGATTTGAAGATGAGAGACATAGAGTATAATGTGGGAGATAAAGTATTTTTGAAAGTGTCTCCTTGGAAAAAAATTCTAAGATTTGGTCGAAAAGGAAAGCTGAGTCCGCGTTTTATTGGACCGTATGAAATTTTAGAAAGAATTGTGCCAGTTGCTTATCGGCTTGCTTTGCCACCTGATTTGGATAGAATCCATAATGTTTTCCATGTTTCTATGTTGAGGAGATACCGATCAGATCCATCTCATGTGTTGTCAGTTGAATCTATTGAGGTGAATCCGGATCTGACATTTGAAGAGGAACTAGTTGCTATCTTGGCACATGAAGTGAAAGAGTTAAGAAATAAGGAAGTGCCACTTGTGAATGTTTTATGGAAGAATCATGCAAAAGAAGAAGCAACTTGGGAAAGTGAGCAAGCAATACGAGATCAATATCCTCATTTGTGTGTAATATCCCAATGTATGCCCTAGAAGTTTGGATATAATTGTTGTTTGTTTGAATTATGTGTATATGTTATGTTGATAAGAAAAGAAATTGAAAAGAGAATGTTTAGGTATTGTTTAAAAAAGGAAATTAATGTGTAGAGAGAAAGTGTATATGTTGGGTATATGGCAATATATATAACATATACATTAGTCAAAGTGGATGGTCAATGCAAGAGGATATTTATTTGTTATTTGTGAAATTACTTAAGTGGGCATATAAGTGACAAAAGCTAAGTTAAATGGATGAAGGGCATTTAGGTAATTGCCTTGTTAAAATTGCTTGGTGGAGATTTAAAGAAGAAGAAAAGGTTGACTTGTGTTGATTTTTCTTTTCTTCTCATTGTGTGGCCGGTTACCAAAGGAAGAAGAGAGGAAGAGAGGTGTTCTTGATGCTAGAATCAAATTGAAGAAGGAACCAAAGGATTTGGTTAAAGATGTGTGAAATTTCTTCATTTAAGGTAAGTACTCTCTTGTTTTCCTTTGTTATTCTTGAAGTTGTGTTTGAAGTGAATTTTGATTCGATGAGATTATAATTTGGTGTGGTTGAGATGTGTTTTTAAGTGATGAAAGTGATGGTAAATTAAATTGGTGTTGATTTTGGTTTGAGGATGGTAAGTTAAGAGGATGTTGGTTTTGAAAGAATAAGAATGATGTTGGTTTAGGGTTTTGAAGTGGTATGTGTTTAAATGTGTTGTTAATGATTTGTAAATGATAAACATGTAAAGATAAGTGTTAATAACATTGTTTATCTCCATTTGAATAAGGTTATATTGTGTATAATATGTTTGAGTGCAACCAAAGTAGATTTGAATATGTTTAGGGTGTTGATTCATGAGTGACACGGCTAAGCAAGGAGAGACACGGCCAAGTTAAGGAAATTTGGCCGTGTTGGATTGAATTTGGAGAGACACGGTCACTGTCTCAGCCGTGTCATCTGCCCGTGTCTGTTACTGGATGATTTTTGTTGAGAGACACGGCCGTGTCCCTTGCCCGTGTCTGCCACTGCCTGATTTTGGTTGAGAGACACGGCCAAGCTAGGAAAGTCCTGTAACACCCCCATATCCAATGCACACACACTACAACCACAACAATGTAGCATAAGTGCACCAAACATAGGGATGCTACGGTTCTCTTAACATTCAAAACACTTTAAAACTTAATACAATACCCTTATCATTATACATTATAGAAAAGTAGATCATTTACTTGTAAAACAAAACATATTAGTTATATATATATATACATTTAAATATTACACAGCGGAAGTTATAAAATATGTACATATTTACATATTAAACATTTCTTTACAAAATATAAAGAAGTATACATGATTGGCAAGTTTGCTCTGATCTTTAAGCTCCCAAAATGGATTCTTCAAGGTCTACTCTCACTTGGTCTTGATGAACTCTTGGGTTCAACTCTATCAACTCTATTACCTGCGCGATTAAACACTATCGCGCTAAGCCAATGGCTTAGTAAGATAATCATGCTAATGATATGACTTAGTGCAATGCAATGTCATTTCTCAATCCATATTATACATGTAACATCATATATGCAAAACTAACAACATACTTTCACATTACATATCACATTTCAATATCTTTTCATATACCCCATTAGTATTCATTTAACCATTCATAATCAACACTAAACAAAGACAAGCATGGGCCCAAGACACACTAATATGCCATTCAATTTTCAGAGTTAAAGCTTTGGTTTTGTTATCACATTTATCAATATCATATACCCAACTAGGCTTCAAGGATTAAGTTCAACCAAGCTTCAAGGGGAGCAAAGCATGCTAAGCTTCTACCCAACTTGGCTTCAAGAACTAACCCAACCTAGCTTCAAGGTGGTAACATCTCAATTAGGCTTCAAGGATTCAATCCAACCTAACTTCAAGAGATTGTTACACTTATTAGGCATGCCACCAACAACCAACTCTGAAAATGGAATAACACATTAGCCACACAATTCATTTATCATTCAATTATCATTTTCATTCTCAATTCTCAACAACATTTAGGCAAACATGCCTTATTTCTTTCAATCACATCATCATAGCCAAACACAATGGCATTGTCTCATATCATGTCTTATTTGAATTATCATTGCATCTTTGATATACATTTCAATGTATATTACTTATGAAACACATTACCATTCACAATGCATAACATAACATTGTTCAATCTCAACAATGCAATTAGGGCAAGGAACAATTGATATGATTCATAGCTTTAGAACCTTACACATGCATTTGATTATATCATTCATTGATTCAAGTGTGTTTAAAGTGTTTAGGGTTAGGTTTAAGGACCAACCTACCTTTGGAGAACCAAAGCAATGCAATAAGATCAAAGAATGAAAACCCTAACTATCACACTTGAGGGACACGGGCAGCCCACTTGAGGGACACGGCCAAGCTTGTGACCGTGTCTCCCAAAACAAAAATCCAGTAGTGAACACGGCTAAGGGACACGGCCGTGTCTCTCAAAAACTCAACCAACACGCCCAAATTTCCTTAGCTTGGCCGTGTCTCTCTTTTCCTTTGGCCGTGTCACTCATCTCCAAAACCCTAAATGTAACCAACCCTCTTCCAAATGCATTTTAACCTATAATTACCAACACAAACTCACTCAAATGGATATAACTCATGTCATAACACATATTCATCACATTAACCACTTAAACCACACATTTGGACACAAACCATCTCAAAACCCTAACTCAAACTTTACTCTTGATTTTCCACTATCAAAATCCATTTAAACTTACAACCTTCACAACCAAACCAACCTCAATTCAATCTTTTAACTAACAATCAACTTTAACACTTGTAAACACATATTAAACACACCAAATCATTACATCAACAAATCACACTTCACTTTAAACATAACTTCAAAATTAACAAAGGAAACAAGAGATTTCTTACCTTAGATGAAGAAATTTCACAAATCTCTAACCAAACTCTTTGATTGCCTCTTCAATTACTTCTTGCCTCAAGAACACCTCCCTTTCTCTTTGCTATTTGGAGAGCCGGCCACTTCAAGAAAGAAAGAAGAAAAATACACAAATCAAACACCTTTTCTTCTTTTAATCTCCACCATGCATTTCATTTCAAGCAATTACTCATATACCCCTCATCACTTAACTTAGCTTTTGTCTCTTATAAACCCAATTAAGTAATTTCACATGCCATATAAAAATCTCCTCTTGCATTGACTCTCTCTCTTTGACCATTTTATATGTTATATATATCACCATATACACAACATATAAACTTGTCTCTAAACCCTAAATTTCTCCCAAAACGCATATACATATACATTCTTTTCCCAATTTAAACCAACAACAACAACAACAACATACAAAACTTCTAGGGCATGCATAGGGATATTACAAGTCCTGGCCATGTTAGAGCTTTTGGTTGAGAGACATGGCCACAAGCTTGGCCGTGTCCCTCAAAGGTGTTAGTTGGTATTTTATTTCTTTGTTCTTCTTGCATTATTGAGTTTGAACATACATTTGATGATAATGATGATGCATATGATGCTATAGGTAAAATGTGAAGAGATTGTGTTGCATTGACTTAAATATTGAGAACTCTTGGAAGAGGAAATGTATAGTTTGATGGAGAGTAGTTCTTGATGTAAGTACAAATTTATATGAATGCATTCTTTTACAAGATTGTGAGACTTAACACATTTAGTTATAAATGTGTTAAGTAATTTATTATATTGCTAATATAATGTGACTAATGTTACGATTTGTATAGTGTGAAAGATAAGATGATCGCTCATAAAGGTATGTGTTATGTGATTTGTTATAATAAATACGTTATTGACGAATTCAAAGTATATTATGTATATACTATTGATGAGTTGTTTTAATGTGAGTTGAGGAATGATAAGAGGTAAAATCATTGTGATTGGTTGAGATGATTCAATGAAATATACGCTCTTGATGTGATGGGAATCTAAGATTGTTGAATATAATGAGGAATTGCTTTGATGTTAATGTATATTATAATGATGTGAATGATATGTTGGTTTAGTCAATGAAATTGATTATGAATATGTGAAAGATGAAGTATTATAATATGAATTGAGACATGATGATTTAAATGTGAAGAGAAGCCTTTATGAATGATTATGATTATACAAATGATATTGTTAAGGCATGTTTGCCTATTTGATAATGATGAGAATGAATGGAGAAGGTAATGTTAAAAGATCTAAATGAGTGAATCTATCTGCCTGCTGCGGAACCATGCGGACCCATTGGTTGGGCAACCGAACTTGGACTACCGACCTGGTTGGGGGATAATACGTGGTTGATAGTCTTATACGTTCCTATCTGCCTCCTGCAGAACCATGCGGACCCAGTGGGATGGGCAACCGAACTTGGACAACCGACCTGGTTGGGGGAAGGATCGTTACTGATAGTTTTATACGTGCTTATCTGCCTCCTGCGGACCCCTGGAATTGGCAGTGGCCTGAGGCCCAGTGGGCAACCGACCTGGTTGGGGGAAAGTTCGTATATGACGCCATGGTTGTTGGCTATAGGTTGGGGAAAAGTTCGTATATGACGCCATGGTTATTGGCTATACTGATGAACTTTGTGTAATATATTAGTGTCTTTGGACCCACGCTTGTGCTTGATTGCATGTGATTCTTAAATGATGAACCAAATGAATAATGTAAATGGAGACATAGAGAATTGTGAATGATATGATTGAAGCATGCCTTGATGATATGATTGAATAATAATATGTGTGTTTAGTTAATGTGAAATGTGCAAGATGTGATGATGAAATGAATTGTGGAAAACATAATGTTATGTGATAAATGATGATAATCATGAAATGTGATGTATACAATATATAAGTAAATTATTGTAAGTGAATATAGCTTGAGAAGCTATGTTGAATAATGAGTTTATGAATAAAAGAATATTATGAAGTATGATGTGTAATATATATATTGAGATATGGATTGTGAATATTAGTGAGGGATTGTGGTTGGTCATAATGAGATGTATATATGTATATAATATATGAAATTAGTCGAGATATATGGAAGGTGCCATTCAAAAGGAAAAACATGATAAGAAACTAATGGTACATGGAATTGTTATATTAGTGTATGTTAGAATTTCTATAATGTAAGTTTATATTTTATATTTGTACTACTAAGCTCTCGGGCTTAGCGCGGATGTGTAATCGCGCAGGTGACTAGGTGGAAGATATGAAGTTTTTCGTGATGCCACGAGAAGAGTAAGAGTTTGTCGAGACCAACTAGAGGGTGATGCATACATGTATAACTTTTAATTATGATGTATTCCTGACAAGAGTGTATTATATGTATAAATGAAGTTTTGATAAAGATAAGATTATTTATATGTAAGATCATTAAATGTATAATGATTTTGTAAGTGTTCCTTAAATTAATGTATGATGGTTTTAAATTCTGTTTAAAAGTTTTTTTAAATTGTAACGAAAAGTGACATCTTTATACTTTATATACTTACTGTATGTATACCAGGTATATGTATAGTACTCATATGGAGTATCGGGGTGTTACAATTATTTTGGTATCAGAGCCAGGTTCGAGATTCTCGGCCTAAGTAAAATTAAAAAGAGAAAGTAAAGAGAATTAAGAAGAAAAGTTTTGGAAATGAAATTTATAATACATGCATATGCATTCATACCTAGGTTGGTCTCGGATGTGGCATTATGTGAATTGTAATGTAATTGAATTTGATGAGATGAATAATAGCATGTGGATGAAGTTCTACATGAGAGGAAAATTAAAGAAATGATAATTAATATAAGCTTAATTGATAAAATGAATAATGGAAGTTTATTTAAGGAAAGTGAATATTGAAATATTGATTGCTGAGGTGTGGTTGTAATATAAAGAAATGATATGGATTTATATAAATTTAATTGAAAAAAAAAATATATATATATATATGGAAATTTATGTAAGTAAAGTGAAGTGTTAAATGTGTTGAAGTATAAAGAAATGAAAAGGAGAATAAAGTTGAAAATGAGTTGAAAACAAAATCAAGATTTGAGTATGTACTCTTTTTTCTACACTTTGAATCTCTTTATAATAAAGTTTATGTTGAGTTTGCTAGATAAGGGAAATAATGTTGGATTGTTAATATTGAAACATATGTTATTAAAATAAAGAGAGTATGGTGAAATATTGAATGAGTTAATTAATATAGACAAAGTGTGATTATTTAAAGTTTGAGGTATATATATATAAAGTTAAGGTTTTGTTTAAAGGAAAAAGAGATGATATTGGTTAAGTAAGAATATAAATTGGTATTGTTATTTTAATGTAAACATTGTGAATTCAATGTTAGAATTGTGAGATGCTTGGATATTGTGAAAGCTCATGGTAATGGTGGTAATATGTGATATTTGAGATTTTTGAAATGAGCTTGATAATTGTGAAAATTATATGTTTTGATAATGCTTTGTGATATATATATATGTATATATATATATAAGATGAGTTTGGCAAATGGAAGTTTAAGCAAAGTAGTAAGTTGAAAAGTTAAAGTTTTAGTGGAATTTGATAAAGATTATTGGGATATTGATAGTTTAATGTGTATTCAATACATGAGCTAGGTGAAATGACTAATATTGCATATGAAAGTATTATGAATTGAGTAATATGATTGATAGTATGAGAATTTGTTTTGAAGTAAAAAGGAAGTGGATAAGCAAATGAAAATGAGCTATTTTAAGTCATTTCACTACAAAGGGTAAACATGGATGTGGAAGTATATTAAATATTTTAAAGACGGAAATAAAAGAGATGTCACATTGGGAATGTGACCAAGATAGATGTGAAGTGTTATTATAGTCAGAATATATATATATACAATTGTTGTGTGAATAAATACTCTACATTATATTGGAAGAATGAGAATGATAGTGTTTAAAAGAAAGTGGTAAACATTAAATTTGTTTTAAATGTATGAAAAAGGAAAATAAAATAAGAGCATATAAGTAAGTGTATACATGTATATGATATGTGAATTGGGTTTTTCGATATGAATGAAATTATGAATCACATTATGAAGGTGATCTATGAATATGTATGTGGTATAATTATAGAATTAGTGATGTGGAAACGATGTTGTATGTATTACTGGACCTAAGCGAGATTAGGTCTTGAATTGAGTAAAGCTAGGTGGATTATGTGATGGAAGTGAGAATGAAATGGACTTGAGTAATATTGGACCGTGGGAATTGTTATAGTGATCATTGAACTTGATGATTATTTGATATTTAAAGTCCCAAGGTAATCACGTATGGAAAGTTCTATGTAAATATATATTATAAGAGATTGTAAAAGGATTAGAAGTGAAGTGACAAATAAAAATTTTATAAGAACTGCATACGATTGAATATGTATATGGTAAGATTGTTGAAACATGAATTAAGTTGATAAAGATCATATAATCGGGTGCAAATTGGTTTGAAACGAAGTTGGAATGTATTAACTTTTGATATAGCAAAAGTGTAAAGAAGGAATATGTAATTCTTGAGATACACCTTTGCCTTGTATTTGTAAAGATTGAGAATAAGATTATATAAAGAACAGTACTGATTTGAAAGTCCCAAGCTTGAATATTAATCTTTTAAAGCCATGTGTTTTGTTCAGTATATTTGATCGGTTAATTTTGTTATCTATGGATTTGGGTCTTAGATTAAATGATTGTAATATAGATTGGGTGAGATTGAAAATTTTGGTTGAGAAGTATAGTTAAAAGTTATGATGGATAAAGTTGTACTTTATCATTTTATGTTAGGAATTGGGTTATAATTATGAAGGTAAAGAGAGAAAAGGAAGTTATGGAAATGTTTTGAGTTATGGAAAATATGACAAAAAGGTAATCAAAATAAATATAATAATGATATGATATGTGAATAGATATTAAAAAGGGAGAAAATATAAAATGTGACTGAGAATTATACTGAATATGTTTATGGTATATAATGAATAAATGAATAGACTTGAGATTTAATATGTATAGTTGCACTAAGAGTATAATTATTTACATGATAATGTATATGATGCAAAATTGTAAAGTGTGATTGGACATGAATGAATGGAGTTATAATAGTGATAAATCATGATAAAAAGGGAAAAGATTGGTTATTTATAAAATAAGTTGAAAGGTAATGTATTAATATGTAAGTTAAGTGAAAAGCATGCTAAAGAAGTAACTCCATTTGTGAAAAATAAAGATCTGGTTATCCCTTGAGGGTTGATAAATGTCTATTTAGACAGTGATAGTAATGATGGAATAATTAATACTCAGATATGATGACTCAAATATGATGTGAAGCCATTGTGATTGGCTATGATGATTCAATTGAAAGAAATAAGGCATGATTGCCTATGTGTTTATGAAATGTGAATTGAGAAAGAGAATGATAAAGAAGTGAATGAATTTATTTTGTGTGTTAATATGTTATTCAATTTCAGAGTTCTGGATTTGGTGGCATGCCTATAATATGTGAAAAGTAACAGTCTTACCGGGTTGAGGACCTTCTCGAGTTTAGCCGAGATGATGGTCCAAGAGACTGGGTCTGTTACGCTATCCATGGATAGAGATATGAGATATATTGCCTACGGGCTTGATCATTGTGATTAGGGACCAATGCAGTAACTCTGAACTTTGAATAGCATATTAGTGTCTTATGGGACTGAGCCTGTCTTGGTTGTTAATGTGATATACAAATGTTGAAATAAATGAGTAATGAGATCTATGGTTGCCTTTGCTGGGAAATGTGAATTATGATTGGTAAATTGTGAATATAAAATAATGTTATGAAATAGGAAGTGTAATGAGTTCTTTTGAATGTTTGATCAATGAAGTAATAAGATATATAAACATATAGAATGATGAGTTATGGAATTTTGAGAAGATGATTGATTCTAAAGGGAAGAGTTGAAGGTATATAATTTGATGACATAATAACTTATATATATAATTAATTCCATATGGAAGTTAAGATAGTATTTGGTTAAGAATGGATTGTTACGGTACTGATAATTTCGAGGACGAAATTATTTAAGGGGGAGAGAATTGTAATATCCCAATGTATGCCCTAGAAGTTTGGATATAATTGTTGTTTGTTTGAATTATGTGTATATGTTATGTTGATAAGAAAAGAAATTGAAAAGAGAATGTTTAGGTATTGTTTAAAAAAGGAAATTAATGTGTAGAGAGAAAGTGTATATGTTGGGTATATGGCAATATATATAACATATACATTAGTCAAAGTGGATGGTCAATGCAAGAGGATATTTATTTGTTATTTGTGAAATTACTTAAGTGGGCATATAAGTGACAAAAGCTAAGTTAAATGGATGAAGGGCATTTAGGTAATTGCCTTGTTAAAATTGCTTGGTGGAGATTTAAAGAAGAAGAAAAGGTTGACTTGTGTTGATTTTTCTTTTCTTCTCATTGTGTGGCCGGTTACCAAAGGAAGAAGAGAGGAAGAGAGGTGTTCTTGATGCTAGAATCAAATTGAAGAAGGAACCAAAGGATTTGGTTAAAGATGTGTGAAATTTCTTCATTTAAGGTAAGTACTCTCTTGTTTTCCTTTGTTATTCTTGAAGTTGTGTTTGAAGTGAATTTTGATTCGATGAGATTATAATTTGGTGTGGTTGAGATGTGTTTTTAAGTGATGAAAGTGATGGTAAATTAAATTGGTGTTGATTTTGGTTTGAGGATGGTAAGTTAAGAGGATGTTGGTTTTGAAAGAATAAGAATGATGTTGGTTTAGGGTTTTGAAGTGGTATGTGTTTAAATGTGTTGTTAATGATTTGTAAATGATAAACATGTAAAGATAAGTGTTAATAACATTGTTTATCTCCATTTGAATAAGGTTATATTGTGTATAATATGTTTGAGTGCAACCAAAGTAGATTTGAATATGTTTAGGGTGTTGATTCATGAGTGACACGGCTAAGCAAGGAGAGACACGGCCAAGTTAAGGAAATTTGGCCGTGTTGGATTGAATTTGGAGAGACACGGTCACTGTCTCAGCCGTGTCATCTGCCCGTGTCTGTTACTGGATGATTTTTGTTGAGAGACATGGCCGTGTCCCTTGCCCGTGTCTGCCACTGCCTGATTTTGGTTGAGAGACACGGCCAAGCTAGGAAAGTCCTGTAACACCCCCATATCCAATGCACACACACTACAACCACAACAATGTAGCATAAGTGCACCAAACATAGGGATGCTACGGTTCTCTTAACATTCAAAACACTTTAAAACTTAATACAATACCCTTATCATTATACATTATAGAAAAGTAGATCATTTACTTGTAAAACAAAACATATTAGTTATATATATATACATTTAAATATTACACAGCGGAAGTTATAAAATATGTACATATTTACATATTAAACATTTCTTTACAAAATATAAAGAAGTATACATGATTGGCAAGTTTGCTCTGATCTTTAAGCTCCCAAAATGGATTCTTCAAGGTCTACTCTCACTTGGTCTTGATGAACTCTCGGGTTCAACTCTATCAACTCTATTACCTACGCGATTAAACACTATCGCGCTAAGCCAATGGCTTAGTAAGATAATCATGCTAATGATATGACTTAGTGAAATGTAATGTTATTTCTCAATCCATATTATACATGTAACATCATATATGCAAAACTAACAACATACTTTCACATTACATATCACATTTCAATATCTTTTCATATACCCCATTAGTATTCATTTAACCATTCATAATCAACACTAAACAAAGACAAGCATGGGCCCAAGACACACTAATATGCCATTCAATTTTCAGAGTTAAAGCTTTGGTTTTGTTATCACATTTATCAATATCATATACCCAACTAGGCTTCAAGGATTAAGTTCAACCAAGCTTCAAGGGGAGCAAAGCATGCTAAGCTTCTACCCAACTTGGCTTCAAGAACTAACCCAACCTAGCTTCAAGGGTGGTAACATCTCAATTAGGCTTCAAGGATTCAATCCAACCTAACTTCAAGAGATTGTTACACTTATTAGGCATGCCACCAACAACCAACTCTGAAAATGGAATAACACATTAGCCACACAATTCATTTATCATTCAATTATCATTTTCATTCTCAATTCTCAACAACATTTAGGCAAACATGCCTTATTTCTTTCAATCACATCATCATAGCCAAACACAATGGCATTGTCTCATATCATGTCTTATTTGAATTATCATTGCATCTTTGATATACATTTCAATGTATATTACTTATGAAACACATTACCATTCACAATGCATAACATAACATTGTTCAATCTCAACAATGCAATTAGGGCAAGGAACAATTGATATGATTCATAGCTTTAGAACCTTACACATGCATTTGATTATATCATTCATTGATTCAAGTGTGTTTAAAGTGTTTAGGGTTAGGTTTAAGGACCAACCTACCTTTGGAGAACCAAAGCAATGCAATAAGATCAAAGAATGAAAACCCTAACTATCACACTTGAGGGACACGGGCAGCCCACTTGAGGGACACGGCCAAGCTTGTGGCCGTGTCACTCAACTCAATTGGACAGTAAGCAACACGGGCAAGGGACACGGCCAAGCTTGTGACCGTGTCTCCCAAAACAAAAATCCAGTAGTGAACACGGCTAAGGGACACGGCCGTGTCTCTCAAAAACTCAACCAACACGCCCAAATTTCCTTAGCTTGGCCGTGTCTCTCTTTTCCTTTGGCCGTGTCACTCATCTCCAAAACCCTAAATGTAACCAACCCTCTTCCAAATGCATTTTAACCTATAATTACCAACACAAACTCACTCAAATGGATATAACTCATGTCATAACACATATTCATCACAATAACCACTTAAACCACACATTTGGACACAAACCATCTCAAAACCCTAACTCAAACTTTACTCTTGATTTTCCACTATCAAAATCCATTTAAACTTACAACCTTCACAACCAAACCAACCTCAATTCAATCTTTTAACTAACAATCAACTTTAACACTTGTAAACACATATTAAACACACCAAATCATTACATCAACAAATCACACTTCACTTTAAACATAACTTCAAAATTAACAAAGGAAACAAGAGATTTCTTACCTTAGATGAAGAAATTTCACAAATCTCTAACCAAACTCTTTGATTGCCTCTTCAATTACTTCTTGCCTCAAGAACACCTCCCTTTCTCTTTGCTATTTGGAGAGCCGGCCACTTCAAGAAAGAAAGAAGAAAAATACACAAATCAAACACCTTTTCTTCTTTTAATCTCCACCATGCATTTCATTTCAAGCAATTACTCATATACCCCTCATCACTTAACTTAGCTTTTGTCTCTTATAAACCCAATTAAGTAATTTCACATGCCATATAAAAATCTCCTCTTGCATTGACTCTCTCTCTTTGACCATTTTATTTGTTATATATATCACCATATACACAACATATAAACTTGTCTCTAAACCCTAAATTTCTCCCAAAACGCATATACATATACATTCTTCCCAATTTAAACCAACAACAACATACAAAACTTCTAGGGCATGCATAGGGATATTACAATTCTCCCCCTCTAAAAAGAAAATTTCATCCTCGAAATTACCTGATATCAAAGCTGAAACAACTGAGGATATTGCTCTCGCATGGATTGTTCACTTTCCCAAGTTGCTTCTTCTTTTGCATGATTCTTCCAAAGAATCTTCACCAATGGCACTCTCTTGTTTCTCAACTCTTTCACATCATGTGCCATGATAGCAACTGGTTCCTCTTCAAAAGTCAAATCTGGGTTCACTTCGATAGATTCAATTGGCAACACATGAGATGGATCCGATCTGTACCTCCTCAACATAGAAACATGAAATACATTATGAATACGATCCAACTCAGGTGGCAAAGCAAGTCGATACGCCACTGGCCCAACTCTTTCTAACACTTCATACGGCCCAATGAAACGAGGACTCAATTTTCCTTTCCGACCAAACCTCAAAATCTTCTTCCAAGGAGATACTTTCAGAAATACCTTATCTCCAACATCAAACTCTATGTCTCTCCTTTTCAGATCTGCATAAGACTTCTGTCGGTCTGAAGCTGCTTTTAACCTGCCTCGAATCAATTTTACTTTTTCTTCAGTTTCTTGAATCAAATCAGGCCCAATTAACTTACTTTCACCAAGTTCACTCCAACAAAGAGGTGTCCTACACCGTCTGCCATACAATGCTTCAAATGGTGCCATACCAATGCTAGATTGGTGACTGTTGTTGTAAGCAAACTCCACAAGAGGTAAGAATCTATCCCAACTTCCAGTGAAATCAATGACACAACTTCTCAACATATCCTCAATAATCTGTATCACTCTCTCAGACTGCCCATCTGTCTGTGGATGAAAAGCAGTACTGAAGTGTAATCGAGAACCCAAAGCACTATGCAAACTCTTCTAAAATCTTGAAGTAAACCTGGGATCTCGATCAGACACTAAAGAAGTTGGAACACCATGCAGTTTCACAATCTCATGGATATACAACTCAGCCAACCTCTCCAAAGAGTAATCCATCCGCACCGGAAGGAAATGAGCTGTCTTAGTCAATCTATCCACAATCACCCATATGGCATCATGTTTCCTTTGTGTCAATGGCAATCCAGACACAAAGTCCATTGTCACTCTTTCCCATTTCCATTCTGGCACTGAAAACGGTTGAAGCAACCCGGTTGGAACTTGATGCTCTGCTTTAACCTTCTGACAAGTGAGACATTTCGATACAAACTCAGCAATGTCTCTCTTCAACCCAATCCACCAATAATGCTGTCTCAAATCATGATACATCTTCGTATTACCCGGATGCATAGCAAACATCGACTGATGAGCTTCTTCCAAAATGACTCTTTTCAAATCAGCATCATCGGGTACACACAATCTGCTCTTGAACCAGAGACTTCCATCACTCTTCACAATAAAATCTCTACCCTTTCCACTCTTACAATCCAAAACAATCTTCTGTATCTTCTTATCAGCCAACTGAGCTTCTTTGATCTGATCTAACAAAACCGGCTTCAATTACAACTGTGCCAATAATGCACCATCAACACAAGGTACAAAACTGGCATGCAATGCTCTCAACTCAACAAGCAACGAGAGCGAGTAAACTGTTAAACCAGCTAAAGACTTCCAACTCAAGGCATCAGCAACAACATTTGCTTTACCTGGATGATAATCAATCAAGCAGTCGTAGTCTTTAATCAATTGTAACCATCTCCTCTGACGAAGATTGAGTTCTTTCTGGACACCCAAATACTTCAAACTTTTGTGATCAGTGTAGATGAAACATTTCTCCCCAAACAGATAGTGGCACCAAATCTTCAATGCAAACACAATGGCAGCCAATTCCAAATCATGGGTTGGATAGTTAAGCTCATGCGGTTTTAACTGTCGAGATGCATAAGCTATAACTTTCCCTTCCTGCATCAATACACACCCCAAACCTCTATGTGAAGCATCACTGTAGATCACATATGGTTTGCCTTCAACAGGTAAGGTAAGAATAGGCGCTTGAGTCAACATATCTCTCAACTGCTCAAAGCTCGCCTGACACTGATCTGTCCACAAAAACCTCACTCCCTTACGAAGCAAAATTGTGAGTGGAGTAGCTATCAAAGAAAACCCTTTCACAAACCGCCGGTAATAGCCTGCCAAACCCAGAAAACTTCTAATCTCTGTCACAGACTTGGGTGGACTCCAATTCAAAATTGCTTCAACTTTGCTCGGATCAACTCTAATGCCTTCTGCAGAAACAATATGTCCGAGAAAAGCTACTTGATCCAACCAGAACTCACACTTCGACAATTTGGCAAGTAACTGCTTCTCTCTCAAAATCTGCAACACAATCCGCAGATGCAAATCATGTTCCTCTTCATTCCTTGAATACACTAGAATATCATCGATGAAGACCACTACAAACTGATCCAGATAGGGCCTAAACACCCTATTCATCAAATCCATGAAAGCTGCAGGTGCATTCGTCAGACCAAAAGGCATAACTAGAAATTCATAATGCCCATACCTGGTCCGAAAAGCGGTCTTAGGAACATCTTCAGCTCTGACTCTCAGCTGATGGTACCCTGATCTCAGATCAATTTTAGAAAACATAGCTGCACCCTTCAATTGATCAAAGAGATCATCGATTCTAGGCAAAGGATATTTATTTTTAATAGTCACCTTGTTCAATTGCCTATAATCAATACACAACCTCATAGTACCATCTTTCTTTTTCACAAATAGCACAGGAGCTCCCCAAGGAGAAACAC
This sequence comes from Garcia nutans, assembly GCA_947685225.1. Lineage (NCBI taxonomy): Eukaryota > Viridiplantae > Streptophyta > Magnoliopsida > Malpighiales > Euphorbiaceae > Garcia > Garcia nutans. The sequence goes on along the minus strand of CANTUV010000023.1, from coordinate 16,512,825 downwards.
TGGGGCGAATAAATCCTTTGTCCAACAACTCCTGTAATTGCACTTTTAATTCCCTCAATTCTGCTGGTGCCATTCTATAAGGAGTAATAGAGATAGGAGTGGTACCAGGCAACAATTCAATACCAAACTCCACCTCTCTCTCAGGAGGCAATCCTGGCAACTCCTCTGGAAACACATCTGGAAAATCTGCAACTGTGGGTATATCATCAATAGGAGAACCTCTCACTCTATTATCTACCACATGAGCAAGATAGGCTTCACACCCCTTTCTAATCAATCTCTTGGCTGCAACAGCTGAAACAAATAAGGAGGCTAGCTGTTCCTGCTCATTAGATACTATCTCCTCTCTACCATCACCCGTTCTCAAAGAAACAATTTTCTTTTTACAATCCACCACAGCTCCATGTCGAGATAGCCAATCCATACCTAAGATCACATCATATTCCTTAAATGGCATCTCAATCAAGTCTCCAAGGAACTCCTCACCTTGCACCCTCACAACACTATCTCGGTGCACCTTACTCACAACCACACTATGCCCTAACGGATTTGTCACCAACACATCAAATCCTAGGGACTCAGCATGCACATCAAATACAGGCAAAACGGTTGCACTAATATATGAATGCGTGGAACCCGGATCAATCAAAGCATGTACTGAAGTATAAAATAAAGAAAAAGTACCAGCTATGACTGCCGATGCATCTGACTGCCTCTGCATAACATATATCCTCTGGGAAGATCCAACCTCCTCTGGTCTACTCTCCCTGGATGTAGCACCTCCTCTAGCATTGAACCCCGGTCTACCTCCTCGGCTGACACCTCTGCCTCCTCGGCCTCCCCTCACACTAGGTCGAGAAGCTGTAGTATCAACTTACATCTGCTCCTGTCTCTCAGGACAGTCTCTCACAAAGTGATCAGGTGATCCACATCTAAAACAAACCCCTGCTATACCAGTCTTCCAGCAAGGACCACCATGCAGCCTACCACAATGGATGCAGATGGGTAAGGTGGATCTCTGAACCATAGGGGTTGGAGCACTCGCCACTGAAGCTGCAGGTCTAAATCTCTGCCTCTGTAACTGCACTGACCTACCCGCTGGTCTCTGGCTCCTACTACTCCGAGGAACAAAACTTCCTCTACCCTTCTTCGCAGAAGAAGACCCTGCCTCGAACTGGGGCCTTCTAACCCTAACTTCTTCTTCTGAAGCAACCGTAATACCCTGAGCTCGCTCTACACTTCGAGCTGCTGCCACTAACTGGGAGAAATCCTGATATCTGGATCCAGCCACTAAGCACATGATCGAGGGCCTCAATCCCTCCTCAAATCGCCGACATCTATCAATCTCATCAGCAATCATGCCCCCAGCATACTGGCTCAATCGAATAAACTCAACTTCATACTCAGTTACAGTCTTGCTATCTTGCTTCAAGCTTAAGAACTCCATCTTCTTCATGTCGTTGTACTCCCTAGGAGTATACTTCAATTCAAACTCCCTCAGAAAATCCGCATATGACAAGGTTGGTGGATCATCCATAGAATGGGGCACCGTCTTCCACCAATCGTAGGCATCTTTCTGTAGCAATGATATGGCATAATCAAACTTTTCCTCCGATGTGGCTTGCAACTGAATAAAGATCCTCTGTACTTTGTCAAGCCACTGTTCTGCTACAGCTGGATCAGTAGTACCAAGGAAATCCTCCGCTCCATACTTCCTTAGTTTGTCATAGTGCCTCACTGGTACCACAGACTGAGGGGGTGGTGGCACTGGTTGTACTGGTGCTTGCCTCATAACTTCCATCATATGTCTAAACCAGGCTGGCGGAACCTCCTCTCCAGCTGGTCTACCCGACACCGAAGCAGGTGCCTCCTCAACACTATCAACCCTAGCTCCCTCAGCAGGAGCAACGCTCTCCTCACTACCCTCAACCGACTGACGCAAATGAGGATCCATCAACACCTAACACTGCAAACACAACATACTACATCTTATTAAAGATCAGAGGTTGCCAATCCCAAACATGTATATTATTCAAAAACCACTTTTAAAGTCAAAATAGTCTTTTTATTACATTTTACCTAGGTTGAGAATCTCAAACCTAGGCTCTGATACCAAAACCATTGTAACACCCCCATATCCAATGCACACACACTACAACCACAACAATGTAGCATAAGTGCACCAAACATAGGGATGCTACGGTTCTCTTAACATTCAAAACACTTTAAAACTTAATACAATACCCTTATCATTATACATTATAGAAAAGTAGATCATTTACTTGTAAAACAAAACATATTAGTTATATATATACATTTAAATATTACACAGCGGAAGTTATAAAATATGTACATATTTACATATCAAACATTTATTTACAAAATATAAAGAAGTATACATGATTGGCAAGTTTGCTCTGATCTTTAAGCTCCCAAAATGGATTCTTCAAGGTCTACTCTCACTTGGTCTTAATGAACTCTCGGGTTCAACTCTATCAACTCTATTACCTGCGCGATTAAACACTATCGCGCTAAGCCAATGGCTTAGTAAGATAATCATGCTAATGATATGACTTAGTGCAATGCAATGTCATTTCTCAATCCATATTATACATGTAACATCATATATGCAAAACTAACAACATACTTTCACATTACATATCACATTTCAATATCTTTTCATATACCCCATTAGTATTCATTTAACCATTCATAATCAACACTAAACAAAGACAAGCATGGGCCCAAGACACACTAATATGCCATTCAATTTTCAGAGTTAAAGCTTTGGTTTTGTTATCACATTTATCAATATCATATACCCAACTAGGCTTCAAGGATTAAGTTCAACCAAGCTTCAAGGGGAGCAAAGCATGCTAAGCTTCTACCTAACTTGGCTTCAAGAACTAACCCAACCTAGCTTCAAGGGTGGTAACATCTCAATTAGGCTTCAAGGATTCAATCCAACCTAACTTCAAGAGATTGTTACACTTATTAGGCATGCCGCCAACAACCAACTCTGAAAATGGAATAACACATTAGCCACACAATTCATTTATCATTCAATTATCATTTTCATTCTCAATTCTCAACAACATTTAGGCGAACATGCCTTATTTCTTTCAATCACATCATCATAGCCAAACACAATGGCATTGTCTCATATCATGTCTTATTTGAATTATCATTGCATCTTTGATATACATTTCAATGTATATTACTTATGAAACACATTACCATTCACAATGCATAACATAACATTGTTCAATCTCAACAATGCAATTAGGGCAAGGAACAATTGATATGATTCATAGCTTTAGAACCTTACACATGCATTTGATTATATCATTCATTGATTCAAGTGTGTTTAAAGTGTTTAGGGTTAGGTTTAAGGACCAACCTACCTTTGGAGAACCAAAGCAATGCAATAAGATCAAAGAATGAAAACCCTAACTATCACACTTGAGGGACATGGGCATCCCACTTGAGGGACACGGCCAAGCTTGTGGCTGTGTCACTCAACTCAATTGGACAGTAAGCAACACGGGCAAGGGACATGGCCAAGCTTGTGACCGTGTCTCCCAAAACAAAAATCCAGTAGTGAACACGGCTAAGGGACACGGCCGTGTCTCTCAAAACTCAACCAACACGCCCAAATTTCCTTAGCTTGGCCGTGTCTCTCTTTTCCTTTGGCCGTGTCACTCATCTCCAAAACCCTAAATGTAACCAACCCTCTTCCAAATTCATTTTAACCTATAATTACCAACACAAACTCACTCAAATGGATATAACTCATGTCATAACACATATTCATCACAATAACCACTTAAACCACACATTTGGACACAAACCATCTCAAAACCCTAACTCAAACTTTACTCTTGATTTTCCACTATCAAAATCCATTTAAACTTACAACCTTCACAACCAAACCAACCTCAATTCAATCTTTTAACTAACAATCAACTTTAACACTTGTAAACACATATTAAACACACCAAATCATTACATCAACAAATCACACTTCACTTTAAACATAACTTCAAAATTAACAAAGGAAACAAGAGATTTCTTACCTTAGATGAAGAAATTTCACAAATCTCTAACCAAACTCTTTGATTGCCTCTTCAATTACTTCTTGCCTCAAGAACACCTCCCTTTCTCTTTGCTATTTGGAGAGCCGGCCACTTCAAGAAAGAAAGAAGAAAAATACACAAATCAAACACCTTTTCTTCTTTTAATCTCCACCATGCATTTCATTTCAAGCAATTACTCATATACCCCTCATCACTTAACTTAGCTTTTGTCTCTTATAAACCCAATTAAGTAATTTCACATGCCATATAAAAATCTCCTCTTGCATTGACTCTCTCTCTTTGACCATTTTATATGTTATATATATCACCATATACACAACATATAAACTTGTCTCTAAACCCTAAATTTCTCCCAAAACGCATATACATATACATTCTTTTCCCAATTTAAACCAACAACAACAACAACAACATACAAAACTTCTAGGGCATGCATAGGGATACTACTAGTCCTGGCCGTGTTAGAGCTTTTGGTAGAGAGACATGGCCACAAGCTTAGCCGTGTCCCTCAAAGGTGTTAGTTGGTATTTTATTTCTTTGTTCTTCTTGCATTATTGAGTTTGAACATACATTTGATGATAATGATGATGCATATGATGCTATAGGTAAAATGTGAAGAGATTGTGTTGCATTGACTTAAATATTGAGAACTCTTGGAAGAGGAAATGTATAGTTTGATGGAGAGTAGTTCTTGATGTAAGTACAAATTTATATGAATGCATTCTTTTACAAGATTGTGAGACTTAACACATTTAGTTATAAATGTGTTAAGTAATTTATTATATTGCTAATATAATGTGACTAATGTTACGATTTGTATAGTGTGAAAGATAAGATGATCGCTCATAAAGGTATGTGTTATGTGATTTGTTATAATAAATACGTTATTGACGAATTCAAAGTATATTATGTATATACTATTGATGAGTTGTTTTAATGTGAGTTGAGGAATGATAAGAGGTAAAATCATTGTGATTGGTTGAGATGATTCAATGAAATATACGCTCTTGATGTGATGGGAATCTAAGATTGTTGAATATAATGAGGAATTGCTTTGATGTTAATGTATATTATAATGATGTGAATGATATGTTGGTTTAGTCAATGAAATTGATTATGAATATGTGAAAGATGAAGTATTATAATATGAATTGAGACATGATGATTTAAATGTGAAGAGAAGCCTTTATGAATGATTATGATTATACAAATGATATTGTTAAGGCATGTTTGCCTATTTGATAATGATGAGAATGAATGGAGAAGGTAATGTTAAAAGATCTAAATGAGTGAACCTATCTGCCTCCTGCGGAACCATGCGGACCCATTGGTTGGGCAACCGAACTTGGACTACCGACCTGGTTGGGGGATAATACGTGGTTGATAGTCTTATACGTTCCTATCTGCCTCCTGCAGAACCATGCGGACCCAGTGGGATGGGCAACCGAACTTGGACAACCGACCTGGTTGGGGGAAGGATCGTTACTGATAGTTTTATACGTGCTTATCTGCCTCCTGCGGACCCCTGGAATTGGCAGTGGCCTGAGGCCCAGTGGGCAACCGACCTGGTTGGGGGAAAGTTCGTATATGACGCCATGGTTGTTGGCTATAGGTTGGGGGAAAGTTCGTATATGACGCCATGGTTGTTGGCTATACTGATGAACTTTGTGTAATATATTAGTGTCTTTGGACCCATGCTTGTGCTTGATTGCATGTGATTCTTAAATGATGAACCAAATGAATAATGTAAATGGAGACATAGAGAATTGTGAATGATATGATTGAAGCATGCCTTGATGATATGATTGAATAATAATATGTGTGTTTAGTTAATGTGAAATGTGCAAGATGTGATGATGAAATGAATTGTGGAAAACATAATGTTATGTGATAAATGATGATAATCATGAAATGTGATGTATACAATATATAAGTAAATTATTGTAAGTGAATATAGCTTGAGAAGCTATGTTGAATAATGAGTTTATGAATAAAAGAATATTATGAAGTATGATGTGTAATATATATATTGAGATATGGATTGTGAATATTAGTGAGGGATTGTGGTTGGTGATAATGAGATGTATATATGTATATAATATATGAAATTAGTCGAGATATATGAAAGGTGCCATTCAAAAGGAAAAACATGATAAGAAACTAATGGTACATGGAATTGTTATATTAGTGTATGTTAGAATTTCTATAATGTAAGTTTATATTTTATATTTGTACTACTAAGCTCTCGGGCTTAGCGCGGATGTGTAATCGCGCAGGTGACTAGGTGGAAGATATGAAGTTTTTCGTGATGCCACGAGAAGAGTAAGAGTTTGTCGAGACCAACTAGAGGGTGATGCATACATGTATAACTTTTAATTATGATGTATTCCTGACAAGAGTGTATTATATGTATAAATGAAGTTTTGATAAAGATAAGATTATTTATATGTAAGATCATTAAATGTATAATGATTTTGTAAGTGTTCCTTAAATTAATGTATGATGGTTTTAAATTCTATTTAAAAGTTTTTTTATATTGTAACGAAAAGTGACATCTTTATACTTTATATACTTACTCTATGTATACCAGGTATATGTATAGTACTCATATGGAGTATCGGGGTGTTACAATTATTTTGGTATCAGAGCCAGGTTCGAGATTCTCGGCCTAAGTAAAATTAAAAAGAGAAAGTAAAGAGAATTAAGAAGAAAAGTTTTGGAAATGAAATTTATAATACATGCATATGCATTCATACCTAGGTTGGTCTCGGATGTGGCATTATCTGAATTGTAATGTAATTGAATTTGATGAGATGAATAATAGCATGTGGATGAAGTTCTACATGAGAGGTAAATTAAAGAAATGATAATTAATATAAGCTTAATTGATAAAATGAATAATGGAAGTTTATTTAAGGAAAGTGAATATTGAAATATTGATTGCTGAGGTGTGGTTGTAATATAAAGAAATGATATGGATTTATATAAATTTAATTGAAAAAATATATATATATATATGGAAATTTATGTAAGTAAAGTGAAGTGTTAAATGTGTTGAAGTATAAAGAAATGAAAAGGAGAATAAAGTTGAAAACAAAATCAAGATTTGAGTATGTACTCTTTTTTCTACACTTTGAATCTCTTTATAATAAAGTTTATGTTGAGTTTGCTAGATAAGGGAAATAATGTTGGATTGTTAATATTGAAAGATATGTTATTAAAATAAAGAGAGTATGGTGAAATATTGAATGAGTTAATTAATATAGACAAAGTGTGATTATTTAAAGTTTGAGGTATATATATATAAAGTTAAGGTTTTGTTTAAAGGAAAAAGAGATGATATTGGTTAAGTAAGAATATAAATTGGTATTGTTATTTTAATGTAAACATTGTGAATTCAATGTTAGAATTGTGAGATGCTTGGATATTGTGAAAGCTCATGGTAATGATGGTAATAAGTGATATTTGAGATTTTTGAAATGAGCTTGATAATTGTGAAAATTATATGTTTTGATAATGCTTTGTGATATATATATATATATATATATAAGATGAGTTTGGCAAATGGAAGTTTAAGCAAAGTAGTAAGTTGAAAAGTTAAAGTTTTAGTGGAATTTGATAAAGATTATTGGGATATTGATAGTTTAATGTGTATTCAATACATGAGCTAGGTGAAATGACTAATATTGCATATGAAAGTATTATGAATTGAGTAATATGATTGATAGTATGAGAATTTGTTTTGAAGTAAAAAGGAAGTGGATAAGCAAATGAAAATGAGCTATTTTAAGTCATTTCACTACAAAGGGTAAACATGGATGTGGAAGTATATTAAATATTTTAAAGACGGAAATAAAAGAGATGTCACATTGGGAATGTGACCAAGATAGATGTGAAGTGTTATTATACTCAGAATATATATATATACAATTGTTGTGTGAATAAATACTCTACATTATATTGGAAGAATGAGAATGATAGTGTTTAAAAGAAAGTGGTAAACATTAAATTTGTTTTAAATGTATGAAAAAGGAAAATAAAATAAGAGCATATAAGTAAGTGTATACATGTATATGATATGTGAATTGGGTTTTTCGATATGAATGAAATTATGAATCACATTATGAAGGTGATCTATGAATATGTATGTGGTATAATTATAGAATTAGTGATGTGGAAACGATGTTGTATGTATTACTGGACCAAAGCGAGATTAGGTCTTGAATTGAGTAAAGCTAGGTGGATTATGTGATGGAAGTGAGAATGAAATGGACTTGAGTAATATTGGATTGTGGGAATTGTTATAGTGATCATTGAACTTGATGATTATTTGATATTTAAAGTCCCAAGGTAATCACGTATGGAAAGTTCTATGTAAATATATATTATAAGAGATTGTAAAAGGATTAGAAGTGAAGTGACAAAGAAAAATTTTATAAGAACTGCATACGATTGAATAAGTATATGGTAAGATTGTTGAAACATGAATTAAGTTGATAAAGATCATATAATCGGGTGCAAATTGGTTTGAAACGAAGTTGGAATGTATTAACTTTTGATATAGCAAAAGTGTAAAGAAGGAAAATGTAATTCTTGAGATACACCTTTGCCTTGTATTTGTAAAGATTGAGAATAAGATTATATAAAGAACAGTACTGATTTGAAAGTCCCAAGCTTGAATATTAATCTTTTAAAGCCATGTGTTTTGTTCAGTATTTTTGATTGGTTAATTTTGTTATCTATGGATTTGGGTCTTAGATTAAATGATTGTAATATAGATTGGGTGAGATTGAAAATTTTGGTTGAGAAGTATAGTTAAAAGTTATGATGGATAAAGTTGTACTTTATCATTTTATGTTAAGAATTGGGTTATAATTATGAAGGTAAAGAGAGAAAAGGAAGTTATGGAAATGTTTTGAGTTATGGAAAATATGACAAAAAGGTAATCAAAATAAATATAATAATGATATGATATGTGAATAGATATTAAAAAGGGAGAAAATATAAAATGTGACTGAGAATTATACTGAATATGTTTATGGTATATAATGAATAAATGAATAGACTTGAGATTTAATATGTATAGTTGCACTAAGAGTATAATTATTTACATGATAATGTATATGATGCAAAATTGTAAAGTGTGATTGGACATGAATGAATGGAGTTATAATAGTGATAAATCATGATAAAAAGGGAAAAGATTGGTTATTTATAAAATAAGTTGAAAGGTAATGTATTAATATGTAAGTTAAGTGAAAAGCATGCTAAAGAAGTAACTCCATTTGTGTAAAATAAAGATCTGGTTATCCCTTGAGGGTTGATAAATGTCTATTTAGACAGTGATAGCAATGATGGAATAATTAATACTCAGATATGATGACTCAAATATGATGTGAAGCCATTGTGATTGGCTATGATGATTCAATTGAAAGAAATAAGGCATGATTGCCTACGTGTTTATGAAATGTGAATTGAGAAAGAGAATGATAAAGAAGTGAATGAATTTATTTTGTGTGTTAATATGTTATTCAATTTCAGAGTTCTGGATTTGGTGGCATGCCTATAATATGTGAAAAGTAACAGTCTTGCCGGGTTGAGGACCTTCTCGAGTTTAGCCGAGATGATGGTCCAAGAGACTGGGTCTGTTACGCTATCCATGGATAGAGATATGAGATATATTACCTACGGGCTTGATCATTGTGATTAGGGACCAATGCAGTAACTCTGAACTTTGAATAGCATATTAGTGTCTTATGGGGCTGAGCCTGTCTTGGTTGTTAATGTGATATACAAATGTTAAAATAAATGAGTAATGAGATCTATGGTTGCCTTTGCTGGGAAATGTGAATTATGATTGGTAAATTGTGAATATAAAATAATGTTATGAAATAGGAAGTGTAATGAGTTCTTTTGAATGTTTGATCAATGAAGTAATAAGATATATAAACATATAGAATGATGAGTTATGGAATTTTGAGAAGATGATTGATTCTAAAGGGAAGAGTTGAAGGTATATAATTTGATGACATAATAACTTATATATATAATTAATTCCATATGGAAGTTAAGATAGTATTTGGTTAAGAATGGATTGTTACGGTACTGATAATTTCGAGGACGAAATTATTTAAGGGGGAGAGAATTGTAATATCCCAATGTATGCCCTAGAAGTTTGGATATAATTGTTGTTTGTTTGAATTATGTGTATATGTTATGTTGATAAGAAAAGAAATTGAAAAGAGAATGTTTAGGTATTGTTTAAAAAAGGAAATTAATGTGTAGAGAGAAAGTGTATATGTTGGGTATATGGTAATATATATAACATATACATTAGTCAAAGTGGATGGTCAATGCAAGAGGATATTTATTTGTTATTTGTGAAATTACTTAAGTGGGCATATAAGTGACAAAAGCTAAGTTAAATGGATGAAGGGCATTTAGGTAATTGCCTTGTTAAAATTGCTTGGTGGAGATTTAAAGAAGAAGAAAAGGTTGACTTGTGTTGATTTTTCTTTTCTTCTCATTGTGTGGCCGGTTACCAAAGGAAGAAGAGAGGAAGAGAGGTGTTCTTGATGCTAGAATCAAATTGAAGAAGGAACCAAAGGATTTGGTTAAAGATGTGTGAAATTTCTTCATTTAAGGTAAGTACTCTCTTGTTTTCCTTTGTTATTCTTGAAGTTGTGTTTGAAGTGAATTTTGATTCGATGAGATTATAATTTGGTGTGGTTGAGATGTGTTTTTAAGTGATGAAAGTGATGGTAAATTAAATTGGTGTTGATTTTGGTTTGAGGATGGTAAGTTAAGTGGATGTTGGTTTTGAAAGAATAAGAATGATGTTGGTTTAGGGTTTTGAAGTGGTATGTGTTTAAATGTGTTGTTAATGATTTGTAAATGATAAACATGTAAAGATAAGTGTTAATAACATTGTTTATCTCCATTTGAATAAGGTTATGTTGTGTATAATATGTTTGAGTGCAACCAAAGGAGATTTGAATATGTTTAGGGTGTTGATTCATGAGTGACACGGCTAAGCAAGGAGAGACACGGCCAAGTTACGGAAATTTGGCCGTGTTGGATTGAATTTGGAGAGACACGGTCACTGTCTCAGCCGTGTCATCTGCCCGTGTCTGTTACTGGATGATTTTTGTTGAGAGACACGGCCGTGTCCCTTGCCCGTGTCTGCCACTGCCTGATTTTGGTTGAGAGACACGGCCAAGCTAGGGAAGTCCTGTAACACCCCCATATCCAATGCACACACACTACAACCACAACAATGTAGCATAAGTGCACCAAACATAGGGATGCTACGGTTCTCTTAACATTCAAAACACTTTAAAACTTAATACAATACCCTTATCATTATACATTATAGAAAAGTAGATCATTTACTTGTAAAACAAAACATATTAGTTATATATATATACATTTAAATATTACACAGCGGAAGTTATAAAATATGTACATATTTACATTTTAAACATTTCTTTACAAAATATAAAGAAGTATACATGATTGGCAAGTTTGCTCTTATCTTTAAGCTCCCAAAATGGATTCTTCAAGGTCTACTCTCACTTGGTCTTGATGAACTCTCGGGTTCAACTCTATTACCTGCGCGATTAAAAACTATCGCGCTAAGCCAATGGCTTAGTAAGATAATCATGCTAATGATATGACTTAGTGCAATGCAATGTCATTTCTCAATCCATATTATACATGTAACATCATATATGCAAAACAAACAACATACTTTCACATTACATATCACATTTCAATATCTTTTCATATACCCCATTAGTATTCATTTAACCATTCATAATCAACACTAAACAAAGACAAGCATGGGCCCAAGACACACTAATATGCCATTCAATTTTCAGAGTTAAAGCTTTGGTTTTGTTATCACATTTATCAATATCATATACCCAACTAGGCTTCAAGGATTAAGTTCAACCAAGCTTCAAGGGGAGCAAAGCATGCTAAGCTTCTACCCAACTTGGCTTCAAGAACTAACCCAACCTAGCTTCAAGGGTGGTAACATCTCAATTAGGCTTCAAGGATTCAATCCAACCTAACTTCAAGAGATTGTTACACTTATTAGGCATGCCACCAACAACCAACTCTGAAAATGGAATAACACATTAGCCACACAATTCATTTATCATTCAATTATCATTTTCATTCTCAATTCTCAACAACATTTAGGCAAACATGCCTTATTTCTTTCAATCACATCATCATAGCCAAACACAATGGCATTGTCTCATATCATGTCTTATTTGAATTATCATTGCATCTTTGATATACATTTCAATGTATATTACTTATGAAACACATTACCATTCACAATGCATAACATAACATTGTTCAATCTCAACAATGCAATTAGGGCAAGGAACAATTGATATGATTCATAGCTTTAGAACCTTACACATGCATTTGATTATATCATTCATTGATTCAAGTGTGTTTAAAGTGTTTAGGGTAAGGTTTAAGGACCAACCTACCTTTGGAGAACCAAAGCAATGCAATAAGATCAAAGAATGAAAACCCTAACTATCATACTTGAGGGACACGGGCAGCCCACTTGAGGGACCCGGCCAAGCTTGTGGCCGTGTCACTCAACTCAATTGGACAGTAAGCAACACGGGCAAGGGACACGGCCAAGCTTGTGACCGTGTCTCCCAAAACAAAAATCCAGTAGTGAACAAGGCTAAGGGACACGGCCGTGTCTCTCAAAAACTCAACCAACACGCCCAAATTTCCTTAGCTTGGTCGTGTCTCTCTTTTCCTTTGGCCGTGTCACTCATCTCCAAAACCCTAAATGTAACCAACCCTCTTCCAAATGCATTTTAACCTATAATTACCAACACAAACTCACTCAAATGGATATAACTCATGTCATAACACATATTCGTCACAATAACCACTTAAACCACACATTTGGACACAAACCATCTCAAAACCCTAACTCAAACTTTACTCTTGATTTTCCACTATCAAAATCCATTTAAACTTACAACCTTCACAACCAAACCAACCTCAATTCAATCTTTTAACTAACAATCAACTTTAACACTTGTAAACACATATTAAACACACCAAATCATTACATCAACAAATCACACTTCACTTTAAACATAACTTCAAAATTAACAAAGGAAACAAGAGATTTCTTACCTTAGATGAAGAAATTTCACAAATCTCTAACCAAACTCTTTGATTGCCTCTTCAATTACTTCTTGCCTCAAGAACACCTCCCTTTCTCTTTGCTATTTGGAGAGCCGGCCACTTCAAGAAAGAAAGAAGAAAATACACAAATCAAACACCTTTTCTTCTTTTAATCTCCACCATGCATTTCATTTCAAGCAATTACTCATATACCCCTCATCACTTAACTTAGCTTTTGTCTCTTATAAACCCAATTAAGTAATTTCACATGCCATATAAAAATCTCCTCTTGCATTGACTCTCTCTCTTTGACCATTTTATATGTTATATATATCACCATATACGCAACATATAAACTTGTCTCTAAACCCTAAATTTCTCCCAAAACGCATATACATATACATTCTTCCCAATTTAAACCAACAACAACAACAACAACATACAAAACTTCTAGGGCATGCATAGGGATATTACAATTCTCCCCCTCTAAAAAGAAAATTTCATCCTTGAAATTACCTGATATCAAAGCTGAAACAACTGAGGATATTGCTCTCGCATGGATTGTTCACTTTCCCAAGTTGCTTCTTCTTTTGTATGATTCTTTCAAAGAATCTTCACCAATGGCACTCTCTTGTTTCTCAACTCTTTCACATCATGTGCCAAGATAGCAACTGGTTCCTCTTCAAAAGTCAAATCTGGGCTCACTTCGATAGATTCAATTGGCAACACATGAGATGGATCCGATCTGTACCTCCTCAACATAGAAACATGAAATACATTATGAATACGATCCAACTCAGGTGGCAAAGCAAGTCGATACGCCACTGGCCCAACTCTTTCTAACACTTCATACGGCCCAATGAAACGAGGACTCAATTTTCCTTTCCGACCGAACCTCAAAATATTCTTCCAAGGAGATACTTTCAGAAATACCTTATCTCCAACATCAAACTCTATGTCTCTCCTTTTCAGATCTGCATAAGACTTCTATCGGTCTGAAGCTGCTTTTAACCTGCCTCGAATCAATTTTACTTTTTCTTCAGTTTCTTGAATCAAATCAGGCCCAATTAACTTACTTTCACCAAGTTCACTCCAACAAAGAGGTGTCCTACACCGTCTGCCATACAATGCTTCAAATGGTGCCATACCAATGCTAGATTGGTGACTGTTGTTGTAAGCAAACTCCACAAGAGGTAAGAATCTATCCCAACTTCCAGTGAAATCAATGACACAGCTTCTCAACATATCCTCAATAATCTGTATCACTCTCTCAGACTGCCCATCTGTCTGTGGATGAAAAGCAGTACTGAAGTGTAATTGAGAACCCAAAGCACTATGCAAACTCTTCTAAAATCTTGTAGTAAACCTGGGATCTCGATCAGACACTAAAGAAGTTGGAACACCATGCAGTTTCACAATCTCATGGATATACAACTCAGCCAACCTCTCCAAAGAGTAATCCATCCGCACCGGAAGGAAATGAGCTGTCTTAGTCAATCTATCCACAATCACCCATATGGCATCATGTTTCCTTTGTGTCAATGGCAATCTAGACACAAAGTCCATTGTCACTCTTTCCCATTTCCATTCTGGCACTGAAAACGGTTGAAGCAACCCGGTTGGAACTTGATGCTCTGCTTTAACCTTCTGACAAGTGAGACATTTCGATACAAACTCAGCAATGTCTCTCTTCAACCCAATCCACCAATAATGCTGTCTCAAATCATGATACATCTTCGTATTACCCGGATGCATAGCAAACATCGACTGATGAGCTTCTTCCAAAATGACTCTTTTCAAATCAGCATCATCGGGTACACACAATCTGCTCTTGAACCAGAGACTTCCATCACTCTTCACAATAAAATCTCTACCCTTTCCACTCTTACAATCCAAAACAATCTTCTGTATCTTCTTATCAGCCAACTGAGCTTCTTTGATCTGATCTAACAAAACCGGCTTCAATTGCAACTGTGCCAATAATGCACCATCAACACAAGGTACAAAACTGGCATGCAATGCTCTCAACTCAACAAGCAACGAGAACGAGTAAACTGTTAAACCAGCTAAAGACTTCCGACTCAAGGCATCAGCAACAACATTTGCTTTACCTGGATGATAATCAATCAAGCAGTCGTAGTCTTTAATCAATTCTAACCATCTCCTCTGACGAAGATTGAGTTCTTTCTGGACACCCAAATACTTCAAACTTTTGTGATCAGTGTAGATGAAACATTTCTCCCCAAACAGATAGTGGCGCCAAATCTTCAATGCAAACACAATGGCAGCCAATTCCAAATCATGGGTTGGATAGTTAAGCTCATGCGGTTTCAACTGTCGAGATGCATAAGCTATAACTTTCCCTTCCTGCATCAATACACACCCCAAACCTCTATGTGAAGCATCACTGTAGATCACATATGGTTTGCCTTCAACAGGTAAGGTAAGAACAGGGGCTTGAGTCAACATATCTCTCAACTGCTCAAAGCTCGCCTGACACTGATCTGTCCACAAAAACCTCACTCCCTTACGAAGCAATCTGGTGAGTGGAGTAGCTATCAAAGAAAACCCTTTCACAAACCGCCGGTAATAGCCTGCCAAACCCAGAAAACTTCTAATCTCTGTCACAGACTTGGGTGGACTCCAATTCAAAATTGCTTCAACTTTGCTCGGATCAACTCTAATGCCTTCTGCAGAAACAATATGTCCGAGAAAAGCTACTTGATCCAACCAGAACTCACACTTCGACAATTTGGCAAATAACTGCTTCTCTCTCAAAATCTGCAACACAATCCGCAGATGCAAATCATGTTCCTCTTCATTCCTTGAATACACTAGAATATCATCGATGAAGACCACTACAAACTGATCCAGATAGGGCCTAAACACCCTATTCATCAAATCCATGAAAGCTGCAGGTGCATTCGTCAGACCAAAAGGCATAACTAGAAATTCATAATGCCCATACCTGGTCCGAAAAGCGGTCTTAGGAACATCTTCAGCTCTGACTCTCAGCTGATGGTACCCTGATCTCAGATCAATTTTAGAAAACATAGCTGCACCCTTCAATTGATCAAAGAGATCATCGATTCTAGGCAAAGGATATTTATTTTTAATAGTCACCTTGTTCAATTGCCTATAATCAATACACAACCTCATAGTACCATCTTTCTTTTTCACAAATAGCACAGGAGCTCCCCAAGGAGAAACACTGGGGCGAATAAATCCTTTGTCCAACAACTCCTGTAATTGCACTTTTAATTCCCTCAATTCTGCTGGTGCCATTCTATAAGGAGTAATAGAGATAGGAGTGGTACCGGGCAATAATTCAATACCAAACTCCACCTCTCTCTCAGGAGGCAATCCTGGCAACTCCTCTGGAAACACATCTGGAAAATCTGCAACTGTGGGTATATCATCAATAGGAGAACCTCTCACTCTATTATCTACCACATGAGCAAGATAGGATTCACACCCCTTTCTAATCAATCTCCTGGCTGCAACAGCTGAAACAAATAAGGAGGCTAGCTGTTCCTGCTCATTAGATACTATCACCTCTCTACCATCACCCGTTCTCAAAGAAACAATTTTCTTTTTACAATCCACCACAGCTCCATGTCGAGATAGCCAATCCATACCTAAGATCACATCATATTCCTTAAATGGCATCTCAATCAAGTCTCCAAGGAACTCCTCACCTTGCACCCTCACAACACTATCTCGGTGCACCTTACTCACAACCACACTATGCCCTAACGGATTTGTCACCAACACATCAAATCCTAGGGACTCAGCATGCACATCAAATACAGGCAAAACAGTTGCACTAATATATGAATGCGTGGAACCCGGATCAATCAAAGCAAGTACTGAAGTATAAAATAAAGAAAAAGTACCAGCTATGACTGCCGATGCATCTGACTGCCTCTGCATAACATACATCCTCTGGGAAGATCCAACCTCCTCTGGTCTACTCTCCCTGGATGTAGCACCTCCTCTAGCATTGAACCCCGGTCTACCTCCTCGGCTAACACCTCTGCCTCCTCGGCCTCCCCTCACACTAGGTCGAGAAGCTGTAGTATCAACTGACATCTTCTTCTGTCTCTCAGGACAGTCTCTCACAAAGTGATCAGGTGATCCACATCTAAAACAAACCCCTGCTATACCAGTCTTCCAGCAAGGACCACCATGCAGCCTACCACAATGGATGCAGATGGTGGATCTCTGAACCATAGGGGTCGGAGCACTTGCCACTGAAGCTGCAGGTCTAAATCTCTGCCTCTGTAACTGCACTGACCTACCCGCTGGTCTCTGGCTCCTACTACTCCGAGGAACAAAACTTCCTCTACCCCTCTTCGCAGAAGAAGACCCTGCCTCGAACTGGGGCCTTCTAACCCTAACCTCTTCTTCTGAAGCAACCGTAATACCCTGAGCTCGCTCTACACTTCGAGTTGCTGCCACTAATTGGGAGAAATCCTGATATCTGGATCCAGCCACTAAGCACATGATCGAGGGCCTCAATCCCTCCTCAAATCGCCGACATCTATCAATCTCATCAGCAATAATGCCCCCAGCATACTGGCTCAATCGAATAAACTCAACTTCATACTCAGTTACAGTCTTGCTATCTTGCTTCAAGCTTAAGAACTCCATCTTCTTCATGTCGTTGTACTCCCTAGGAGTATACTTCAATTCAAACTCCCTCAGAAAATCCGCATATGACAAGGTTGGTGGATCATCCATAGAATGGGGCACCGTCTTCCACCAATCGTAGGCATCTTTCTGGAGCAATGATATGGCATAATCAAACTTTTCCTCCGATGTGGCTTGCAACTGAATAAAGATCCTCTGTACTTTGTCAAGCCACTGTTCTGCTACAGCTGGATCAGTAGTACCAAGGAAATCCTCCGCTCCATACTTCCTTAGTTTGTCATAGTGCCTCACTGGTACCACAGACTGAGGGGGTGGTGGCACTGGTTGTACTGGTGCTTGCCTCATAACTTCCATCATATGTCTAAACCAGGCTGGCGGAACCTCCTCTCCAGCTGGTCTACCCGACACCGAAGCAGGTACCTCCTCAACACTATCAACCCTAGCTCCCTCAGCAGGAGCAACGCTCTCCTCACTACCCTAAACCGACTGACGCAAATGAGGATCCATCAACACCTAACACTGCAAACACAACATACTACATCTTATTAAAGATCAGAGGTTGCCAATCCCAAACATGTATATTATTCAAAAACCACTTTTAAAGTCAAAATAGTCTTTTTATTACATTTTACCTAGGTTGAGAATCTCAAACCTAGGCTCTGATACCAAAACAATTGTAACACCCCCATATCCAATGCACACACACTACAACCACAACAATGTAGCATAAGTGCACCAAACATAGGGATGCTACGGTTCTCTTAACATTCAAAACACTTTAAAACTTAATACAATACCCTTATCATTATACATTATAGAAAAGTAGATCATTTACTTGTAAAACAAAACATATTAGTTATATATATACATTTAAATATTACACAGCGGAAGTTATAAAATATGTACATATTTACATATTAAACATTTATTTACAAAATATAAAGAAGTATACATGATTGGCAAGTTTGCTCTGATCTTTAAGCTCCCAAAATGGATTCTTCAAGGTCTACTCTCACTTGGTCTTGATGAACTCTCGGGTTCAACTCTATCAACTCTATTACCTGCGCGATTAAACACTATCGCGCTAAGCCAATGGCTTAGTAAGATAATCATGCTAATGATATGACTTAGTGCAATGCAATGTCATTTCTCAATCCATATTATACATGTAACATCATATATGCAAAACTAACAACATACTTTCACATTACATATCACATTTCAATATCTTTTCATATACCCCATTAGTATTCATTTAACCATTCATAATCAACACTAAACAAAGACAAGCATGGGCCCAAGACACACTAATATGCCATTCAATTTTCAGAGTTAAAGCTTTGGTTTTGTTATCACATTTATCAATATCATATACCCAACTAGGCTTCAAGGATTAAGTTCAACCAAGCTTCAAGGGGAGCAAAGCATGCTAAGCTTCTACACAACTTGGCTTCAAGAACTAACCCAACCTAGCTTCAAGGGTGGTAACATCTCAATTAGGCTTCAAGGATTCAATCCAACCTAACTTCAAGAGATTGTTACACTTATTAGGCATGCCACCAACAACCAACTTTGAAAATGGAATAACACATTAGCCACACAATTCATTTATCATTCAATTATCATTTTCATTCTCAATTCTCAACAACATTTAGGCGAACATGCCTTATTTCTTTCAATCACATCATCATAGCCAAACACAATGGCATTGTCTCATATCATGTCTTATTTGAATTATCATTGCATCTTTGATATACATTTCAATGTATATTACTTATGAAACACATTACCATTCACAATGCATAACATAACATTGTTCAATCTCAACAATGCAATTAGGGCAAGGAACAATTGATATGATTCATAGCTTTAGAACCTTACACATGCATTTGATTATATCATTCATTGATTCAAGTGTGTTTAAAGTGTTTAGGGTTAGGTTTAAGGACCAACCTACCTTTGGAGAACCAAAGCAATGCAATAAGATCAAAGAATGAAAACCCTAACTATCACACTTGAGGGACACGGGCAGCCCACTTGAGGGACACGGCAAGGCTTGTGGCCGTGTCACTCAACTCAATTGGACAGTAAGCAACACGGGCAAGGGACATGGCCAAGCTTGTGACCGTGTCTCCCAAAACAAAAATCCAGTAGTGAACACGGCTAAGGGACACGGCCGTATCTCTCAAAAACTCAACCAACACGCCCAAATTTCCTTAGCTTGGCCGTGTCTCTCTTTTCCTTTGGCCATGGCACTCATCTCCAAAACCCTAAATGTAACCAACCCTCTTCCAAATGCATTTTAACCTATAATTACCAACTCAAACTCACTCAAATGGATATAACTCATGTCATAACACATATTCATCACAATAACCACTTAAACCACACATTTGGACACAAACCATCTCAAAACCCTAACTCAAACTTTACTCTTGATTTTCCACTATCAAAATCCATTTAAACTTACAACCTTCACAACCAAACCAACCTCAATTCAATCTTTTAACTAACAATCAACTTTAACACTTGTAAACACATATTAAACACACCAAATCATTACATCTACAAATCACACTTCACTTTAAACATAACTTCAAAATTAGCAAAGGAAACAAGAGATTTCTTACCTTAGATGAAGAAATTTCACAAATCTCTAACCAAACTCTTTGATTGCCTCTTCAATTACTTCTTGCCTCAAGAACACCTCCCTTTCTCTTTGCTATTTGGAGAGCCGGCCACTTCAAGAAAGAAAGAAGAAAATACACAAATCAAACACCTTTTCTTCTTTTAATCTCCACCATGCATTTCATTTCAAGCAATTACTCATATACCCCTCATCACTTAACTTAGCTTTTGTCTCTTATAAACCCAATTAAGTAATTTCACATGCCATATAAAAATCTCCTCTTGCATTGACTCTCTCTCTTTGACCATTTTATATGTTATATATATCACCATATACACAACATATAAACTTGTCTCTAAACCCTAAATTTCTCCCAAAACGCATATACATATACATTCTTTTCCCAATTTAAACCAACAACAACAACAACAACATACAAAACTTCTAGGGCATGCATAGGGATATTACAAGTCCTGGCCGTGTTAGAGCTTTTGGCTGAGAGACATGGCCACAAGCTTGGCCGTGTCCCTCAAAGGTGTTAGTTGGTATTTTATTTCTTTGTTCTTCTTGCATTATTGAGTTTGAACATACATTTGATGATAATGATGATGCATATGATGCTATAGGTAAAATGTGAAGAGATTGTGTTGCATTGACTTAAATATTGAGAACTCTTGGAAGAGGAAATGTATAGTTTGATGGAGAGTAGTTCTTGATGTAAGTACAAATTTATATGAATGCATTCTTTTACAAGATTGTGAGACTTAACACATTTAGTTATAAATGTGTTAAGTAATTTATTATATTGCTAATATAATGTGACTAATGTTACGATTTGTATAGTGTGAAAGATAAGATGATCGCTCATAAAGGTATGTGTTATGTGATTTGTTATAATAAATACGTTATTGACGAATTCAAAGTATATTATGTGTATACTATCAATGAGTTGTTTTAATGTGAGTTGAGGAATGATAAGAGGTAAAATCATTGTGATTGGTTGAGATGATTCAATGAAATATACGCTCTTGATGTGATGGGAATCTAAGATTGTTGAATATAATGAGGAATTGCTTTGATGTTAATGTATATTATAATGATGTGAATGATATGTTGGTTTAGTCAATGAAATTGATTATGAATATGTGAAAGATGAAGTATTATAATATGAATTGAGACATGATGATTTAAATGTGAAGAGAAGCCTTTATGAATGATTATGATTATACAAATGATATTGTTAAGGCATGTTTGCCTATTTGATAATGATGAGAATGAATGGAGAAGGTAATGTTAAAAGATCTAAATGAGTGAACCTATCTGCCTCCTGCGGAACCATGCGGACCCATTGGTTGGGCAACCGAACTTGGACTACCGACCTGGTTGGGGGATAATACGTGGTTGATAGTCTTATACGTTCCTATCTGCCTCCTGCAGAATCATACGGACCCAGTGGGATGGGCAACCGAACTTGGACAACCGACCTGGTTGGGGGAAGGATCGTTACTGATAGTTTTATACGTGCTTATCTGCCTCCTGCGGACCCCTGGAATTGGCAGTGGCTGAACCGACCTGCAGCTTCAGTGGCAAGTACTCTCTTGTTTTCCTTTGTTATTCTTGAAGTTGTGTTTGAAGTGAATTTTGATTCGATGAGATTATAATTTGGTGTGGTTGAGATGTGTTTTTAAGTGATGAAAGTGATGGTAAATTAAATTGGTGTTGATTTTGGTTTGAGGATGGTAAGTTAAGTGGATGTTGGTTTTGAAAGAATAAGAATGATGTTGGTTTAGGGTTTTGAAGTAGTATGTGTTTAAATGTGTTGTTAATGATTTGTAAATGATAAACATGTAAAGATAAGTGTTAATAACATTGTTTATCTCCATTTGAATAAGGTTATGTTGTGTATAATATGTTTGAGTGCAACCAAAGGAGATTTGAATATGTTTAGGGTGTTGATTCATGAGTGACACGGCTAAGCAAGGAGAGACACGGCCAAGTTAAGGAAATTTGGCCGTGTTGGATTGAATTTGGAGAGACACGGTCACTGTCTCAGCCGTGTCATCTGCCCGTGTCTGTTACTGGATGATTTTTGTTGAGAGACACGGCCGTGTCCCTTGCCCACGTCTGCCACTGCCTGATTTTGGTTGAGAGACACGGCCAAGCTAGGGAAGTCCTGGCCATGTTAGAGCTTTTGGTTGAGAGACATGGCCACAAGCTTGGCTGTGTCCCTCAAAGGTGTTAGTTGGTATTTTATTTCTTTGTTCTTCTTGCATTATTGAGTTTGAACATACATTTGATGATAATGATGATGCATATGATGCTATAGGTAAAATGTGAAGAGATTGTGTTGCATTGACTTAAATATTGAGAACTCTTGGAAGAGGAAATGTATAGTTTGATGGAGAGTAGTTCTTGATGTAAGTACAAATTTATATGAATGCATTCTTTTACAAGATTGTGAGACTTAACACATTTAGTTATAAATGTGTTAAGTAATTTATTATATTGCTAATATAATGTGACTAATGTTACGATTTGTATAGTGTGAAAGATAAGATGATCGCTCATAAAGGTATGTGTTATGTGATTTGTTATAATAAATACGTTATTGACGAATTCAAAGTATATTATGTATATACTATTGATGAGTTGTTTTAATGTGAGTTGAGGAATGATAAGAGGTAAAATCATTGTGATTGGTTGAGATGATTCAATGAAATATACGCTCTTTATGTGATGGGAATCTAAGATTGTTGAATATAATGAGGAATTGCTTTGATGTTAATGTATATTATAATGATGTGAATGATATGTTGGTTTAGTCAATGAAATTGATTATGAATATGTGAAAGATGAAGTATTATAATATGAATTGAGACATGATGATTTAAATGTGATGAGAAGCCTTTATGAATGATTATAATTATACAAATGATATTGTTAAGGCATGTTTGCCTATTTGATAATGATGAGAATGAATGGAGAAGGTAATGTTAAAAGATCTAAATGAGTGAACCTATCTGCCTCCTGCGGAACCATGCGGACCCATTGGTTGGGCAACCGAACTTGGACTACCGACATGGTTGGGGGAAAGGTTCGATATGATCAGTATTACGTATTTATCTGCCTCCTGCGGAACCATGCGGACCCTGTGAGTGGGCAACCGAACTTGGACTACCGACCTGGTTGGGGGATAATACGTGGTTGATAGTCTTATACGTTCCTATCTGCCTCCTGCAGAACCATGCGGACCCAGTGGGATGGGCAACCGAACTTGGACAACCGACCTGGTTGGGGAAGGATCGTTACTGATAGTTTTATACGTGCTTATCTGCCTCCTGCGGACCCCTAGAATTGGCAGTGGCCTGAGGCCCAGTGGGCAACCGACCTGGTTGGGGGAAAGTTCGTATATGACGCCATGGTTGTTGGCTATAGGTTGGGGGAAAGTTCATATATGATGCCATGGTTGTTGGCTATACTGATGAACTTTGTATAATATATTAGTGTCTTTGGACCCATGCTTGTGCTTGATTGCATGTGATTCTTAAATGATGAACCAAATGAATAATGTAAATGGAGACATAGAGAATTGTGAATGATATGATTGAAGCATGCCTTGATGATATGATTGAATAATAATATGTGTGTTTAGTTAATGTGAAATGTGCAAGATGTGATGATGAAATGAATTGTGGAAAACATAATGTTATGTGATAAATGATGATAATCATGAAATGTGATGTATACAATATATAAGTAAATTATTGTAAGTGAATATAGCTTGAGAAGCTATGTTGAATAATGAGTTTATGAATAAAAGAATATTATGAAGTATGATGTGTAATATATATATTGAGATATGGATTGTGAATATTAGTGAGGGATTGTGGTTGGTGATAATGAGATGTATATATGTATATAATATATGAAATTAGTCGAGATATATGAAAGGTGCCATTCAAAAGGAAAAACATGATAAGAAACTAATGGTACATGGAATTGTTATATTAGTGTATGTTAGAATTTCTATAATGTAAGTTTATATTTTATATTTGTACTACTAAGCTCTCGGGCTTAGCGCGGATGTGTAATCGCGCAGGTGACTAGGTGGAAGATATGAAGTTTTTCGTGATGCCACGAGAAGAGTAAGAGTTTGTCGAGACCAACTAGAGGGTGATGCATACATGTATAACTTTTAATTATGATGTATTCCTGACAAGAGTGTATTATATGTATAAATGAAGTTTTGATAAAGATAAGATTATTTATATGTATGATCATTAAATGTATAATGATTTTGTAAGTGTTCCTTAAATTAATGTATGATGGTTTTAAATTCTGTTTAAAAGTTTTTTTAAATTGTAACGAAAAGTGACATCTTTATACTTTATATACTTACTGTATGTATACCAGGTATATGTATAGTACTCATATGGAGTATCGGGGTGTTACATTGTGATTTGTGTTTGATGTGTGTTTTAGCTTGTTTTGGTGTTGTTGTAAGTTTGAGATGGTTTGTGGGTATGTTTTGTGAAGTTTGTTTGAAGTGGATGTTGATGGATAGAAGTGTTTTATTGGTAGTGGTGTTGTCTTGGCCGAAATCTGGATTTTTGGCCTGACACGCCCAGGAGCACGTCCAGGTCCTTAGGCGTGTCAATTGTTCTGAGTGACAGTAGGTGTGACACGGCCATTAAGACGCCCGTGTTGTTGAGCGTGTCATAGCTACTGTGAGTTTTGAGAATTTACACGGCCATGAGCACGCTCATGATGCTGGACGTGTCGTTATTTCTGAGAGACAGAATGTATTACACGCCCAGTGACACGCCCGTGGTTTTGAGCGTGTAAATGTTTCTGTGTTGTGGAGTTAGGGCACGGTCAGGGACACGCCCGTGTGGGTGAGCGTGTCAAGTTTAGAGTTTGCCCTAATTGATTCTTAACCTTATGATCTCATGAGAGTTTCCTCATTCTTTTGGAATAGGTTGTGAAGAAGGTGATTTACCCTAACTCAAGTGGTGATAGATTCTTGAAAGGTAAGTGTTTAGAGTTGTGTGGGTCATTTTGAAATAGTTCAAAATACATTATTGCATACACTCATATGATATTGAGAATTGAGACATAATTGATTATATGTGAATGTTGTGATGAGCATGTAAAATATGTGTTGATGCCATTAATTATATCCATGTGAATAATGAATTGATTAATGTGATGATGAAATATAATGTGAAAGATATGAAACCATGATTGTTGGCTATGATAATGAAAATGAGATAATTAAGGCATGGTTGCCTAGTTGAGTATGGATCATGAAATGAGAAATGAATTGAGAAAGAAATTGATAAAGAGATAAACGAAATCATTGTGTATCTAATATGTCTATTCAATTTCCAGAGTTCTGAGTTTGGCGGCATGCCTATGAATAACTGGATAGGTGAAATGACCGGGTCGTAAGCCGAATCCATTTGATAAATGTGAAATGTGATGTTTTTGGGGTGAAATGACCGGGTCGTAAACCTCAAAAACATATTATTGGAACTAGATTGAGTGAAATGACTGGATCGTAAACTCAAATCTAGTTGATTATCCATGGATATATATATATATTGCCTACGGGGCTAGACACAAGGTGTCAATATGGACCAAAGCAGTAACTCTGAACTTTGAATAACATATTAGTGTGTTTTGGGCCCGTGTCTGTCTTAGTTGTAATATGTGATTTATGAATGAAGAAACAATTGAATAATAAGATCTAATATATAATTATAAAATGTGATATGATTATGTATGGTTTATGGAATGTATTATGGTGACATGCGCATTGCATTAAAGCATCATGGTTGTACAATTTACACTACTGAGCTGTTAGCTCAGCGCGATTGTGGTTCATCGCGCAGGTAACAGAGTTGAACCCGAGAGTTCTTCGAGACCGAGTGAGTCTAGACATTGAAGAGTTGACTTTTGGACTTAAAGATCAGAGAAGAGCTGCCAGTCATGTATATATTTTATATTTGTATATTCTGATTTTGATGTATAAGTATTTGTAAACATTTGTTCTATTTTCCGCTGCGTTTTAAATGAACTTTCTATTTATTTGGTTTTATAAACTCTTTCAAAAGTTTTTAATTGTTTACATTATATAAGAGTGATAACATGAGTGATTTGTAAAATGTGGCATTTCTATATTCAGTATACGTATATTACGATCGTATTAGCATGCTGTGTACGTATACGGGGTATAGGGGTGTTACACTTACAGTAGCTTAAACCAATAAATTCTAAAACTCTAAACATTAAATAAAGAATCTTAAATAAAAATAGTAGCCTTAATTTGTTTCTTTACTTGCTTTATTTACTTTTAGATTTGATTGTGTAGTTCATTATATGCTTTGATTTATTTTATATGCTTTGATTTATTTAAGTTAAATACTTGATTTATTTAAATTATCATGGATGAATGTTTATATTTTGATTGATGTTTAATATCTTTGGTGAATGATTTATTTATGATGAATGGTTATTTACCTTTATCAATTTATTTAGATTTTCAAATGTTGTAAGAGGTATGTTTCCACTTTGTGGGTACCCCATTAGTTAACTATCATGTAATTTAAATTGCTTTTTATATTTTAGATCAATGTAAAGGATATGTTTCTACCTTTCGGTGGGTATCCTATTTAGGCAAGGATGATGTAAGGACATGTTTCCATCTTCGGATGGGTGTCCATTTATTTGCTTTGTTTGGACATTGTTTTAATTTTAATATAATTATGCTTTATTTCAATTATTGCGTGTAATATGGATAATATTGTTATACTTAAGAATTTTATAATATTAAGACCGGTAAATGAGGCCGGTTCCAATGAACCGGGT
The DNA here is from genome assembly GCA_947685225.1 of Garcia nutans. Classification (NCBI taxonomy): domain Eukaryota; kingdom Viridiplantae; phylum Streptophyta; class Magnoliopsida; order Malpighiales; family Euphorbiaceae; genus Garcia; species Garcia nutans. The sequence goes on along the minus strand of CANTUV010000023.1, from coordinate 16,485,405 downwards.
GTTGTGGGGGTGCTGGGTCATTTCTCTCATTCCCCACACGTACCCAACTTTCCGAACCCATTAGGGGGTTGGGGATTCCTTAGGAATCGAGTCATCCACCCCTTTTTTTTTCCCGGCCCATCCCGGTGGCGACTCCATTTTCTCCGGACCTACGTCCGTGTTCTTTATCATTAGTTACTTTTTTAAGTGAGAAATCTATCTGTAATAAACCTCTTAATTTAGTTTTAATTCAATATAGCATAAAAGTTACTATAGTTGGTTGAATGGATTAAAACCTAATTAATGGGAATTATTATTCGAAAACAAGATGCCCCATGTTGGTATTTTATTAACCATATACCTAGGAAAAGAGACTCGTCATTCATGTGTGGAAGTTATAAGGTTGGAAGGAACGTCCTATTTGTCCTTGTTTGTTAATTGTTTGTGCATACATGCATACATTTGCATCTCATATCATTAATCCTTTCTGGCTCACTATCCTGGATTATGATAGTTCAAAAGCTTATGACAATCCAACCTACGCCGGAAGCGGAGAATCTAGCAATGACTCAATCTCTTTTTCACGAAAAACAATGGATCCTGAACAAGTTCAAAGAATGGTGGATGATGCCCTCAATGCCAAGATGAAAGAAATAAAAGAGGCCATGGCTAAGACCGTGAAGAACCAATTGGCTATAATTTTAGGAAATCATGCCGAAGCATCTGCTAGCACTAAGAAGCCAAAGGACAAAGGGAAGGCTAAAGTTGGTGAAGTAGCTTTTGATGATGATAAGGTGATCATTGATGATGATGATTGGGCTCAATACTACCAAGATCATCAAGACGAAAAGGAGCCGAAGGTTGTTGAGAAGACAACTATTGAAAAGACTGAGACGTCTTATGTTGAGAAGATGATTGCTAACCTAGAAAAGAAATTTGAGAAGAAACTCAAAATTGAAGAAATGTCCGAAGTTGACAAATTATTTGAGCTAGACGAGGAAGTTCCGTACAAATTCAAGATGCCATCTTTTGCGAAGTTTGATGGAACCGAAAATCCTCACCTCCATGTGAAGTAGTATATCACTGCTATGCAGTCTGCCCGAGCTACTAAGGCTCAAACTCTAAGGTACTTTATGCTCTCATTGGATCCTATTATCCAAAATTGGTTCAATACCTTAGATGAAGGAACACAAAAGAGTTGGGATCTGTTATACAAGGCTTTCATTCAGCAATATCGATACAAAGTTGAGTTGGAAGTCACCTTAATGGAAGTTGAGTCCATTAGACAAAGGCCAAATGAGAATTTTGTGGACTATGTCAAAAGATGGAGAAATAAGGCTGCTTTGCTCAAGAAAAGGCCTGATGAATCTGATCAAATAAGGATGATCGTGAGAGGCATCCTGCCCAATCTCCATGAAAGGATGTCTCACACCCTTATAAGGGATTTCAAAGATCTTCTCCAAGCTGGTCTACAAATTGAAGAGTGGAAAACGGAGAAAAATTGCTTTTCAATAAGAAGGAATGAGAAAGGGAATTATTAGCCTAGCAATCAAAGCACGCAAAAAGAAGTTGATGTCAATACAACTGGTCAAGCAAATAGAAAGCAGTTTTTAGATCTGGGGAAGCCTTTGTCTTGGGTCTTCAACAAGCTACAAAAGAAGGGACTATTACAGCCATTGGCCCCTCGACCTTTGCCGAATCCTTTACCCCCAAAATTTAATACTAAAGCCTTTTATGAGTTTCATCAAACACAAGGACATGAGACAGACAAATGCTTGCGACTAAAACATGAGATCCAAAATTTTATTGACAGTGGTAAGCTGCCTGAGCATGATAAGACAAGCACAAAAAATAATCCATTGCCAAAATTCAACAGAGTGCCACCACCAGCAACCTTCATGGTAGGAAAAGGATTGGAAGAAGATTTTGTTTTATCATCCTTTCAAGATGGGGATATTGAAGATGTAGAAGCTTAACTCAATAAACTTTCCTTAGCTTGAATGTTGCTTTTCAAATTTTGCTTTAATATTTAATTAGAACAATCATGTTTTCCAAATTTAATAAGTTACTTTCATCAAAATTTTGTTGGTCTTTGTTCATTTTAGTGCTCATCCAATGAGGAATCTAGCTTGATGTTCATAAATTAACTTGTCTAGGCATCATGACTTGAATGACTTTACTAGATAAGGGAATTGCTCTATAGCATTGAGTTGTGTATGCTTACTTAGAGAGGGCTCCTGCATAATTATCTTTGTCTAGGTCCTAGTCAGTCTTAGAACATGCTTTGACAAACTTTCGAGGTGAAATTGCAACTCTGCTTATTTAAGGGAGAGATGATTTAGGCATTGTTTGGTTAGCCAACAGCTAGTATCTACCCAATTAAATATCAATCCCTAGTTGTCCCTTTGAGCCTTCATCAAATTTTTAACTTTCTTTTCATTGGCTTACAAACCCCAATAACCTACCCTGAGCTATTCTGATACTTTGGACAAATCTTATGATCACTAAGATGAAGGGGCAAGAAGATCAAAGAAAGTTATGCATAGCCAAGACTGTAAAAATAGTTGGTGTTATCAAGACCATAAGGGTAGTTGAAGTTCTCAAGACCATAAGGGTAGTTGAAGTTCTCAAGACTATAAGGGTAGTTGAAGTTTTCCTAATATCTCCAATATATCAAGACAATATCAAAGTAACAAATGATTTATCCCTGTTAAAGAAGATTTATGTCACTCCACCCATCCATTATTGGAATCCCAAGTTAGTACAAACAAGACAACTCTTTTAGAGCTAGAACCAAACAAAAAAAACAAAAAAAAAGAGAAGAGAAAAAAGAAGAAAAAGAAAAGAAAAAAGGACAAAAGAAAAGAAAAGAAAAGAAAAAGGATGAAAAAACAAAAAAACAACAAGAAAAAAAAACCTAAAAAGGGGGTTCAGAAGGCCAACTGAGTTCTCTTTTACCTAAAGCAGCAAAAGGCTTCCATTTGGTTTATAAGGACATTTTGACTTTAATCAGTCTAACCCAACTAAGATTCAATCAAAATTGGAGAAAAAGGAGAAAGACCATCCAGTTCTTGAAAGTTCTATACTTGACAGTCCTATAAGGAAGAAGGACAAAATGATAAAATGCTCAAAGAAAGGGAAGAGTAAGAAAAAGAAAAAGAAAGAAAAGGGAGAAGAAGAAAAAAATGAATTTAGGAACCAAAATTTATGCAAGGGCAAAGGCTGTTCCAATTGAGATCTAGATTAATAGAAGGAATTTGGGGTCTAGAAAGATTGCTCTCAACTATCTAAAGTTCCAACAAAAAACCTATAGTGTGAGGGTTTGTCCATTGTGTCACACCAGCTCCAATCTCAAAATGGCTTTCATTTAACCCGTGTCCCTTATAGATCCCATTTCAAGTCTATTAAAGACCTGTTGATCTCTCTTGGTAGGTATAGTCTATTAGTGGAGATAGTTTGAATAAGCATGCATATGAGATAGACCATATTCAAGCTCAAATGAGACCTTTGGCCAAGTAATGTGTATGTGCCTATCTTAAGTACAACTGTTCTTGCATAAATAGAAATGATTCCTGAGTTTAGTATGGTAATTAGGGTTGTCATATTATAGATATATTAATTTGGAAAATCAAGTCCTAAGGTACATTGATATTAATTTGGCAAAGCCAACATTTGATTTCAAAATCAAAATTCAAAAAATAAAAAAATATCAAATAAAAAAAAATGTTTTGTCATACAAAGCCTTCAAGTTAAGGGAAGTATGTTGAACCTCCAAAGGACACATTGGACAAAGAAAATGATTATTGGCAAGGTCATGAAAAAGCTATCAACTGACATGCTGAAACATAGTTCAAAATAGATGAATCCCTAACTCTGCTGCTTAGGGCCTCCATTATTCATGTTTTCAATATCTCAAAGATAAAAGTCATAAATGGGAAGCATTCTTTTATTCCAATGCAAGAAATGAATGGGCATCTCAAAGGAGTCAATGAGAACACTTCTGCTAAACACCTCGGTCTATGGGTCAATGGAATAATTATAAGTATCATTCATGCATATCATGCATACATGAGCATATCACACCTCATTTTTCTTTGTCAAAGTGAACAAGAGACACTCTATGAAACAATCATAAAGAAGATATCAAATCAGGGGGGTATGGAAAGTCCATTGCTTGAGAAAGCTCCAGTAATTTTGCAAAGAGAAGAAATTCATGCTTATGCAAAGAATAATACAAAATACAAACATCAATCAAAGCCCGCATAAGAAAAATTATTGGTTTGAGCCTACACAGGGGGCAAAGTTTCTTCATTTTAATTTTTGAGTTTATGCATATACAAAATATTTTCAAACTCACTTTCAAATATTTTGGTCTAGAATCCAAATCAAGTTTAGGATCGAGTATCTAAACCTAGTTTAGGATCGAGCATCCAAATCTAGTTTAGGATCGAGTATCCAAATCCAATTTTACGATTGAGTATCCAAATCCATTTAGGATCGAGTATCCCAATCCATTTTAGGATCGAGTATCCAAATCCAGTTTAGGATCGAGTATCCAAACCCAATTTAGGATCGAGTATCCAATTCCAGTTTAGGATCGAATATCCAAATCCAGTTAGGATCAAGTATCCCAATCCAATTTAGGATCGAGTATCCAAATCCAGTTAGGATCGACTATACAAATCCAGTTTAGGATCGAGTGTCCCAATCCAATTTAGGATTGAGTATCCAAATCTAGTTAGGATCGAGTATCCAAATCCAGTTAGGATCGAGTGTCCAAATCTAGTTTAGGATCGAGTATCCCAATCTAATTTAGGATCGAGTATCCAAATCCAATTTAGGATCGAGTATCCCAATCCAACTTAGGATCGAGTATCCCAATCCAACTTAGGATCGAGTATCCAAATCTAGTTAGGATCAAGTATCCCAATCCAGTTTAGGATTGAGTATTGAAATCTCTTGGGTCCAGAAGCCAAATTATCCTTAGGTCTAGAACCTAAGAATCTCTTCTAAGTCCAGAACTTAGCTCGGGTCTAGAACCCAAATTATCCTTAGGTTTAGAACCTAGAATCTTTCCTAAGTCCAGAACTTAGCTCGGGTCCAGAACCCAAATTACCCTTAGGTCTAGAACCTAGAATCTTTCCTAAGTCCAGAACTTAGCTGGGGTCCAGAACCCAAATTACCCTTAGGTCCAGAACCTAGAATCTTTCCTAAGTCCAGAACTTAGCTCGGGTCCATAACCCAAATTATCCTTAGATCCAGAACCTAGAATCTTTTCTAAGTCCAGAACTTAGCTCGGGTCCAGAACCTAAATTATCCTTAGGTTCAGAACCTAGAATCTTTTCTAAGTCCAGAACTTAGCTTGGGTCCAGAACCCAATTTTTTCCGCTTTAAAACTCAATTTTTTCTGAAACCAAATTCAATTTGGTTTCGGTTTCCTTTTCTTCATTAATGTTAGATTCCATGAACAATTAAGATTAATCATCAAAATCTTTTATAAATAGGACTAAAAACAACACAGAGAGGGGGAGGAAAAACTTAGAAAAAGAGATTGGACTTTAAAGCTTTTTGGCTGTGAAAATGATCAAATTTTTTTAGAGAAGGATAAGCAAACATGCAATCAATCTATCAAAGGCAGCCATCTTGCCTTTGACCTTGTTCATCCAAGAAGCAATTTTTGGTGCATCCAACAAACGAAGGTTTGAATTCTTAATTTCTTTTTGTTTCTTACAGTAGCTTCGTTCTTTATTTGATTCATAAGATTATAAACTCAAAACTTCAATGTTTGAAGATGTAATAACTTGATCTTTGTTTCCAGAAACCTTAAGTGATTTCCTCTATTTCTAAATACCTTTAAAAACTTTAATCCGTTTCTTTTTTTTTTCCCAAAAACCTTAAATCATTCTTAAACCCTAAAAATCATCCTTTTGTTTCCCTAAAACCTCAAAAACCTAATTTATTCCTTCTGTCCCCAAAAACCCTAAAAATATCTTTAATGTTTTTGTAAACCTTAAATCATTTTGTTTATTTCCAAAAAACACCATAAAAGTCTAAACCAGATTTCTTCTAATTCTTTTCCAAAATTCCAAATGTTTTCTTAAATATCCAAACTCAAACTCACTTTATAGTTTCAAAAAAATCACATAAAGCTTCATAAAACTATAAATTATTTTTCCAAATTCTAAAATCAAATATATTCTCCGAAACACTAAAAACCCTAATTCAACTTCAAAACCAAGACAGTAACCCCAAATTAGCTAACCTTAAACCTTAGTTTGCTTAAACCCTAATTCCCTTAAAACCTTAAAACCGTATAAACCTAAAACATTCAAACCCAATATAGTAAATCCAAAATAATAATCCAGTAACAGTAAATCATAAACCTAATGTTTTAATATCCAAACCCTAATTTCATGATTTTACCCCTCAAACCCTAATTTGCTTAATCAAAGAACCTTATCAATCCCTTAAATTATAAAACCTTAATCCATTTTAATTCCCTTAAAACTTACAGTAGCTTAAACCAATAAATTCTAAAACCCTAAACATTAAATAAAGAATCTTAAATAAAAACAGTAGCCTTAATTTGTATCTTTACTTGCTTTATTTACTTTTAGATTTGATTGAGTAGTTCATTATATGCTTTGATTTATTTAAGTTAAATACTTGATTTATTTAAATTATCATGGATGAATGTTTATATTTTGATTGATGTTTAATATCTTTGATGAATGATTTATTTATGATGAATGGCTATTTACCTTTATCGATTTATTTAGATTTCCAAATGTTGTAAGAGATATGTTTCCACTTCTTGGGTACCTCATTAGTTAACTATCATGTAATTTAAATTGCTTTTATATTTTAGATCAATGTAAAGGACATGTTTCTACCTTTTGGTGGGTGTCCTATTTAGGCATGGATGATGTAAGGACATGTTTCCATCTTCGGATGGGTGTCCATTTATTTGCTTTGTTTGGATATTATTTTGATTTTAATATAATGATGCTTTATTTCAATTATTGCTTGTAATATGGATGATATTGTTATACTTAAGAATTTTATAATATTAAGACCTGTAAAGGAGGCTGGTTCCAATGAACCTGGCATTGTGGGGGTGCTGGGCCATTTCTCACCTTCCCCATACGTACCCAACTTTTCGAACCCATTAAGGGGTTGGGGATTCCTTAGGAATTGAGTCATCCACCCCTTTCTTTTTCCCGGCCCGTCCGGGTAGCTACTCCATTTTCTCCGGACCTAGGTTCGTGTTCTCTAAGGCCTCGATCCTAAACAGTGCCGAAGTCACAAGAACCATTCCACCAGGAGTGGGGGCAAAAATCCCCGCTCACAGATAGCCACTGGTTCTTCTGCATAATTCAAATTTTGCTGAATTTTAATGGACTCTGTTTGAATCACATGTGAAGTATCTATTCTATATCATCTAAGCATTGACACATGGAATACATTATGAATCTTAGCCAATTCTAGAGGCAAAGCTAGTCGATAAGCTATTGGACCTACACATTCAAGTATTTCATATGGTCAAATAAATCTAGGACTTAGTTTACCTTTCTTTCCAAAGCGAAGAACCTTCTTCCATGGTGATACTTTTAAAAATACCTTATCTCGCACACTATACTCAATGTCACGTCGTTTCCAATCTACATAAGATTTTTGTCTATCCATTGCAATTTGTAATTGATCATTTATAAGCTTCACTTTGTCTTCGATTTGTCTTATAAGATTAGGTCCCATAAGTTTGCTCTCATTCAATTCCACCCAACATAATGGAATTCTAAACTTCCTTCCATATAGTGCTCCATATGGCACCATTCCAATACTCATCTGATAACTGTTGTTAAAGGCAAATTCTACTAAAGGCAAATATCTATCCCAACTACCTTCAAAATTGATTACATAATTTCTAAGTATATCTTCAATTATTTGTATCACCCTTTTTGATTGACCATTAGTCTGTGGATGAAATGTTGTACTAAAATAAAGTCGAGTGCCAAATGCTTTCTGAAAACTTTCCTATAATTTTAAAGTAAAGCGAGAGTCTCGATCTGAAATAATAGACATTGGTACTCCATGAAGCCTGACTATCTCATTAATATATAATTCAGTAAGTCTATCCATTGAATAATCAACTCGAATGGGAAGGAAATGAGCTGATTTGGTTAATCGATCAACAATTACCCAAATTGTATCATGCTTCTTTTGGGTGTTCGGAAGTCTTGTCATAAATCCATGGTGATTCTATCCCATTTCCATTCTGGTATTGATATAGATTGCAAAAGAACCGATGGAACTTGATGTTATGCTTTGACTTGTTGACACACTAAACACCGAGTGACATATTCAGTGATATCTCTTTTCATACTAGGCCACAAATAATGAGACTTCAAATTCTGATACATCTTATTGCTTCTGGGATGTACAGTATAAGTAGTAGTATGAGCTTCACTAAGAATACACTCCTTTAGTTCCTTCACATTAGATACACACAATCGACCTCTATAATGCAATACACCATCTTTTAACACAACATATTCTGGCTTTTCACCTTTATACACTTGTTTTAAAATTTCTAACAACTTTTGATTCTGTTTCTAAGCTTCTATCACTTTTTGCTTTATGGTTGGCTCAACCCTTAATTCTGCTATCATAACACATTGTATTATTTAGTTTATTTAATTTATATATACATGCAGTACTATAATATTTATTTGCAACATTGGTGGTGCGAACTTATGCTATTGCAATACCACAAGTGCATGGGTCACTCAAGTAATAAAGTAGTGAGTGAATTATCATTCCACTGGGGACAAGGCCAAGTACTAGTGCAAATTTTAACTGTTGTTTAACAAATTAATAGTTTTGGGAAGTTTGTAATTAAAGACAATTAACTTAATAACTTAAAGTAAAGAGAGATTAAGTGTTGTGCACAAAGGATTGATGATGAAAATACTATCCAGATATTGAATCCCCCTAGCTATAAATATATTTATGAAAATCAATTCAATTAAATCAAATAATAGAGTTGAATTGTCATTCCTCTAAATTAGACTAAAACCTTTCTCAAGTGAATCAATCCCTAATCACTAAGTAGAATGCTGAAATCTCTTCTCACACATAATTAAGTAGATCTTGCATTAAGAACAAGGAATCATAAACCAAAGGATCTTGTAAGTCTATCTCTAGCACTCCAATCAATCCTCTATCCTTATGAGTATTCTATTCATATCAAGCTTTCTCAAGTCAATAATATGAAAATTGCAACCAATCAATAAGCATGTGTGAGTGGGGATTTTTGCCCCCACTCCTGGTGGAATGGTTCTTGCGACTTCGGCACTGTTTAGGCTCGGGGCCTAAGAGAACATGGACCTAGGTCGTAGAAAATGGAGTCTCCACCCAGACGAGCTGGGAAAAAGAAAGGGTGGATGACTTGATTTGTAAGGAATCCCCAACCCCCTAATGGGTTCAAAAAGTTGGATACGTATGGGGAAGGTGAGAAATGGCCCAGCACCGCCACAATGCCCGATTCATTGGAACAGGCCTCCTTTACAGGTCTTAATAATATAAAATTCTTAAGTATAATAATATTATCCATATTACATGCAACAATTAAAATAAAGCATCATTATATTAAAATCAAAGCAATGTCCAAACAAAGAAAATAAATGGACACCCATCCGAAGATGGAAACATGTCCTTACATCATCTATGTCTAAACTAAATAGGACACCCACAGAAAGGTGGAAACATGGCCTTTACATTGGTCCAAAATATAAAAGAAATTTAAATTACATTATATTTAACTAATTAGGTACCCACAAAGTAGAAACATATCTCTTACAATTTTATTACTAAACAAACAAATAATAATCATAACAATAAAGAAAATAATCATCCATGGTAAATTAAATAAATAAAGCATTGAAATTAAATAAATCAACCATCAAAACATATAATAAACTACATAATCAAATCTAAAATTAAATAAAACAAATAAAGATACAAATTAGGGTTTATGTCTCAATTTAGAGTTCTTTAATTAACATTTAGAGTTTTGGAATTTTAGAATTATTATTGTTATTATTTAGGCTACTGTAAAGATTTTGAAAAATTGGAATGAAATAGGGTTTTATAATTTAAGAAATTAGTAAGGTTTTTTGGTTGATCAAATTAGGGTTTAAGGGTAACATCATGAAATTAGAGTTTTGGAATCTTAAGACATTAGAGTTTATAATTCATGGTTACCGGATTGTGATTTTAGTTTTATTGGATTATGGCTTTAGGGTTTAGATTTATTTGTCATAAGATTTTGAGGTTTGAAGAATTAGGGTTTAGGAAAACTAGGGTTTATCGCATTAGTTTTTTTGAGAAAATTATTTTTATAAAACTCTAAATTGTTTTCTTAAATCCTAAAATCAAGTAGAAACAGAAGAATAGTTTTAGGGTCTTTAAGGTTTCTTGAAAAAGAAAAAATAGTTTAGTGTTTTAAGGTTTTTGGAAACAGAAGAAACAATTTAGGGTTTTAAAGTTTCTGGCAAGAGAAGAATAGTTTTAGGGTTTTGAAGTTTTGATTACTGAGTAAGGCTACTGGATGAATGTATGATTTAATGAAAAATATATTACTAAGTTTAATAATTTAGGTTACTGAAATAAAAATCAATGATAGATGTATTTAAAAGTAAATATGGCAATAACATTGTAAATATAATCGAAGCAAAGATTTATAATCAAACCTCCATTCGTTGGTTCCACCAAAACTAATTTTTGGATGAACAATGACAAAGGCAGTGTTGCTACCTTTGATGGATTGTTGATTGATTCTTGTTGCTAATGTCTCTTGCTTGCTAGGGTTTTTCTGCCTCTTTTTTCCTCAGTCTGAAGTCCAAAGTTTTCCTCTAGTAAAAACTAATTTTTGATCCCTTAATTCTGAGTTTTAATGTGTTATTTATAAGAAAAATCATAAACCTACTTCTAATTGTTCAAGGAAATTCAAAACAATTAGGAAAAGAAACCAAAACCAAATAGAATTGGTTACGAAAAAATCGTGTTGGAAAATTGCGCTGGCGAAAAAATTGCTGGGGAAAACTACAAGGATTGCAAGTTGCTGTGGGCGGGCGCTGGGTGGCCAGCCAATTCACCGCAGGAATTTCCTGCGACAAAATGGCCATTTTGCCCGCAGGAAATTCCTGCGGGCGAATTGACCTGGCTGATTTTTCCGTCGTCGAATTTTATTTTTTATTTATATATTTTTATTATTTTTATTATTTTTTTATTTATTTAACTTTACCATTTTTATTTTTATTAAAAATTATAAATAATAAATACTAAAATAAATATTATTTAATTAAAATACCACAAAAATTATTTTGGACTATATAAAAAATATCGGACAAGACTGGATAAAAAATTAAGGGTCTATAGTTTGCCCTCAGCTTGAACGATCTGAGACAATAGCAAATGAGAGTGAAAAGCAATAAGGCTTAATTTTTCTAAGATGGTTTAGGATTTGGGTTCTGGACCCGGTTAGAGTTTTGGACTCAAGGGTAATTTTAGGTTCTGGACCTAAGGGTAATTTAGGTTCTGGACCCGAGCTAAGTTCTAAACTTAAAAGAGATTTTAGGTTCTGGACCTAAGGATAATTTGTGTTCTGGAACCGAGCTAAGTTCTGGACTTAAGGATAATTTGGGTTCTAGACCCGAGCTAAGTTCTGGACTTAAGAGACATTCTAGGTTCTGGACCTAATGGTAATTTGGGTTCTGGACTCGAGCTAAGTTTTGGACTTAAGGGTAATTTGGATTCTAGAACCGAGCTAAGTTATGGACTTAAGAGAGATTTTACGTTCTGGACCTAAGGGTAATTTGGGTTCTGCACCCGAGCTAAGTTCTAGACTTAAAGGTAATTTGGGTTCTGGACCCGAGCTAAGTTCTGGACTTAAGAGTAATTTAGGTTCTAGACCCGAGCTAAGTTCTGGACTTAAAAGAGATTTTAGGTTCTGGACCCGAGTTAAGTTCTGGATGAAATTTATTTTTAGAGGGGGAGAATTGTAATATCCCAAACTATAACCTAAAATTTTTGGAATACTTATTGTTGTTTTTGGATTAAATGAAATAAAGTATATTAATGTTTAAGTGGGAAGATAAGAAAGGTTAGAGGAGTGTGCATATGTTGTATATATAGAGATATATACAACATATACAAGTTAATTAATGAGTGGTCAAAAGAAATATTTAATTGTAATTAAATTAATTAAAATGGAAATTGAGTTAAGTGGAAGTGGATATTTATATATAATATTATTAAAATTGCTTGGTTGATATTGAAAGAGAGAATTGTAAGGTTAAGAGTGGTTGTGAGTAGTTGACTTTTGCTCTTCTTTCTTCATCTTCTTCTTTTTCCTTCTCTTTGGCCGGCCATCTCCATAGCAAGAGGGAAAGAGAGATTTTTTTCTCTTCCAAACTCAATATTGAAGGGTGTTTCAAGTGATCAAGTTGGAAATTTAAGGGTTTTCATCACTTTAGATAAGTTTTACACTTGATTCCTTGGTTTTCTTTTAAGTTTGTGTTTTGAGTTTGGTGTTTGATTGTTGATGGTATGTGAATATTTGATTTTGGTGTAATTGAGAGTGTTTGGTCTTATTGGTGTTGATTTTGGAATTGGTTTGAAGGAAAGGTTAAGTTTGGTGTTGGAAAGCAAGTTTATTATGGTTTATTAGTTTGTTTGGTTAAGTTTGTTTGAAGTGGAAGATGGTAAAAGAAAGAGGTTTGTTGGATGTGGTGTTGTTGTTGCCAGAATCAAGATTTTTGGCCTGACATGCCCATGAACACGGCCAAGTCTTTGGGCATGTCAATGGTTCTATTTTCTGGATGGGTGACACGACCAGTGACATGCCCATGTCTTTGAGCATGTCACAGCTTCTGTGTTGTAGTAGCATTGACATGGCCAGTGACATGCCCATGTCATTGAGCATGTCATAGCTACTGTGATGTTGGTGGATTGACATGGCCAGTGACACGCCCATGTCACTGAGCATTTCATAGTCACTGTGTTGAGGGAGGATTGACACGGCCAATGACACGCCCATGTCACTGAGCGTGTCAAAGCTTCTATGTTGTGGATTTAGGGCACGGTCAAGGACATGCCCGTGTTGTTAAGCGTGTTGTTGCGCTCGAATTAACTCTACCACAAAGCGTCACTCGCAAGTATATGAGGTAGCTGTAGCAAAGGTGATCGCCCCAAGGTCGTCTCACAAGGAAGCTAAAGTGGCTAATTGATTATCAAATTAAAAAGTAACAAGTAATGAAGAATTTAAAATTGCTAACTAATGAAAAAGTTTAATTGAAGTTTAAAACAATAAAAGTAAACAAGAGCTGATGTTTTAATTCACTTGATAAAAGGGTCTAGGGTTTGCACTTCTCTACTACTGATATGTATGAACGGTTATTCCTCTTAACTAATTTAATTTCAAAGATTAAATCTCAAACAACTCAATTAATCACGTCAAGGAAATAAGCTCTCGCATTCAAACCTCTTTCAACTAATCTTGTTATAATTGAAATAATCTTTTTAATAGGTTATATCTCTAATTCACCTAAGTCCTTAATTGAATTGTTCCAACATTAGACTTCATCTCTCAATCCATCATCTAATACTTAAAACACACAATTGGTGGCCAATCAATTATATGTTAACAATATTTCATTCAATAAAGGCTAAAGAAATTATTAACTAAGAGAATAACCAATTCATACAATCATAGCAGATCTATACAAACCCTAGACTAGATCAAATTAGTTCATAATGAAATCAAACATATTCATCTCATTAATGTTCAAAGAAATCAAAATAGACATGATAATATCCATTCAATGAAAATAAAGAGAATAAGTTCGAGAACAAAACCAAATTACAAACTCCTTGAAGCTTCTGAAGAATCTCTTGATCAAATCTTGCAAGAAGGATGAATCAATGGCTAGAACAATCTAATCTAAGCTAAAGTAATCAAAAGTGTAATTAAAATCAAAGAAAACAAATGTTAAAACCCTAGCTCTTTTCTCTGACGGCTGAAACTCTTCTCCAAATCGTCAACAGTCCCTTCAAACCCTAGCTTCTATTTCCTTTTATATGAATCGTCCGTTTAAAATCCGCTGCGTGTTTGGTTCATGAGGGACACGGCCAAGTTAGAAGTGACTTGGCCGTGTGAGTGCTTTTTGGAGGGACACGGCCAGTGACTTGGCTGTGTCCCTTGCATGTGTTCACTTCTGCTTGCCTTTTTCTTCTTTTCTTCTTAGTTGAGTGACACGGCCAAGTCTTGAGCATGACTTGGCCGTGTCCCTTGCCTGTGTCTTCCACTGTGAGTTTTAGTCTTCTTTGCCTTTGGAATTGGTGAGACACGGCCAAATGGAGATGACTTGGCCGTGTGGGTCTTCTTTGGAGGGACACGGCCAGGAGACTTGGCCGTGTCCCTTGAGTGTGTCTGTCTCTGTGCTTGATTTCCATCTTTAGCTGAATATGAGACACGGCCAGTGACTTGGCCGTGTCCTCTGCCTGTGTCAGCTACTATCCCTTCTTGTTTTCAATTTGGTTCCTTGGCTTTTTTAACCTAAAACAAAACTTGAACAAACTTTAAACAAGACTTAAATAAACAATAAACAATAACCAACAAAATATAAAGACACACTAACAACTAGGACAAAAACGACAAAAACACTGAAATAAACTAAAACTACCACAATTAATGAAAACACTAAACAAACTGATTAAAACTAACAAAATACCTAAATAAAACAATAATTATTATAATAAACAAGACACAAATCTATAACAAAAACTAATAAAACAACTACCCCACACTTAAAACTTTGCTTGTCCTCAAGCAAATTCACATGGCACAAATTAAAAACTCAAACAACCTTAACTATAATTCCAGCATATAGATGAAATACTTCAAGACATCAGACATAAATAATAGCAATTTCCTTCAATCAAGATTTTCTTAACTCATTCATTAATCCAGACATACAAATCTTATCTCTCATCTAAGTGTTTCACTCGATTTCAAAAGTTAATCACTCAAACCACTCATGATTGCATACTGCCATAAACTTGCTTAATTATCCAATCTCCCTCACTAATTTTCTCAAGAAATAATCCGAAGGTCTTTCATTTGGATGTAATGGGGCTAAGGTAAAGGTATGAGAAAAGACATTTAGGCTAGAGCATCAAGAAATGGAGTATCTAAATTAAACACTACTCTTGCTAAGAAACTCATACTCCTTCAAATAGCATACTCACCAATCCATTAATACTTCACATACTTGCATAAATACATGAGTCAACATTCCTCTTTTGATAACCAATGCTAGAACATATATGTATTTTGCATATATATATAACTTTTTTTTTATTATTATATATATATTATATATATATACAAAATTAAGAATTGCATGGTACATCTAGCTTAAAATGTAGAGGAAAAGAATAATGACTCTTAATCAAACACAACATGCAACGTATGCATTTCAACCCCAAATAGAAATACCATATATTTTTTTTTTACTTATTACCCCACACTTTAAAACAAACCACCCTATTGTCATATCATAAAACTCCATTCCTTAATGCAGGTATGATGATAATAATAACATGTTAAGTTGAGAATTGTGTTGATCAAACAATAAAAAGGTCAAAGGCTCAACTTGGCTCACTAAGGAAATCAATAATAAGGGAAGTCTTTTTTAAGCTAAAGGGACTAACCTAATTTGCCTTCATCATTTTAAAACTTGAGATTAAATCATAATGTGAGTTCAATTAGTATGTAAAAGCAAACTCTAGAGATGTAAAATCATGAAGGTGCACACTTAAGAAAAGAAAATCAACTGATAATAATAACAAATTATGAGGCTCAAAACTCACACAGGTGGGTTCACAAAGATTTATATGTCATAAATTGCAGAATGTGAAAATTGATCCCATATGAATTCAAATGCTCATTTCTATGCTGATACTAAAGTCTCAACTATAATGCTAGAATCAAAGAAAAGATCAATAAATTTTGAACAATTATGCCATGCACAACAAACACAATAAGCAAAACAAACACAATAAGCAAAACAAGAATTAAAGAAAAGCTTAAAGAGTACCCCACACTTAAAATTTACATTGTCCTCAATGGAAAACAAGAATAATAATAGAAAGAGTTAAAGGACAACCTGTCTTCCATCGTACCTGGCGAGGCAAAACCCTAGCTTTCCATCACAAACACAAAAGTTCAAAAATAAAAGTACAATATATAAAAATAAAATATCCAAATATAAAAACATTATCATGAAAACAAAAACGAAAAATAAAAACAAAAATACACTAAACAAAATAAAACAAGGAACTCAAAATCTATGGAAAAGGCTGGCGTGAAGATGATACAGCTGAGGGATGGAGACTCAGGATCGTCGCAAGGTTGCTGTTAATCTGTTCCAACTGCTGCAAGACCTCAGCATGGTTACGGTCCACCTTGCTATCCAGTCAATCCACTTTGCCCTCCAGGGCCTCAATCCTCAGAAGTACCTCTTGACTCTCCAAAATCGGAGCATCCTCATCTAGGCCAAGAGAATCCGAGTCGGACTCCTCTTCGACCCATGCCCTCTTCTGCCTATCCCCAGGTGCTTTAGGCTCAGCTGACGGCATCACATAAGTCCCTCTCCTATGCACCACCATGTGCATCTTCTCAAGTGTAGCTAAATCCAACGAGTCATTCCCCAAAATTCTAATCATGCGACTAGTACTCGGGTCAAAATCCTCAACAAGGGCTACTGCTAATGTGGTGATCAACCCTCCAACACAAATTGCCCCCCTCCTTTTATTAGCTACAGTATCAAAAATATCGGCTAACCAATAGCCGGCACTAATAGTCATTTCATTCAAAACACAATCCAAGAAAAATAGCTCACTCGACTCAACCACACCCGGGCTCTCCTTCCGAGCAAAGAACCCACATGACATAAACCTGTACAAATACCTCAAAGTAGGGTTCCGTAATTTAGATGCTTTGGCCGATTTGGCCACATAAGTACTCGAGCCTAAGGCTCCCCAAGCAAATTGTTGTCTAAAGTCTTTGGGTACCGACCTTTCCCCATGCTGATGAAAACCATAGATATCATTCTACTGATCAATAGTAATCACAATTGATCTACCCATCAATTTAAACATCAGTCTACTGTAGATTTTCTTAGCATCCATTTCCACCTTAAGAGATGTCAAAAATTCTAGAGTAAGCTCCTCAAACTGCAAAGGTCTCAAGGATACTAGAGTCTCCCACCCAAGATATTGCACATATCTATAAAAAGTCATCCTAATTTTGCAGGGTATCAAGAGATTCATCATTCACATACCTTGTCGGGAAAAAACCTCGAGCCAAAAGACTTGCCCTCTTGAAAGATAAAGTTGAGGAAGAAGAAGAAGCTCCTTCAGTAGTAGATTTCTTCTTCTTGCGGTGTGAGACAGTTTTAGTTCTTGGCATCTTGAGATCTAAAAAAAAATTAACACCCAAAACTGAAATAAATCAAAATTATATGAGTAAAGAGGAAGTTTTAAGTGATTATCTCAAGTTTTGTTGAAGAAATTTGAAGTTTTAATGGAAGAGTTGGAGTTTTGAAATAAAAATCAATGGTTTTGGCGATACAGAGAGCGAGAGAGCGAGAGAGACGAAGATAGAAAATTTAGGTTTTTATGAAAAGAACTGGGCAAAATCGGGTTTTTAAAAGTGTAAAATTGGAGTGACACGGCCGTGTTGGTGGGAACTTGGCCGTGTTGGTGTGTGAAAGTGAAGAGACACGGCCAAGTCAAGGTGACACGGTCGTGTCTGATGCAAATTGAGGGACACGGCCAGTGACTTGGCCGTGTCCCATGGGTGTGTCCTCTTCTGTATAAAAGATTGCAAAATCAAAAGAAAATTGATGAATCGTGGCTGTGTCCAGTGTGTGACACGGCCAAGGGACACGGTCAAGTCCTTTGGCCGTGTCACCTACTGCCTTTTATTAACTTTTAACATTTTTTTTAACAATTTTGCAAACCTTCTTCTTTAAACACCCTGAAACACAAAATAAAGAAAAACTTATCAAAGCACAGTCCATTTATTTAAACAGAACATAAATCAATACTCGCTAAATTTAAAATTACAACTACGAAAAATAAATGCAAACCGATGGGTTGCCTCCCATTTAGCACTTCTTTAATGTCATATAGCTGGACTTCATGCAAGGCCTAGGGATCATGAATCAAAGTGCTGTCAGTGACCCTCACTTCCTGAAATCCTTCATTGTATGGCTTAACTCTCTGTTTATTCACTTTAAAAGTTTCACTTGTTCGAGAGTTAAGTAATTCAATGGCACCAGAAGGATACACTCAAGTTATCTCGAAAGGCCCACTCCATTGAGACTTGAGTTTACCTGGAAAAAGACGGAGTCGTGAGTTAAAAAGTAAAACCTTCATACCTGGACTCAATGTCTTTCGCACTATAATTCTATCATGAAGTGCTTTAGTGCGATCCTTGTAAATTCTCGAGCTCTCATAGGCCTCATTTCTCAGCTCATCTAACTCTGAAATTTGTAGAAATCATTCTCTCTTTTCTTTATCCAAGTCAAAATTCAGAGTCTTGATTGGCCAATATGCTCTGTGCTCCAACTCCACTGGCAAGTGACAAGCTTTTCCAAAAACCAATCGGTATGGACTCATACCAAGAGGAGTTTTGAAAGCAGTCCGATATGCCCATAGTGCATCATGCAATCTACTTGCCCAATCCTTTCTTGATGTGTTGACTGTTTTCTCCAGAATTCCCTTAATATGCTTGTTGGATGTTTCCACTTGTCCAGAAGTCTGTGGATGATATGGGGTTGCCACTTTGTGCTTAACACTAGATTTGTGCATTAACTTCTCAAAAAGCCTGTTGCAAAAATGGCTCCCCCCATCACTGACTATCACCCTTGGCGTGCCAAATCTGCTAAGAATGTTTTCCTTCACAAATTTAACAACAATATTAGCATCATTAGTAAGGGTGGGGATTGCCTCCACCCATTTGGAAACATAATCAACAGCAACTAAAATATACTCATATCCAAAAGACTTGGGGAAAGGACCCATGAAGTCTATTCCCCACACATCAAACAGTTCAACAACCATATATGACTGAAGGGGCATTTCATTCCTCCTCCCAATGTTACCTACTCTTTGGCAATGATCACAGTGCTTACAATACTCTTGAGCATCTTTAAATAAGGTAGGCCAGTAAAAACCACTTTGTAGCACCTTTTCTGCAGTCTTTCTTCCTCCAAAATGACCCCCACAATGAAGGTCATGACAAAATTGAAGAACACTCAGTTGATCTTCCTCAGATACACACCTACAAACTATCTCATCTTTGCAAATCCGAAATAGATAAGGTTCATCCCAAAAATAAAACTTACTCAAGTGTAGAAACCTTTTCTTTTCCTGAAAGGACATGTTAGATCGCAAAATACCACAAGCAAGATAATTAGCAATATCTGCAAACCAAGGTGCATTAATTACCACAAACAGCTGCTCATCAGGAAATGCTTCTAAATTTTTATGAATGCTATCAGATGCAAGATTTTCACTAAAGTAGGGTAATCTGGATAAATGATCAGCAACAACATTCTCACTCCCCTTAGTATCCCTGATTTGGAAATCAAATTCTTGCAATAACAACACCCATCTAATTAAGCGCGGTTTAGCATGTTGTTTTGTTAAAAGATATTTAAGAGCTGCATGGTCAGAATGCACAATAATTTTTGACCCAATTAAATAAGCTCTAAATTTGTCTAAAGCAAAAACAACAGCTAACATTTCCTTTTCAGTTGTGGTGTAGTTCATTTGTGCACTATTCAGGGTCAAGCTAGCATAATATATTACTCTCAAGTATTTATCAACCCTTTGCCGAAGAACAGCTCCGACTGCATGATTAGAGGCATCACACATGATTTTAAAAGATAAAGACCACACAGGAGCTACAATCACTGGTGCACTAGTAAATTTTTCTTTAAGGGAATTAAAAGCTTGCATGCATTGTGCTGTAAATTCAAATGGAACATCTTTTCCCAATAAATGGTACAATGGTTGGCTTATTTTGGAAAAATCCTTAATAAACCTCCTGTAAAATCCTGCATGCCCTAGAAAACTTCTTATTCCCTTAACAGAGGTAGGTGGGGGTAACTTAGCAATAAATTCAATTTTAGCCTTATCCACCTCAATCCCTTTACTTGACACCACATGACCTAAGCCAATGCCCTGAGTAACCATAAAATGACTCTTTTCCCAACTTAAAGTGAGGTTACATTCAATGCATCTCTCAAGCACACGAACAAGTTTATTGAGGCAATTATCAAAAGAATTACCAAAAACAGAAAAATCATCCATAAATACCTCAATAAAATCGTCGATCATATCTGAGAAGACAGACATCATGCATCTCTGAAAAGTTGCAGGTGCATTGCACAAGCGAAAGGGCATACGTCGAAATGCATAAGTCCTAAAAGGGCAAGTAAAGGTTGTCTTGGACTGATCCTCTGGAGCTATTGGCACTTGATAGTAACCTGAAAGGCCATCCAGAAAATAATAATGTGAGTGCCCAGAAAGTTTATCTAACATCTGATCAATAAAAGGAAGAGGAAAATGATCTTTCTTTGTAGCATTGTTCAACTTCCTATAATCAATGCACATTCTCCACCCAGTAGTAGTCCTAGTAGGAACCTGTCACGACCCAATTTGTACATATGTATGGTACATCCATGTACAGTACATCCGCGTACAGTAAGAGGAGCCATCCCGAGTAACCACCAAAGAACACGAAGTGAAAGGAAGCTCTATAGGACAAAAAGGACCTAACTGAAAAGATTGTAAAGTTTTGTGGAGGTGGCCGTAATTAACAAAAATTGTTCTGGAGGTCCTTAATAGTGCACATAACAGACTCCAGAAATGGAAAGTAGAGAAAAATCGGGTAGCAATGGTGCGACACGGTTTTTCCCGAAAATGCATGGTTTGGAAGATATAGGGGATTTTGACCAGGGGCATCATGGTCATTTTTAAAAGTGTCTCGAAAGTAATAATAGATCTCAAAAATGAAAAGTTGAGGAAAAATTGAGTCAAAAAGTGTACCACAGCATTCGGTGGAAGTGCGCGGTTTAAAAGTTACGAACAAGTAACCGTCGGAGGGTATTTTGGTCTTTTCACATTTTAGACCATAAAATTACAGCACAAGGAGGTTGAGGGGCCAAAATATAATTAAAATGAAGTCCAAGGGCTGGGGTTGTAAATAAATAAAAGAAGGAGACATTTGGACCAATGAGAATTAGCCATTTTCCCACATATGTGTACCAATGGGAAATCAACATTTACACCATGACATATTACCCTCCCTTGGCTGCCATTTGGAGGAGAGAACACCACAAAAATAAAGCCAAGAACTCTCTTTGTTCTTGCTTGGCCGAAAATAAGAGAAAGGGAAAAGAGAGAGAGATTGTTGTTTTTTTCAAGTAGCTAAATTTGGAGAATAAAGAGAGGTTGCAAACTTGGGTGGAGAATAAGATTTTAAGGTAAGGAAATTCATCTATGGTTCTATTTCTTTCATTGGTTATAGTATTTGTAAGATAAAAATGAAAGAATAAATATGATGATTATAGAAAATTTAAGAAGTTGAAGAAAAGTGAAAGAGATGATTTGCACATATAAGATTAAGGATAAAAAGGATGACTAGTAGTATTAGTTAGCAAAATAAGGCATGAAGCACTTAAATTTTATTATGTTCTTGACATGGATTTTATGAAAATTATAGGAAATCAAGAAGTGAGAGAGAAGGAAGCAAAGAAGATATAAAAGAACTAGAAACAAGTGAAAAGAATTAAGGTTTGGTACTTAAATTATTGCCTTTTCAATTAATTCACATATATTGCATTATGGGATTTTTGAAATGGTTTTGAAATAATGTTATTATGTGTGGTAAATATGTGGGAAAGTGCTTTTGAACCATTTGTAATCAATTGATTGTGAAAAGAATGAAAACAAAACAAACTAGCTAAATTTGCTCAACTATCCATAAACTTTGATGAACTTTTAATCACTCCTTTGGTTTCATTTTTGAAAGAGGGACCCTTAGTCTTTCAATGGTATCACAAAAGGATTCTAAAAATCAATTTTGCAAGAAAAAAAAAGAATTTCCCTCAAATTTTGAAAATTGGGCCGAATGGTCCCTTTTGGGCACCATTCTGCAGCTTTCATTTTGGGCAGTCCGTTGAAGGGGCAAACGAAAGAATTTTTCGACGAAATTTTATATGAATTTAGTTAACTTATGAAAGTGTTTTCCTGCAAAAATTCATCCAAAAATAAGGTTGTTCACTTGGTCAAAACTGTTTCCAAAGTTGACTGATTTTCAGCAGTAAAACAGATTTTACCATTTAGTTGTCGCTCGCCATTGCGTTGCCGATTTTACGTGCCGCGCTACTATTCATTTGGTCATTTTGCTAAATGTGTTAAAACTTGAATATTATGATATGGATTGATGTTAAATCATATAAAATGACGTGAAGGAGAATTGGAATTGATCAGAAAGGCATCATGACAAGCTATTCCGACAATACATACCTTATGGAAAAATCATGATCTATTGAATATCATTACCAAAGTAATTTAATAAATTATCTATGCTCTACTTGGTATATCAGAACCCTTGAGATAAGGGTATGATGCATCATACTATTACTGCAGTACTGCTTATGACATGATATGATATTCCGGCTGAAGGCCGATGATTACAATGACATGATCAATGATGCAATGATAATGGCCATTGGCACATGTGCAAGAATTATGATGAAAGATAATGAAATATGATCATGACAAGATATGTTTATCATGACCCTTCCTTATCCACTGACGTTCTGTTAAACCAGTAGAGCAACCAAAATGATAAAAGCAAGAAAAATGATTTAAATTCAAATTATTCAGTCAAGCCTTTTTACCTTCTGTGTTTTGTATTTATTCCTTTCAATTATTTAAAGTATATAAATGTATGTTCAAATAATTCTTTCATTTTATTTATTTATTGCAATGATTTAAGTACCCACTAAGCAATTGCTTAGCGAGTTTAGTTTCCCTCTAAACTCGTAGGTTAAACGAGGAGACGAGATTGCAGCATGTCCTGCGCAGCTGGCCTTGACTACTACTTTGGGTAGGAGTTTGGATATGATTGATTGTAGCAATATGGCATGTACATAAGCTTGTATGATCTAGCAAATAAATGTATTATACTGAAAAGCTAGAACACGTACACTGCTAGTAATTCAATAAATCTTATTTGGGTTTAGCACTTATGTATGCAAGTATAGAAGTGTGAATTCTTCTTGCAGGATTGTAGTTGAGGTTATAAGGGTGGATTATTAGGAGTGTGCTTGAGTTGAATTGTGAAACAAAATGTCTTTCAAAAATAAGAAAAATCAGTTTTGGTGACACTTGGGACCTCCATTTTTAGGGGAGGTTATGGCAAATTTTTTTTTAAAATCAGCACTTAAAATTGGCTAAGGAAAATATGAAGACACAACCACCATGAGTTAACAGTCCATCTTGGTCTATAAACGTAGGCTAAGATGGGGTGTTACATTTAGTGGTATCAGAGCACCGGTTTAGCCGGTCCTGGAAAATTCAACATAGGAGGATACACATTTTATGTTGGGAGTGGCCATTACCAATGTAAAATGGGATATCCTATAGCAGATAAGAAATGAGAGCATCTATCATTTAGGTACGAAATGTCGGTATAGTAGAAAGAATATTATAAATACATAAGTATATGAGGTACATGTGATAAAGGAAAATCTAATAGTGATTACGTACATGCCATATAGAAAAGTTAATGTGTTGAGTCAAGCCAGCTGCTAATCCTTATCACGATATATGTATACGGTATAAGGTTGCAAGAGGCAGAATCACAAAGAATTATAGATCAAGAAAAGGAATGACACGCTTTTCGTACCCATAAATGTAGAAATGGGTCTCGGACTTATGTCACGACTCGCAACGGTGGCTGTGGAAGACCCTGAAGTTTTTTTACGATAGATGACAGTACCATT
Organism: Garcia nutans; assembly: GCA_947685225.1. Lineage (NCBI taxonomy): Eukaryota > Viridiplantae > Streptophyta > Magnoliopsida > Malpighiales > Euphorbiaceae > Garcia > Garcia nutans. The sequence continues at coordinate 16,461,277 of CANTUV010000023.1, read as the reverse complement.
GCAATAAACGGCAAGAATGGTACCTGTTGCTACCAAAAGAGAAAGGAAGTCCCCAATCGAGAAGTTAAGGAAATATGGGGCTAAAGAATTTAAGGCTAGTAGGGAAGAAGGATTTGAAGAAGTTGAGTACTGTTTGGACAGTACTAGTAGGGCATTGGAACAACTGAGATGCACGCCAGATAAAAGATTTATTTATGCCATGTCCCTTTGGGTAGAAGAAACATACACTTGGTAAAACATACTTAAACGCAAGGAGAAATGAGTTTATATATCTACAGCAAGGAAGAATGACAGTATCTGAGTATGATAGAGAGTTCACCGCCTCAGTAAGTATGCAAAGAAAATGATAGAAACAAAGTAAGAAAGACGTCAAAGGTTTTGGAAGGATTAAATAATGGAATTAAAGTACAATTAGTAGTCATGGACGTGTTTGAATTTTCAAGATTAGTTGTGAAAGTTTTAGGTATCGAGAGGGTATACATAGATTAGAGAAGTAGACACCAACGTATGCAACAAAAGAGAGTACAAACTTAAAGCTTAGGAAGATTTTGACAAGTTGAGAAGAAGTTTAGAAGTGAAGATAGTTTTGCACAGTAAAGCCAGGGATCCGCCCGAGGTTCAAGGCGCCAGACATCCGTAGCCAGTATTCCGGGGTCCTTATAAGGGGGTTCCGGGAGAAGGTTAGATAGGCGTATATGAATGTAAAAATGAAAATGTATATAAGAAAATGAAATTTGAAGAATGGAATAAAAAGAGGAACAGAATAAGAGGATAAAAGAAAAGTACGTAAAATGTTAAGACCAGACGGTAAGAGATAAAATAGATAGAACTTAGATAATAAAGATGAGTGAATAGAAATAAGTATATGAGAAATTGTCATGTCCGGCCACTAGAGACTATGTACAGTAACCCCATGTACAATATTCACATAAGCAGATGAAGTAAGCGCACTAAGAAGATACTGCTGACCCAACACCGTCGTGGTGAAATTTAGCAGAAAACCAGAGTTAATCGTGCTCGACCAATGATGATGGGTGACCATCCCGTGAAGTCTTAATAAGGTAGGTGACAGACCATATGAGTAGAAACTAGACGAAATCTAATCAAAACACTGTATTGTGATTCCTCCTGAAAATGCCCCAATGTAATCATCAAAATTAAGAAATTATAAGAAGAAGATATATGAGATTTATGAATTCAGGAAATGATGGGAAAAAAAAAAGAGAGAGAGAAGAGAAAGAGAGAAATTAAAGAACCACAAAGGTAGAAGGTGCAGAATTAAAATTAGATCAAAAAGGAAAGAATGAAAGTAATAACAACCCAAGGACTAGGTAAAGGAAAAAGAAAAAAGTAACAATTCAAAAATTACTGGAGGATTGGAAAGAAATATAGATTTGAAGGATATATTACTCCTCTATGCAAACACTGTGGATGAAGACATAAGAGTGAATGCTGGTAATTAATAGATGGATGCTGGGAATGCGGGGCACTAGATCGTGTTAGGGTAAACTGCCAGAAAGACAAATGAAAGCACCCGCACCGACAGAAAAAAATCACGGCCCGCTTTTGGCCGAGGCCGAAGCAGGGGAAAGGAAAGTGATTCGAATTTTCAAAGAGCACAATCAGAGACCGTTGACTAGCTCAATTCAAGTACACCAGCCAGAGCCTACGCAATAAAAACTTAGAAGAATTACCAGTAGGATATGTTAAGTTTGAAACATTAGTTATAAATCCGATAAGAGACGAGGTAGTTACACACAAGTGATTAAAGAATGTTCTATAGAGTTACATGAAAATGCATTCCAGAAAATTTAAAAGGGTTACCATTCCGAGAATTTGACGTAATGTTGGTATTGGATTGGCTAACAAGGCATAAAACAGTGGTTGATTATAAAAAGAAAGAGAGTAACACTTCATACTCCCCACAAGGAGGAAGTGACGGCAGTAGGAAAGAGAACCGATTACCTAAACAACGTAACAACAGCAGTTACAACAAGGCGTTCCATACAAACGGATGTGAGGCATACTTGGTAAGCACTATGGAAGCAAAGAAGAATGTGATAAAGATTCAAGAGGTATCTACAATGTGTGATTTTCTCGATGTTTCTTTAGACGAGCTACCCGGATTATCACCTAAGAGAAAAGTAGGATTCACTATAAATGTATATCCGGGAACTGCACCGGTGTCGGTTGCCTCATACCGAATGGTACAAGCGGAACCCAAAGAAATGAAAACGCAATTATAGGATCTACTCGACAAGAGTCTTATACGGCCAAGTATTTCTTCATGGGGCATGCCAGTACTCTTCGTCAAGAAGAAAGATAAATCCTTAAGGTCATATGTGAACTATAAGTAGTTGAATGAGCATACGATTAAGGATAAATATCCATTACCATCCATCGATGATGTATTTGACCAACTTAAAGGAACCAAGGTCTTTAAAAAAATAATAATAATAAAATATAAAAAAAAATAGATCACCGACTGGGATATCAGCAGCTACGGATCAAAGGAAAATACATTCCAAAGACTACATCTAGAACTAGATACGGACGTTATAAGTTCCTTGTAATGCCTTTTGAGCCCACAAATGTGTCAGTAGTATTCATGGATTTAATGAATCATATCTTTCATCCATACTTTGACCAATTTGTAAATGGTGTTCATAGATGACACCTTCATTTATTTAAGGAACAAAGAAGAATAGGATCGATACTTTTGCATAGTATTGCAAATGTTGCGAGAGAAGCAGTTGTACGTCAAACATGACAAATGCGAGTTTTGATTGGAAAAAGTGACATTCTTAGAACACACCATATTAGCATAAGGCATTAAAGTAGGTCTTAAGAAAATAAAAGCCATTTTGGAATGGAAAACACCAAAGACAGTAATAGAAGTAAGAATCTTTTTAGGACTAGATGGGTACTATTAATGTTTTATAAAAGGGTTTTCCATTATTATCATCCCAATGACAAGGTTGTTTCAAAGGAATGCCAAACTCCAATGGACTGATAAATGTTAGAGGAACGTTGAGAAACTAAAGGAAAAGTTAACAAATGCTTCAATACCCATACGGCCCGTGTCCAGCAAAGAATTTGTGATATATAGTGATGCTTCACACATCGGTTAAGGTTATATGCTTATGCAAAAGGATAAAATAGTCGCATAAGTCTTTTGATGATTTAAACCATACGAAAAAAATAATAATAATAATAATAACCCGGCACACTGTTTGGAATTAATAGTTATCGTATTGGCTTTCAAGATTTGGAGATATGATTTATATGGAGAAAAGTGTTAAAAGTTTAAAATATCCGCCAACTCAAGAGGATCTCAATTTATGGTAAGGAAAGTAAACCCAAGTTTTGGAAACAACAGCTAAGTTATAAAGTATCATCTAGGAAAAGCTAACGTGGTGGCCGACGCACTTGGTAGAAAATCGATACCAGCCTTAGGCGCTATAAAGATCAGTTTAAGACCAGTGGAAGAGGAAGTACTAGTAGTAGAAATGCAAGCATAAACTATGTTTCTTTTCAAGAAATTCATTAAGTACAAAAGGAAAATGAACAAATACAAAAATGGATCAAACAAGTGCAAGGAGGAAAGGATATAAAATTCTAAATTTCTAAGAACAGTAGTTTGTATTATGACAATAGAGTAATGATACTAACAATGGGAAACATAAGAAAGAAAATTTTTCAAAAAGCATATAGTAGTCTCTACGCAATGCATCCAGGAGTTACAAATGTATCAATATCTAAAGAAGTTTTAATGGTAGCCTAGAATGAAGAGAGGTATTGTTGATTTTATGACCAAATGTTTAATATGTCAACAAGCAAAAGCGAAATATCAAATACTATCAGGACTGTTGCAACTAATTCCCACTCTAGTATGGAAATGGGAACATATCACTATGAATTTTGTCATAGAATTACCAATGACACGAGGCTGGCATAACGTTGTTCGGATAATCGTTGACTGCCTAACTAAGTTAGCTCATTTTCTACTTTTACAAATGGATTATTCAATAGATAAATTGTTGGAAATGTACGCCAAGGAAATTGTACGATTATACAGGATTCCAATGTATATCATTTTTGGCAGAGGTCTACAGTTCACCATGAATTTATGGAAGAAGTCGCAAACAGCTTCTGAAACCCAAACAAATTATAGCACTGCCTTTCACCCGTAAACAGATGGACGATTTGAAAGAGTAATCCAAATTTTTGGAGGATATATTAAGAGTATGTGTTATAGAATTTAAGGTCGGCTGGAATAGGTATTTGAGTTTAATTGAATATGCATATAATAACGACTATTAATTCAGCATACGGTGATGCCCTATAAAGAAGTATACAAAAGAAAACCTGGAACACCAGAGTGTTGGACGAAATTAAGTAAAGACAAGATAAAATCATATGAGGGTAGTTAGGAGCAAAATCATATGCGGACTCGAAACAAAGGGACATAGAACTCTAAGTGGAAGACAAGGTTTTTCTTAAGACTTTCCCATGAAAGAAGTATTAAGATTTAAGCAAAAAAGTAAGTTAAGCTTTAGGGTTATTGGACTATACGAGATCATCGAACGCATAGATCAATAGCCTATCGGTTAACTCTATTACCATAACTGAACAAAATACATAATGTTTTTCACGTTTCAATGATAAGGCAAGATCGTTTGAACTTCCCACACGATATAAAGATACAAAACATCAAAGTCCAATCTGACCTAAATTATGAAGAAGAACCAATAGAAATTTTAGCACGAAAAGTCAAAGGATTAAGAAATAAGAGAATTCCTCCAGTTAAAGTGCGGCGAAGGAACTATAGAATGGAAGAGATAATTTGGGAAAGAGAAGGAATAATGAGGATGGAAGCCTAAATTTTACACCCGATCGGCTTCGGGACGAAGCCTAAATTTTAGAGGGGAAGAAATGTCATGACCCAATTTGTACATATGTATGGTACATCCATGTATAGTACATCCGCGTACAGTAAGAGGAGCCATCCCGAGTAACCACCAAAGAACACGAAGTGAAAGGAAGCTCTTTAGGACAAAAAGGACCTAACTGAAAAGATTGTAAAGTTTTGTGGAGGTGGCCATAATTAACAAAAATTGTTCTGGAGGTCCTTAATAGTGCACATAACAGACTCCAGAAAATGGAAAGTAGAGAAAAATCGGGGTAGCAACGGTGCGACACGGTTTTTCCCGAAAATGCACGGTTTGGAAGATATAGGGGATTTTGACCAGGGGCATCATGGTCATTTCTAAAAGTGTCTCGAAAGTAATAATGGATCTCAAAAATGAAAAGTTGAGGAAAAACTGAGTCAAAAAGTGTACCACAGCATTCGGTGGAAGTGCGCGGTTTAAAAGTTACGAACTGTTGTCCCAAGATGGCAACCAAGAGGGGGGGTGAATTGGTTTCCTCAAGAAGTTATGACAATTTAAAAAACTCAACAAACGAGAAATGCGGAATAGAGAATTGGTTGAGTAATGGAAGAAGAAAAGAACACACAAGATTTATAGTGGTTCGGATTTACTTCAATCCTACATCCACTTCCTTAACAACTTGTTAAGGTTCCACTAGTCTTTGAAGTTTTCACAAGCTCACTTCCAACTTTACAAGTGTTTTTCTTAGGCTCACACTTACAACCCAAACAAGAGTTTTACAAGGCTCACTCTCTCAACCTAACAAGAGTTTTACAAGGCTTACTCTCACAACCCAAGTGTTTCCCAAGCTTACACTCAAACTTATACAATGGTGTTTTCAATGCTAACACCCAACATTCATAACAATTCAAATACAAGTTTAAGTAAAAGGAAATTTGTTGCTTGGCTATGAAAATCTTTTCTTAATAATGTTGTCTCTTTTTATTTTCTCATGGAAACATTGTATTTATAGCCAATGTGGTCTTACTAGCCGTTATTGCTGTTTAGAATAAAGTCTTGGCAGATTAGACCTTCTTTACTTAAACTGTCCGAAGCACTTAGCGGTCGCCCTTCATACAAGGATGGTCGCGCTCATGCTTCACGCGATCGTCCTTTTAACCAGGGACGGTCGCTACTTTTGAAAAAGCTTCAACGGTCGAATTTTAGTGCTCTACAGCTGGAATCTTGCCCATGATGTGTTTGTCCGACCGTTTTTTGCCCATACTGTCTTTGTCGGGACGGTCGCGCCAAGCAAAGGTGCGGTCGCCCTTTTTGAATATTGAAGTGGGTTTACAACGGTCATGTCACGTGTCACTTTCTGACAGAGCAAAAGAGATGTCCGCCACAATTTGAATCTCGCGGTCGCCCTTCGTAGCTTTTCGCGGTCGAACTCACATTCTTGCGTCGAACTTCTGGACGCATCTGAGGACGCGAACACTACTGTCTCTTTGAGCAATTTCTTCTTGAATTGTGGGGTGGTCGCGACTCTGAATGGGGCGGTCGCTAAAGTGATAAGCGAGGTCGAGTTATTCACCGTTCTTGTTACCGCGAACCTTACTGTGATTGTAATGATTTAAGTTCCTTGAGTAGCGGTCGGGCAAATATTAGGACGGTCGCTATTATGTAGGAGCGGTCGCGACTATGGTCGAACTTTTGACCGCGAAACCTACTGTGACAAGGTTTCATTTTGTAATTGCATGGAGCGATCGTATTCAGGTGAGGTGCGACCGCTATACTTGTTCTGTTCACCTTTAATTGAAGCAACCTAATCCTGCAACAAGCTTTCTCAAACACAAGTTAAAATAGATCATCCATTTGAGTTGTCAAGGATCAAAATTAAGATCATTTGTCTAACAATCTCCCCCATTTTGACTTTGACAATTCAAAAGGAATGATGAGAGAAATAATAAATCTAAAATGCTCCCCCTTAACATATGCAACAATCATGGTTAAGAGCATTGTGAATGTATTATGAGATGTATCTTTCAACATATGTTATTGTTTGATGCAAACATTTCTCCCCCATAAACATTTTTCACTTATTTGCAAATGTTCAACAAATTTTCATAGTTGTTCAAATGTTCAACAAATTGTTCTTGTTTTCCCATTATTGTATTTTCATTCCATTTTGATATTTTCTCCCCCATTGTCATAGGCAAAATGAAACAAATGTTCAAAACAAATGAAACAATGAAAGGGAATATAAACATTATATATATTAAAGTGAAGGAAAGTACAAGACATGAAACATAAGCAGCAAACATATGAAAATGCAAACAAAAACAAATTAAAGCTAAGCTATTCTGAGTCTACATCTAACTCTTCTTCAACTAAAGGAGCTTTCCCTTTATCTTGAGGTGTAACAGAGGCAGAGCTAGTGCTAAGGTATTCTTCTCCTTCAGCAACGCTTTGGGTGTGATCACTTATATCCCAATCTTCAAGATTACATTGAGGCAAGTCCAATTTGCCTTGCATGTCATAAAGATCATGGTGCATGTGGGATATAAGGTCTATCCTCTTGTTTAAGTGCTGGAATCTCTTGGAAACACTTTTCTTGAACTTAGTGAGTTTCCTGGAGAGAGTTTTGATAGCTTGGAGGATGAGTTGTGTGGAGGATGAAGCAGTTTCATGAGCAGCTTTTGATGAAGCAGCTTTTGAAGGTAGTTCTACTGCAACTTCTACAGAATCTCCCTCTTCCTCAATTGTATACCTTGGCCTTTTCTTTTGTTTATCCATAACTCCTTTCTTGCCATAGCAGTATACATATGATCCTTCTATCTTCCTTACACAACCAGCATGCTCTAAGTAATCCATTGTGATAGCATTGGAGGCTAGAGTGAAAGGGTTCCTCAAAGTAGCTAAGTTCAAATCATTCAGAAGGTTTAGGTGCCTAGCTATTTGAGTAACTTGAGAGGATAGGAAGAAGGTACCAGTTCTTGTAACAGCATGATGGTAAAGGGTGTCAATCAAGAACTTGGTTGTGTTCATTTTGATGTTGTGGGTGAAAGCATAGAGAAAGATAAGGTCTCTCTTGGTTACTTTCTCATTCCCATCTGCTCTTTGATGAATGGTATAGGTGATAATCCTATGGAGCATCCAGTGGGTGAGAGATTTGATGTGCCTGGCTTTAGATTCCTTTTCAAAGGAAGTTTCAATGGAAATTTCTCGCCAGAAATCAGAAAGGGTTGGGTTTGAGAAGATTTGGTCATTGTAGGAGGTTATACCTTTAGAAGGGAAGTTCCAAATGTTGCCAAATCCTTCTAGGGTTAAGAATTGATACTGATCAAAGAGTTTGAACCTAACCCCATACCACCCTAGTGCAGAGTTTGCATTTTTCTCAATTTGGAAAGACATGAGAAACTCCTTACTTAGACTAGAGTAGCCTACCTCTTCTGGAAAGACAAAATTTCTCCATCCAAGGACATCCAACAATTCTTCAATTTCGTCCTTGATGTTCAAGGCAGACAGCATCCCACCAAAAGGTGATTTGGTGCCTTCAACCTTCTTCTTCTTTAGCATGGCATACCTAATGTCTTCCTCAGTGGTTTGGTGATGAGGTTTGTGAATTTTCTCACCCCTTTTTGACTGTGGAGGAGATGGAGGTTCAACAACAGGTTCTCTAATGGTGATTCCTGGAACTCTCTTAGCTTGACCCTTAATTTTGGAAGTGGTTTTTCTTTTGGGAGCCATTAGAAAAGAGAGTAGAAGTAAATTGGAAAACAGAGGGTGATTAGGAAGTAGAAGTTTTTAGGGTTTCAGAAGGAAGTTTGTGTGCTTTGATAGGCAAAATATCAGATAAACTGATGCAAAACACTCTTAAATAGATGAAGTAAAGAAAATAGCCGTTTATGACTGTTGAGAGTTAAGAGTTGCGACCTGTCACACAGCCAACGGTTATAAATTTTCGAGCAGAGTGTACAGGGTGCGGTCGCAGATTTAACAAGGTGCGATCGCGAAATGGTGTACAGCGACCATTATTATGATCAGTACGCTCGCGAGTGAAGAAAACAACTGTAACGGTCGAAACTATTCAAATTGGTGCGATCGCGCACAAATTTTCTCGACCGCGCTCAGAGATTTTTATTGAATGAAACTAGCAGACGAAGTAGCGAGCGCGAAAGAACACTGGAGTGACCACGACATTCTTAAAAATGAAAGATTCAAGGAAAGATGGAAGATATTCTAAGTGTGTTAAGAAAAATTAATTTCATGCACATAGAAACTTTATTTTAAGGCAAAAATTCTAATTAACTCAAAGTGATTCCATCAATCATTCCTAAATTGAGTTTGATGAAGTTAAGTCTTTCTTCATTCAAGGGTTTTGTAAAGACATCAGCAAGTTGATTTTTTGTATCTATGAATTCTAAGGTTATATTCTGATTTTGTACATTTTCTCTTAAGAAATGATGTCTAATATCTATGTGTTTGGATCTAGAATGTTGGATAGGATTCTTAGACAAATTGATAGCACTAGTGTTGTCACATTTAATGGAGATATTGTTAAACATTTTACCATAGTCAAGCAATTGTTGTTTCATCCATAATACTTGTGTGCAACAAAAACATGCTGCAACATATTCAGCTTCCGTTGTGGATAAAGCAACTGATGCTTGTTTCTTACTATGCCAAGAAACTAGACAATTACCAAGAAAGTGACATGCTCCTGATGTGCTTTTCCTATCTAATATACTACCAGCATAATCTGCATCTGAAAATCCTATAATATGAAATGATGTGTTTTTAGGATACCAAAGTCCTAAATGTATTGTACCACTCAAATATTTCAAGATTCTCTTAGTGGCATTCAAGTGTGATTCTTTAGGACTAGTTTGAAATCTAGCACAAAGACATACACTATACATTATATCAGGCCTAGAAGCAGTTAAGTAAAGTAGTGATCCGATGATACCTCGATATTTCTTCTCATCTACTGCTTTACCATTATCATCTTTACCTAATTTCAATGATGTGCTCATAGGAGTTTTGCTAGTTTTGCAGCCATCCATTCCAAATTTCTTGATGAGTTCTTTTGTATATTTGGATTGGTTGATGAAGATCCCATCTTTACATTGCTTGACTTGCAGTCCAAGGAAAAACTTGAGTTCACCCATCATGCTCATTTCAAATTCCCTAGTCATACAAGAAGCAAATTCTTTGCACAAGGCTTCATTAGTAGCTCCAAATATTATGTCATCCACATAAATTTGTACAATCAAAATGTTGTGCTTATCCTTTTTAACAAAAAGAGTTGTGTCTACTTTTCCTTTTGAAAAACCATTTTCAAGCAAATATGCACTAAGTTTATCATACCAAGCTCTAGGTGCTTGCTTTAATCCATATAAAGCTTTGGTAAGTTTGAAAACATGATCAGGAAATTTGTAGTTTTCAAAACCAGGAGGTTGTTCAACATAAACTTCTTCATTTATGAGTCCGTTTAGAAATGCACTTTTAACATCCATTTGATAAAGCTTAAAATTCATATGACATGCAAAGGCAAGTAATATTCTAATAGCTTCTAATCTAGCTACGGGGGCAAAGGTTTCATCATAGTCAATACCTTCTTCTTGATTATAACCTTTGGCTACCAATCTTGCTTTATTTCTAATGATGTGACCATTTTCATCAAGCTTATTCCTATAAACCCATTTGCATCCTATTATAGAATGATCTATAGGTCTAGGAGTAAGTTGCCAAACATTATTTCTTTCAAATTGATTAAGTTCATCTTGCATTGCAGTTATCCAATTTTCATCATTTAAAGCTTCCTCAATAGTTTTTGGTTCAATTTGAGAAACAAAAGCAACATTAACATCAATATGATTAATTTTAGATCTAGTAGTTACTCCCTTTGATGTTTCTCCAATGATGAGTTCCTTTGGATGATCTTTCTTGTATTGCCAATCCTTAGGTAGATCTTGAGCCTTTTCTTCAAGTTGATTGATCTTTGGAGCATCAATAGATTCAAGAGGTTCAAGAGTGCCTGTAGGGTCATTGAAAGTAATACCTTTCTTTTGATCAAGTTTAGATGATTCATCAAATACAACATGCATTGATTCTTCTATAACTAGAGTTTTCATATTAAATACTCTATATGCTTTGCTATATGATGAATATCCTAAGAATATGCCTTCATCTGATTTGGATGAGAATTTTCCAAGATTATCCTTGGTATTCAATATGAAGCATTTGCATCCAAATACTCTAAAATATCCAATTCTGGGTATTCTTCCATTCCATAGCTCATAAGAAGTTTTATTAGTTAAATGCCTTTTATAAACACGATTTGCAATGTAACAAGTTGTATTAACGGCTTCCGCCCAAAAATAAGATGGTAAATCATATTCATTGAGCATTGTCCTAGCCATTTCGATTAAAGTTCTATTTTTCCTTTCAACTACACCATTTTGCTGTGGAGTTCTAGGAGCAGAAAAATTGTGTGAAATGCCAAGTTCATTGCAAAAGTTTTCAAAGTTTTCATTTTCAAATTCTTTGCCATGATCACTTCTAATAGATGTGATCACATATCCTTTTTCATTTTGAACTCTTTTTGCAAAGGTTTTGAAGTAATTAAAGGCTTCATTCTTTTGAGCTAAGAAATTAACCCATGTGAATCTAGAGTAGTCATCAACAAGAACAAATGCATATGATTTGCCTCCTAAGCTTGTAACTCTATTTGTTCCAAACAAGTCTAAATGAATGAGCTCTAAAGGTCTAGAGGTGCTTATAACACACTTTGATTTAAATGAGCTTTTATGTTGCTTACCATGTTGACAAGGTTCACAAATTCTGTCTTTATCATATTTTATCTTAGGTAAGCCATCAACTAAATTCTTATTACAAATATATTTCAATTGATCCATACCAGCATGTCCTAGTCTTCTATGCCATAACCATGCATCATTATTAGTGGACATTAAACATGTATGATTAGAATGTATGCTTACATTGTAAGTGTTATTTGTTCTAGTACCCTTAAATATGATAACATCATTTGAATTTGTGATTTTGCATTCCTTGGAATCAAACTTAACAAAGTATGCTTTATCACAAAGTTGACTAACACTTAGCAAGTTATGTTTCAAACCATCAACAAGCCATACATCTTCAATTAAATCCTTACCAATAGAACCAATGGAGCCAACACCAAGAATTTTACCTTTAGCATTGTTTCCAAAAGTTACGTTACCTCCATGTTTATAGGTAATACTTGTAAAGAGCTTTGCATTTCCAGTCATATGCCTTGAGCATCCACTATCCACAAGCCATGTGCTTTCATTGGTAGTAGATTTTAGGCATACCTGCAAGCCAATTGTGATCATCCTTTTTTAGGTACCCACATATAGTTGGGTCCTTGATGGTTAGTAGAAAGAGTGCCTTCTAAATTGAGATGAGCTTTTCTTATATAACAATAGAAATTTTTGTGACCAAATTTCATGCAATATGTGCATTGCCATGGTATCCTATGTTTCTGCATTTTTCTTTTTGCATTATACATACAACTACAAGTATGTGATTTCTTTTGTACAAGTTTAGTAAACAACAATGCATAATTGTTTTTGGCTTTATCTCCTAGTGAACCGTAAGAAGTTCTTTTAGACTTGGTGCAAGCATCTTTGATATGAACATCAGAAATTTTAGTTGTAGATGCTTTCACAAAAGTTGGTTTACTAGGTGCAATGTTGGTTGAGCCATTGAATCCTAATCCATATTTCAAGGAAGGTGATCTTTGATTATTAATTAATGTGTTCAATGCTTCCTTTCCTTTATGAAATCTGGAAATTGATTCTTTTAGTTCTTTTAGTTCATGCTTCAATGTCTCATTCTCTTTAATCACCTTTTCTAAGTCATGTGAGCTTTTATTTAATTCTCCTATTGTATTCATTAAGTGTTCATTTGAGGTTTTCAATTCTAAGGTAGAGTTCTTTAAGCATATAAAATCCTTTTCTAACTTAGAGTTTTTCTCTTTATAGAGCATCATTTTAGAGAAATATTTTTCTATTTTAGAATTCATGTGCTCAATCAAATCACTATCATCTATATCACTTATATCATCATGTGCTACAAGATCAAAGGATTGAGTACTTACCTCATTGGAGTCATCTTCAATAGCCATGAGACAAAGATTTGCAATTCCTTCCTCTTCTTCTTCTTCACTTGAGGAAGAGTCATCCCATGTGGCTTTGAGAGACTTTTTCTTTTCTTTATCCCATTTCCTTTTGTTCTTTAATTTGTAGCAATCCGACTTGATGTGACCGGTTTTTCCACATTCATAGCATTTTACCTCATTTTTCTTTTCTTTATCTTTGAAGGAGAATTTAGGAGGTGTACCTTTGTTTGCTTGTAATCTTTTCTTCCTTTTCCATTCATTCATTCTTTTTGAGAACATTGCCATTTCATCTTCATCATCAGTACCTTCATTGCTTGAGCTCTCAACTTCTTTGATTGCTTTGAGTGCAATTGGTTTTCTCTTTTCTTTCTCACCTTGATCTTCTTCTTTTTCACTGTGCAGCTCAAAAGTGAGTAATTTACCAACTAGCTCGTCGGTTCTTAATGTGCTGAGATCATGAGCTTCTTCTATGGATGATACTTTGGATTCAAAGTTCTTTCTAGCTCTTAGGGCTCTCAAGATTTTACTGTTTACATCACCTTGATCATATACCTTGCCATACTTCTTCAGTTCATTGACAATAGCAAGCAAGCGATTTGTCATGTCGGTGACATTTTCATTTGGTTTCATCTTGAATAGCTCATACTCATGAACATGCATTTGTTTCTTGGTAAATCTTACTTGAGTTGTACCTTCATGGTAGTTTTCAAGTGTTTTCCAAATACAATGTGCACAAGTTAAATGTTGAACTCTTCCACCTTCTTCACTTGAAATGGAGTTCATCAAGATGGAAGCAGCTCTATTGTTCATGAATCGATCTCTGATATTGCTAGTTGACCATTGAGCTTTGGGAAGTGGAACTTGAATACCGTCAACTTCATGAGTAGGAGATTTCCACTCATTTTCCACGAAATCCCATAGTTCAATCCCTTCACTGTCTAGAAACAAATACATTTTGTGTTTCCAGTATGAGTAATCCGTTCCATCAAAGTAGGGTCTAAGAATAGAGTTAAGATTTCCATAAGAGCTTGATGAAGAAGAAGTTGCCATTGTGGATCAGATTTCACAATTAAGTTTAAGAAATCTCAGGGCTCTGATACCAATTGTTGTCCCAAGATGGCAACCAAGAGGGGGGGTGAATTGGTTTCCTCAAGAAGTTATGACAATTTAAAAAACTCAACAAACGAGAAATGCGGAATAGAGAATTGGTTGAGTAATGGAAGAAGAAAAGAACACACAAGATTTATAGTGGTTCGGATTTACTTCAATCCTACATCCACTTCCTTAACAACTTGTTAAGGTTCCACTAGTCTTTGAAGTTTTCACAAGCTCACTTCCAACTTTACAAGTGTTTTTCTTAGGCTCACACTTACAACCCAAACAAGAGTTTTACAAGGCTCACTCTCTCAACCTAACAAGAGTTTTACAAGGCTTACTCTCACAACCCAAGTGTTTCCCAAGCTTACACTCAAACTTATACAATGGTGTTTTCAATGCTAACACCCAACATTCATAACAATTCAAATACAAGTTTAAGTAAAAGGAAATTTGTTGCTTGGCTATGAAAATCTTTTCTTAATAATGTTGTCTCTTTTTATTTTCTCATGGAAACATTGTATTTATAGCCAATGTGGTCTTACTAGCCGTTATTGCTGTTTAGAATAAAGTCTTGGCAAATTAGACCTTCTTTACTTAAACTGTCCGAAGCACTTAGCGGTCGCCCTTCATACAAGGATGGTTGCGCTCATGCTTCACGCGGTCGTCCTTTTAACCAGGGACGGTCGCTACTTTTGAAAAAGCTTCAACGGTCAAATTTTAGTGCTCTACAGCTGGAATCTTGCCCATGATGTGTTTGTCCGACCGTTTTTTGCCCATACTGTCTTTGTCGGGACGGTCGCGCCAAGCAAAGGTGCGGTCGCCCTTTTTGAATATTGAAGTGGGTTTACAACGGTCATGTCACGTGTCACTTTCTGACAGAGCAAAAGAGATGTCCGACACAATTTGAATCTCGCGGTCGCCCTTCGTAGCTTTTCGCGGTCGAACTCACATTCTCGCGTCGAACTTCTGGACGCATCTGAGGACGCGAACACTACTATCTCTTTGAGCAATTTCTTCTTGAATTGTGGGGCGGTCGCGACTCTGAATGGGGCGGTCGCTAAAGTGATAAGCGAGGTCGAGTTATTCACCGTTCTTGTTACCGCGAACCTTACTGTGATTGTAATGATTTAAGTTCCTTGAGTAGCGGTCGGGCAAATATTAGGACGGTCGCTATTATGTAGGAGCGGTCGCGACTATGGTCGAACTTTTGACCGCGAAACCTACTGTGACAAGGTTTCATTTTGTAATTGCATGGAGCGGTCGTATTCAGGTGAGGTGCGACCGCTATACTTGTTATGTTCACCTTTTATTGAAGCAACCTAATCCTGCAACAAGCTTTCTCAAACACAAGTTAAAATAGATCATCCATTTGAGTTGTCAAGGATCAAAATTAAGATCATTTGTCTAAAACGAACAAGTAACCGTCGAAGGGTATTTTGGTCTTTTCACATTTTAGAACATAAAATTACAGCACAAGGAGGTTGAGGGGCCAAAATATAATTAAAATGAAGTCCAAGGGCTGGGGTTGTAAATAAATAAAAGGAGACATTTGGACCAATGAGAATTAGCCATTTTCCCACATATGTGTACCAATGGGAAATCAACATTTACACCATGACATATTACCCTCTCTTGGCTGCCATTTGGAGGAGAGAACACCACAAAAATAAAGCCAAGAACTCTCTTTGTTCTTGCTTGGCCGAAAATAAGAGAAAGGGAAAAGAGAGAGAGATTGTTTTTTTTTTCAAGTAGCTAAATTTGGAGAATAAAGAGAGGTTGCAAACTTGGGTGGAGAATAAGATTTTAAGGTAAGGAAATTCATCTATGGTTCTATTTCTTTCATTGGTTATAGTATTTGTAAGATAAAAATGAAAGAATAAATATGATGATTATAGAAAATTTAAGAAGTTGAAGAAAAGTGTAAGAGATGATTTGCACATATAAGATTAAGGATAAAAAGGATGACTAGTAGTATTAGTTAGCAAAATAAGGCATGAAGCACTTAAATTTTATTATGTTCTTGACATGGATTTTATGAAAATTATAGGAAATCAAGAAGTGAGAGAGAAGGAAGCAAAGAAGATATAAAAGAACTAGAAACAAGTGAAAAGAATTAAGGTTTGGTACTTAAATCATTGCCTTTTCAATTAATTCACATATATTGCATTATGGGATTTTTGAAATGGTTTTGAAATAATGTTATTATGTGCGGTAAATATGTGGGAAAGTGCTTTTGAACCATTTGTAATCAATTGATTGTGAAAAGAATGAAAACAAAACAAACTAGCTAAATTTGCTCAACTATCCATAAACTTTGATGAACTTTTAATCACTCCTTTGGTTTCATTTTTGAAAGAGGGACCCTTAGTCTTTCAATGGTATCACAAAAGGAGTCTAAAAATAAATTTTGCAAGAAAAAAAATGAATTTCCCTCAAATTTTGAAAATTGGGCCGAATGGTCCCTTTTGGGCACCATTCTGCAGCTTTCATTTTGGGCAGTCCGTTGAAGGGGCAAACGAAAGAATTTTTCGACGAAATTTTATATGAATTTAGTTAACTTATGAAAGTGTTTTCCTGTTCATCCAAAAATAAGGTTGTTCACTTGGTCAAAACTGTTGCCAAAGTTGACTGATTTTCAGCAGTAAAACAGATTTTACCATTTAGTTGTCGCGCGCCATTGCGTTGCCGATTTTACGTGCCGCGCTACTATTCATTTGGTCATTTTGCTAAATGTGTTAAAACATGAATATTATGATATGGATTGATGTTAAATCATATAAAATGACATGAAGGAGAATTGGAAATGATCAAAAAGGCATCATGACAAGCTATTCCGACAATACATACCTTATGGAAAAATCATGATCTATTGAATATCATTACCAAAGTAATTTAATAAATTATTTATGCTCTACTTGGTATATCAGAACCCTTGAGATAAGGGTATGATGCATCATACTATTACTGCAGTACTGCTTATGACATGATATGATATTCCGGCTGAAGGCCGATGATTACAATGACATGATCAATGATGCAATGATAATGGCCATTGGCACATGTGCAAGAATTGTGATGAAAGATAATGAAATATGATCATGACAAGATATGTTTATCACGACCCTTCCTTATCCGCTGACGTTCTGTTAAACCAGTAGAGCAACCAAAATGATAAAAGCAAGAAAAATGATTTAAATTCAAATTATTCAGTCAAGCCTTTTTACCTTCTGTGTTTTGTATTTATTCCTTTCAATTATTTAAAGTATATAATGTATGTTCAAATCATTCTTTCATTTTATTTATTTATTGCAATGATTTAAGTACCCACTAAACAATTGCTTAGCGAGTTTAGTTTCCCTCTAAACTCGTAGGTTAAACGAGGAGACGAGATTGCAGCATGTCCTGCGCAGCTGGCCTTGACTACTACTTTGGGTAGGAGTTTGGATATGATTGATTGTAGCAATATGGCATGTACATAAGCTTGTATGATCTAGAAAATAAATATATTATACTGAAAAGCTAGAACACGTACACTGCTAGTAATTCAATAAATCTTATTTGGGTTTAGCACTTATGTATGCAAGTATAGAAGTGTGAATTCTTCTTGCAGGATTGTAGTTGAGGTTATAAGGGTGGATTATTGGGAGTGTGCTTGAGTTGAATTGTGAAACAAAATGTCTTTCGAAAATAAGAAAAATCAGTTTTGGTGACACTTGGGACCTCCATTTTTAGGGGAGGTTATGGCAAATTTTTTTTTAAAATCAGCACTTAAAATTGGCTAAGGAAAATATGAAGACACAACCACCATGAGTTAACAGTCCATCTTGGTCTATAAACGTAGGCTAAGATGGGGTGTTATAGAACCAACTCATTATTCTCATTTTTCACCACAGTGATTCCAGATTTCTTAGGAACTACATGTACTGGGCTCACCCACTCACTATTAGCAATTGGATAAATTACTCCTTCATCCAGCAATTTGAGCACTTCCTTCTTAACCACTTCACTCATATTTGGGTTAAGGCGCCTTTGGGTCTCCCTCACAGGTTTAGCTCCCTCTTCTAAAGTGATTCTATGCATGCACATGGAAGGGCTAATACCCTTGATGTCACTCAATCCCCATCCTGTTGCTCTCTTTAATCTTTTAAGCTCACTCACCAACCTCATCTCCTCCCCTTCACTAAGTTCACTAGATATTATCACAGGTAAAGTGTTGTGATCTCCTAAAAACACATATTTCAAGTTCTTAGGCAACTCTTTCAGCTCTAACTCTAGTGAGGGGTTCTTCTCTTCTTTTTGAATGGAGGGAAGCTCACAAACTGGGTCCTCCTTAAGTTCCTCTACTTCAGCACTTCCTAAGATCTCAAGACAACTGGCTATTTCTGCATCAAAAATTTCCAAATCACTATCCAAAGTCAAAGCCAGCTCCAATTTATCAGAGGAACCTGTCTGCAAGAAAACATCTGAAACAACTGCATCAACACAATCAATGAAAGAGCAATCCTCATATAGAGCAGTTGTAGGAATAGGAGAAGTGTTAAAAATAGAAAATTCCACAGTTTGTCCCAAAACAGTCATTGATAATTTTCCATTCTTAACATCTATCAAAGTGTTGGTAGTCGCCATGAAAGGCCTACCCAGCAGAATGGTGTGTGCAAATGGTGAAGAATTACCTACTTCCATGTCAGGAACAATGAAATCCACAGGTACTATCAAACCACCAACTTTAACTAACACATCTTCTATAACCCCTTTTGGGAATCTAAGAGATCTATCAGCTAATTGCAACACCATTTTTGTTGGTTTAAGTTCCCCTAATTCCAAATCAAGATAAACAGAATAAGGCATTAAATTCACACTAGCTCCTAAATCACACATGCCATCAGTACCTTTTCCATTCCCCATAGTAATTTGAATAATAAAGCTTCCAGGATCCTTTAGCTTAGGAGGTAGTTTATGCTGCAAAACAACACTAGCTACCTCAGAAACTATCACCTTTTCATTCGGCTCATACCTCTTTTTCTTGTTATTCAGTTCTTTAAAGAATTTAGCATAAGTCAGCATGTTCTTAATTGCTTCAAGTAAGGGTAAGTTAATACTTACCTTAGACAGCATGTTGAAGATATCTGAAAATTGCTTATCTTTTTTATCATCCTTCAACCTGCTGGGGAATGGTATAGGTGGCCGGTATGGATTGCTTGCCTTGTGCAAATCTGCTGTCGGGGTCTTCTCCACTGATCTTTCTTCAGCACCTTTGTTCTCTTGTTCTCCTTCCTTTTTATTCTCTTGCTCACCTGCATTCACAGAATTATTTTCAACATTGTTATTAATTACCTTGCCACTCCTAAGAACAGTCACTGCTTGTGCCTGCTCAGGTTGACTTGGGAACTTCCCCTTTTGTTGAATCTACATCTGTTGAGCAAGTTGCCCCACTTGGGTCTCCACCTTCTTAAAAGATGCTTCCAAGGAATCCAGCCTCTTGTTGTTCATCTCCTGATTTTTAGCACTGACTTGGATAAAAGCCTGTAAACTTTCCTCCAAACTCTCTCTCTTAGGCTGACCTTGATTTGAGGATTGGCCCTGCTGTTGGTTCTGTCTCTGGAGCAAATGGAAAGGCTGTTGAGCATTATTTGTTGTCCAGAAAAAATTGGGGTGACTCCTCCAACTAGGATTGTAAGTGTTGGAGTAAGGATCATTCCTGGCTCTTGGTTGAAATCCCCCCATAGCATTAACTTGCTCAGCTTCATTCCCAAAAGATTCATATGCAGAGGGGCATATATTTGCTCCATGCCCAAATGTCCCACAGATTCCACACACTTCTTGAGTAGATGAAGAAATATTGTTCTTCATATTTAGCATCTGAACCTGCCTTGTCAACTCAGCTATTTGACTAACCATTTCAGTATTGGCTTCCAGTTGATTCACCCCTTTACTTCTTCCCCTTACACTCTTTTGTTGAGAATTAGCTCCCAACATCTCAAATATCTCATAAGTCCCATCAGCTGTCTTTTCTCCCATGGCTCCCCCAGCTGCATTATCAACAGTGTTCTGAAATTGCTGGGTTAGACCATCATAGAAAAACTAATTAAGGAGTTGAAGTGGGTAGTGATGATGCGGACACTGGATCAATAGCATCTTAAATCTGTCCCAAGCCTCATGAAATGGTTCCCCTTCAAATTGAGAGAATGTAGCAATCTTCCCTCTCAACTCAGCTGTCTTTTGGTGTGAATAGAACTTGCCCATGAACTTGTTATAAACTTGCTCCCAAGTTGTCAGTGAATTTTCAGGCAACATCATGAGCCAGCTCTTTGCCCTATCCTTCAAAGTATAAGGGAAACATCTCATCCTCAACTGATCTTCTGTTAGTCCTCCCAAAGGAAAAGTGTTGAGGGTGGAGTAGAAATCTCGAATAAAGTTCAAAGGATCTTTATTTGGAACTCCATAGAATGATAGTAGCATGTTGTAATCAATGTTCTTCAACTCATAGTTCCTTGCTGCATCTTTCAACCTTATACAAGATGTGGAAGTCCCAATGACAGGTCTAGCAAAATCTCTCATGGTTCTTTGCCTTTCTTCAGCCATCTTAACAGATTTTTCAGATTCCGACTCAAAATCAGAAGTGTCCTCCTCTGTATCAAATCCGGTGTAGAGCTCAAACTCTTCCCTGCTCCTTTTCACTCTTTGAATTTCTGGAATGAATGGATGTAGCTCTCCTTCAAGTGACCTCCTGCCTTGCATAAACAGAAATTTTCTAGAAAAAGAAACAATTAAAAGCAAAAGACAAAATAAAATAAAAAATAAACAATGAAAAATAATTTAAAATATTTTTGCCTAATAACCAATGTCGCCAATTAGCCACCCCGGCAGCGGCGCCAAAAACTTGTTGCGCTCGAATTAACTCTACCACAAAGCGTCACTCGCAAGTATACGAGGTAGCTGTAGCAAAGGTGATCGCCCCAAGGTCGTCTCACAAGGAAGATAAAGTGGCTAATTGATTATCAAATTAAAAAGTAACAAGTAATGAAGAAATTAAAATTGCTAACTAATGAAAAAATTTAATTGAAGTTTAAAACAATAAAAGTAAACAAGAGCTGATGTTTTAATTCGCTTGATAAAAGGGTCTAGGGTTTGCACTTCTCTACTACTGATATGTATGAACGGTTATTCCTCTTAACTAATTTAATTTCAAAGATTAAATCTCAAACAACTCAATTAATCAAGTCAAGGAAATAAGCTCTCGCATTCAAACCTCTTTCAACTAATCTTGTTATAATTGAAATAATCTTTTTAATAGGTTATATCTCTAATTCACCTAAGTCCTTAATTGAATTGTTCTAACATTAGACTTCATCTCTCAATCCATCATCTAATACCTAAAACACACAATTGGTGGCCAATCAATTATATGTTAACAATATTTCATTCAATAAAGGCTAAAGAAATTATTAACTAAGAGAATAACCAATTCATACAATCATAGCAGATCCATACAAACCCTAGACTAGATGAAATTAGTTCATAATGAAATCAAACATATTCATCTCATTAATGTTCAAAGAAATCAAAATAGACATGATAATATCCATTCAATGAAAATAAAGAGAATAAGTTCGAGAACAAAACCAAATTACAAACTCCTTGAAGCTTCTGAAGAATCTCTTGATCAAATCTTGCAAGAAGGATGAATCAATGGCTAGAACAATCTAATCTAAGCTAAAGTAATCAAAAGTGTAATTAAAATCAAAGAAAACAAATGTTAAAACCCTAGCTCTTTTCTCTGACGGCTGAAACTCTTCTCCAAATCGTCAACAGTCCCTTCAAACCCTAGCTTCTATTTCCTTTTATATGAATCGTCCGTTTAAAATACGCTGCGTGTTTGGTTCATGAGGGACACGGCCAAGTCAGAAGTGACTTGGCCGTGTGAGTGCTTTTTGGAGGGACACGGCCAGTGACTTGGCCGTGTCCCTTGCATGTGTTCACTTCTACTTGCCTTATCTTCTTTTCTTCTTTGTTGAGTGACACGGCCAAGTCTTGAGCATGACTTGGCCGTGTTGGTCCTTTTTGGAGGGACACGGCTAGGTGACTTGGCCGTGTCCCTTGCCTGTGTCTTCCACTGTGAGTTTTAGTCTTCTTTGCCTCTGGAATTGGTGAGACACGGCCAAGTGGAGATGACTTGGCCGTGTGGGTCTTCTTTGGAGGGACACGGCCAGGAGACTTGGCCGTGTCCCTTGAGTGTGTCTGTCTCTGTGCTTGATTTCCATCTTTAGCTGAATATGAGACACGGCCAGTGACTTGGCCGTGTCTTCTGCCTGTGTCAGCTACTGTCCCTTCTTGTTTTCAATTTGGTTCCTTGGCTTTTTTAACCTAAAACAAAACTTGAACAAACTTTAAACAAGACTTAAATAAACAATAACCAACAAAATATAAACACACACTAACAACTAGGACAAAAATGAAAAAAACACTGAAATAAACTAAAACTACCACAATTAATGAAAACACTAAACAAACCGATTAAAACTAACAAAATACCTAAATAAAACAATAATTATTATAATAAACAAGACACAAATCTATAACAAAAACTAATAAAACACGTGTCATGTGTAGAGTTTGCCCTAGTTGGTTCTTATCCATATTATCTCATGTGTATCTCTAAGTAAGCATGTATCATCCCTTTTGGATTAGGTTTTGAAGAGATTGAGTTGCCCTAATCCAAGTGTTGAAGGATTCTTGGAAGAAAAGTTTGGTGTTGTGTGAGTTGCTCTTGAGGTAAGTACAAACCCTACATTATTGTATACATTTGCATGACTTTGGAACTTAACACATTTAGTTGTAAATGTGTTAAGTAATCTATTACATTGTTGATATATTTGATTAATGCTATGATTTGCATAATGTGAAAGATATGATGATCATTCAAATTATATGTACAATGCAATTGGTTGTGTATACCCTAATGATGAGATGTGAAGCCATTGTTGTTGGCTATAATGATGCAAATGAAATAATTGGGGCATGTTTGCCTAGATGATTATGAGGAAATGAGAATGGAATTGATAATGAAATAATGAAAGAATTGTGTGCCTAATGTGTTTTTCAATTTTTAGAGTTTTGTTGTTGGTGTCATGCCTAATAGTAACAATCCCTTGAAGCTAGGTTGGTCTTGGTCCTTGAAGCCAAGTTGGGTTGAAGTTTAGCATGCTTAACTCCCCTTGAAGCTTGGTTGGGCCTAGTCCTTGAAGCCTAGTTGGGATGTTACAAACCCTTGAAGCTGGGTTGGGTTTGGTCCTTGAAGCCAAGTTGGGTTGATGCTTAGCATGCTTTGCTCCCCTTGAAATAGATGTACTATGAGATAAATTGAAAATGCCAACGCAAGTATTAATTGGAATGACAAAACCAATAGACAAATCTCAAGTTAGGAAAATTTTAAAAGAAGAAAAAACAAAGTATATCCATATAAGTTGTATTTTATGGATTGCATTGTATAAGAACAACTTGGTTTGAATGAAATCATTAATTGATAATTCACTTATGTTGAATTGAAGGGAATTTACATAAATGGAAAGTTTGATAGAGTTGATGAGATAGTGTTTAACGTAGCAAAAGAATTAAGGTGGTCGAAATAAGTTGAGATTGCTAAATATAAATCATTAATAGAATGAAATGAAACTTGAATATTTTGAATAGTATTAGTAAAGACTGAAGGGAGGTTTATTTATGAATATATTATAATTCATACCTTTATTACATGAATAACTGCATAGAGGAAGGGGATAATATGAGTTTGAATAACCCTTGAATTATAGGTTTAACCAATAGTTATTACTTCTTTGACTGATAACTCTTGATCATTTAAACCTGAATTAAAAAAAGGGGGTATGCAAGAGAGTTGCTTATACATTGAGTTTACAAAATTTGCATTATTATGTAATTATACATGCTGATAATGAATGTGAATAAGATTATATAAATTACAAGTTGGGAAGTAAAATTTAAATAAGAAGAACATAATTTAAATGTAATCAGGGCTATCTAAATGGCATATGGGCTAAAGTGAAAATGGTTGAATGAAAATCAATAGGTGGAGCAATAATAATCTATAGCTAACCAATGAAATTAGAATTTATAGGAATGGAGTTAAGTATGTATAGTAGTAACAGGTGATACACACTAAGTACAGTTCTTATAATTGAAAGATTAATGTAAATGTAACATGTGGGGAGCCAAAGGGTGTTATTCTAAATTCATTCAAACTCCTTAGGTTATTATTTCCTTAAACAAATATCACACATTCAACTCTCATTGTATCACACAATATCTTAAAAGAATCAATTAATGGCCAATTAATCACAAGCATTAATCCCAAGAATAATAAATCAATCGAAAGAAATCAAATAAACTATCTATGTTAAGCACACCATATGAAATATCAAAAAGAATCTATTTAATTCAGCTGAGGGATGTAGTTCAACATGGATAAACCAAAATCTAATAAGAAATAATCCAATGAATTCTTTAACATGATAATAGAAATAAAGAATAGAATTTTAGAATTTAACGATTCAAAACTAGAGTAAGAAAAAAACACAAATTTTGGAACTTTAGGATTAGATGGACCTCTCATTCTTGCATAGATCTCTCTTTTCTTAAGTCATCCTCTTTTTTTCTCTTTAGGAATTGCCCACACTAGATTTTCTACGGCATATGGCTTCTTATATAGGGTTCAGTAGATTTGGAATTAGTTTAGGATTAGGTTTCCTTAAAGATTTTTCTATAAATTTGCACATGGCAGTGCACACTTTACATGAACAATAATGCATAACTTTTCTAGAATGGGGGATTTATTGAAACCATTGAATTCAAAATATAGTAAAGTGGCTCCTGGATGGAGAACCACTCCTTTGATGGGTGTCCCATATGGAATTTCAGTGAATTAAATTTACAAGAATCGTAAGTCCTAGCTCTCCAATATAAAATGAAGCATTTTAGTCATGCCTCTCACTCATCTTTTGGCTCAACTCTTCCACTTTTTATGTAGAATTGATTTAATGAGTACAGTTGTGCCACTCTCTTCTCACATGGTCATTCTCTTCAATTGGACTCTAGAACTTTAATCTTCCTTTAAGACAGTAGGCTTGTTGTGCACAACTATGTGCTTTGCCTCTTGCATGTATGTTTGTTAGTTTTTTAATGGATTTGTATGAATTGGCTCATTTTTATTTATATCAAATGGCTTTTTATATATGAATTATAAAAAAAACAAAACTAAAATCCATAAAATCTACTATAACTTATCAAATAAAAATTATTTGATTTATATTTTAAATTTAAATGTTATTGTTGGTCTTTGATTGATTTTTTGCAGCAATTGAGTCACATTTTCAATGCTCCTCCTTACATCATTTGATGCATACTTAAAAATCCATCTTATGATTTAAGTTTATCTTATCAAGCTCCTTCTCCGTAGTGGTACTTTTTCTTAAACATCAAAAAATATAATTCTAATTTTTATTGCTTTTTAAAAACAAGAAAACCACATAAATCAAATAGCTCATAGTATTGCAACTGAAAATTTCAATAGTTTAAGGACATGCTCTAAGTCCCTTTTTCACTTCATTGTAGTTTATAGACATGTCAATCACTTCATCAATTTTGCATTAAATTTCTAGTTTAAATACTTAAAATGTCTTATCAAGTTTCTGCATTTATATTTGTTATAGGCTTGGTTATGTATTTGTGGTTATGGTTATGATTATGGATATCGGTATGGTTATGATTATGAAACTATAAGAAAAATATTAATTAGTGATTGAAATTATTGACAAATAAATATTTGTTGCAAAATATCAATGAATTTACGATGAATATCTATTTCTGATAGATTTGCTATAAATTAGCAAAGGCTTTAGAAATAATAAAAATCCATAGCAAAATCTGTAGCTAAATGTGGCAACAATGAGTTTAACGATGAATTAAAAAAATTTGAAGCTAAATCCATAGTTAAATCTACTCCTCATTATTGGCGCCATGATTTTAACGTTGGAATTAAGATGTTCATCACTAAATGTCAATACTATAAAATTTAGTGACAGATTGTGACCATCGCTAATGATTAAAATTATTTCATTTTAAAATAAAAAATATTAATGATAGATTTTTTATGTCGCCATTATTTAAAAAGCCAAATGCAATTTAAAATCCTGCCAAATTGACTTTTAAATTTTTGACTTCTTATTTCCATCACTAATTTAATGTTAAACTAAAAACTTGCCAAATGAAATTTAATATGCCACCAAATTATACTTAAAATTAGCAACGGCTAATTTTCGTTGTTAAATTTATCGCTAACTACCCCAAAAATTAAATGCTCACCATCACTTTCTTTTTTCTATTCTTTCTTTTTTTTTTCTCCAGTCTTTCTTTTTCTTTCATTCTTTCTTATTCATTTTTCTTTCTTCCTTCATTCTTCAATCTTCCTCCATTCTTCTTGCTCCTTTATTTTTTTTTGTCTTTATTTTCCTCTTTCTTTCTTTTTTTTTCTATTTTCTTCTATCTTTCTCCTTGCTCTTTTTTTCTTTTTCCTTCATCCTCTTTCTCTTTTCTCCTCTCCATTCTTTTTTTAAATTCTACTTTGGTTGAGTTTATCTTTACTGCTAGTGGTTTATGTGAAATTGCACTCTGCCAATCTGTATTATATTAATGGTTATTACAAAGTATTTATACAAGAATAGCCAACACCTACTATAGCAACTGCATACATATCCTATTAGAATAGTAACTTGTAATTATAATATGAATAGGACTTTTGAATTAAATTACAACATGTTGACAGCCACTAATGTTTAATTAGAATTAAAAACATAATCTCTTATCTCTTATACTCCCCCACAAGTTGATGGGGGAATACGAAACAACATTAACTTGTCCCGTAATGAATGAAACCGATTTTTGTCTAGCAGCTTAGTTAATATATATCAATAGTTTGTTCACGAATTCCAATGTATCAAACTTGTAATTGTTTAGAACAAACTTGTTCTTTGATGAACTAAAAATTGATCTCCATGTGTTTTCATTCTTGTATGAAACATGGGATTGGCAATCATATACCTGGAACTGAGATTATCACACTAAAGCATGGGCTAAGAATGCAGCAGGTATCCAATTTCACATAAGAGATTTTCCAGCCATATCATTTCTAAAGTTGTTGTTGCTAAGGGCCGATATTAAGCTTCAGTGGATGAATGGGACATTGCCCATTGCTTTCTCAAAGCCAATGATATTAAATTGTTTACAAAATAAATTGCAATGACCTACGATCCTTTACATCACCTGCTCAATTCGAATAAAAAAAACTAGGGCTGTTCATGCAGCCCGTGGCCCGAAAAACCCGGCCCGGCCCGAACCCATACTAGGGTCGGGCCACGGGCTATTTAATCCAACCCGAGCTATGCTTGGGTCGGGCCACGGGCTTCAAAATCCAACCCGAGATATTAATTTTTTTATATTTTTTAATTTTTTTAAATTTATATTTTGATAATTTATTTTTTAAAATATTATATTTAAAAAATGATATAATAATTTATATATTATTAGATATAATTTAGTATAATAAATTTTTAAAGTAATATTTATAGGTAATTTTTATTAAAATTAAAAAAAATCATTTTTTTTTAATTTTAAAAAAATTATTTTTTTTATTTTAAAAAAATCGGGCCGGCCTGAACCCGACCAGGCCTGAAGTGGCCCTGCCCGGCCGGGCTTTGGGCCGGGTCACGGGCTGCAAACTACAGCCCAAAAAAAACTCGGACCGGGCTTCGGGCCGACCCGGCCCGTGTACACCCCTAAAAAAACCATAAAGCTCAAAAGGAGCAGCAGCAACATTGAATTAAAGACCAAAATGTTGTGTGGACTTGATATATTGAAGTGTGTGTTTGACAGTCCCCCCCCCCCCCCCCCAGTTTTTTGTCTATGAGGCATGCATATATTATGGCACTCTACTCACATCATATGCAATATTAGGGCGAATGAAGGTGAGATACTGTAGACCACCAACTATGCTATGATAAGTAGTAGCATCATCAAATGGGTTGCCCGATACTGTAGATAATTTGTTGGACTTTGAGGCTGGTGTTGAAATCCCACTGCACTTTGCCATTTTGGATCAAGATAACAATTCCACAATATACCTCTGCTGTGTAAGAAATAATAAACCACAGAGCCAATAAGCTTCAATCCCCAAAAAATATTTCAGGGCACCCAAATTTCTCACTGCAAATTACTGTTGTATTTTTTGAATAAACTTATCAACTGGATCATTATTCCTACTATGAGTGCCTAACCCTTCCGCACCCAATTTTTTTAAAGTCTTGACACTGCCATGTTATCGATCTCTAGGATCCAACAGGCAAGACTTATGTGAAATGGAGTCGCCACCCGGCGGGACTAGAAATCATGATAGGGGGTAGCATTCTCTTAATTCCTTTTTCGAGGAATCCTTAACCCATTTAAACCTGAGTTCAGGAAGTTAAGTACATATGAGAATAATTTAGATGAAAACCCTTATTGTTCACATATGCCCGATTCAAAGAATCATCCTCCTCTATGATTCATATATTAGTAAAGATTATTCGGGAAATCAGAGGATATTAAATATTCATAAAATAAATAACTAACAAAATAAATAGATGCATATGGTGATGCATGATTGTACATAAAATCCCTACAAACACCCACCGAGGTGGAAACGTGCTCCTTAAAAAGATGAGTCTATAAAGAGAAATAGTTATATTACATGGCTTTACAATTCTTATGCAATATTTCTAAAGGAAAATTACATTGTTTCCTATATACAACAAATCTAAAAGAAAAGGGAAAAATGTATGTTGGATGATGAATGTATTAGTTACAATAATAATAATTACATGACAAAGGATAAAAATAAAAGAGGAATATGAATTCTGATAATACTACCGAATGTGATAATTATGAGGTTATTGAACTCAAGAATAACCTATAAGATCATATATTTAAGACAAAACCAATTTGTACAGGATTAAGAGAATGTCACATTCGATATTTACTAGATTATCAAGTTCAATAATCTCCTCAGTCTTGAACAACCAGCAAGATTTGTCATCATAATAGACCTGATATATACATTATCAGATGGAAATATTGAATTCAGTAATCAAGAAATGTCAAATGGGATAATACTCACAAAGCAAAACAATTGAGAAATTAGTAATAATAGATATATGTATGGGAATGTTATGTTCAAATTTGACAATTAATGTATTAATGAATTCAAAAATACCCTGCAGAAAAGATCAGTTGATAACGACACAATATGTATATATACTGAGAGCTTATTCAAAGTATCGAATTCGATACTCATATGAATGTCAAGTTCGATAATTATCTGTTATTTCTGACAGAAGTGGCCTGCATCTACAGACTTAGTCCATAGCATGTGATTGGATCATAAATAGATAAGTAATGGCCGACAAGAATATGATAACTAAATCCAATAATTATAGAACAGCAAACTGTAAAAAGGATTAATGGAAAACAACAAAGTATATATGTTGGCAGTATTAATGTACATACTGAGAGTTGATTCAAAGCATCAAATTCTACATTCGATAATCATTCACCATTTATGGTAGAAATAGCCTGCGTTTGAAAATTTTCCGCACAAGATGTCTTAAGAGTCCCTTTCCAGTTCTAAACTTCTAGTCCTTAATTGGTGACAACTAGATATGGTCCATTAAGATCTTATTTCCTCATTTACAGGTCATTAACTGATAGATTTAACTTGATTTTAATAGATTTTAGTTTTTGAGCTAATGAATTTTTCTTTGAAGATATGTGATTCTGTTTCTCAATAAATAACAGGCTTAAATCATCTGGATTTAGGAATAAACAATACTTAGGACTTGAGGAACTTACTACCAAAAGATGAAGATCACAATGGGTTTCCTATGGATGCAGAATTTCCTTGATTTCACTATTAACTTCATTGAATAATTCTTCTTTTTACAAATGGGATACAAGATATAAAAGCCATAATAATGTTTCATGACCCTTCTTTTTGTCTCCCTCAAAAGCAGAAATATTCTTTCTTTCTTTTTTCAGTGGAGCATCCCTTTAAAAAAATCCCCTTAAATGGAGATGGAAGCTCCCTTTTATAGAGGAGAGGTGGGGGCTATACATAGCTATTATCATGTTCGAGAATGTAAAATTAATGAATTCGATAATGTTAATTATCAATGAATTAGCTCCTCAGCTATCCCTTTGACATTCTTTGATAATTGTAGAATATGATAAAAATTTTATCATATTCGATAATAATCTTCAGGGTGGTAAATTTCAGTGTCTACAGTTTGTCCCCTACTTGAGCAAT
Organism: Garcia nutans; assembly: GCA_947685225.1. Lineage (NCBI taxonomy): Eukaryota > Viridiplantae > Streptophyta > Magnoliopsida > Malpighiales > Euphorbiaceae > Garcia > Garcia nutans. The sequence continues at coordinate 16,430,736 of CANTUV010000023.1, read as the reverse complement.
GGAAGTCTTTCTGGCTTTGCACATGCAAAAAGCAAGAAAGTTATCTATCTAATTGATGTTGATTGGGCATTATCACCCCCTCCTTCGGCTTATTTGATAGGTTTGCAAAAAAATTATGTATTTTTGTGTTCTTAGGTTGATGATCATTGATAGGGCATGCTGGCCCCTACCTTCGTACATGCTCATCCTCCAGCTGATGACTGTTGACAGGGCATTCTCGCCCCTTCCTTCCGACATGCTCATCCTCCAATTGATGATCATTGACAGGGCATGCTCGCACCTCCTTCGAACATGCTCATCCTTCGGCTGATTGATTGATGCGGCATGCTCACCCCTCCTTCAGACATGCTCATCCTCTGGCTGATGATCGTTGATAAGGAATGCTCACCCCTCCATTAGACATGGTCATCCTCCAACTGATAATCATTGACATCGCATGCTCGCTCGTCCTTTGGACATGCTCATCATTCGGCTGATGATCATTGACAAGGCACGCTCACTCCTCATTCGGACATGGTCATCCACAGGTTGATTGGTGAATTTCCAAGCTAGTGCCTTTCCAAGCTGATGTTTTGATAGGGCATACTTGTCCCTTTCTTTGAACATGCTCATCCTTTGGCTGATTGATTTGTTGATAGGGCATGCTCACCCCTCCTTCGGACATGCTCTTCCTCCAACTGATTGATTGATAGGGCATTCTCGCCCCCTTCCTTCGGATATGCCCATCCTCTGACATATTTGTAAAAAATTCATGTATTTTTGTGCTCCTAGTATTGTTTGTTGTTGTGAATCCTTTTGCCCCCTGCGAACAAAGGTATTGAAAGTTACTGCTGAAATGTCTTTGTTACACATGTTTGAAAAATGTGTTTTTGCTTTTCTAAAATGCACTTATGAATCAAAATCACTAGCTGATTGATTTTGGCAAGTAATGATTTGCTATTCAAGAATTATTTCTCTTGGAGATATCTTTGACTTCATGTTTGCATCATTATCCCCCAGCTGTTATGCAATTGTTTCACTTTAGATAGGTACATACTTGGTGTGTGATCCAAGACTTCTCCATGGGTAATAAGGTGTGTCCTTTCATATGCAAACCTACTTGGTGTTATCTCCACTAATATTATCTTAGCCCTTTGGAAAGTTCAATAGGACTTTATTAGGCTTGTAATAGGGTTGATTAGGTTCTATGGTTTACATCTTGATGTCTTCTTAAAAAAACACTTTGGAGAACAAGGAGTATTAAGTTTTCCCAAAATAGTTTGTTGCTATTATTGATTGCCAAAAAATTTTTTTTTCACTTTACTTTTTGTCATGTTAAAGAAGTCATCATAATTACTTCTTTTGCCCCCCAGATTCTATTTGTTCTTTTTTCTTTTTTTTATAATGATGACCGTTCTTTTTCTTTAGTTTGTTTCTTTTCAGAAGTGTTGTGGACTTGGCCTGCTTTTCCTTTTATTTTAATTATTTTTCTTGTCCTTATTTTGCTTTCCATTTTCTTATCTCTTAAAAGTTTTGTCTTTAGCATATTTGACCTTATTTATCTCCCTTCTTTGCCTCCTAGTATGTCTGGGTTTCATGACTTTTGGTTGTATTTGCTACTTTTTCCTTTTAGAAGGTAAATGTTTTTAATCCTTTTAGTGCAACTTAGTACCACTTAATTCTCCACAATGGGGTGGGATGATATGGCTTTATATTCATGAAGAAGAGCAAGCTAAGATAAATTTTGGCTACAAATGGGGGAAATTAGAGGTGATGAATAAATAGGATGGACGTTAGGATTTAGTTTGCCAATGAATTCCTAGATCATACACTTCACAATGATTGAGATTAAAATTTTTCCTCAATGTTCCTTACAGATTTGTTCTAGAAGGATTGGAGTTCTTTAAATCACATGACCTTTTGTAGGAGCCCTTTATACGTAAGCATTCACAATTTTGCATGATAAGGGATTTTTGCCCATATGTCAATTATTTTCCTTGAGTGATCCATTAAAGAATAACATAAGATTGCTTGCCCCAGTCTTGCTTGGATTCTTCCTTTTCTAGGTACACATATAACTCTAAATGGGAGACTAATTTTATAGAATGAGCATAAATAAATGATCCATGAAAGACTTTAAGCAAGACTCCCCTATTTGCATTGACTCTGTAGTTTGGCAAGTGTTCTCCTTATGGTATCTACGAGGTTATTTTGTTGTTCTTCCTGTTATCTCAAAGTATTGCAAGTTGTTTCTTGGATACTGGTAATGCTCAGTCATTTTAGTTTTTCCCAATTTTTCTTCTTCTTAAAAAATGTAAAAGAAAGGGAAAGAGAGGTGAGCATATAGAGTTTTTAATTTTTGACTTCTAAATTAAAGGTTTGTAGAAGTCTTCCCCATCTAATCATGTGTGCTCAGCTATTTTTAGCTTTTCCCAGTTTTCTTCTTACTCCTCTAAAAATCATCTTATCATTAATATGGTAGGATCTCTTTTTGTACATTTGGATGAAGATGAGGACCAAAAATGTCGACCAATCTCTAGGATTAAGCAATTTTGGTAGTCTATCAAAGTTCCATGCCAATTGGTCTTTGCTAGGTCTCATACGATCAGCAATTCCTCCTCTCCTTCTGATTGAGGGCCATCATAGTAAATGAACTACTTCCCAAGTAGGTTTTCCTAATTTTTGCTCTTTGGTTGGGATTTAATTGTTGTTTTGAACTGCTTTTTCCACTGTTTCCACCATTGTCGTTCTGTCTGATGCACGACTGTTTAGTTTGATAGTAAACAAACTACTTCCCAAGTAGGTTTTCCTGATTTTTGCTCTTTTGGTTAGGATTTGATTGTTGTTTTGAACTGCTTCTATCGCTATTTCTGCCATTATCATTTTGTTTGATGCATGACTATCGATTTTGATAGTAATACTGTCGAGTTTGATAGTATTTTAGACATTCCATGGTTCTTCTTGCCTTTTGATTTGCTTATTTATTTTTTATTTTAACCTATAAATGTGAATTCCCATATTAGTTTGCATGAGTTACTTAAGTATTTCAGGGATTTTACAAGGTTTCTTTAGGAAATAATTGGATGGACAAGATGCTTTGGTATTCTATCAATTCAGGCTCTAGGAATGTCAAATTCAATGGTTTAAGCCTTCTTAGCACAATAGACTGATAGTTCTAGGATTGTAATATGCTATGATAATCTTTCCTCCTTTGCTTGAGACTTTTGCTTAGTTGGATATCATGCTTGATAATATATGCATCGAATTTGATAGTTGTTTATTATCTTGGCTAGGTGATTTGCTTTGATAATATCCTTTTACTTGTTCCAAATTTTTGCTGGAGAGGAATATCATATTCAATAATAATTGTTATCGTGTGCAATAATAAAACTATCGAATTTGATACTTTATACCCTACCTTCTAGTTTCATTTTTCTCTCTCCTTATCTCATGCTTTTATCTAGTTAGACATATGCATTTCTAAAATATTTTATAATTTTTGATTTGGTGTTTACTTCCCTTTCTATTTTATGAAGTTTGATTCTGGTCTAATTCTAGCTGGTGACTCTATTCACCAGGCTAGAGATTAGTACTAGGCTCTCCCTAAGGCAGTGCAGGATATTGTCAGGGCCTCCAATTTTGATTTTTTTTATTCAAACATTGCCTGAGACAGGGGAAAAGATGGATCGATGCATCATAGAGGTCCTAACTAAGTGGTGGGTGGATACTATGCATACCTTCCACTTGGGCTTTGGTGAGCTGCCCATTACCCCTTTAGACTTTGCAGTAGTTACTTGGATTGATTTTGGAGAAGAGATGGCCCCCTTTGATGCCAAAATTATCCCAAATAATGAGATGAGGGGTCTTCTTGGCTTTGTTCCCATGTTTAATGGCTAAAAGATCTAGTACACTAGCCTCAGAGATTATAGGACAAAAGAGAAGATGAATGTCATTAACATGGATGAGTACAGATCTCAATGCACTTGGAGTTTTTTGTTGTACGTCCTCGGTACTACTATTTTTGTATATTCTAATTCTGTAGTGCATACTAGTATCTCAAGGGCCCTCTTCGGTTTGACTGTAGTCCCTGAGTATAATTGGGGATACTATAGATGTACGAATACTCCTGTATGTTTGCTGGTTATCGTGGAGGTACGTATCTCTTCTTTTTCTTTCCCCCTTTTCACCACTGTTTGCTTATTTAGTTCGCCATTTTGTGTATATTTAGGCTTATGAGCTCATCCTTCTTTTGCCTCCTAACATAGATTCAGGTTATCACCATGACTATGCTCGCCCCGAGGCTTGGATGGGTGATAGGAAAGCTTCAGAGATCTCTCATGATAGCACAGCTCTGAGATCTTCCCTCCAGTAGCTCCCTGGTCAAAGGTAAATAGTTAATTTTTAGCATTTTTATTTTTCAAAAATGGGTTGTATACTTATCTTTGTTTATGGTCATCTCTCATTTTTAGGGTTCAATAGCATGGTGGGATCCTACAGATCGATTGGGGTGCCCTTGGTCTTTAGCCATGTTCTTAATAGAACCATGGGTTGTATGGCAGATGGTTTTGGCTGGCCTGAGCTCTTCTAAATGGTATTTGGGGGAACTTGTTTTTGAGTGGCATTTAGGCCTAGACAGGTGATCAGTTCCCTTTGACATCCCAAAAACTGTTTGTAGACCCTTAATTTTTGACCCAGTCCAGTTCAATATTTTTAAACAGTCCATAATATTTGTTGCTATATTTTAATTAAATAATAATATTTATTACTTATAATATTTATTTTTAATTAAAATAAAAAAAGATAAAAATATATATAAATAAATAAAAATCGGCAACGGAAGAATAGATGATGAAAATCGCTGGCGACGAATTGGCTAAGGCCAATTCGCCGCAGGAAAAACTTGGGGCGAATTGGCCACAAGCTAATTCATTGCAGGTTTTACCTGCGGTGAAATGGCCACAGGCCAATTCACCGCAGGAAAATCCTTCGGCAAATTGGCCACAAGCCAATTCGCCGTAAGTGAATTGGCTTGTGGCCTGCGCCTAGCCTACGGCCCGCGTGGCCAGCTTGCAGAGCCCCGTAGTAATTTTTGACAGCGCAATTTTTGTCAGTACAATTTTTTTGAAACCCTGTTCGACTTGGTTCTTAATTTTATTTCCTAATTGGTTTTTATTTTCTTAACCAATTAGTATTAGGTTTTTATTTTTTCTTATAAATACCACATTAAAGACACATAAAAGGGGATTTGGGATTTTTTGGCCAGAGAGAGGATCTAGCTTTTTAGGGGACGGCCAAAATTAATCAAGAGTTCCAATTGGAATTTTAAACCTATAAGTAGTATGAAGCAGTGAAGAACAAACAGAACCCTTCCAAATTAATTTTCAATACCAAAACCTGCAACTCTAAAAGCCCCCTTGACCCCCACCCGCTAACCGACTAGCAGGACTGTCGTATGGGCTCGTCGAAGGGGTCAATATTTATTTGCATATTATAAGCCTTTGTGTTTACTCCCTTTATTTAAAAACTCTATTTTGGTTATTAAAATTCTAAAACCCTAAATTTATACATTTATTACTTTATTTAATTTTAAATTTGATTATGTAGTTTATTATATGTTTTGATGATTTATTTATTTTATTTCAACATTTGATTTGTTTACCATGGATGGATGATTTTCTTATTATTTTTATTTTGGTATTAAAAATTGTAAGAGGTATGTTTCCATAATTGGGTACCTCCTTATTTAATCTTTATATAATTTAGATTATTTTTATATTTTGGAATTATTGTAAAGGATACGTTTCCACATTTCGGTGGGTGTCCCATTTAGTTTCAGATATGGATGATGTAAGGACATGTTTCCATCCTTGGATGGGTGTCCATTTATTTGTTTTGTTTGGACATTATTGTGATTATAATAAAGTATTTATTTATTCTTATGATCGCATGTTGTATGGATAATATCGTTATATTTAAGAATTTTATATTATTAAGACCTAAAAAGGAGGCCGATTCCCACGAACCGGGCGTTGTGGGGTGCTGGGCCATTTCTCACCTTCCCCACATGTACCTAACTTTCCAAACTCATTAGGGGGTTGGGGATTTCTTAAGAATTGAGTCATCTGCCCCTTTCTTTTTTCCGGCCTATCCGGGTGACGACTCCATTTTCTCTAGGCTTAGACCCGTGTTCTCTAAGGCCCCTAGCCTAAACAGTGCCAAAGTCACAAGAACCATTCCACGGGAGTGGGGGCAAAAATCCCCACTCACACTATTTTTACTTCAAAGTCAATTCAAGAGATAGACTAGGTTCGGTGGAGGCAGGGTGAGGATTGTCGATAATTCATTTTGGGATTAGATGATGTTGCTCCCTCATCTTATTTTGACTATGTGAGGCAGTGTTTGCTCCCTCCTAGGCCAACTTCCTATCTTTCACCTGATGCACCTGCCTCTCAGTCTCATCCAATAGGTGAGACGGTCCATGCTGAGGATAGATTATAGGTTTGCATTTTCCTTTTTTTTTTTTTTTGCTTCTTGTATTGAAATTTTGATTTTTATTCTTCCTTTTAGACCTTTCATAGGAGAAAGAGACCATTTGAGGCTTCTACGTCCTGGGATAATCGAGCTCATCATTCTCATACTCCTTCTGAGCCACCTTCAGCATTGGCTCCAGCTTCTTTTATCTCTAGGATGCCTGAGTTGCCTCCTCAACCTATATTCTTCCTATACAGGGATAGGGAAGCGCCCATTTCAGAGAGGCTAATTCCCATAACTAGAGCCATGCCGAGGAGTCCTCCTAACATGACTCATGTAGGTTTTTTTTTATATGTGGAAGTTTCAGCTTTTGTTTCTTCTTTGCAGGTTCCTTGGAGCACATATGAAGAGCTTTATTCCTTGCATTATGCTGCTAGAGCTCGCCTCACTACTCTTTTCAATGAGACTTTGGTAAGTACCTGCAAGAAGCAATACTTCTTTTATTATATGAAGTAATTAGTTGTTATACTTACCAGTGTGCTATTTTGCTTTTCTAGAGCCAGATTGCTATTAAGGATGTTCAGATTTCCACTCTTACAGTAAGTATACTTTTTCCTATAAAACTTAATTTCACAATTTTTATTAAAATGCATGCTTATGTATGCCATATTTTCTAACTTGTAGACTGAGTCAGAGACCGAGAGGGAGACCAGCAAGCATCTTTTGAGTGAGCTTGATAGTGCAAATGAGAGGAATGATTTGCTTGAGGATGATATTACTTCTTTGAAGAAAGAGTTACAGATTTTACAGAGACGTCTTGATGGTGCCTCTACATCGAGTCAGAAAGGCCATGCAGATTCTGTTGCTGAAGATGTGGATGATGAGGAGGATTTAGAGGAAAGTAGTTCAGATGATGGTGAGTCGGGTGCTGGCAGCTCTGGGGAAGACTCTTTCGATTCTTCAGAGGAGAGTGATGAGAGGGTTCAGAATCTTCCTCCTAGTGTTAGTTATCCTGTTCCCATGGGCCGGACCTCTGAGGAGCAGCCTATTCAGACTGTAGAGATAGTACCCGATTCTAGATTAAATGTCATTCATAGGACTTCTTCTCAGCCTCTAGATATATCAGAGGTTACACCTGCTGCAGCTCCTTCTTCTTTGGCTCCTATGGATGGCTCCGAGACTTCTGATGGGGGATGAATTATTTGCATTTTTTTCAACTTATCCCAATTTGATCCCTTCTATCTCATTTATGTATTTATACACTTTTTTGGAATTTTTGTTAATGCAAATACATCCATTTATTTAGTGAAATAAGCCCTCATATGTATCTTTGAATTTCTCTCTCTCTCCCTTTTTTTTCTTTTATGTAAATAAGAAATTTTTCTAATTCTAGTTTTCTAGACCCTTAATTTTAGTCCAGGTTAAACTTAAGATTAATCCGAATACAAGATAAAATTTGATGTCAATAACAAGCCCAAATCAAGACTGATTAATTTAGTTCAGTTTAAATCAAGACAAAATGATTTGGCCCAAACCAATAAGGTATGCAAAAGTTCCATATCAAATTCGCCTTGATAAATTCGATATGGGCAAGTTCCATATCAAATTTTCCTTGACAATTTCAATATGGGATGATCATATCAAATTGGCCTTGGAAAATATTATATGGCCAAGCTGGTTTAATCAAGAATGAGCCCAAAGTGTTATTAAAATCCTAAAAAGACTAGGATAAGTGGCAAGAGTGTTAGTTTCAGACTGGGATGGCTTAGCTAGGTCGCCCTAGTTGATGTTTATGAATACAAAAGTTTGGATGAAGGATTGGAGGGGAACATTGATCAAGAAGACAAGTAGCAATTTAGAAGGCACACACAGGATATTAAAATACAGCAAACAAAGAGACAAGAACCATTGTAACATCCAAAATTTTTGAAAATTTCTAATTTTTGGAAAATTTGATAAAATAAATTATAATTTAAAAGGATAAATTAAATTAATAGTTTTAAATGAAAAATGAAGGGATTTTAAATGAAAAAGTGGAATATGTATGTAATATCCCAAAGTATGCCCTAGAAGTTTGGTATAATAATTGTTGTAATTGGATTAAGTGTATATGTGTTTAATTGAAAAGAGAAAGGAAGTGAAGAGAGAGTGTATATGCTGTATATATAGTGATATATACAACATATACAAGTCAAAATGTGAAGTCAAAAGATTATTAGTTAATGATTTTAAATTAATTAAGTTAATTAAGTGGAATTTGAGTGAGTGGAAGTGAATGGAGATATTTAGAATATTTTAATATTAAAATGCTTGGAGGAGAGGGTTTTGAGGAGATAGTGGGTGAGAATTTGACTTTGTCCTCTTTGCTTTCTTTCTTTATTCTTCGTGGCCATTGTCTTCCCTTTTCTTTTCTTTGTTTTGGCCGGCACTCCATAGCAAGAGAGCAAGAGAGAGAGATTTGATCTTCCAAACTCAAGATTGAAGGAAGTTTTCAAGTGATCAAGTTGGACATTTAAGAGTTTCTTCATCCTTGGTAAGTTTTCCACTTGATTCTTTGATTTTCTTTGAGTTTGTGAGTTGAGGTTGGGGTTGATATGTGTTTGTTTGATTGTGGTGTGTTTAAGAGTGTTTGGTTCAATTGATTTTGGATTTTGGGGTTGGATTGAAGAAAAGAGTAAGTTTGTTAGAAGAGAAAGTGTGGTGGTTGTGTTTTGGGTTTGTGGTGATGATTATGATTTGTGTTTGAGGTATGTTTTGGGTTGTTTTTGTTTTTTTACAAGTTTGTTATGATTTTTGGGTGTGTTTAGTTAAGTTTGTTTGAAGTGGAAAATGGTGGAAGTAAGAGGATTGTTGGATGTGAGGTTGTTGTTGCCGGAATCTGTATTTTTGTCCTGACACGCCCATAAGCACGGCCAAGTCTTTTGGCGTGTCAATGGTTCTGTGTTGCAGTAGCATTTACACTTCCAGTGACACGCCCATGTCACTGAGCGTGTCATAGCTACTGTGTTGGTGAAGGTTTGACACGGCCATGAACACGCCCATGTTGTTGGACGTGTCAATGTTTCTGTGAGACAGAATGTACTACACGTTCTGTGACACGCCCGTGGTTCTGAGCGTGTCAAAGCTTCTGTGTTGTGGAGTTAGGGCACGATCAGGGACATGCCCGTGTTGTTGAGCATGTCATGTTTAGAGTTTGCCCTAGTTGGTTCTTAGCTTTATTATCTTATATGTATCTCTAAGTGAGTGTGTATGATTACCTTTGGTTTAGGTTGTGAAGAAGTTGAATTGCCCTAACCTAAGTGTTGAGAATTCTTGGAAGAGGAAGGTTATAGATTGGTGTGAGTTGTTCTTGAGGTAAGTACAAACTACATGGTTGCATACTCTTACATGAGTTTGATACTTAACATATTTGATTGTAAATATGTTAAGTAATTTATTGCATTGTTAATTTGATTGATTAATGTTATGTTTTGCATAATGTGAACTTTGTGGAATATATTTTGATGATTCTAAAGATATGATGATGTAATGAAATATGAAATAGGAAATGTGAAAGGTATGATGATATGATGAAATATGAAATGTATGTGCAATGCAATTGGTTATGATGAATTGCTTTAATGTGATTTGAGCTTGATGAGATGTAAAGCCATTGTGGTTGGCTATGGTAATGCAAATGAAATGATTGGGGGCACGATTGCATAGTTGATTATGGAATATGAAATGAGAAATGGATTGAGAAAGAGATTATTAAAGAGGTAATTGAAATAATTGTGTGCTTAATATGTTATTCAATTTTCAGAGTTCTGGGTTTGGCGGCATGCCTATGAACCACTGGATAGGTGAAAAGACCGGGTCGTAAGCCGATTCCAGTTGAAAAATGTGAAATATGATGTTTTTGGGGTGAAAAGACTGGGTCGTAAGCCTCAAAAACAGTAACAGTGTTGCCGGGTTGAGGATTTCCTCTGGTCTAACCGGGTTGAGGTCCAAGAGACTGGGTCTGTTATACTATCCATGGATAGAGATATATATATATATATGTATCGCCTACGGGCTTGATGATTGTGATTATGGACCAAAGCAGTAACTCTGAACTTTGAATAACATATTAGTTTCTTTTTGGGCCCATGCTTGTCTTTGTTTTCAATGTGATATATGAATGATGAAATATATAAATAATGAGATTCTTGAGAATTGTTTATATGTTTGAAAGTATATGTTTGCATTTCATTATAGTATAATATTATTGTAGTTTGTACCACTAAGCCGTTGGCTTAGCGCGATTGTGGTTCATCGCGCAGGTAACAGGGTAGAACCAGAGAGTTCCTTTAGACCGAGTTGAGTCTAGATTCTGAAGAGTTGATAGAGGGCTTAAAGATCAAAGACTGACTGCCATGTATAAATTTTATGTTTTGTAAAACTTGACTTTTGATGTATATGTATTTGTAAATATTGCTATATTTTCCGCTGTGTATTTAATAAATATTTTATCTACTGTGTTTCAAAAGATAACTTAAATGTTTTGAGTTTGCTTATATTATTGTAAAAGAAGTGAGTCGTTTGTTTAGTAAACCGTGGCATTCCTATATTCAGTATACGTATATTACGATCGTAATAGCATGCTGTGTACATATACGGGTATAGGGGTGTTACAATTGTTTTGGTATCAGAGCCTAGGTTTGAGATTCTCAACCTAGGTAAATTGTAAGAAAAAGAAATTTTGAGTTTTTAAAATATGGTTTTTAAATAAGATACATGTTTTGGTATTGGCAGTCTTTGATCTTTAATGAGGTATATTCTGCTGTGTTTGCAGATATAGGTAGTGATGGCATCTCAGTCACGTCAGTCTGTAGATGGTAGTGTTGAGAGTGTAGCTCCAGAAGAGTTTAGAGATGGAGCTAGAGTTGAGAGAGCTAGTGAGCCCCTATTCCTGTGCCAGGGAGATCAGCTGCTGATGAGGTACCGCCGGGTTGGTTAAGGCATATGGTAGATTTATTGAGGGGAGCTCCAGTGCAGCCGCCACCGCCACCACAGCCACAAGTGCCGGTGAGACACTATGATAAATTGAGGAAGTATGGAGCTGAGGATTTCTTGGGCACGACAGATCCTGCAGTAGCGGAGCAGTGGTTTGATAAAGTGCAGAGGATATTTATCCAATTGCAAGCCACTCCTGATGAAAAATTTGATTATGCTAGATCCCTTCTTCAGAAAGATGCTTATGATTGGTGGAAGACGGTTCCTCATGCCATGGATGATCCACCTACATTATCTTATAATGATTTCCTGAGGGAGTTTGAGTAGAAATATACTCTGAGGGAGTATAAAGATGTTAAGAAGATGGAATTCTTTAATTTGAGGCAAGACAACAGGACAGTGACAGAATATGAGATTGAGTTCATCCGGTTGAGTCACTATGCCGGTGGGATTATCTCTGATGAGATTGACCGGTACAGGAGGTTTGAGGAGGGGTTGAGGCCCTCTATTATGTGCATTGTTGCTGATTCTCGGTACCAAGACTTTTCTCAGTTAGTTGCAGCAGCTAGAAGTGTTGAGAGAGCACAGAGTATTGCAGCAGCTACTACCGAGGAGGAGACTAGAGTTAGGAGATCCCAGTTTGAGACAGGGTCTTCATCTATGAATCAGTTCAATATCAGAGGCAGAGATCGAGACCTACAGTTTCTGTAGCTAGTGCTCTGACTACAGTGGTTCAGAGGTCTACTCCACCTGTATGTGGTCATTGTGGTAGGACCCATGGGGGTGTTTGTTGGAAAATTGGTGGATCAGCTGGGTGTTTCAGATGTGGATCGTCTAACCATTTCATTAGAGAGTGCCCTGAGATGCAAGATGATAGACAAACTGATACTGTAGCTTCTCGACCCAGTGTCAGCAGAGGTTGTCGAGGGGGCAGAGGTTTCAGTAGAGGTGGTAGACCTGGGTTTAGTCAGAGAGGAGGATCTACATCCGGAGGCAGTAGGCCAAATGAGGCCGGATCTTCTCAGAGAGTGTATGTGATGCAGAGGTAGCCAGATGCTTCAGCAGTTATAGTAGGTACATTTTCTTTATTTGATATTCCAGTCTTGCTTTGATTGATCCAGGATCTACACATTCATACATAAGTGCATTCATTTTGCCTGTGTCTGAATTGCATTCAGAGTCCTTAGGATTTGATGTCTTAGTGACAAATCCTTTAGGGCATAGTGTGGTTGTTAGCAAGGTGCACCGTGATAGTGCAGTTGTGGTGCAAGGTGAGGAATTTTTGGGTGATTTGATTGAAATGCCTTTTAAGGAGTATGATTTGATATTAGGCATGGATTGGTTGTCTAAGCATGGAGCTGTAGTAGACTGTCAAAAGAAGTGTGTTACTTTGAGAACTGGTGATGGTAGAAGTGTGATGGTGTCTAGTGAGCAGAGACAACTTGCATCCTTGTTTGTATCAGCTGTAGCAGCTAGGAAGTTGATTAGAAAAGGGTGTGATGCTTATCTTGCTCATGTTGTGGATACCAGGGTAGTGGGTTCTCAACTTGATAGTATACCAACAGTTGCGGAATTTCTATATGTGTTTCCTAAGGAGTTGCCAGGGTTACCCCCTGAGAGAGAGGATGAGTTTGGTATCGAATTGTTGCCTGGTACCACTCCCATCTCTATTACTCCTTATCGAATGGCACCTGCTGAGTTGAGAGAGTTGAAGGTGCAGTTGCAGGAGTTGTTGGATAAAGGATTTATTCGCCCTAGTGTTTCTCCATGGGGAGCTCCTGTTTTGTTTGTGAAGAAGAAGGATGGTACTATGAGATTGTGCATCGATTATAGGCAATTGAACAAAGTGACTATCAAGAATAAGTATCCTTTGCCTAGAATTGATGATCTCTTTGATCAGTTAAAAGGGAGCAGCACTGTTTTCCAAGATTGATTTAAGATCGGGGTACCATCAGTTGAGGGTTAGAGCTGAAGATGTTCCTAAGACAGCTTTCCGCACATGATATGGGCATTATGAGTTTTTAGTGATGCCTTTTGGACTAATGAATGCACCTGCAGCTTTCATGGATTTGATGAATAGGGTGTTTAGACCCTATCTAGATCAGTTTGTGGTGGTCTTCATTGATGATATTTTGGTGTATTTGTGTAATGAAGAGGAGCATGACAAGCATTTGCGGATTGCATTGCAGATCTTGAGAGAGAAGCAATTGTATGCTAAGCTATCGAAGTGTGAGTTTTGGCTTGACCAAGTTACTTTTCTGGGTCATATAGTTTCAGCAGATGGTATTAGAGTTGATCCAAGTAAAGTTGAAGCTATTTTGAATTGGAGTCCACCGAAGTCAGTGACTGAAGTTAGAAGTTTTCTGGGTTTGGCAGGCTATTATCGACGCTTTGTGAAAGGTTTTTCTTTGATAGCTACTCCACTCACCAGATTACTTCGAAAGGGAGTTAGATTTGTGTGGACAGATCAGTGTCAAGCTAGTTTTGAGCAGTTGAAGGAGATGTTGACTCAAGCGCCAGTTCTTACTTTACCTGTGGAAGATAAACCATATGTGATTTATAGTGATGCTTCACATAATGGTTTAGGTTGTGTTTTGATGCAAGAGGGTAAAGTTGTAGGTTGTGTTTTGATGCATGAGCTCAATTATCTGACGCATGATTTGGAATTGGCAGCTATAGTGTTTGCTTTGAAGATTTGGCGACACTACTTGTATGGAGAGAAGTGTTTTATTTATACGGATCATAAGAGTTTGAAATATTTGGGTGTTCAGAGGGAGTTGAATCTTCGGCAAAGGCGATGGTTGGAGTTGATCAAAGACTACGACTGCTTGATTGATTATCATCAGGGTAAGGCGAATGTTGTTGCTGATGCCTTAAGTCGGAAGTCTTTGGCAGGTTTGACTGTGTATTCGCTCTCGTTGCTTGTTGAGTTGAGAGCGTTGCATGCTAATTTTAAATCATGTGATGATGGTGCATTGTTGGCTCAGTTGCAGTTGAGACCAGTATTGTTGGATCAGATTAAGGAGGCTCAATTGGTTGATGAGAAAATTCAGAAGATTGTGTCAGATTGCCAAAATGGGGAGAGCCGAGATCTTCTTGTAAGAAGTGATGGTAGCCTTTGGTTCAAGGATAGGTTCTGTGTTCCTGATGATGCTAATTTGAGAAAGATTATTTTAGAGGAAGCACACCAGTCAGTTTTTGCTATGCATCCTGGAAGTACTAAGATGTATCATGATTTGAAACAGCATTATTGGTGGTCGGGTATGAAGAGAGACATAGCGGAGTTTGTATCCAAGTGTCTCACTTGTCAGAGGGTGAAAGCTGAGCATCAAGTTCCAACAGGGTTGCTTCAACCTTTATCAGTGCCTGAATGGAAATGGGAGAGAGTGACAATGGATTTTGTGTCTGGTTTACCATTGACTCAAAAGAAGCATGATGCTATCTGGGTGATTGTTGATCGATTGACAAAGACAGCTCATTTTCTTCCAGTTCGGATGGACTATTCTCTTGAGAGACTGGCTGAGCTGTATATCAATGAGATAGTGAAGTTGCATGGAGTCCCAATTTCTTTAGTGTCTGATCGAGATCCTAGGTTCACTTTGAGATTTTGGAAGAGTTTACATGGTGCTTTGGGTTCTCGATTGCACTTTAGCACTGCTTTTCATCCGTAGACAGATGGGCAGTCAGAAAGATTGATACAGATTATTGAGGATATGTTGAGAAGTTGTGTCATTGATTTTTTAGGAAGTTGGGACAGATTTATGCCACTTGTGGAATTTGCTTACAACAACAGTCATCAATCCAGTATTGGTATGGCACCATTTGAGGCAATGTATGGTAGAAGATGTAGGACACCTTTATGTTGGAATGAACTTGGAGAAGGCAAATTAGTTGGTCTTGATTTGATTAAAGAGACGGAAGAGAAAGTGAAGATAATTCGGGATCAGTTGAAAGCAGCTTCAGATCGGCAGAAATCTTATTCGGATTTAAAGAGGAGAAACATAGAGTTCAATGTTGGAGATAAAGTATTCCTAAAAGTGTCTCCTTGGAAGAAGATTTTAAGATTTAGTCGAAGAGGGAAGCTAAGTCCTCATTTTATTGGACCATATGAAGTTTTAGAAAGAGTTGGACCAGTTGCTTATCGAATTGCTTTGCTGCCTGAGTTGGATAGAATCCATAATGTCTTCCATGTTTCTATGCTACGGAGGTACATATCAAATCCATCTCATGTTTTACCAGTTGAATCTATTGAGGTGAATTCGGATCTGGCATTTGAAAAAGAACCAATTGTTATTTTGGCACATGAAGTGAAAGAGTTGAGAAATCAGAAAGTGCCATTGGTGAAAGTTCTTTGGAAGAATCATGGTAGAGAAGAGGCAACTTGGGAGAGTGAACAAGCTATGCGAGATCAATATCCTCAACTGTTTCAGACTTGATATCAGGTAATTTCGAGGATGAAATTTCTTTTTAGAGGGGGAGAATTGTAATATCCCAAAGTATGCCCTAGAAGTTTGGTATAATAATTGTTGTAATTGGATTAAGTGTATATGTGTTTAATTGAAAAGAGAAACGAAGTGAAGAGAGAGTGTATATGTTGTATATATAGTGATATATACAACATATACAAGTCAAAATGTGAAGTCAAAAGATGATTAGTTAATGATTTTAAATTAATTAAGTTAATTAAGTGGAATTTGAGTGAGTGGAAGTGGATGGAGATATTTAGAATATTTTAATATTAAAATGCTTGGAGGAGAGGGTTTTGAGGAGATAGTGGGTGAGAATTTGACTTTGTCTTCTTTGCTTTCTTCTTTCTTTCTTTCTTTTCGAGGCCATTGTCTTTCCTTTTCTTTTCTTTGTTTTGGCTGGCACTCCATAGCAAAAGAGCAAGAGAGAGAGATTTGATCTTCCAAACTCAAGATTGAAGGAAGTTTTCAAGTGATCAAGTTGGACATTTAAGAGTTTTTTCATCCTTGGTAAGTTTTCCACTTGATTCTTTGATTTTCTTTGAGTTTGTGAGTTGAGGTTGGGGTTGATATGTGTTTGTTTGATTGTGGTGTGTTTAAGAGTGTTTGGTTCAATTGATTTTGGATTTTGGGGTTGGATTGAAGAAAAGAGTAAGTTTGTTAGAAGAGAAAGTGTGGTGGTTGTGTTTTGGGTTTGTGGTGATGATTATGATTTGTGTTTGAGGTATGTTTTGGGTTGTTTTTGTGTTTTTGCAAGTTTGTTATGATTTTTGGGTGTGTTTAGTTAAGTTTGTTTGAAGTAGAAAACGGTGGAAGTAAGAGGATTGTTGGATGTGAGGTTGTTGTTGCCGGAATCTGTATTTTTGGCCTGACACGCCCATGAGCACGGCCAAGTCTTTTGGCGTGTCAATGGTTCTGTGTTGCAGTAGCATTTACACGTCCAGTGACACACCCATGTCACTAAGCATGTCATAGCTACTGTGTTGGTGAAGGTTTGACACGGCCATGAACACGCCCGTTTTGTTAGTCGTGTCAATGTTTCTGTGGGACAGAATGTACTACACGTTCTGTGACAATCCCGTGGTTCTGAGCGTGTCAAAGCTTCTGTGTTGTGGAGTTAGGGCACGATCAGGGACACGCCCGTGTTGTTGAGCGTGTCATGTTTAGAGTTTGCCCTAGTTAGTTCTTAGCTTTATTATCTTATATGTATCTCTAAGTGAGTTTGTATGATTACCTTTGGTTTAGGTTGTGAAGAAGTTGAATTGCCCTAACCTAAGTGTTGAGAATTCTTGGAAGAGGAAGGTTGTAGATTGGTGTGAGTTGTTCTTGAGGTAAGTACAAACTACATGGTTGCATACTCTTACATGAGTTTGATACTTAACATATTTGATTGTAAATATGTTAAGTAATTTATTGCATTGTTAATTTGATTGATTAATGTTATGTTTTGCATAATGTGAACTTTGTGGAATATATGTTGATGATTCTAAAGATATGATGATGTAATGAAATATGAAATAGGAAATGTGAAAGATATGATGATATGATGAAATATGAAATGTATGTGCAATGCAATTGGTTATGATGAATTGCTTTAATGTGATTTGAGCTTGATGAGATGTAAAGCCATTGTGGTTGGCTATGGTAATGCAAATGAAATGATTGGGGGCACGATTGCATAGTTGATTATGGAATATGAAATGAGAAATGGATTGAGAAAGAGATTATTAAAGAGGTAATTAAAATAATTGTGTGCTTAATATGTTATTCAATTTTCAGAGTTCTGGGTTTGGCGGCATGCCTATGAACCACTGGATAGGTGAAAAGACCGGGTCGTAATCCGATTCCAGTTGAAAATGTGAAAAATGTGAAATATGATGTTTTTGGGGTGAAAAGACTGGGTTGTAAGCCTCAAAAATAGTAACAGTCTTGCCGGGTTGAGGATTTCCTCGGGTCTAACCGGGTTGAGGTCCAAGAGACTGGGTCTGTTACACTATCCATGGATATATATATATATGTATCGCCTACGGGCTTGATGATTGTGATTATGGACCAAAGCAGTAACTCTGAACTTTGAATAACATATTAGTTTCTTTTTGGGCCCATGCTTGTCTTTGTTTTCAATGTGATTTATGAATTATGAAATAAATAAATAATGAGATTCTTGAGAATTTTTTATATGTTTGAAAGTATATGTTTGCAATTCATTATAGTATAATATTATTGTAGTTTGTACCACTAAGTCGTTGGCTTAGCGCAATTGTGGTTCATCGCGCAGGTAACAGGGTAGAACCAGAGAGTTCCTCTAGACCGAGTTGAGTCTAGATTCTGAAGAGTTGGTAGAGGGCTTAAAGATCAAAGACTGACTGCCAAACATGTATAAATTTTATGTTTTGTAAAACTTGAGTTTTGACGTATATGTATTTGTAAATATTGCTATATTTTCCGCTGTGTATTTAATAAATATTTTATCTACTGTGTTTCAAAAGATAACTTAAATGTTTTGAGTTTGCTTATATTATTGTAAAAGAAGTGAGTAGTTTGTTTAGTAAACCGTGGCATTCCTATATTCAGTACACGTATATTACGATCGTAATAGCATGCTGTGTACGTATACGGGGTGTAATATCCCAAAGTGTGCCCTAGATGTTTTGATATAATTGTTGTTTGATTTAAATCAAATGTATATGTGTTATTGGAAAGGAAAAGATTGTTTAGAGGGAATGTATATGTTGTATATATGGTAATATATATAATATATATGCAAGTCAAATCGGTGGTCAAGGGAAGAAGATATTTTAATTTGTGATTTGTGAAATTACTAAAAAGGGCAAGTGTTTTAAAGGAAGTTAAAACAAATTGTAAGAGGGTGTTTAGGTAATTGCTTATGTTGAAATACTTGGTGGAGATTTAAAGAGGTGAAAAGTTTGACTTTGTTTCTTTATGTTCTTTTCTTCTTTTCCATTGTGTTGGCCGGCTCATCCAAAGACAAGAGAAAGCAAGAGAGCAAGAGA
This sequence comes from Garcia nutans, assembly GCA_947685225.1. Lineage (NCBI taxonomy): Eukaryota > Viridiplantae > Streptophyta > Magnoliopsida > Malpighiales > Euphorbiaceae > Garcia > Garcia nutans. The sequence goes on along the minus strand of CANTUV010000023.1, from coordinate 16,411,832 downwards.
GGATTTTAATGTTCTAAGCTCAAATTGAAGGAAGATCTAAGTGATCAAGTTGGTGATTCAAGAAGTTTCATTACTTTGGTAAGTCCTCTTTTGATTTCTTTGCTTATTTGAAGTTGTGTTTGAGTTTGATAGATTATATAAGGGTGTGTTGTTTGATTGTGATATGTTTAAGAGTGTTTGATTAAATTGATTATGGATTTTAAGGATGGATTGAAGAAAAGAGTAAGTTGGTTGGAAGAGATGGTGTTGTATTTGTGTTTAGGGTTTGTGATGATATTTGTGATTTGTGTTTGATGTAGGTGTGGAGTTGTTTTGGTGTTTTTGTAAGTTTAAGATGGTTTTTGGGTATGTTTTGTTAAGTTTGTTTGAAGTGGATGTTGGTGAAAGAAGTGTTTTGTTGGGTGTTTTGTTGTTTTGGCCAGAATCTGGGTTTTTGGCCTGACACGTCCATGAGCACGTCCAAATTCTTAGGCGTGTCAATTGTGTTGGTGGCAGTAGGATTGACACGACCAGTAACACGCCCGTGTTATTGAGCGTGTCATAGCTACTGTGAGATTGGAGAATTGACACGGCCATGAGCACGCTCACGTTGTTGGACGTGTCGATGTTTCTGAGAGGTAGAATGTATTACACGCCCAGTGACACGCCCGTGGTTCTGAGAGTGTAAAAGCTTCTGTGTTGTGGAGTTAGGGCACGGTCAGGGACACGCCCGTGTGGTTGAGCGTGTCATGTTTAGAGTTTGCCCTAGTTAACTCTTAACTTGATTATCTCATGTGTATCTCTAAGCAAGTGTATGTTATTATTTTTGGATTAGGTCTTGAAGAAAGTGATTTGTCATTGATCTAAGAAGTAAAAGAATCTTGGAAAAGGAAGTGTTTAGAGTTGTGTGAATTGTTATTGAGGTAAGTACAAATATTGCATTATTACATTGTTGACTTATATGAATAATGTACTTTGTTATGTTTATATCAATGATGCTATATGTATAATGTGAAGGATATGATGATGTAAATGATTGTGTATTTGAAAGATGAATTGCTATAATGTGGATTGAGATGTGATGGAATATAAAGCCATTGTGATTGGCTATAATGACTTTAATGAGGCATGTTTGCCTAATTGATAATGAAATAATGAATGAATTGTGTGTCTAATGTGTTATTCCATTTTCAGAGTTTTGTTGATTGGTGGCATGCCTATTAGTAACAATCTCTTGAAGTTAGGTTGGAATTGATCCTTGAAGCCAAGTTGGGTTGAAGTTTAACATGTTTTACTCCCCTTGAAGCTTGGTTGGGTCTAGTCCTTGAAGCCTAATTGAGATGTTACAACCCTTGAAGCTAGGTTGGGTTGGTTCTTGAAGCCAAGTTGGGTTGATACTTAGCATGCTTTGTTCCCCTTGAAGCTTGGTTGAACCTAATCCTTGAAGCCTAGTTGGGATTATGATAATGATGAATGTGATAATTGAACCGAAACATTAACTCTGAAAATTGAATGGCATATTAGTGTCTTTTGGGCCCATGCTTGTCTTTGTTTAAATGTGATTCATTAATGGTAAAATAATTGAATAATGAGATCTATGGAAGGACTTTGAAATGTGATATGTTTATATGTGTATGGTTTATGAAATATAAAGTTGTGATATTAGCTTTCCACCTATGATGTTGTCTTTATTATTAAAATGTGTGACATTGCATTGCATTAAAGCATAATGTTAGTATACTTTATACTACTAAGTCGTTGGCTTAGCGCGATAGTGGTTGATCGCGCAGGTGACAGAGTTGAACCCGAGAGTTCCTCGAGACCAAGTGAGTCTAGGCATTGAAGAGTTTATTTTGGGGACTTAAAGATCAGAGAAGAGCTGCCAATCATGTATAACTTCTTTATATTTTGTAAAGTATTGATTCTAATGTAAATATATGTATAATTGTAAATATGGATTTGAATGTATTCATATATGTAAATATTTTATAAATTCCGCTGCGTATTAAGTAAACGTATATATCTATTTTGTTTTATATTACAAGTTAATTACTTTATTTTTCTATAATGTATAATGAGAAAGAATATCTTATCATTTAAAATGATTTAAATGTTAAAGAAAACCGTAGCATCCCTATATTCAGTGTACGTATATTACATTGTGGTGTTTTATAGTGTGCGTGTATAGGATGTAGGGGTGTTACACGGGGTATAGGGGTGTTACAATGTATATGATATATATGCAAAATATACATAACATATATAAAAGTCAACACTTTTTAAAAGAAAAGGGTATTTTGGTAATTAAATCTTATAAATTCAAAATTAATAAAATAATTCAAAAACAAATTAATTTTGAATGGAATAGGGAAATTAGGACTTTTAATTTATTAAAAAAATAATTAAATAATTAAATATTAAATTATTTTAATATATATATATATATGTGGTTAAAAAAAAAGATGAAAAGGAAAGAATACTAAAAATCTTCTTCTTCTTCTTCTTCTTCTTCTTCTCACGAATGTGGCTTCCATGGATGTTTGAAGACCAAGGATTTTACTTCTTCCATACTCCATAAATTGAAGGAATTAACAAGTTTCAAGTGGATTTTTGGTGATTTCCACTAAAATTAGTAAGTTTCGATCTCTTTTCTTTGAATTCCTTGGAAATTTAGATTATGTGAGAGTTTGGATTTTTATGTAGTATGTTATAATTGTTGGAATTGTTGTGTATGATGTTATTTTGGGTAGTTAACAATGATTCTAAGGTTAGATTGAAGAGATGATTGAGTTTGGTTAAAGAATGGTGAAGAGAGAGAATTTAGGGTTATGGATTTTTGGGGTTTTGAAAAAATGAATTTTAATTGTGCAAATTGATTCCAAATGAGTTGTTTTGATTCATAAACAAGTTTTTTAAACTCAAATATTGGATTTGGTGGTGTTGGGTTGGAGTTTGAGAATGGAAGTGGAGATTTAGGGTTTTGGAAAAGTGATTTTCCAAAGTGGTTGAATTGTGTGATTTTATTTGTTTAAGCATGTTGTTTAGTGTTAAAAGTGATGAATATAAGCTTGGAATGAGTAATGGATTGCGTTGGAATGGAAAACCTTCAATGGGGGAAGGTTATGCCATTTTTGAGATTTTGTATATAAGAGTGTATTTTTATAATGTAAATGATTTAAATGTATTAAAATATGTTTTTAATAATATAAATAAACTTAAAATACCAATTTAATTGTAGTAGAATGGAATTCCAATGTTGAAGTAAGGAAAGGCTAAATTTTTGGTAATTGGTAGGAGTGATGTGTAATTATGATTTAGTGTTGGAAATGCCATTAAATGTGATACTAAATGATTATTTGCTATCACATTTGGTTTAGTCATTGAGGGAGATTGATTTGCTTCATCCAAGTGGTGAAGGGCAAGTTAGACAGATTGGATTGAAGGTTGTTTTTAGCTTGCTTTGGGTTGCTAGTGGAGGTATGTACAAACTTTGAATATAATGTTTATATTTGCATAACATTTGGACTTAACACATTTTGGTTGAAAAATGTGTTAAGCTACTTGGTTCATTGATTGTATATGAAATAATATGCTATGACATTTGTAATGTCATATATGTGTTAAATGCATTGTGAAAAGCCATTGATAATGGCTAATTTGTGTAACATGTGAAATATGCATATTATGTGAAAATACCCAAAGTAATTGGGTAATGTGTTGTGAATGCAAAAATGAGATATGTGTAATAATAAAATGAATTGATATTGATAAAAATGAGAAAAGCAAGAAAGATGTGAAAGATGTGAAAAATGAGAAAAGTGAGAAAAAAATGTGAAAATAAGGCAATTTGCCTAGATTGAATATGTAAAAATGAGAAAGAGATTAATAAGGAGAAATATGAATAAATTGTGTGCCTAGATGTTATTCAATTTTCAGAGTTCTGGGTTTGGCGGCATTCCTATGATTGCCTACGGGCTATACGCTGGAATGGTGAAAAGACTGGGTCGTAAGCCTCAAAAACTGTAGCAGTCTAGCCAGGTTGAGGACTAAGATATTGGGGCCTAAGGGTCTAGCCGGGTTGAGGTCCAAGAGACTGGGGCTATTACATTATCCATGGATATATATATATTGCCTACGGGGCTAGACACATGGTGTCATTATGGACCAAAGCAGCAACTCTGAAATTTGAATAGCATATTAGATCCTTTTTGGGCCCATGCTTGTCTTTGTTTTACTGTGAATTATGAATTATTATACAATTGAGTAATATAGGATATAAGGGTGTTACATTTATTTTGGTATCAGAGCCTAGGTTTGAGGTTTTCGACCTAGGTGGGATGATAAAAAGAGAAAATGGGGATTTGAAAAATAGTTTTTAATTGTATTACATGCATTGGCACTGGCAGTTTTTGATCTCTGATATAGTATCTTCTGCTTTGTTTGCAGATATAGGTAGTTATGGCGTCTCGGCCGCATCAGGCCGCTGAGGGTAGTGCAGAGAGTGTGGCTACAAATGAGAGTAGAGATGGAGCTAGAGTTGTATCTGCTGGTGAGGCGTCTATTTCTGTACTTGTGAGACCAGCAGCTGATGAGGTTCCGCCTGGCTGGGTGTGGCATATGGTAGAGTTGTTGAGGCAGGCTCCAGTTCCGCAGCCGCCACAGCCGCAGTTACCGGTGAGGCAGTATGACAAACTGAGAAAGTATGGGGCTAAGGACTTTGTTGGTACTACATGTTATTGCATGTTCAAAGATCAAGTTATTGCATGTTCAAAGATCAAGTTACTGCATGTCCTTATTAATCAAAGAAACCAAAGCTACTGTGAGCATGAATAATTTATGATTAATTATCAAACCTTCGTCGTTGGTTCCACCAAAAAAATTAATTTCTGGATGAACAATGTGAAGACAGTATGTACTCTGCCTTCTCCTTTGGTTCTCTTGATATTTTTGCTTGTTATTTCCTTCGTTCTCCAAAAAAATCTGTTGTTGTTCTTCTCTGTTTGTTGCCGTCTATTTTGTTTTATGGTTTAATCTCTCTTAATATTAATTGTCGACCCTTGTTAATGTTAATTACCACCCTGTTAAAGTCTAAAATGTTATTATTTATAGGCAAACCTCACTCAGAATCCCTAACCCTAATATTAATCTGTCCTTAGAACAAATTTTAATTCAATTTGGAAACTAATTTCAAAAAACAATTGAAACCATGTCGACCTGGGGCAACCAGATCGACATGGACCAAAGCCATGTCGACCAGGGGTAACCAGTTCGACATGGCCTTTGGCTCATGTCGATCTAGGCATCCAGGTCGACATGGCCTTTAGCTCATGTCGACCTTGGGCATCCAGGTCGATATAAGCCAAGGCTCATATCACCTGGGCCCTCGTAACTTGAACTAGTTTCACATTTTTCAATTTTTTGGACAGGATAGTCTTAAAAAGACTTGGTTTAGGATTTTGTAGTTGAGTTTGTGACTTTTAAAATTAGACCGATTTATTAGAAGTTGTAAATTAGATCAAATTTATTTGGCATCCTTTGATTAGGACCGTATCAAATTGGGGTCAAAATTAAGAGTCTACAGTTTGCCTCCTGCTTGAGCGATCTGAGACTACAGTAAAAGAAAGCGAAAAGCAATGTGATTTTTGACTAATTTTTTATGAGGATGGGTATTTGGATTTGATTTGGGTACTTGAACCCGAGATTGAATTTGATTTGGGTACTTGGACCCGAGACTGGATTAGATTTGATTTGGGTACTTGGACCCGAGACTGGATTAGATTTGGGTACTTATACTCGTGACTGAATTGGGTACTTGGACCCGAGAGTGGGTACTTGGACCCAAGATTGGGTACCTAGACCCAAAAATGGATTGAATTTGGATACTTGGACATGAGATTGGGTACTTGGACCCAAAACTGGATTGGATTTGGGTACTTGGACCCGTGACTGGGTACTTGGACCCGATACTGAATTGAATTTAGGTGCTTGGACCCGCGACTGGATACTTGGACCCATGACTGAATTAGGTACTTGGATCGGAGACTGGGTACTTGCACCCTAGACTGAATTGACTTTGGATACTTGGACCTGAGATTGGGTACTTGGACCTAAATTGGATTGGATTTGGGTGCTTGGACCTGAGACTGGATTGAATTTGGGTACTTGGAACCGAGATTGGGTACTTGGATCCGAAACTTGATTGGATTTGGATACTTGGACCCGAGATTGGGTACTTGGACCCGAAACTTGATTGGATTTGGGTACTTGAACCCGAGATTAGGTACTTGGACCCAAAACTGGATTAGAATTGGGTACATGGACCAGTGACTGGGTACTTGGACTCGAGACTGAATTGAATTTAGGTGCTTGGACCCGAGACTGGATACTTGGACCCATGACTGAATTGAATTTGGGTGCTTGGACCCGAGACTGGATACTTGGACCCATGACTGAATTGGGTACTTGGACCTGAGACTGAATTGAATTTGGGTACTTGGACTTGAGATTGGGTACTTGGACCCGAATTGGATTGGATTTGGGTGCTTGGACCCGAGACTGGATTGAATTTGGGTACTTGGACCCGAGATTTGGTACTTGGACATGAAACTTGATTGGATTTGGGTACTTGGACCCGTGATTGGGTAATTTGGGTTCTGGACCCAAGCTAAGTTCTTGACTTAAGAGAAATTAGGGTTCTGGACCAAAATATTTGAAAGTGAGTTTGAAAATATTTTATATATGCATAAACTCAAAATTTAAAATGGAGAATCTTTGCCCCTTGTGTAGGCTGAAACCAATAATTTTTCTCATGCAGGCTCTGATTGATGTTTGCATTTTGTCTTCTTTCTTTTGCAAAATGACTAGAGCTTCCTCAAGCAATGGTTCTTCCATACCCCCCCTGATTCAATATCTTCTTCATCTTTGCAGCATAGAGTGTCTGTTGTTCGCTTTGACAAAGAACAGACAATAAAATACAAGAAAATGCCATGTGATATGCTCATGTATGGATGATATGCATGAGTAATACTTACAGTGGTTCCATCGAACCACAGACCGAGGTGATCAGTAGAAGTATTCTCATTGACTCCTTCCAGATGCCCATTCAGGTTTTGCATTGGAATGACAAAAAGCTTTGCATTTAAGGCTTTTCTCTTCAAGATGTTGAAAACATGAATAATGGAGGCCCCAAACAGCAGAGATACATCCATTTCAAATTATGATTCAGTATGTCAATTGGTGGCTTCATAACATTGCCAGTAATCATTTCCTATGCCCAATGTGTCCTTCGAGATTCGACTGCTCAAGAAACCTCTCTTAACTTGAAGGCTTTGTATGACAAAAACATTTTTTATTTTTTGAATTTTGATTTTGAAATCAAATGTTGGCTTTGCCAAATCAATGTCAATGTAGCTCAGGACTTAATTTTTCAAATTAAGATATCTATAACATGACAACCCTAGTTACCGTACTAAACTCGAAAATTATTTCTATTGAAGCAAGAACTGTTGCACTTCAGATAGGCACATATACATTACTTGGTCAAAGATCTCATTTGAGTTTGAATATTGTCTATCTCATATGCATGCTTCTTCAAACTATCTCCACTAATAGACTCTACCTACCAAGAGAGATTAATAGATCTTTGACAGGATTGAAATGGGGTCTATAAGGGACACGGGTTTAAGTGAAAGCCATTTTGAGATTAGAGCTGATGTGACACAATGGACAAACCTTCATACTACAAACTGCTTGTTGGATCTTTAGACAGTTGGGAGCATGAAAAGATAGAGCTTTGAACGTTCTCCCATTTTCTTGGCATTAATCTGAATCTTGATTGGAATAGTCTTCATTTCTTTTCTTCTTTTCCCTTTTCTTTCTCTTTATTTTTCTTTCTCTTCCCTTTTCTTTCTCTTTATTTTTCTTACTCTTCCCTTTCTTTGAGCATTTTATCATTTTGTCCTTCTTCCTTGTAGGACTGTCAAGTACAGAACTTTCAAAAATTGAATGGTCTTTCTCCTTTTTCTCTGATTTTGATCGAATCTTTGGTTGGGTTGGACCAATTCAAGTCGAACTATCCTTATAAACCAAATGGAAGCCTTTTGTTGCTTTAGGTAAAAGAGAACTCAGTTTGCTTTCTGAACTGCCTTTTTAGGTTTTATCTTTCTTTTTCATTTCTTTTCTTTTTCCTTTTTCTTTCTTTTGTCCTTTTTTCTTTTCTTTTTCTTTTCTTTTTTTTTCTTCTTCTTTTCTTTTCTTTTTCTTCTTGTTTTATTTTTGTTCTAGCTCTAAAAGAGTTGTCTTGTTTGTACCAACTTGGGTTTCTAATAATGGATGAGTGGAGTGACATAAATCACATTTAACAAGGATAAATCATTTGTTACTCTGATGTTATCTTGATAGATTGGAGATATTAGGTTAACTTCAACTACCCTTATGGTCTTGAGAACATCAACTATCTATATGATCTTGACTATTCATTCCTTTCTTTGATCTTCTTGCCTCTTCACCTTAGTAATCATATGGCTTGTCAAAAGTATCACATTAGCTCAGGGTAGGTTGTTGGGGTTATATGCTAATGAGAAGAAAGCTAAAATTTTATGAAGGCTCAAAGGGACAACTAGGGATTGATATTTAATTGGGTGCATACTAGTTGTTGGCTAGCCAAATAATACCTAGATCATCTCTCCCTTAAATAAGCAGAGTTCAATTTTGCCTCAAAAATTTATCAAAGAATGTTCTAAGATTGACTAGGACCTAGACAAAGGTAATTATGCAGGAGCCCTCTCTAAGTAAGCATATGCAACTCAATGCTATAGAATAATTCCCTCATCTAGTAAAGTCATTCAAATCATGATGCATAGATATATTAATTTATAAATATCAAGCTAGATTCCTCATTGGTTGAGCACCAAAATGAACAAAGACCAACAAAATTTTTTATGAAAGTAATTTATTTAAATTTGAAAAACACGATTGTTCCAATTAAATATTAAAGAAAACAATATTGAAAAGCAACATTTAAGCTAAGGAAAGTTTGTTGAGTTAAGCTTCTTTTCCTTTCACATCTTCAATTTTTCCATCTTAAAAGGATGATAAAACCAAATCTTCTTCCAATCCTTTCCCCACAATGAAGGTTGTCGATGGAGGTACTCTTCTAAACTTAGGCAAAGGATTGTTCTTGGTATTGGGCTTGTCCAACTCAGGTAGCTTACCACTGTCGATTAGATTCTAGATCTCCTGCCTCAACTACATACAGTTTTCCATTCTGTGTCCAAGCCTTTGATGGAATTGGCAAAATGCATTAATATCAAAGTTAGGAGGAAGAGGATTAGGCAAAGGACGAGGAGTCAAAGGTTGTAACAATCCCTTCTTTTGTTGCTTGTTGAGAACCCAAGAAAGCGGCTTTCCTAATTCTGAAAACTGCCTCATTCCTCCTTGACTAGTGGCATTAACATCAACTTCCCTTTGTGTACTTTAATTGCTAGGCTGATAATGTCCTTTCTCATTCCTTCCCGCCGAAAAGCGGTGTGACCAAGGATTTTGCCCCCACTCCCGGTGGAATGGTTCTTGTGACTTCAGCACTGTTTAGGCTCGGGGCCTTAGAAAACACGGACCCAAGCCCAGAGAAAATGCAGTCGCCACCCGAATGGGCTGGGAAAAAGAAAGGGTGTGGATGACTAGATTCCTAAGGAATCCCCAACCCCCTAATGGGTTCGAAAAGTTGGGTATGTGTGGGGAAGGTGAGAAATGGCCCAGCATCCCCACAACGCCCGGTTCATTGGAACCGGCCTCCTTTGCAGGTCTTAATATTATAAAATTCTCAAGTATAACAATATTATCAATATTACATGCAATAATTAAAATAAATCATCATTATATTAAAATCAAATCAATGTCCAAACAAAGCAAATAAATAGACACCCATCCGAAGATGGAAACATGTCCTTACATCATCTATTTCTAAACTGAATAGGACACCCACCGAAAGGTGGAAACATGTCCTTTACATTGGTCCCAAAATATAAAAGGAATTTAAATTACATACTACTTAACTAATGACGTACCCACAAGGTGGAAACATACCTCTTACAATTTTAATACTAAAACAAACAAATAATAATCATAACAATAAACAAAAAAATTATCCATGATAAATTAAATAAATCAAGCATTGAAATTAAAAAAATCAACTATCAAAACATATAATAAACTACATAATCAAATCTAAAATTAAATAAAGCAAATAAAGATACAAATTTAGGTTTATATCTCAATTTAGAGTTCTTAATTAACAGTTTGGGTTTTGGGATTTTAGAATTATTATTATTATTATTTAGGCTACTGTAAAGATTTTAAAAAATTGGAATGGATTAGGGTTTTATAAATTTAAGAAAGTAGTAAGGTTTTTTGGTTAACCAAATTAGGGTTTAGGGGTAACATCATGAAATTAGGGTTTTGGAATCTTAAGACATTAGTATTTATAATTCATGTTTAATGGATTGTGGTTTTAGGTTTTAGATTTACTTGTCATAAAGTTTTGATGTTTTAAGAATTAGGGTTTAGGAGAACTAGGGTTTACTGTATTGGGTTTTGAGAAAATTAGGGTTTTTGATATTTTGAAAAACATATTTGATCTTAGGATTTAAGAAAACAATTTAGAGTTTTATAGAAATAATTATGATTAAAGTTTTTTAGAAATTGTAAAGAAGATTAGGGTTTGGAGATTGAAGAAGACATTTGGAAATTTTGGACAAAAAGTTAGAGTTTAGATGAAAATAGTTTGGAGAAAACAATTTGTGATTTTTAAAGTGTTTGGAAACTAAAGAAACAATTTAGGATTTTTAAGGTTTTTGGAAGCAGAAGAGTAATTTAAGGTTTTTAAAGTTTTAGAAATAGAAGAGTAATTTAGGGTTTTTAAAGTGTTAGAACAGAAGAGTAATTTAGGGTTTTTAAAGTTTTAGAAACAAAAGGATGATTTAGGGTTTTTGAAGTTTTTAGTTTTTATAAAACATGGAAGTGGAGTTTTGAAAACCAGCTGATTAATGTATTAACCAAAGTAAACAATTAAAGTTATTGAAACAACTACATATTTAAAGATCAAGGTACTGCATGCACATTCTTATTAATTAAAGAAATGAAGTTACTATGAATATATAATCTATGATTAAAGATCAAACCTGCATAGTTGGTTCCTCCAAAATTGACTTCTGCATGAACAATAACAAAGGTAATGATGTTGTCTTTGATGGATTGATGATTGCTTCTTGTTGCTAATGTCTCTTGCTTGCTAGGGCTTTTCTTTTGGCCAATCGAATGGTTGAGTCTCCGATCCAATAAAACAATTTTTTTTCTCCCTTTAATTTTGTGTTTTAATGTGGTATTTATAGGAAAACTAATACACTTACTTCTAATTGTTGAAGGAAATTAAAACCGTTTAGGAAAATAAAACAAAACCAAATAGAATTTGGTTTCGGAAAAAACTACGCTGAAAAATTGGGCTGGCGAAAAAACTGCTGCGGGCTGGAAACTGCGAGAATTGCCAGAATTTGCTGTGGGCAGGCGCCAATTCACCGTAGGAAATTCCTGAGATGAATTGGCCTAAGGTAATTTCGCCAATTATTTATTTATTTATTTATATTTTTTTTTAACTTTACTAATATTACATTAATTTTTTAATTTTATAAAAAAATATAAATAATAAATAATAAATACTAAAATAGATATTATTTAATTAAAATACCATAAAAATTATTTTGGACTATATAAAAAAATATCGGACCAGACTGGGTCAAAAATTAAGGGTCTACAGTTTGCCCCCTGCTTGAACTATCTTAGACTACAGCAAAAGAGAGTAAAAAGCAATAAGACTTAATTTTTCTGAGATGGTTTAGGTTTTGGGTTCTAGACCCGGTTCGAGTTCTGTACTCGAAAAAGACTTGAGTTTTGGACCCGGTTTGACTTTTGGACTCAGAAAGGACTTGGGTTCTAGACCAGGGATGGTTTGGGTTCTGGACCCAGTTCGAGTTCTGGACTCTGAAAAGACTTGGGTTCTGGACCCCAGATGGTTTGGGTTTTGGACTCAATTCGAGTTATGGACTCAGAAAAAACTTGGGTTCTAGATCAGGGATGGTTTGATTCTGGACCCGGTTTAAGTTCTGGACTTAAGAGGAAATTTAGATTCTGGACCTAAGCTAAGTTCTGGACTTAAGGGTAATTTGGGTTTTGGACCCGAGCTAAGTTCTGGACTTAAGAGTAATTAGTGTTCTGGACCCGAGCGAAGTTCTTTACTTAAGAGGTAATTTAGGTTATGGACCTAAGCTAAGAGAGATTTAATTGTCTGCAAAAAATAATTGTAGTCAGTAGTATAATAAAGGAATTTGCAAAAAATTTAGCTAATTTTTACCATACACATATCTTGTTGCCCCCTGCATGTAAAAATATTTTAAACGTGCAAAAATATTTATATACACACAAGTATCTAAATGATTGAATTGAATAATTAAGTTTCCTATTTATTTACTATGTAGTTATTGTTTATGCACTATTCACCAATTGTTCATTTACTATTTATCAATAGTAACATTTACTTTTTTTTCTTTTTTTTTTCACGAGAATATTGTTTTTCTTTTTTCTTTTTATCTTTTTCTTTTGCCATTTCTCTATATAAACCGGCTCATTTCTTCAATTCATTCACAGCAGCAGCTCATATTTTATTTCATTCATAAAAGCTCATCTTTTATATAAGAGAGTTAGAGAGTTTAGCATAGAATTGAGGAAAAAATGCATGCTTCAAGATTAGAAACTCGATCTAATGCTGAGTTATTGGAATTTATTCGGCAGTATTGTTGCGCTCTAATTAACACTACTAGAACTACACTCGCAAGTATACGAGGCAGTTGTAGTATCTTGGTGAACACCTCAAGGTCGTCTCACAAGGAAGCTAGATAAGCTAATTGATTATCAGATTGCAAATAACAAATTATCAATAAATTTAAATTGCTAACAACTAATGAAGACAGGTTGAATGGAATTTAAAACAATAAAAGTAAACTGAGTTGATATATTGATTCACTTAGTAGAAAGGTCTAGGGTTTGCACTTCTCTACTAACTTATATGTATGAACGGTTATTCCTCTCAACCAATTTAATTTCAAAGATTAGATCTCAAGCAACTTAATTAATCAAATCAAGGAAATAAGCTCTCGCATTCAAACCTCTTTCAAATAATCTTGTTACAATTGAAATGATCTTTTTCCTAGGTTTATATTTCTAATTCACCTAAGTCCCTAATTGAATTGTTCCAGCATTAGACTTCATTTCTCAATCCTTCGTCTAATACCTCAAACACATAATTGGTGGCCAATCAATTATATATTAATAGTAATCCATTCAATTAAGGCTAAAGAAATAATTCAGTTAAGCGCAATAACCAATTCATACAATCATAGTAGATCCATACAAACCCTAGACTAGATCAAATTAGTTCATAATAATGCTATCAAACAGATCCATCTCATTAAAATTCAAAGAAATCAATTTAGACATAAAAGAATTCATGAACACAATTCCAATGAAACTTAAGAGATAAAGTTTGAGAACAAAACCAAATTACAAACTTTCTTAGCTTCTGAAGAATCTCTTATTCAGATCTTTGCTAGAAGAATATTGCAGTGGCTAAAACAAATTTAATCTAGACTGTTTGCATCAAAGTTTAATCAAAATTCTCAAAGAAAACAAATGAAAGCTCAAAGGTTATTGTTTGACGGCTGATAAAAAAAACTCCCTATCTGAAAAACCCTAATCCTCTTATTTATATGAAACCTCGCTTAAAAATTCGCATTTTCTTTCTTCCTTTAGTCCATGGAGTGACATGGCCAAGCTCCTGGCCGTGTCATGTGACACGGCCAGTGGCTTGGCCGTGTCTACTGAATGTGTCCGCTTCTGTGTAATTCTTCATCTTTTCTTCTTTGGAATGGAGTGTGACACGGCCAGTGGCTTGGCCGTGTCAAGTGGGTGTGTCACCTACTGATCTCTTCGTTCTTTGTTCTCTTTCCTTTGATCTTCTTCCTTGGCTAAGTATGGGACACAGCCAAGCTTGTGGCCTTGTCATGTGACACGGCCAATGGCTTGGTCGTGTCACCTGAATGTGTCACTTACTGCCAAATTTTTCCTTCCTCTCTTGGTTCATTGGTTTTGCCCTTAAGGTGAGACACTGCTTCATGCTATTCTTTCTTCCAAGGAAATATTTTGCATATTAACCTAAAACAAACACTTAAACAAACTTTAAACAAGAATCAAATAAACATTAACCAATAACACATAAACACACACTAAAAACTAGAACAAAAATGACATAAACACTAAAATAAATTAAAACTACCAAAATTAATGAAATCACTAAATAAACAGATTAAAACTACCAAAATACCTGAAGAAAACAATAATCATCATAATAAATAAGATACAATTCTATGACGAAAACTAATAAAACAAGTATGAAGATGGAAATATAAATCTACTAGCCGGGATGCCGCTCCATCGCAGTTCAAATCAAAAGAGCAAGGTAATTATTTATTTTAACAACAAATTATTTTTTTTTTGTGTTTTTGTTTTTGTTTTTGTTTTTCTTTCTTTTTTCTTCTTTTTTTAAGATTATTTTTTAATTTTTTGTGCGTTTATTTTTTTTCATTTTCCTTTTCTGTTTCTTTTTTTTCTTAAGATTTAGGAAAAATAAATTAATTAGATGAATATATTTAAGAATTTAAGTAAATAGATCGACTAAAAAAAATTTAGCCTAAAAATCAGTGGTATTGATATGATGATATACTTACCTTGTGTTGGCTTATCTGGCTCTGTGTTAGCGTGATCGTTGTGTTATCCGGGGTGAAGGGTGTGTCTATAAAGCCCAAAAATGGTATGATGTAGCGCCTTCTCAGGTAAGACCAATTATCCGAGATTGCGGTGTTGAAAGCTTTATCTTGCAATTACCATCGAGGAGTATCCAATAGACAGGAGTGTAGTTCAAGCTTTGTTAGAATAGTGGATGGACACGACCCATACTTTTCACCCACCTATAGGAGAAATGACCATTGGTCTGGTCGATTATACAGCCATAACTGGTATTCGGTACTATGGCCTTTCGGTCCCTCTTACCAATGATATTCTAATATTTAAAGAAATTTAACAGTTAATCGGTATGGAACCATCATTTAAAGTGCCTTTCAAGATAAAAATTGAGCCAATTCAGAGTTATTGGATGAACTACGAAGGACGGGTTCACAGAGACACAGCCAAACAATATGCTCGAGGATTTTTGCTGTATTTGCTCGGGTCGACCATTTTAGGCAGCACTGAATCTGCCATCCATTTGTTGGTGTTGAGGGCCCTTACTGATATGAGTATGGTACCGCTTTACGACTGGGGTGAAGTTGGCCTTGCCTATCTTTACCATGGACTTGACAAAATTTGCAGAAATAAGAAGTCTTTTGTTGGCTTTATGGTGGTTCTCGAGGTACTCTTCTTCCACCAATGTCAATTCCATTCTTATTATTGCATGAATTTGATTTTTATTATTGTTGTAGGCATGGGCATATGAGCACAATCTTGTGGGGGTGCCTGGTATTTTTCGGGAGAGAGTCAGGTATCTGAGATTAAATTTTTG
The DNA here is from genome assembly GCA_947685225.1 of Garcia nutans. Classification (NCBI taxonomy): domain Eukaryota; kingdom Viridiplantae; phylum Streptophyta; class Magnoliopsida; order Malpighiales; family Euphorbiaceae; genus Garcia; species Garcia nutans. The sequence continues at coordinate 16,396,192 of CANTUV010000023.1, read as the reverse complement.
GTTGTCAGATCGTGTAGAAGTTCCCGGCTCTCACCATGTGCATACCCAACGCTTTGTCTTGAGCTGCTTAACCTGGGGCCAGGTAAAATAGCATTAGTATACTTTAAAAGTTATATAAAAGTTCACTTACCTTATGTTTTTTTGTAGGTCAATTTGGCCTGGTAAAACACAGAAGAGAGAACGAACTAGACTTCCTCCATGAATGCCGCACTGCCTTTTCAACATACCCGCCGAGTCATTGCCGGCCCAGTATCTAGTGGCTGATTTCTCGGAGAGAGTATACAAGTGGTTTCTTGGTCCTGAGCAGCGGAGGATCCCGATGCGTTACCCAGAATATACTTTAAATATCACATCAATGCCAGAGAATGCATGGTGGTTGGCTCGGCACAGTTATGATGTTGAAACATTTCTCTATCCACCGGGTGCATCTTATACCCAGTTTATTCAAATAGGGCTCTTGAACTTTGATGTATCCCCTGTTGGTGTATGGGAGATTCCCTAGGAAAATGAGGATAGAGATGAAGAGGAGTATCATGGAGAGGGAGGAGAGTTTGTCTCACATCTCGGGGCTAGCACTTCTTAGGTAAACTTTTACCATTTTTCCATTGCAATCACTTCTTTCTTAACTTATTTTGACCTTTTTAATGATTGTTGCAGGCTGCTGGCTCATTTGGTCATGAGGCTAGACCTTCTTTTACCGCTTCTCCATTTGCTTTATCTAATCAACCGGAGATGCCATCTCATCCATAGGGCATTGATATGAATTACCTGGTAGGTTTTCTTATTCCATGATAATTTATGCTATATGTATGCATGATTATGTATGCTCTTACTCTTTTCCTTTCTGGCTCACAGCGGATACATGAAGAACAAAACAAGAAACTTCAAGAAGAGTTAGCCGCTAGTCGTCAACAGATTTTCCATTTTGAAAAATTGTTCCATCAGTTAGAGCAAAATTTTTGAGACTTTCGGTTTCAAGGGATGAGAGATCCTGGTGCTTCGTCATCTAGAGGCCCCCAAGCTGATGACCATGAGATCCTTTCATCTACTTCGGATGAGGACCATTATAGATCTAAATTTCAGGGTAATAGAGATTCAGGTGCTCCTACTTCTGGCGGACTCGGGATGGGTGATATGCCTCCTTCTTCAATAGGTGATAACTTTTTTAAGGCTTTGTTTGATCATGATCCACCACCCCATTCTTAGTGATATATGAGCATTGTATTAATTGAGGAAATATTGTATAATAAGTATAATAATAAAAATAATAATGATGTGTAATTTGCATTTTCACTACAACTTTTTCTCTTTTTTTTCTTCTTCTTTTCATATCTTCTCCTTGCCACCTATTGCCAGTAATTATTTTGTTTTCCCAATGTGTCCTTTGAGGTTTAATGGTTCAACATACTCCCCTTAACTTGAAGGCTTTGTAATAATTTTTTTTTTTCAAATTTTGATTTTGAAATCAAATGTTGGCTTTGCCAAATTAATGTCAATTTACCTCAGAACTTGATTTTTCAAATTAACATATCTATAACATGAAAACCCTAGTTACCGTACTAAACTCAGGAATTATTTCTATTTAAGCAAGAACTGTTGCACTTCAGATAGGCACATACACATTACTTAGCCAAAGGTTTAATCAAAGTCATTTTGAGATTGGAGCTGATGTGACACAATGGACAACACTACAAACTGCTTGTTGGAACATTAGACAGTTGGGAGCATGAAAAGATAAAGCTTTCAATGTTCTCCCATCTTTTTGATATGTTCTCCTTTTCCCTTTTCTTTCTCTTTATTTTTCTTACTCTTCCCTTTTCTTTCTCTTTATTTTTTTTACTCTTCCCTTTCTTTGAGCATTTTATCATTTTATCCTTCTTCTCTATAGGATTGTTAAGCATAGGACTTTCAAGAACTGGATGGTATTTCTCCTTTTTCTCTGATTTTGATCAAATCTTTGGTTGTGTTGGACCTATTCAAGTCAAACTGTCCTTATAAACCAAATAGAAGCCTTTTGCTGCTTTAGGTAAAAGAGAACTCAGTTGGCTTTCTGAATCGCCTTTTTAGGGTTTATCTTTCTTTTTTTTCTTTTTTCTTTTTGTCTTTTTCTTTCTTTTTTTTTCTTCTTTTCTTTTCTTTTTGTTTTTTTTTTGGTTCTAGCTCTAAAAGAGTAGTCTTGTTTGTACCAACTTGCGTTCCTAATAATGGATGAATGGAGTGACATAAATCTTCTTTAACAAGGATAAATCATTTATTACTTTGATGTTATCTTGATAGATTGAAGATATTAGGTGCACTTTAACTACCCTTATGGCCTTAATAACATCAACTATCCTTACAGTCTTGGCTATGCATTCCTTTCTTTGATATTCTTGCCTCTTCACCTTAGTGATCATAAGACTTGTTAAAAGTATCACAATAGCTCAGGTTAGGTTGTTGGGGTTACATGCCAATGAAAAGAAAGCCAAAATTTTATGAAGGCTTAAAGGGACAACTAGGAATTGATATTTAATAGGGTGGATACTAGTTGTTAGCTCGTCAAGCAATGCCTAGATCATCTCTCTCTTAAATAAGCAGAGTTCAATTTCGCCTCGAAAGTTTGTCAAAGCATGTTCTATGACTGACTAGGACCTAGACAAAGGTAATTATGCAGGAGCCCTCTCTAAGTAAGCATACCCAACTCAATGCTATAGAGCAATTCCCTCACCTAGTAAAGTCATTCCAGTCATGATGCATAAATATATTAATTCATAAATTATCAAGCTAGATTCCTCATCAAAATGAACAAAGACCAACAAAAATTTTGATGAAAGTAATTTATTCAAACAAATTTAAATTTGAAAAACACGATTGTTCCAATTAAATATTAAAGAAAGTAAAATTGAAAAGCAATATTCAAGCTAAAGAAAGTTTGTTGAGTTAAGCTTCATTTCCTTCCACATCTTCAATTTTTCCATCTTGAAAGGATGATAAGACAAAATCTTCTTTCAATCCTTTTCCCACCATGAAGATTGCCGGTGGAGGTAATCTTCCAAACTTAGGCAAAGGATTGTTCTTGGTATTGGGCTTGTCGGGCTTGGGCAGCTTCCCACTATCAATCAAATTTTGGATCTCATGCCTCAACCTCACACATCTATCCGTATCATGTCCTTGCATTTGATTAAATTAACAAAATGCTTTAGTCTCAAAATTAGGTGGAAGAGGGTTAGGCAAAGGACGAGGATTTAAGGGTTGTAACAATCCCTTCCTTTAAAGCTTATTGAGAACCCAAGACATCAGTTTCCCCAATTCTAAAAATTGCATTCTATTTGCTTGACCAGTTATATCAACTTCTTTTTGCGTGCTTTGATTTTCAGACTGGTAGTTCCCTTTCTCATTCCTTCTTATTAAAAAGCGATTCTTCTCCCTTTGCCATTCTTCATTTTGCAGACCAGCTTGGATAGGATCTTTGAAATCATGGATGAGTGCATGAGACATTCTTTCACGAAGACTAGGCAACACCCCTCTCACAATCATCCTTATTTGATCAGATTCATCGGGCCTCTTCTTGAGCAAAGCAGCCTTATTTCTCCATCTTTTCACATAGTCCACAAAATTCTCATTTGGCCTTTGTCTAATGGACTCCACTTCCATTAAGGTAACTTCCATCTCGACATTGTATCCATATTGTTGATGAAGGCTTTGTATAGCAGATCCCAATCTTTTTTAGTACTTTCCTCTAAGGTGTTGAACCAATTTTGGACAATAGGGTCCAATGAGAGCATAAAATATCTCAGAGTTTAAGCTTTAGTAGCTCGAGCAGACTGTATAGCAGTGATATACTGCTTCACATGGAGGTGAGGATTTTCGGTTCCATCAAACTTTGCAAAAGATGGCATCTTGAATTTGTATGGAACTTCTTCGTCTAGCTCAAATAATTTGTTAACTTCGGACATTTCTTTGGTTTTCAGCTTCTTTTCTAATTTCTTTTCCAAATCCGCAATCATCTTTTCAACATCAAAAGTCTCAGTTTTTTCCATAGCTGATCTTTCAACAATCTTTGGTTCTTTCTTCTTGTCTTGAGGATCTTGGAAGTATTGAGCACAATCATCATCATCATCAATGATCACCTTATCATCATTAAAAACCACTTCACCAACTTAGCCTTCCCTTTGTCCTTTGGCTTTTTAGTGCTAGCAGATCCTTCGGTATGATTTCCTAAAATTGCAGCCAATTGGTTTTTCACGGTCTCAACCAGGGCCTCTTTTATTTCTTTCATCTTGGCATTGAGGGCATCGTCCACCATTCTTTGAATTTGTTCAGGCTCCATTGCTTTTGGTGTGCAAGTGATTGAGTTGCTATTAGATTCTTCGTCTCTGGCGTAGTTCAAATTATCGTAAGCTTTTGAACTGTTGTAATCCAAGGCTATGAGCCAGAGAGGATCAATGATATGAGATGCAAATGTATGCATGTATGCACAAACAATAAACACAGAAAGATAATTAGGACGTCCCTTCCAACCTTATAGCATCCACACACGAATGGCGAGTCTCTTTTCCTACGTAATATGGTTAACAAAATACCAACATGGGGTATCTTCTTTTTGAATAATTCCCTCGGACGTTTTAACCAATAGTTATATTTTCAAAAATGGAAATCAGTTCATGATAATTCCCAATAATTAGGTTTTAATCCATTCAACCAACTAAAGTAGCTTTTATGCTAGTTTGGATTAAAACTAAATTAAGAGGTTTATTATAAATAGATTTCTTACTTGAAAAAGTAACTAGTGGTTCATGCCAAAAACAAGCCCACGATTAATTATTCTTAGTATAAACTAGGCTCACAATTGATTTTTGGTATTTCATAATTGACCTAAATAATTTGCAAGTACTTTGTAAAAAAGGTTGGATGAAAATAATTTTGTTTCTAAGCCCATTGTAAAAAGATTTAAAAAAAAAAGGATTTTGAGCTTAGTATTTGGGTTGTGAGAAAAGTATTTTTGATTTGTTTTTAGAAAAGTTTTATGTCCAAAGACCTTTTCGAAAAGTTTTGAAAATAGCTTTGGTCTTTTGGACTTTAAAGAGAAAATTTATTTTGAGCTTACAATGTACATAGGTCATATTAAAAAAGAACAAACCAAATAAGTCATGATGTAAGCCAAGATAAATTAACCATAGTCAAACAACAAGCATTTGGGGTAAAACCCTAAGGAAAGTAACTAGGCCAATTACATGAGCTTTAGTCTTTGGGTTAAAAGGCTTAGGTTCCCATAATAAGTATATACCAAATGGTACAAGGCTATGAGTCGTCATGCCATGTTCGATCTCCATGCCTTGAGTGAAAGTATGGTATCCCTTACATAACACAACACGGGTAACACGGGCGTCCTAACTCACGCACATGGTGCAATTTAAATGATGCAATGGATAATATCATGATAAGAAAGAATAGAATAATAAAAAGACCAACGGAATCAACTTTTCTTATCCCCAGTGGAGTCACCAGTGTGAGCGGGGATTTTTGCCCCCACTCCTGGTGGAAAGGTTCTTGTGACTTCAGCACTGTTTAGGCTCAGGGCCTTAGAGAACACAGACCTAAGCCCGAAAAAAATGGAGTCGCCACCCGGACGGGCTGGGAAAAAGAAAGGAGTGGATGACTCGATTCCTAAGCAATCCCCAACCCCCTAATGGGTTCGGAAAGTTGGGTACATGTGGGGAAGGTTAGAAATGGCCCAGCACCCCCACAACGCCCAATTCATTGGAACTGGCCTCCTTTGCAGGTCTTCATATTATAAAATTCTTAAGTATAACAATATTACCCATATTACATGCAACAATTAAAATAAAGCATCATTATATTAAAATCAAAGCAATATCCAAACAAAGCAAATAAATGGACCATCCGAAGATGGAAACATGTCCTTATATCATCCATGTCTAAACTAAAAAGGACACACACCGAAAGGTGGAAACATGTCTTTTACATTGGTCCCAAAATATAAAAGCAATTTAAATTACATAATACTAAACTAATGAGGTACCCACAAGGTGAAAACATACCTCTTACAATTTTAATACTAAAACAAATAAATAATAATCATAAAAATAAAGAAAATAATTATCTATGATAAATTAAATAAATCAAGCATTGAAATTAAATAAATCAACCATCAAAACATATAATAAACTACATAATCAAATCTAAAATTAAATAAAGCAAATAAAGATACAAATTTAGGTTTATGTCTCAATTTAGAGTTCTTTAATTAATATTTAGGGTTTTGGGATTTTAGAATTATTATTATTATTTAGGGTACTGTAAAGATTTTGAAAAATTGGAATGGATTAGGGTTTTATAAATTTAAGAAAGTAGTAACGTTTTTTGGTTAATCAAATTAGGGTTTAGGGGTAACATCATGAAATATAAGGGTTTATAATTCATGGTTACTGGATTATGGTTTTAGGTTTTAGATTTACTTGTCATAAAGTTTTGATGTTTTAAGAATTAGGGTTTAGGAGAACTAGGGTTTACTGTATTGGGTTTTGAGAAAATTAGGATTTTTGATATTTTGGAAAATATATTTGATCTTAGGATTTAAGAAAACAATTTAGAGTTTTATAGAAATAATTATGATTAAAGTTTTTAGAAACTATAAAGAAGATTAGGGTTTGGAGATTTAAGAAGACATTTGGAAATTTTGGACAAAAGGTTAGAGTTTAGATGAAAATAGTTCGGGGAAAACAATTTATGGTTTTTAAAGTTTTTGGAAACAGAAGAAATAATTTAGGGTTTTTAAGGTTTCTGGAAGCAGAAGACTAATTTAGAGTTTTTAAAGTTTTAGAAAGAAAAGAGTAATTTAGGGTTTTTAAAGTTTTAGAAACAGAAGAGTAATTTAGGGTTTTTAAAGTTTTAGAAACAAAAGGATGATTTAAGGTTTTTGAAGTTTTTAGTTTTTATAAAACATGAAAGTGGAGTTTTGAAAACCAACTGATTAATGTATTAACCAAAGTAAACAATTAAAGTTGTTGAAACAAAGATCAAATTACTACATATTTAAAGATCAAGGTACTGCATGCATGTTCTTATTAATCAAAGAAATGAAGCTACTGTGAATATATAATCTATGATTAAAGATCAAACCTGCGTAGTTGGTTCCACCAAAATTGACTTCTGGATGAACAATAACAAAGGCAATGTTGTTGCCTTTGATGGATTGATGATTGCTTCTTGTTGCTAATGTTTGTTGCTTACTAGGGCTTTTCTTTTGGCCGATAGAATGGTTGAGTCTCCGATCCAATAAAATATTTTTTTCCTCCCTTTAATTCTGTGTTTTAATATAGTATTAATAGGAAAACTAATACACTTCTTCTAATTGTCTAAGGAAATTAAAACCATTTAGGAAAAGAAATCAAAACCAAATAGAATTTGGTTTCGGAAAAAACTGCGCTGGAAAATTGCGCTGGCAAAAAAACTGCTGCAGGCTGGAAACTACGAGAATTGTGAGAATTTGCTGCGGGCGGGTGCCAATTCACCCAGGAATTTCTTGCGGCGAATTGGCCTAGGCCGATTTGCTTTTGGCGACAAAATTTTTCATCGCTGATTTTTCCGTCGTCAATTTTTTATTTATTTATTTATATTTTTTTAACTTTAATAATATTACTTTATTTTTTTATTTTTATAAAAAATTATAAATATTAAATATTAAATACTAAAATAGATATTATTTAATTAAAATACCATAAAAATTATTTTGGACTATATAAAAAAATATTGGACCAGACTGGGTCAAAAATTAAGGGTCTACAAGCGGTTCTTCTCCCTTTCCCACTCTTCAATTTGTAGACTAGCTTGGAGAAGATCTTTGAAGTCCCTTATAAGGGTGTGAGACAGCCTTTCATGGAGGTTGGGCAGGATGCCTCTGACTATCATTCTAAGTTGATCTGATTCATCGGGCCTCTTCTTGAGCAGTGCAGCCTTATTTCTCCATCTTTTTACATAGTCCACAAAATTCTCATTTGGTCTTTGCCTAATGGTTTCCACCTCCATCAAGGTTACTTCTAGCTAGACATTATACCCATATTGCTGAATGAAAGCTTTGTACAACATGTCCCAATCTTTTTGAGTACTTTCCTCTAAGGTGTTGAACCAATTTTGGACAATAGGGTCCAATGAGAGCATAAAATACCTCAAAGTTTGAGCTTTAATAACTTGGGCAGACTGCATAGCAGTGATGTACTGCTTCACATGGAGATGGGGATTTCCAGTACCATTGTACCTAGCGAAGGAAGGCATCTTGAACTTATAAGGGACCTCCTCATCTTGTTCAAATAGTTTATCGATCTCGGACACCTCTTCGGTTTTCAGCTTCTTCTCATATTTCTTTTCTAAATCAGCAATCATCTTCTCAACATCAGACATCTCGGTCTTTTTAATAGTTATCTTTTCAACAACCTTCGGCTCCTTTTTGTCTTGAGGATCTTGGAAGTATTGATCTCAGTCATCATCATCATCAAGGACTACCTTGTCATCATCAAAAGCCACTTCACCAACCTTAGCCTTCCCTTTGTCCTTTGGCTTCAAGGTGCTAGCAGATGCTTCGGTATTGTTCCCTAAAATTGTAGCCAATTGGTTCTTCATGGTCTCAGCTAGGGCCTCTTTTATTTCTTTTATCTTGGCATTGAGGGCGTCATTCACCATTCTTTGAATTTGTTCGAGCACCATTGCTTTTGGTGAGAAAGTGGTTGAGTCGTTGCTAGATTCTTCATCTTCGGCGTAGGTCAGATTATCGTAAGGTTTTGAACTATCGTAATCTAGGGCTGTGAGCTAGAAAGGATCAATGATATGAGATGCAAATGTATGTATGCATGTATGCATGTATGCACAAACAATAGACAAAGAAAGATAATTAGGATGTTCCTTCCAACCTTATAACTTCCACACACGGATGGCAAGTCTCTTTTCCTAAGTATATGGTTAACAAAGTACCAACATGGGGTATCTTATTTTCGAATATTTTCCTCGAACGTTTCAACCAATAGTTATATTTTCAAAAATGGAAATCAGTCCATGCTAATTTCCATTAATTAGGTTTTAATCCATTCAATCAACTAAAGCAGCTTTTATGCTATATTTGATTAAAACTAAATTAAGAGGTTTATTATAAATAGATTTCTCACTTGAAAAAGTAACTAATTATTCATGCCAAAAATAAGTCTATGATTAATAATTCTTAGTATAAACTAGGCTCACAATTGATTTTTGATATTTCCATAATTGACCTAAATAATTTGTAAGCTCTTTCAAAGGTTGGATGAAAATAATTTTATTTCTAAGCCCATTGTAAAATGATTTTAGAAAAAATAGATTTTGGGCTTAGTATTTGGGCCATAAGAAATGAATTTTTGAAAAATTTTATAACCAAAGATCATCTTAAAAAAATTTTAAAATTGCTTTGGTCTTTTGGACTTTAAAGAAAAAATTTATTTTGAGCTTACAATGTACTTAGGTCATATTAGAAAAAGAACAAACCAAATAAGTCACGATTTAAATCAAGATAAATTACCCATAGTCAAACAACATGCATTTGGGGTAAAAACCTAAGGAAAGTAACTAGGCCAATTACATGAGCTCTAGTCTTTGGGTTAAAAGGCTTAGGTTCCCATAGCAAGTATATACCAGATGGTACAAGGCTATGAGTGGTTATGCCAAGCTCGATCTCCATACCTTGAGTGAAAGTATGGTATCCCTTACATAACACAACACGGGTAATATGGGCATCCTAACTCACGCACACGATGTAATCTAATATGATGCAATTGATAATATCATGATAAAAAAGAATAGAATAATAAAAAGACCAATGAAATCAACTTCTCTTATCCCTAGTGGAGTCGCCACTGTGAGCGGGGATTTTTGAGACTTCAGCACTGTTTAGGCTCTGGACCTTAGAGAACATGGGCCTAAGCCAGAAGAAAATAGAGTCACCACTCGGATGGGCCGGGAAAAAGAAAAGGGTGGATGACTCAATTCCTAAGGAATCCCCAACCCCCTAATGGGTTCAGAAAGTTGGGTACGTGTGGGGAAGGTGAGAAATGGCCCAACACCCCCACAACGCCCAGTTCATTGGAACCGGCCTCTTTTTCAGGTCTAAATATTATAAAATTCTTAAATATAATGACATTATCCATACTACATACAACAATTAAAATAAAGCATCATCATATTAAAATCAAAGCAACGTCCAAACAAAACAAATAAATGGGCACCCATCTGAGGATGGAAATATGTCCTTACATCATCCATGTCTAAACTAAATAGGACACTCACCGAAAGGTGAAAATATGTCCTTTACATTGGTCCAAAATATAAAGGCAATTTTAATTAATATAAAAATTAATTAATGAGGTACCCAATAATGGAAACATGTCTCTTACAATTTTAATGCCAAAATAAATAAATAAAGAAAATATCCATCCATGATAAATTAAATAAATCAACCATCAAAACATATAATAAACTATATAATCAAATCTAAAATTAAATAAAACAATAAATATATAAGTTTAGGGTTTTAAAGAATTTAGGATTTTTGGAACTTAGGGTTTTGGAACTTAGGGTTTTAGAAATTAGAGTTTTATAATTAGGGTTTTTGAAACTAGGGTTTTGGAATTCAGGGTTTGGAATTAGGGTTTTAGGGTTTAACTTACTCCTAAAAAAAATAATTTTAGATTTGGAGAGAAATTAATTTTTTGGAAAAATAATCAATATTTTGGAGTTTAATAATGAAATGGTTTAAGCTTTTGGGCAAAAATAGTTTAAGGTTTTGAGTTTCAATAAAATAATTTACAATTCTTGAAGTTTTAGCAAAAAAATAGATTCTGAAAATTAATTTAAATCCTCAATAGCTATTGGATAGTTTTAAGTTTTTTATAAAGCATGGAAGTGGAGTTATGAACATCAACTGATCAATGTATTAATTAAAGGAAACAATTAAAGTTTTTAAACAAAGATCAATTTACTGCATGTTCAAAGATCAAGTTACTGCACGTTCAAAGATCAAGTTATTGCATGTTCAAAGATCAAGTTACTGCATGTTCTTATTAATCAAAGAAAACAAAGCTACTGCGAGCATGAATAAGTTATGATTAAAGATCAAACCTCCATCGTTGGTTTCACCAAAAATATTGATTTCTTGATGAACAATGTGAAGACAGTATGTACTCTGCCATCTTCTTTGGTTCTCTTGATATTTCTGCTTGTTGTTTCCTTCGTTCTCCAAAAAAAAGTTGTTGTTGTTCTTCTCTATTTGTTGCCATCTGTTTTGTTTTGTGATTTAATCTCTCTTAATAATAATTGCCGACCCTTCTTAATGTTAATTGCCATCCTGTTAAAGTCTAAAATGTTATTATTTATAGGCAAACCTCACTCAAAATCCCTAACCTTAATATTAATCAGTCCTTAAAATAAATTTTAATTCAATTTGGAAACTAATTTCAAAAAATAATTAAAACCATGTCGTCCTGGGGCAACCAGATCGACATGGACCAAGGCCATGTCGACCTGGGCATCTAGGTCGACATGGCCTTTGGCTCATGTCGACCTTGGGCATCCAGGTCGACATGAGCCAAGGCTCATATTACCTGGGCCCTCCTAACTTGAACTAGTTTTGCATTTTTCAATTTTTTGGACCAAACCGTCTAAAAAAGACTTGGTTTAGGATTTTGTAGTTGAGTTTGTGACTTTTAAAATTGGACTGGCTTATTAGAAGTTGTAAATCAGATCGAATTTATTTTGGCATCCTTTAATCGGGACCGTATCAAATTGGCGTAAAAATTAAGGGTCTACAATGTGATTGATCAAATACCTAAGTAATCGCATACAAGAATATGATAACTGAATCCAATAATTATGGGACAATAAACTATAAAAAGGATTAATGGAAAACAACGATGTATATATATGAAACCTTGAATTAAAGCATCAAATTTGATATTAATGTAAATATCAAATTCGGTAATCTTTCGCCATTTCTGGCAGAAATAGCTTGCATATACAAATTTTCCACACATGATGTCTTAATAGTTCCTTTCCAATTCTAAAGTTCTAGTCCTTCATTGGGGAAAGTTAGATATGGTCCATTAAGATCTTATTCCCTCATTTATAGGTCATTAACTGATAGATTTAACTTGAATTTAATTGATTTTAGTTCTTGAACTAAAGAATTGTTCTTTGGAGTTAAGTGTTTATGTTTCTCAATAAATTACACAGATGGAATGAATGATGTAATGTAAACATAAATAATAAGCTTAAATCATCTGGATTTTTGAATAAACAATACTGAGGACTTGAGGAACTTATTGTCAAAAGATGAAGATCACAATGAGCTTCCTATGGATCAGAATTTCCTTGATTTCTCTTTTAACTTCATTGAATAATGTTTCTTTTTATAAATGGGATAAAAGATAGAAAAGCCATGATAATGTTTCCTGACCCTTTTTTTTTTTCTCCCTTAAAAGTAGAAATATTCTCTCTTTCTTTTCTCAGTGGAGCATCCCTTTTAAAATAAAGTCCCCTTAAATGGAGCTGGCAGGTCCCTTTTATAGAATGAGAGGTGGGGGCTGTACATAGGTATTATCGAGTTCAATAATGTAAAATTAACAAATTCAATAATGTTAATGATCAAAGAATTAGCTCTTTACCAATCCATTCAACATTCCTTGATAATTGTTGAATACAATAAAACTTTTATCGTATTCGACAATGATCCTTAGAGTGGTAAATTTCAATGTCTACACATACCAATAACTAATAAATTATCAACATATATCAAACAATAAATTTGCTTGGAACCAGAGAGCATATAGTAGAGAGAGGAATCAGATTGAGAACCTTTGAAACTAAGTTTAATTAGTGCATCAGTTAAGCACCTATTCCAAACCCCTAGTTCTTGTTTCAACCCATATATAGATCATTTTAATTCATAAATATAATCTGGATGTTGTGGATCAACTAATCCTAGTGGTTGCTTCATATAGATTATTTCCTCAAGTGTACAATATAAGAAAGCATTCGAGGCATCAAATTGATTAATAACCCCATTCGTTATGACTGCCAAAGCTGTAACACCCTTATATCCTATGTATTTATTACATCTACACCTAGCATAAGTAAAATACATATATACAAAATAGAATTGTCACATTCTAGTCTTTCCAAAATTTCCATCGTTTCAAGATAACTATTTTAAACACATAAAATGTATTTTAATAACTAAATAAAAGTATTCGTCAGTGTTTTAAGGAGTAAAAACATATATTTTAAAAGAGAATCTCTGAAAAAAAAATTGCCTAAGTTTTTTCTATTTTTTGGATAATTTCAAATTCAAATTCACACAACCTGCAATAAAAACACACTCCCAAATAACCACTTTACACATCCATTGCTCCAAAATTATCCTAATGGCTCAAATCCACCAACATTTTATAAAATGTACATCCGTCAACATATATATATACCCCATTTTTCAATTTCCAACATTTAACACAAAAGAAAATCATTATAATTTACATCATATACATGTTTATAAATATAATTTACAACCTTAAATAAGTTTCCAAAAAGGTTTAAAGTGTATACATGAAATGCAGATGGCACTGATCCGTGGCAACTCTAACATCTTCATAACAACCAACTATAGCCTAGACCTAGTGTGGCCTAGCAGCACTCTTTGGGTCCTCCGGATCTACCCTGTTACCTACGCTATAAAAATCATTCGCACTAAGCATTTCGCATAATGCCTACAATGCGTAATGCCTTGATATAAAATAAATGATATTACATGCATAATGCCTACAATGCACTATAATTCAAATGTCACCCAACACATATCAAAATTTATTTAACATAATAATCATCCACACACATTGGGCCCTAAAATCCTTATATAGTTATCTAGTTCTAAAAATATTATATTGGGCGTAATGAGTCTATGACATCAGTGTGTCTCACCCAAAGACATAATAAAGTATATGACATGAGCGTGTGTCATCTGAAGGCATAAAAATCCAACAACAATAATTTGAAACTAGACTCTATATAAGGTAACATGCAAACACATTTTCTCTTATTATATATTTCTCATTTTGCTTCATATTGTTGACTCTTAAACATATCATCATCATATTTAAAAAAATGTGGCATACTTCCATATTTTAGTGCATATTTGCACTTTTCATATTTTGCAGACACATCATATTTAGCCATTCTCCAATGGTTTACAATGCCATAGTCAATGCAAATCAAACATTATCTCTTCAACAATGCCATACACATACATTCACATAAATCAGGTAGCATAGCACATTTAATAAATATAATATATTATGCTTAAAAGTAATAAAATTAATTAAATTCAATATCAAAGTATGTACTAACATTTTCCAAATGCACTCCTAACTTAAAGCACTACTTGATCTAAATATTCTTCACTACTACATTGATGAAACAACTATCTACTCAATACCTATTCAAAATGATAATGATACTATACATTAGAACCACATTTTAAGGTGTTTAAAGTTTAAAACACAAAGTAAAGCACATTCCTTCTATTTTCTCTTCTCTTAGCCCTAAGGCTCTCCAACCTTAGAAGTACAATTCAACCTATAGCTTAAATATATCTAAAACATTACATTTTTAATATATTTCAAGCAATAAAACCCAATTTAGAATCACTCCATTCAAAACCCTAAAATATGCCCAAACTCACTTCAACTTTGGAACTTCCTTCTAACCAACTCCAAATGGAAATTTAAGTTCATTTTCATAATTTAAATCATTAAGCAACACAATTTAAATCATGAAACCAAATAAACATGCATACTTTAGCCAACTTCTTCTAAAATCCTAAAATCACTTTATTCTACTTTTTCCAAACTCTAACCAAATCTAACTTTTCCTTCAATCTAATCTTAAAATCTATGTTTATTCATCAAAATAATTTCATCCATACCCATTTTAACAATTATAACATACTACATTAAATTCCAAATTTTCACATAATCATAAACTTCAAAGAAATCCATAAATTCCTAAAGAAAGATAGCTTGCATGTTGGAAAATCACCAAATCTCCTATTGAAATTAGTGTTTGGATGTTGAAAAACTCCCCTCCTAATGGCTATGGTGGTTCGGAATTGGAAAGAGAGAAGAGAGGAAAAAGATGACGTATTTTTTTCCTTCTTCTTTAAATACTAACCAGATATATATATTATTTTAATATTTTAATTATTTATTTAATTAATTAATTTTAATTCCAAATTTCCCATCTTTCATAAAAAATTATTTTCTTTTTGAATTATTTTATTATTATTATTTTTAGGGTTTATTTACCGTTTTGCCCCTCCTTTTATTATTTATCTTCTGTCTTTTTTAACTTGTGTTTGACTTTATGTGTAATGTATATTTTCATTATATTTCATATATATAATATTTTCTCACTTCTAACATCTCATTTAACCCTCTAACTTATTAATTTAATTTAATCTTAGTAAATTATTTGATATTACAAAAGCCAATGTTAGTGATTCTATAGGCGAGACAGAAGACAATAGAGGTGGATAGGAGGTGTTGGTAGAGGGGGTCACGTCTAGGTTGGCACTAGCTATATGTGACGATTTAGGCAAATAGAGGTCCTTGTATGGGTGGTCACGTCTGTGTTGGTAGCAACTGTATGTGATGGTTGAGGTGGATTTGTAGACTTGTTAGGGGCGTTAATAATGGATTGATACATGATTATGGCAGAGAAATAGTAAGGGTATTAGATGGCTCATCCATGGATTGTGGTACCTTCGAAGGGGTAAAAAATGGATAAACATGTTCATCAAACAAAACATGTCATGAGACATAATATTTATGAGAATTAAAATCATAACAATTATACCCTTTGTGAGCCTTACTATACCCAATAAACACGTATGGAACATAATAAGGCGCAAGTTTATTAGTGGTATATGGGAGAAGGCAAGGATAACATAAGCATCCAAAGACATGCAACTGGTCATATGTGGGTCTATGTTTAAACAAAACTTCATATGGAGATTTGTGGGCAAGTTTTGGGGTTGGAAGTTGATTAATCACATAGACTGTTGTTTCAAAGGCATTGGTCCAAAACTTTTCAAGTACATGAGCATGGTGTCAGAGAGCTCACCCGATTTCAACTGTGTTTGTGTTTACGCTCTGCACAACTATTTTGTTATGGTGTGTAAGTACATGAAATACATTGAGAAATTCCATTTGATCTAAGGTATCATATGAGGGTTTGATTGTAACACCCCCACATCCGGTACAAGTACAATACAAATACCACAATGTAATATACGTGCACTGAACATAGGGATGCTACGGTTTTCTTTGACAATCAAATCATTTTAAAAGATACTATAATCTTTCTCTTTATACATTATAGAAAATAAGTAATTAACTTGTAATATATAACAAAAAATATATATAAATACATTTACTTAATACGCAGCGGAATTTATAAAATAGTTACATATATGAAAACATTTAAATCCATATTTACAAATATACATATATTCACATTATAAACAATACTTTACAAAATATAAAGAAGTTATACATGATTGGCAGCTCTTCTCTGATCTTTAGGTCCCAAAAATAAATTCTTCAATGTCTACTCTCACTCAGTCTCGAAGAACTCTCGGGTTCAACTCTATCACCTGCGCGATCAACACTATCGCGCTAAGCCAACGGCTTAGTAATACAAAGTATGCTAGCATTATGCTCAATGCAATGCAATGTCTCACATGTTACTAATAAAGGCAACATCATAGATAGAAATATAATACCACACCTTTGCATTTCACAATTTATACTCATATAATCATATCACATTTCAAAGTCTTTCCATGAATCTCACTATTCAATTATTTCAACATCAATAAACCACATTTAAACAAAGACAAGCATGGGCCCAACATACACTAATATGCCATTCCACTTTCAGAGTTAATGTTTTGGTTCATTTATCACATTTATCAATATCATAAACCCAACTAGGCTTCAAGGATTAGGTTCAACCAAGCTTCAAGGGGAACAAAGCATGCTAAGTATCAACCCAACTTGGCTTCAAGAACCAACCCAACCTAGCTTCAAGGGTTGTAACATCTCAATTAGGCTTCAAGGATCCAATCCAACCTAACTTCAAGAGATTGTTACCATTATTAGGCATGCCACCAACAACAAACTCTGAAAATGGAATAACACATTAGCCACACAATTCATTTATTATTTCATTATCATTTCCATTCTTAATTGTCATCATCTATGCAAACATGCCTCATTTATCTCAATTGAATCATCATAGCCAATCACAATGGCCTCATATCATATCCATCACATTATACATATGTCTTCATGGATATAAACATAACAAAGTACATTATTCATATGCATCATCAATATCATCAAATGTATGTTTCACATTGTTCACACATAACATTATTCATATGAATTAACAATGCAATAATGCAAGCTTTGTACTTACCTCAATAACAATTCACACAACTCTAAACACTTTCCTTTTCCAAGATTCTTCACTTCCCAAATTAGGGCAAATCACCTTCTTTCAAAACCCTAATCCAAAAATAATACAATACATGAATTCCAATACCATTTTATCACTTAATAGCTTCTTACTAAACCCTTAAATCACAAATTACACTTCAACATCACTCACAAAGGCCCACGGTCGTGGCCAACTCAACCCCCACAGGCGTGGGTTAAGGAATGGTTCTGCCACCCATGCTCCCATCCTCCACGGCCATGGCTACAAAAGGCTACAAATGGCCACGGCCATGGCAACCAAGGCCACGGGCGTGGCATCCACAAGGCTACTGCCTTCGGCCAAATTCTCATTTTTAAGCCTACAACTTCAACAAACTTCAACAACATGCAAATCTATGGAAAAAAAAATCAAGCAAACTCAAGTTAAACATCATTAATCACTTCAAAACCGTAAAACAACTTCACCTCCAACACTTCCAATATCAACACCAATATAACCTCTTAACTTACAATCAATTTCAACACTTAAAAACACATCACAAACACATCTAATCAACCATCCATATCACTTCATCAACCCCAAACACAATTTCAAAAGAACAAAGAAAAATCAAGAAAAAGAACTTACCAAAGTTGATGAATTTCACAAATCTCCAACTTAATCCTTTGATTCTTCCTTCAATTTGAGTTTAGAAGTTCAAACACCTCTCTTGCTCTCTTTCCCTTTGGATAGCCGGCCACACAAAAATGAGAAGAAAAGAAATAAAGCCAAGTCAAACTTCTCTTCTTCTTTAATTCTCCACCAAGCAATTTTAACAACACAATTACTTAAATGCCCTTATCCATTTAACTTAACCTCTTTTAACTTATATGCCCATTTAAGTAATTTCACATACCACAATTAAAATATCTTCTCCCCTTGACCCATCATTTTGACCAACATATATGTTATATATATTAGCATATACCCAACATATACACTTTCTCTCTACACATTACTTTCCTTTTTAAGCAATACACAAACATTCTCTTTTCAATTTCTTTCTCTTGCAAAATAACATATACATTCAATCCAATTTAAAACAACAACAATATTCAAAACTTCTAAGGCATACATTGGGATATTACATTGATAGTCACCTCGCTAATCAATCTGAAACTACTTAAAAGAACACCCAAAAAATTTTCAACAAAGGTACGAAATTGCAGGAAGGTATGTAGCACATCATATTTATTTTTCAAGAAATAGATCCAACTATATTTGCTGTAATGATAAAAATAATAATATAATAGCAAAAACCTTCATTGGATAAAATAAGCAAAGGTTCCCATAATTCTGAAGAAATTAGGAAATGGAAGTTTATGTATTTTGCTAACAAAAAATCCATGACATAAGTGTGTAGCTGAACTAGAAGATGAAACATTATTTAAGGGAATGGCTTTCTTAACAGTAGCAAAGGATGCATGACCTAGACGTGTATGCCATGTTGAAATAGTTACAACATTGGCTTTGATGGATGATGTAAAATGCAAAGAGGGATCAAATGGATAAAGGCCATCACTGCTCATTCCCTTATGCAACACTACCTCGTTGCCAAATCCTTAATAAGAAAATATTCTAGAAATAATTCAATAGACACATTATTATCATTGACAAAAGCATGAACTGATAAAAGATTTTGCCTAGCTACTAGAACATGAAGAATATTTTCTAATGAAAACTTACAATTCGAAAGCAACATCAAAAAGGAACTAATATTAGAAATTGGGAGTTTAGAGCCATTACCTACAGTGACTTTCTCAGGACCAGTATATTCTGAATGAATAGCAAGATTATCCATATCCGCAGTTAGATGATGATTGGTACCACTATCCATGAGCTAATTCGGGTTTGGGTTTAAGGTACTAGTAGTAGCTATATTGGAGCTTAGTCGATTCGAAACACGATTCCAATTGTTGACTCAAGGAGACGAACAAACCATTGAGACATGATTTGTGTCATTGCAATTATAGCACACAATGGCATAAGGAGGTGCTGCCGTGACTTGTGATCCTTGCTGGCAAATGGACTTCTCAATTCATGGGCTACTCATTGATTTGGGCTCACATCCACTAAAATGGCCTAAGCCATTTTAGATTAATGAGGACCACTTTATATCTAGGATTTTTCTTTACCCAATTTATGATGTGGGATTTCTATTTATTTCATATATGCTCCTTCTTTGCTTAGCTTTCTTTCCAACACTCCCCCTCAAGTCCAACTGGATTGGACCAGTTGTGACTTGCTTTGAAATATCATTTTGGGCTTGCGTTTCTTGAGTCTCAGAGGTCTTAGGTCTTTTTATCTTTTCTTTGCCTGGACTTATACTCTTCAAGTGAAACCTCAGAGGCCACAGGTTATTGTCTAGGTCTTCCTCACTAAGCCTTCATCTTTTCTTTTGGTTTTAGGTCTTAGGCCACAAGTCTTTTTCATCATGTCAAGCCCAACCCGCTAAGCTTCTATTACTTCTATATCTTTCACGGGCTGTGAGGCCATTGGACTCTAATACCATGTGAAACTGCACTCTACCAATCTGTAATATATTAATGGTAATTGCAAACTATTTATACAATAATAGCCAAAGCCTAATGTAGCTACTGTATGCATATCCTATTAGAATAGTAACATGTAATTATAATAAGAATAACACTTGTGTATTAAACTACAACATGTTGACAGTTGCTAGCGTTTCATTAGAATTAAAACATAATCCCTTATTTCTTACAGTCTCATCATCGACAATCATCCGTAAAAGCGTGATCGGCCATCTTTTCAAGGTAAGTTATTTTTTAATATTTTTAATATTTTTAATTAATTAATTTAGTATTTATTTATTTTTTACATTAAGCTACAAAAATAATTTTATTAGAATAAATTATTCACATGCAATTTGTAATTATTTATTTTTTTAAGTTGTTAGAATATATATTTTTACAAATTATTTGTTATAATCAATTTTTTTTAGGAAATAAATAATTATATTTTAGAAATTATTGGGTAAAATGAATAATCATATATTAAAAATTATTTTGGTAGAATAATTTATTTTTAGAATAAATAAATTATTTGGAATGGTAAATAATTTTCAGAATAAAAAGTTTTGAGAAATTATTTAATATAATAATTTATTTTTTTAAGAAATTGTTAGAATAAATAATTTTTATAAATTATTTCATAAATAATTTATTTTTAGAAAGATAAATAATTTGACAAAATAAAATTTATTTTAAAATAAATAAATAAATTTTAAAAATTAAATGATAAAATAAATTATTTTTAAAAATAAATTTTTTCACCAAAATTTTGAAATAATTTGGTAAAAATTATTTTATAGTATATTTTATAGATTAATACTACATGAATTGGTCCTTCTAATATTTTATAATCATGGGCTTTAATTTCTAATATTATACTTTTCAATATATTTGAATCACTTAACGATATTGTAATGTCTAGATGTACATCAAAGTTTATAGGTCCTTGACTCAGACTGGTCTCTAAAAATCCTAAGAGAGAGTTTGAAAGTTTACAAACCTAGCATTTCTGACAAGTAATTCAATATGTATATACTTGTATTTTTTATCTTTATGTTTCTTTATGGTTGTAGGAGATAACAGAGCAATCCTTTAAAAAAGATTACTTAACTGTATATCTTTTTCTTCCATTTTATTGTATAATCTATTTTAAAAATATTTATTTAAGGTATTTTTTTAATTTGTTCTTTATCTACTTTGGG
This sequence comes from Garcia nutans, assembly GCA_947685225.1. Taxonomy (NCBI): domain Eukaryota; kingdom Viridiplantae; phylum Streptophyta; class Magnoliopsida; order Malpighiales; family Euphorbiaceae; genus Garcia; species Garcia nutans. Next base: position 16,374,849 of record CANTUV010000023.1, on the reverse strand, counting down.
TATTTCTCATTCATCTATTAATTTATTAAAATCTTCTAAGATTACTTCACTTCTGTTTATAATTCTTTTAATTTCTGAAGATTCAGATTTATCAGATTTAGTTGTACTAGCAGATTTATATAAAAAATTTTATTTTTAATTTTTAAAAAATAATTTAAAAGTGATTTCTATGATTTTGAAAGCGACCACTGACTTACTGCCCTAAAACGCCTATCATCGACTTAACACGAGTCTTACTGCATATTCAAATTTCTAGATCAAAGATCACACTCTTAATACTATAGATAAAAAAATAAAATAAAATCTTCTTTATATATTCTAAAAATAATTTGGTAAAAAATTTATTTTTTGAAAAAAATAAAGATCATCCATTTTTCATTTAGCAGATGACAAGGGAAATTAGCGATGAATCTTTTGTGATTAGTGATAGGCCTTGCCTTCTGCATTTAGCGACCACCCGAAAAATCCATAGCTAATATTTTTAATGACAATAGAGTAGCTATAGATACTGTGTCATTATTTTGTCGCTAACAACTATTAGCGATAGAAGAATTCTCTTTTTTGGTAGTGTGAGTATGGTCATGGGCATAACTGTAGAGACTTCACAAATCCTTTAAAGATCATTTAAGCTCTGATAATACTGTTGATTTTTAATGAAACTGTATGAATTGGTTCAATTTTATTTCAATCAAATAGCCTTTTTATATATGAATTGTATAAAAAAATCAAAACAAAATTCATAAAATTTGGTATAACTTATCAAATAAAAAACTATTTGATTTATTTTTAAAATTTAAATTTTCTTGTTGGCCTTGCTTAATTTTCTCCACCAATTGAAAATAAAAACTATTTTCAACATTGTGCCTTTGGTTTCTTGCATTCCAGCTCAAAATTTACTGCTACTTCGTTATTTCTTGCATTATTCTCGAAAAGAGTAAATTAGACTTTATTTATGCAAAAAAATAACTCGAAATTAAAGAAATAACTTTCGAAACATGATCCAAAATTTAAGAAAATACTGAACACAAAATATGGTAATGGCCTTTTTAACAAGATAAACGAAGATGGATAGATTGTAATAGAGATCTAAGAAAGATGAAGCTTTAGAAAAAGAAGAGAGAAAGAGTTCTCTCATTTCTCATCCAAGAGAGAACGGGTGTTGGTTTCAAAACTAAGAAAAAGAAAGAATTCTTTTAATGTTTTAAAACCTTCAATTCTCCACAGTTTCCTTCCTTTTATTTTGTTATTCACAATCTTTGCATTGAAGAAAGAGTTCTTCAATATGATAAGATTTTTGTGAGTTTTGTCTATTGAGAACGGGTGACCTCAATTGACCCTTGCAAATAATATTTGTGTTTATATATTTTATTTCCTTGTGTTCACAGTTGCCTTTGAACCTTATATTTAATGTGATTCATTTCTCACTGAGTTGTAATTAAACTCACTTTTTTAATTAATTATGTGGATTTCAGGTTATTAGAGCATATATAGGGAATTACAAAATTTCTTAATCTCTTTCCTACAAAGAAGCCCAACAACGCATGATTTTTCAAATATTTATTTTTATATAAATGATGTAAATTAATATTTTAGAAATCCGTAATTAATAGATGTATTTATGGTATAGAATTTTGGTGATTATATATATATATATTTGAGATGTTATATATAAATTATGTTATTTGAGGCAGGTCGTGTTGATTCGATGTTACAGGTGAATTAATCATGTTATTTGATTTTAGAAATGGCTAAGTTTGATATCAATGACTAGGCTTGGGGTTTTTAATATGGTTAGTGGCCTTAAACAAACTTGTCATCATTGAAGTAATTAGGGTGTGACAAATGTTTTGGATGACAGTCAAAGCTAATCTCAGTTTCTAAAATAAAAACTTCTGCTCCACAGTATACATAGTGAGTCATTAATTACTGTATCTTTCTAGTTTAATAAGAAATTTATTTTCTAGTAAAATTAGGATTCTTTTTATTTGTTAAACACTCCAGTAATATCGCATATAATTAGTTCTGTGAATAAGTGTAAAGACATATTTCGTTCAATACGAACTCAATTTACGTTCAGAATTCAGTGCTCAACTACTTTAGTTTTCATAGCTTTTTTCGACCTTCATATTCTAAAATTTAATTGATAATTCTAATAGCCAATATATTAAATCTTTAATAGAAAGGTCTCAAACTCTTAAATATTGGAAATTAAGTTAATTTACCATTCAATTCATCTTTTACGCAACAGAACTTGACACGATCGAGAACTTAATTAAATAGTGTAAAGGTATTAATTCATTTTCAGTATTAACGATGTTAATGAAGGGTTTCCACATGTTTCTTCACTTAAATCTCCTAAGTTAAAAATACAATGGAAGGGCTAACTTTGCTGTTATATGTATAATTCATTATCATTTGTATTCTAAGAAAATACAAATAAATATTAAAACCAGGAGGTACGTATATATTGCAGTTTGCTATATTTTATTATGAGGTTCACGCATATTTAATTAATTCATAAAAAAAAGGAAGAGAAGAAAAACAAGAATAAATAAATAACCAGAGGACATAGTCAATTACTTATAATTAGAAAGTTTGGCTTAAAGGGCTATAGATATTTTGAAATATACCACCATGTTAGTTGACCAATAGTTCAAAACTTTAATTTGAAACTGGGCTATATTCAAATATACAAATGATGTTGACATGACAAGGGTGCGAGCTTACAGTGATAAAAATTAAAAATAGTAGTAATAGAAAGTAAAAAAAGTAAATGAAGAGAAAAATGTTAGTTAGAAGAGATGAATGAGTTTTGATTTCGTAAGATTTAAAATCTTAGTTAGTTAAAAGATCACTATGTTAGTAATAACTTGGGCATGGATCTTCTTTGCAAATTCATATGTTTATAAAAGAAAGAAGAAACTTCTTTAGTTTCTCTTTGACCTTCCATCTACATGGATGTGAGTTTAATATAAGACATGCTACCTCACTCTTTTTTCACTTCCTTTTTTACCTATTATTATACACATTTATATTTCCATATTCACAGTATTGAACACTACTTGGTTTATTTCTGCATTAACTTAAGTTATTAAATAGCAATTAACTTATGGGATTTTCCTTTTTTTCCTTATGAGATATAAAAAAAAATCAAAATTCATTTAATCATTGATCAAAAAATTAACTAATATCATTTAAAATGTATTTTAGATACCATTTAACAATGAAGTTTTGCTCATATGTGGATTTGCTTCCTATTTATTAATCAAAGCGTTTTATACGGCTAGTTTACAATAGATATATTTACCTTCTTTATAAATCACCTTAATAAAATCAGAATAAATGGTTTATCTTTAATAATTTTTTTTAAAAAAGGGAATTTAATTTAGCATGGTGAGTGAAGAACTTACTTTGAAACCATTTCACCGTAAAATTAAGAAATTCATTTTACATTTCAGACAACAATATGAAACTTAGGAAAACTTATCTCCGCAATTACGCTTATTCTTCTTTTCATACAATTAAATAATAATAAAATCTCCGCTGAAACCTGCAAGCTTATTGTTAATGCAGGTACTAATTCATGAGATTTTCTTGTTACAAAAATCATGTTTGGGCAGATAGGAAATTGAATGTCATTATATATATATATATATATATATAAGCATTCAAATGAAAGTTTTTAAGCTCTCTGATGTCCGTATGTGACTACAAAACAAAGATACTTAAAGTCTGAGACCTTATCCAAAAGAAACTAAATTTGACAAGAAGTTATTTCACCAACTCCCACTTACAAGAATAAATGATTTTCCTCATATATCACTCTAATAAAATGCATACCAACAAAAATACTTGTAACTTTGCATTACTATAATTAATGAATACAACTTATTAATTTAATTATTTTGTGGTATGTATGTGTCTATCAAGTAGAATAAATGCCATTAATAATTCATACGACTAAAAGTTATGTGTCATTTTAATTGACAGAAAGATTTCAATACTTAGTAGAGATTAACTTCTAGTTTATTTTAAGCAGTTAAATTTTTTAAAATTTGACTTAGTTAATATATAAATGAATTTATGTTAATTTTCATTGTATTTTTTGAGATTGGATTGATGAAATCATAGCACAAAAGAATTTTTTCTTTATTTTTTTAATACATAAGAATTGTTTTTTATCATGTTATGATTTCAAATTATATTCTCTTGCATTAAAATATTATATATGTATAAATATTTTCCATCCCTTAATGAAACACTTCCATGAGATCAATTTACTACAAAAATAAAAATAATAATTCTATTTGGTTGATTATAAAAGACAAAGAAAGATGGCGAATAAATAATTAATTAAGAGATTTGTGAGGCCAATAGCCAAATACACTAATGTTGTCTAAAAATCAGTGCCTATACATGTATATATATGTATAACATTTATTTTCTATCTTTATAGACGTGATAAAAGTGACTTTTAATCCATAACCCTAAATACCAAGCCATTCCTTATTCCTTTTCTCTTCTTGTGCTCTTCTTAAGCTTTAACTAGTTGATTTTCTTGCCATAAATTTTGTAGTTTGATTGTTAATTTTTAACTGCAAGTAATGGAAAATGGTAGAAGCAGTAGCAGCAGCAGCGATAGCGGTAATAAGAGTTCCAATAGAGGGCACTGGAGGTCAGATGAAGATGAGATACTCCGGCAACTCGTCGATCAATTCGGTCCTCAGAATTGGAATTTCATTGCAGAGCATCTTCAAGGAAGATCAGGTAATATAATAATTATAAGAAATGGGTTTTTTCTGTTTACTGCTTTTAATTAACATAAAACTGAAGAAATCTCTTCTTTCGCTCTCTCTCTCTCTCTCAACATATTGCTCATGTTCTAAGTAAAGGGATTTTTCTGTTTTCTTCATATGTAGGAAAAAGTTCCAGATTAAGATGGTACAACCAACTTGACCCCAACATCAACAAAAAGCCCTTTACGGAAAAAGAAGAGGAAAGGCTTCTCAAAGCTCATCAGATTCAAGGAAATAAATGGGCTTCAATTGCTAGACTTTTCCCTGGAAGAACAGACAACGCTGTGAAGAATCATTACCATGTTGTTATGGCAAGAAAGAAGCGTGAACGACTGTCTTTATTCTATGGTAAGAGAAGTTTCCATCTTAATTCTACCGAGTCTGGCAACAATAATACAGTTGGTAGTAATTATAGAAGGTGTTTTATGCCTCAATCACTTGATTATGATCATCATCACTGTAAATTAGGGTTTCATAGCAATAATAGTACAATCAAGTGTAACTTAAACTTACCCATGTCTTCAAGTTCATCACCTTCTTGGACTATGAGTGCTTTGACTATCACCAATGAGTCAATGAGTATTGATGTCTTCGATGGAAAAGTGACGGATTATATTAATTCATCAAGTTCTTCTCCATATATTAAAGATGGTTCATTTAGGTGTTTCAATGAATCTATCCATTGCCACCAAAGAAGTTTTGGGACTCAGATCTCTAACTCCAGAAAGGTTGTTCCTAATTATCCTCTAGCATTATTAAGTTATGGCAATGATGAGTATGGAAGTAAAATAAAAACCCAATTAGTGAAATTCAATGATGACTCAACTTCATTGCCAAAATCACCAATGAGTACTTCTCAACAAGAAGTGCAAGGAGATGGGACAATTAAACGAAAAGATCTTCCCTTTATAGATTTTCTTGGAGTTGGAATCTCTTAAATTGTGGAAGACCCAATTCAGCTCCAATATGCATGTTACATGAGAATTTATATGTGTAGGAGTCTTTGGTATCATCGTCTCATTCCAATATATATAATTAAGCTTAAGAGATCAGGAGAGGCATGCAGCTACGTTTTGTTTCACCCATCATTTAGAGGTTTTTTTTTTTGGGTGCAAGTTTCTTCTTCTTCAATTTTCCTTCTATACATTGTGTTATTTTGAACCCTCATCCTAAAAAAGAGGTGATAATTTATGAATAGTTGATTGTGATTTAAAGGAAATAATTTAAGTTAATATAATATCTATCCTTAATTTTGCTTTCAGGTTTTGTGCCTTTGTTATATTTAATTGATATGGAGATTCATTATTAAGGTTTTTAAGTCTTTGTATTAGTAATTAGTTGACCTGTTCCAATCTAATTATGTGATACATCATGAGAACTATAGTGTTAGTACTATATATGTAGATTTGAGCTTGTTGGCAACAGCTAATATATACATTATTGGAAAAATAACTGTGTTTACTTAATTTTCATTGGATGAATGTACATACACGGGATCAGAATAAAATTTATTTTATTTTTATGGATGAGTAGACATGCACCTGATCCGTGATAGAATTTTCCATTATATATAGTTGGTCATTGCATATGTCTTGAAATTTATGTTTAATGATAGTATAAATATATAGGTGTTCACATTTGTCAATTGTTAATCAGAAGGATTAATTATTTTTTTTATATGCTAATTAATTAAGAAATCAATCTTATGCATTTCAAATTTCTTATAATAAGAGGACCTTTGAGTTCTTATTGTACACATGCATGTTTTATATGCTGGTTTACACTGTATATGATGTTTGCTGAAGTATACGGACTGCCTATGGGTATATATACCATTATGATCTGCGTTGTTTTTATCTAACTAATAGAGGTCTCTGCTTGCTGCTCATGAAGATTCAAAAATAATGATAATAACTTTTACCGGAATAAAGTTGGTAAATGAATACCAGTTATCTCTTTCTAACAATTATTATGACAAACTATATAGATTGTCCTACTCGTCAATCCGTTTTTTCCTTGAGTTTTGCTTATTTATTTTTCAATTTGCATTTTTTTAAATATTATGATATATGTGAATTATTATTATTATTATTTGATAATTTTAAATTTATAAAAGAAATAGATTGCTCAATAAAAATTTATTGTATATGGCAACCCAAAGAATGGTAATACGTTATATATATTGAATTATATAAATTTTAATAGGAACTTATAAAAAATATTATTCTAAAAATATTATGAAATAATTGGTTTTGTTTTTCAAAATAAAAATCTCTAAAATTCTCCCAATATACTCTTGTCTAGACACAAGCGTATATCATGCTAATAAATTTTGACACTTAAAAAATGTGTCAGCTATGTTAGAATTTTATAAAAAAAAATCTCATATTGAAAAAGTACTGAAGAGATCAATGTCTAGCGTAGTGTTTGAGCTTCACTATTAGCTTAATTAATTTTTTGTTAGATTAATATGTTTTTAAAAGATACTATTAGATCTTTTAGTGGAAACGATGAATTATAAGTACAAAAGAAAAGATAATTAATCATTCGAATGCGTGTGCTAACATCATATATAAAGTTATTAACTTTATTAACTTCGTAGCTACAGTACAAAAAAACTTTGTAGCTGGGTGATTAAATTTTTTATTCATGATTAAAAAATTATAAGTTTAAAATTTAAATGTTTATGAATTCATATCATCGTTACAATATCAGGATTACATGCTATAGAATGACTAAAAAAATTGATATAGATGTATATAAATCTATGATTTAATATGTTCAATTTGTCTAAAATTTATGGTAGAATGACCTACGCAATTAAACATTGTTAAAAACAACATATAAATTGAAGCTAAATCAAAATAAAACTCTAAGCATTAATCACCTCAATGCATGGTACGTATAATGACACCAATCCAACACACTCAACATATAACATTCTCACATATAGTTTTTTTTTGGTGAAAAATTATAATATAAGCATCCCAAAATATGTTAAAAAAAAAAAACTCCAAAATCTCAAAATATAATATAACCATTTGATGTAGATCAGAGAGTTTTGACTTTCATAAAACAGTTTGATCGAAAACTGCTATATTAATAGTTTGGTAATTACTGCCAAAAGCTGATATTGTAAACTGGGCATTCTAAGGGCCTAGTCCAATAAAAAATGGGCCAGCGAGTCAATGTCGCTGCTTTACTATGAGTTCCGTCAGTTTTCAGCTAAATTTCATCGTTTAGGCTTTCGAAAACGCATTTTACATTTATGACAGCTTAGGACATATTTTTATTTTTTTATTTAGAATCCTTGGATCGAGGTGCCGTTTAGACATTTTGTCTATCTCATTAAATAATATCTTTTTATATTTGTAATTCTTTTATTTTGGCAATCTTTTATATTTTAAAAGCTTTTTCTTATTTTAAATTAGAATGTTTTGTAACCCTAAAACTTTAAAATGTAATCTTTGAAAAAGTGGAGGACAATTTTTAAAGTTTAATAATAATTCAATATAGAAGTTTTTCTTTCATTTTGTATTTATTATCTAGGTATTCTTAGATTAAATAAAAATAACACTTTTATTTATTATTTTTGCTACGTCAATATTCCACATGTCATGCAGGACATAGTCCAACACAGGAAGAATCCCACATACATTATCAAAACATCAAAAAAACAGCAGAGAGCTCAAAATTCAGCAGTAACAGTGCAGCTATTACCCCACGCATATAAAGCTAGCATAGAGTAGATAAATGTAGATGAAACAAATTTAGTTATGTGGGACAAATAAGCTAACATTTAAGTTAGTTATAAAAAGTTTTTTCTGCACTTCCTGTTCCCCCCTAATCGGGCTTTATCGTTCTGTTAAGTCCCATAATAATGTAGAAAATATTTTTATAGAAATACTTTAAAATTTAAAATATTTAAAAAATTTTTAAAAAATTTTATTTATTGATTTTTGGTTTTAAAAATATTTTCTATTTAGTTATGGAAAATATTTTTTATTTTTGTTTTTTAATTTCCTAATTTTTCAAATTTACATTCCCTAACTATTTTTAAATATAAAATAAAATAAAATAAAATAAAGAGTCTATAATAATAGAAATGGAAAACAAATTTCAATATTTTTATAAGAGTGTATTTTTCATTCAGAAAATAATTAAATTTTTTTTAAAAATTCAACAATTAGCTAATAAGTATAGAAAATTATTTTCTAATTTTTTAAATATAAAATATTTTTAACTTGACAACAAATTTTATTTTTTATTATTTTTAAAAAAAATTCTGAAAAAAAAATAAAGTTATTTTCTAGTTAAATAGCCCCTTAAATACTACCATGTATGAGAGGTATACCTGAGTATAAAAGGAATATATTTAATATATTAAATATATATAATATATTTTTCAAATTAAATTCATTATAAATAGAATATTTTTTAAAATTTTTAAAAATTATTAAATTTTTTTTTTAATTTTTTTAAAAAAATTACATATCACATATTTTCCCAAAATAAATTACGAAGTGAATATAAAGATGTATAATTTAATAATAAATGTATCTTTTCTTGACGATAGACTTCAGATGAAATCTCCAATCCATGTCATAATATTCAAAAAAAAAAAAATGAAGTGTGATTCTCAAGCAAAGTTTCTTGGATTCGACAGTTTGGATACTTGTCCAAATTTTGCAGGTGGTAATCACTTCATTTTAATATGAAAGGTCGTAATAAATTATATATTAGATAGGGTGGCTGGTTATTGGTGGATGATGGTTGCCATTGGTTTTGCTTATCATCATTCAATTATATTTTTCTCCAATGTAATTATTTAATTTTTATTAAAAAACATTAATGGCTTAATTAGAAATTAATCAACTAGAACATAGAAATTAGTGGGTGAATCAAAAATTAGATTAGAGGAACATATTTTTTAAGTAAAAATATATACAGATGAATTAAAGATAAAATTAAACATTTAATATTATAATAAAATTTATATTTTTTTTATAAATTTTTATTAAAAAAAACTTCTCCATCAAAACTTTATATTATTTATTAAATTTAAAAAATTTATTAAATTTTTTATGTCTTTTTATTTTAATTTTTGGATCTATTAATTTATTTATATAATTTTATCAAATTAAATTTTATAAAAATTATATTTCAAATAAGAACATAATTTTTTCCAATTCATAAAATAAATTATAAAATTTTCAAATTAATCTAAATACGTAATCACAAAATCCTAAATGCATACTAATTAAGAAACACACACACACACACACACACACATATATATATGGGGTGGGAGAGGGGAGGGTGGTCCATTGCCTTCCCTCCCTTCGCCCCTGTATAAATCATAAACATATATTTATTCATAATTTCAATCTAACTCAACACAAAATAAAATTTTTCTTGATGAATACAATAAGAATATTGAAAAAAAATTTCATGAAAGCATATATTGATTTATGTAGTAATTGATTTTGATTGGTGAGCTTACTTTTCCATTTAATATGTATAATCCTTAAACAATTATTCACTTTTTTTCATACATATCTTCAAAAATTTTTAAAAATTTGAAATATAATATACAAAGAATAAAAAAATAGAAAGACATGTAAAGTGAGATACAAATATACAAAGCATGCAAAAGGCTGGCTAGCCAATCAATAGAAGTGGCGAATGTTGTGCTCGACTAACACTACTACAAGTGACACTCGCAAGTATACGAGCTTATTGTAGCAACGGTGATCGCTCCAAGATCGTCTCACAAGAAAAAAATTATTTTACAATAGTTTGATTAACAAATAAAATTAAAAATAAAAGTGTGATGTTTGCAGTAGTGGTAAAAAGCAATTAAAATTAAAAGTAATGCATGTAATGGTTATGCAATATTAATTCAATTCTAGGAATAATGTCTAGGGTTGTAGATCATTTTAATCAAAGCTTAATTTTCAAATTATCCATTAATATAACCTTGTATTTTAATTTGTTCCTTGAGTTTAATTAGTAATTACCAATTCATTAATTTTCATATTCATGAATTAACAACAACCAATTATTTTGAAATTGCAAATTAATAAAACCCTAGAACTTATATTTCTAATTCATTCTTAGGGTAGTTGAATGCATAATTTAAATATCAAATTTCACATCTCGGTCCTTCATTCAATATTTAGAGATCAATAGGTAGCTAATCTATCAATCTAACATTCAATCCAATACAATCAACTAATAACAAGGTATATTAATGGAAATATCAAATCAAGTCATTCATAATGCCTAGAACTTATAATCCTAGGCATGAGTAATTTAGCTCATCATCTTCAATTTTTCAACAAATAACCATCTCAATATAAATCAAATCACAATTATGCATTGTAATATTAATGTTCATAACAAAATATTAATAATCTAGAAATGAATTAAATGAGAGAATGTGACAAAACACCTTTGAAGATGCTAAGAGTTGAACTTCTAGTCTTCCTCCTAGCTCCACTTTGAATATGATGAAGAACTAACAAGCTTTCTTTAATCAATGGCTCTCCTCTTGAAAGATGAAATGGTAACTCTCTCAAGCCCACAACTCTTCAATCAAGCTTTCTTCAAACCCCAAACATCACAAGAGCTTGCTCACCCAATTTTATCGCAAAAATATTAAGAGTCTTGTCTATGGAAGAAATAGAAGATAAAGACGAAGGTGATGTTCATGGTCTCTCTCAAGACCAAGAACAGGAAGATGACCTAAGAACAAGATTAGGACCAAGCCCCCTTGAATAGAGACTCCAACGTATATGTATATTTTCATTTTCAATTCTTTTTAATTTTTAAGACACCAAGCATGTCTTGCCAACTCACACACTCCTCTTTGTCTCCCTCTTTAACATTTTTTAAATAATCATCACATGAATTAGGCAAATTTTTTCTTCTTTTATTATTTCTTTTTAAAAGATAGCACTTGTTGTCTCCCACTTTGTCTCCTATCTCATGTAAACAAATTGAAAGAATTCTCATAAGACACGGCTAAGTCATGAGTGATTTGGTCATGTCACTCATTTTTCTATGGACACATCCAAGCCATGTGGTCGTGTCCTTGGCTGCCATTCTGCCCTTCTTTCTTCTCTAGGTGAGACACGGCCAAGGCCTTGGCCGAGTCATGTGACATGGCCAGTGGCTTAGCTGTGTCTCCTGAATGTGTTCTCCACTGTCTCTATGTTGTCTCTTCTCTTTGCTTTGCTCTTTAGATGGGACATGGCTAAGACCTTGGTCGTGTCATGTGACACAGACAGTGGCTTGGCTGTGTCACATTAGTGGCTTGGACATGGCCAGTGGCTTGGCCGTGTCTCTTACTTGTGTCTGTCTCTGTCAAATTTTCCTGAGGGACATGGCCAAGCTGACTTGAATTGGCGTGTTATGTGAGTGGTTCATGCCTCTTGCCTTGGATGAGGGACACGACCAAGCCATGATGTGTCTTGGCCGTGTCTCATATTTTTCTACCATTTTGATCAATCAATCCATTCTTTTGCACTTCAACCAAAATCAAATACTTTAAGTAAACTTTAAACGCAAAGTAAAAGAAAAATTAACTTAAAGCCAATAAAATTAAACTAAACATGTATACATATTTGATCAAAACAACTATCCCACACTTAATCCTTTGTTTGTCCCCAAGCAAAGTTAAAATCAAAACAAACTAAAACAAGATAAATTTAGTTAAGTTCAAGAGTTATAAGGATGTATCAAGACTCCCATTTTTTTTAAATCCATAATCATTGTCAAATTAAGAACAATCAGTACTCAAGCAATTTAATGGCCAATCCATGCATACTAAAAATTGTCACTCCCTCTCAAAACCTCTTAAATGTTTAATCAGGTAGTGTTTTAGCTCTCAACATTTAATAAAAGATTATCTCTACAGGCTTGCTTATCAATCAAATCTCCACCACCTAATTACAATCAATTATCAATTATAAGGTCTTCAATTGGGTTGTAATGGGGCTAAGGTAAAGGTATGACATTTGAGAATGTGGGTTTATTCACTAAGTTAAAGAACACTACAAGAATGATGTAAACAATGTAATATAACTGAACAATCCCAAATCACCTTGCACTCACCTACTACTTGACATTAAAGAGCTTTCCAAGGGAACTCACTTATTAAATTTTTCAATGATCATTGCGAAAATTATTCCAACCCTATGAAAAGAACAACTTTTATTATTTTAATTTTTCTCTCTTTTATTTTTGATTTATTTATTTGTAAATCAAAATAGAGTTTGAAACTAAAGAACACAATACTTTTGCAATTTTAAACCCACTAAATTTAACCCCACACTTTATTTAACACAACATTCAATCATAAACGCTCTTAAAATGCTCTTGACCTAATGAAAGGGTAATAGTTAAAACAACAAGGTTCAAGCTAATGGTTTTGTAAAAAAGAAAGAAAAGAAAAAATGAAATAAGCTTAAAATTGGCTAACTAAGGTCGAATATAAGGTTTGTCTTTTTAAGCCAAAATGGGTTCATCTCATTGCCTTAATGATATTGATGCCTAATTAAAATTTTTATGTAGTCTTAAAATACATGTCAAAGCAAGTTCTAGCAATTCATCAATCAAAGATGTTTACACATAATAAAGAATAATAAATTGATATCCAACTTAATAGGCTCAATTCCTCACTAATTTAAAGGTGATGCAAAGAATAACCAACAAGTTGACAATAAGCAACAATTCTAATTAATTCTCAAATTCATGCTTCAAAAATTCAAAGATCATCTATCAACAATCTTATAACAATTGAACTTTTCAAAATTCATTTATTCAAAGAAAAACATTAACTAAACTTAAACAAAGATAAGTTAAAAGTAAAAACTGCACTCTACACTTAAAGATTCACATTGTCCCCAATGTGAACATGCATAAATTAAAAGAGAAGAGTTCAAATGAAACCTAATTTCCATCGTTCCTATATGTGATATGAAGTGCTCCTTCCATCCTTAATAAATTTGTCACCCATGTTTGAAAAGATGAATAGCATGTAACTCCGAAAGGTACCCGATGTATTGCAAAGCCTAAATAGCATCATTTGAAGAGCAAATGTCCAAAGGAAACATGTGAAGGTTGTCTTGGGGTGATCCTCCAATGCTATAGGAACTTGGTAAAAACTTTTTTCAATCTGCAATATGGTTATATTAGTTTTTTGCTTTTCCTCACCACCGAGAGTGGAAGAGATGATCATTGGTTGCATGTTGTTCTCCCCAACCAAAACATATTTCAAAAGTTTTGGGGTCTTTTTAAGTTCAACCAAGTTTGGTTAAATCTCTTTCTCATCCACTTTAGCAATCTGAAGTCCCCTCTCAACAACCTCAGCATTTAAGATTAACTTGCACTCCTCAATTTTTGAATTAGAAATTTTAGGCTCTACTTTCAAGGTCATGGCCATCTCAAGCTTATCTTCATTATCTTCTTTAGAGGGCATGCCATAGATTTCAGAAAGTTGCTTACCTTGCTTCTCATCCTTCAATCTACTTGGGAATGGAATTGGTGGCATATAAGGATTTGGAGGCTCATGTAATTTTGGTAAGGTTGATACTTCCAAATTCTCCTCCTCCTTTGATTGACTTGGTTCCTCTATGTTGACTTGTATCTCCTCTCCATTTTCTTCTTTATTAGTACCTACATCAAAGGACTCACAAACTTTGTTATATATTACCTTTTCACACCTCAAAATTGTGAGTGCATTGGCTTGCTCTAATTGGCTAGGAGATTCAACTTTTTGGTGTGCTAGGAGTTGATTTTCCAGTTGCCCAACTTGAGTTTCCACCTTCTTCAATGATACCTCCAAAGAATTAAACCTCTTATTACTCCCTTCCTAATTTTGTGTGCTAATTTGAATGAAAGTATTCAAATTATCTTCCAATGTGGGTTTTGTGAGCAGAAATTTTTGCCCCCACTCCCGGTGGAATGGTTTTTACGACTTCGCCACTGTTTAGGCTCGCAGCCTTAGAGAACATGAGCCTAAGCCCGGAGAAAATAAAGTCACCACCCGGGAGAGCCGAGAAAAAGAAAGTGGTGAATGACTTGATTCCTAAGGAATCCCCAACCCTCTAATGGGTTCAAAAAGTTAGATACGTGTGGGGAAGGTGAGAAAAGGCCCAACACCCCCACAACGCCCGATTCATTAGAACTGACCTCCTTTGCATGTCTTAATATTATAAAATTCTTAAATATAACGATATCATCCATATTATATGTGATTAATAGAATAAATAAATACTTTATTAAAAATCATGGCAAGGTCCAAACAAAACAAACAAATGGACACCCATCTGAGGATGGAAACGTATTCTTACATCGTCCAATGTCTAAAACTAAATAGGACACCCACCAAAAAGTGGAAACCTGTCCTTTACATTAATCGCAACAAACTTTAAAATAAATTAAATTATATGATGCTTACAATATGAGGTACCCAAAAACGAAAATATACCTTTTACAATGTTTTGAGATCAAAGAAGATCAATAAAAGTAATCAACCATCCATTATAAATAAATCATTCATCAAAGACATGAAACATCAATCAAAATATGTAATAAACATTCATCTAATCTAAATAAAATAGTAAGTATGTGAATTTAGGGTTTATGTATCAATTAGGGTTTCTTGAATAAAATTAGAGTTTCATGGATCTAAAGAATGGATATTTTAAATTTGAGGTTTCGGAAGTTGTATAAAAATATTAGGGTTTAGGGTTTAAGTAAATAAAATTGAAGATCATGAAAATAGGATTTAAAGGTTAGGTATTTGGAAAGAATAGGCTACTGTGATTTTTAGAAAAATAAAATTTATTATGGTTTTGGAAAAATAGATTATGGTTTTGTGGTATTAGAAAAGTGCAATTAGGGTTTTAGTTTTTAAAAATTAGTTTAAAGGGTATTAAGATATTAGGGTTTTGAAAAATAATTCTTAGGGTTTTATATGGAAACTAGATGATAAATAGAACAATTGATGAATATGTTTTAAATAAAAATCCATCTATTGTATGCTTAACTAGATGATAAATATTATAAGTAATAAATATTATTTTATTAAAATAAATAATAAATATTAAAATATCACAAAAATTATTTTGAACTGTTTAAAAATATCGGACTGGACTGGATCAAAATATAAGGGTCTATAGTTTGCCCCTTTCTTGAATGATTTAAGACTGCAGCAAAAGAGAGTGAAAAGCAATATGATTTTTTATCGGGTTTTAGACTTAAACTGGACTCTTTTACCCGAGGTTGGTTTGAGTTTTGAAAAAATAATTTGGATTCTAGACCCGAGATGAGTTCTGGACTAAAAAATAATTTGGGTTTTGGATCCAAAATTGGATACTTGGACCCGAGACTGAATTTGACTGACCTTTTATCAGTTGAGAATTCTAGTTGTTCCATTCTTTAATGGATTATGGGTCTTCACCCTCAAAATGGATCTTCATACTTGGACCTTGGATCTTCATCTTTAGCATCGGATCTTCACCCTTGAAATGGATCTTCATCCTTTAGACTTCGGGTCTTCACCCTTCAAAGTGGATCTTCATCCTTGAAGCTAGATCATCATCCTTGGAATTGGGTCTTCACCCTTTAAAATGGATCTTCATTCTTTGGATGTCGGGTTTTCACCCTTCAAAGTGGATCTTCATCCTTTAAGCTGGATCTTCATCCTTGGCATCGAGTCTTCACCCTTAAAAATAGATCTTCATCCTTGGCATCGGGTCTTCACCCTTGAAAATGGATCGTCATCCTTTAGACTTTGGGTCTTCACCCTTCAAAGTGGATCTTCATCCTCGACATCAGGTCTTCACACTTGAAAATGGATCTTCATCCTTGGAAATCGAGTCATCACCCTTGAAATTGGATCTTCATCCTTTAAGCTGGATCTTCATCTTTGGAATTGAGTCTTCTCCCTTGAAATTGGATCTTCATCCTTTAAGCTTCGGGTCTTCACCCTTGAAATGGATCTTCATCCTTTAGACTTTGGGTCTTCACCCTTCAAAGTGGATTTTCATCTTCGGCATCAGGTCTTCACCCTTGAAAACGGTTCTTCATCCTTGGAAATCGGGTCTTCACCCTTGAAATTAGATTTTCATCCTTTAAGCTAGATCTTCATCCTTGGAATCGGGTATTCACTCTTTAAACTGGATCTTCATCCTTTAGACTTTGGGTCTTTACCCTTCAAAGTGGATCTTCATCCTCGGCATCAGGTCTTCACCCTTGAAAATATATCTTTATCCTTGGAAATTGGGTCTTCACCCTTGAAATTAGATCTTCATTCTTTAAGCTGAATCTTCATCCTTGGAATTGGGTCTTCACCCTTTAAACTGGATCCTTATCCTTTAGACTTCGAGTCTTCAACCTTCAAAGTGGATCTTCATCCTCGGTAGGGTCTTCACCCTTTAAAATGGATCTTTATCCTTTGGACTTCGGGTCTTCACCCTTTAAAATTAGATCTTCATCCTTTTGAACTTTCATCCTATATTGGCTTCAGCTCTTCTAGCTGGACTGATCTTTTGAGTTTTGCATCTTCATTCTTTTGATAGTTTTAGTGTTCCATTCTTTTGCACTTTTTCAAAAAAATTCAGCCATTTTTTAGCTGGCCCCATATATCTTCTCCTTGCCCCCAATGATTTTTCTTATGCAGGCTCTGATTGATGTTTGTGTTGTCTAGTTCTTCACACAGGCATGCATCTCTTCTTTCTTTTGAAAATTACTAGAGCTTCCTCAAGCAATAGGCCTTCCATGCCCCTTGATTTTATATCTTCTTTTGATTCTTTACTTCATAGGGTGTTTGCTATTCATTTTGACAAAAAATAGACAATACAATATATGAAAATGCAATGTGATATGCTCATGTATGCATGATATGCATGAATAATAATTATAGTGGTTCCATTGACTCACAGACTGAGATGATCAGTAGAAGTGTTCTCATTGGCTCCTTCCAGATGCTCGCTCAGGTCTTGCATTGGAATGACAGAAGGTTTTGAATTTATGGTTTTTATGTTTGAGATATCGAAAACATGAATGGTGAGGACCAAGCAACATAGTTAGGGATACATCTATTTCAAACTATGATTCAGCTTGTCAATTGGTAGCTTCTTCACAACCTTGCAAATAATTCTTTACTTTGCCCAATATGTCCTTCGAGGTTCGACTGTTCAACATATTTCCCTTAACTTAAAGGTTTTTATAACAAGAAAGCATTTTTTTAAAATCAAATGTTGACTTTGTCAAATCAATGTCATTGTACCTCAGGACTCGATTTTTAGAAGTAACATATCTATAACATGACAACCCTAGTTACCGTACTAAACTCTAGAATCATTTCCATTTGAGCAAGAACTGTTTCACTTCAGATAGACACATACACATTGCTTGATCAAAGGTCTCATTGATTTTGAATATTGTCTATCTCATATACATGCTTATTCAAACTATCTCCACTAATAGACTCTATCTACCAAGAGAGATTAAAAGGTCTTTAATAGGCTTGAAATGGGGTCTATAAGAGACACAAGTTAAATGAAGACCATTTGTAAGTTGGAGCCGTTGTGACACTATAGGCAAACCCTCACACTAAAAATTTCTTATTTGAACTTTAGGCAGCTAGGAGCAATCTTGCTAGACTCTAAATTCTTTCTATCTTCTTGGCATTAATATGAATCTTGATTGGGACAATCTTTACCTTTGCAAAAAGTTTGGTACCCACATTCCTTTCTTCTTTTTTTTTTTTTATCATTTTTGTCCTTCTTCCCTGTAGGACTGTCAAATACAAGACTTTTAAGAACTGCATGACCTTTCTTCTATTTCTCTAATTTTGATTGAATCTTTTGTCGGGTTAGACCAATTCAAGTCAAACAGTCCTTATGGAAGTCTTTTGCTGCTTTAGGTAAAAGAGAACTTGGTTGGCTTTCTAAACAGTTTTGAGTTTTATTTTCTTTTCTTTTTCTTTTTCTTTTTTTTTTTGTCTTTTTTTTTCCTTCTTCTTCTTTTCTTTTCTTCTTTTTTTTTGGTTCTAGCTCTAAAAGAGTTGCTTGTTTGTACCAACTTGGGTTTCTAATAATGGATGAGTGGAGTGACATAAATCTTCTTTAACAGAGATAAATCATTTGTTACTCTGATGTTATCTTGATATATTGGAGATATTAGGTGAACTTCAACTACCCCTATGGTTTTGGCTATGCATTCCATTCTTCGATCTTCTTGCCTCTTCACCTTAGTGATCATAAGACTTGTCAAAAGTGTAACAATAGCTCAGGGTGGGTCATCAGGCTTATAAGTTGATAAAGAGAAAGTTGAAATCTTATGAAGGCTCAAAGGGATAACTAGGGATTGATATTTAATTAGGTGGATACTAGTTGTTGGCTAACCAAACAATGCCTAGATCATCTCTCCCTTAAATAAGCAAAGTTTAATTTTGCCTCGAAAGTTTGTCAAAGTATGTTCTAAGACTAACTAGGACCTAGACAAAGGTTATTATGCTAGAGCCCTCTCTAAGTAAGCATACACAACTCAATGCTATAGAAAAATTTCCTCACCTAGTAAAGTCATTCAAGTCATGATACATAAATATATTAATTCATGAATTATCAAGCTAGATTCCCCATTGGTTGAGCACCAAAATGAACAAAAACCATGAAAAATTTGATGAAAATAATTTATTCAAACAATCTTAATTTAAAAAACATAATTGTTCCAATTAAATATTAAAGAAAGCAAAATAAATAAAGCAACACTCCAAGCTAAGGGATGTTCATTGAGTTAGAGTCGAAGATACTCCATTTATTTAGACATATTAAGGGCAAGGATTTTTTTCATCATCAAGGATCATTGCTTCATCATCCACAGTTAGTCCAAGCACATCTTCTTTAGCAGCTTCTCTATCCATATCATCACAAGATGACAAGATAAAACTCTTCATGAAGGTTGTAAGCGGTGGCACCCTTCCAAATTTAGGCAGAGTATTATTCTTAGTGTTGGGCTTATCAGGCTCAGGCAGCTTTCCACTATCAATTAAATTCTTGATCTCACGCCTCAACTTCATACAGTTGTCCATTTCGTGTCCAAGCCTTTGATGGAATTAGCAAAATGCCTTAATATGAAATTGAGATGGAAGAGGATTAGGCAAAGGATGAGGAGTCAAGGGTTGTAACAATCCCTTCTTTTATAGCATATTGAGAACCCAAGATAGCGGCTTCCCCAATTCTGAAAACTGCCTCATTCCTACTTGACCGATGGCATTAACATCAACTTCCTTTTCTGTATTTTGATTGCTAGGCTGATAATTCCATTTTGCAGAAAAACGGTTCTTCTCTCTTTCCCTTTGACTTTGCCCACTGGGGTGATAGCCGCCCTTATTGCTCCACTTGACAGCACATGGTTCGGCTGGTCTTGTAGAATAGGGATTGATCCATCATTTTTTATTCGATCTCTATTAGTAAACATGTTCCCCTTTGATGATGCCTTTCCCTTCTTTCTTATGTTGATGGGAGATGCCTCATCAGCATTGTTGATGAGCTCTAAAATTTCAATCAATTGGGTCTTCATAATTTCAACCAATTGATCTCGTAACTCGGCCCTCCTAGCTTTGACAACTTCATTGACTATGTCCCTTAACTGGTATGCATCCATCCTTCCAATGAAGCACTTGAATCAAAAATCAATGTTGTAGGTGGTGTCGTTGTATGCTCTTGAATTGTTGTACTCTAGGTCTATGAGTCAGAAAGGATTAATGATATGTCATGTGATGAATGTATGCAAAAACAATAAACAAACAAGGATAAATAGGGCTTTCCTTCCAATCTTATGACTTCCACACACGAATGGTGAGTCTCTTTTCCTAGGTATATGGTTAACAAAAATACCAACATGGGATATTTTGTTTTTGAAAAGTTTTCTTGGACGGTTCAACCAATAGTTATATTTTCAAAAATGAAAATCAGTTTATGATAATTCCCATTAATTAGGTTTTAATCCATTCAACCAACTATAATAGCTTTTATGCTATATTGGATTAAAACTAAATTAAGAGGTTTATTATAAATAGATTTCTCACTTGAAAAAGTAACTAACGATTCATGCTAAAAATAAGCCCATGGTTAATAATTCTTAGTATAAACTAGGCTCACTATTGATTTTTGGTATTTCATAATTGACCTAAATAATTTGCAAGCTCTTTGTAAGAAAAGGTTGGATGAAATGCAAAGATAGTTTTGTTTGAAAAACCCATTGTAAAAAAGATTTTTAGAAAAAATGGATTTTTGACTTTGTATTTGAGTCATGAGAAAAGAATTTTTTGATTTATTTTTAGAAAAATTTTATGTCCAAAGACCATCTTGAAAAGTTTTGAAAATAGCTTTGGTATTTTGGATTTAGAGAAAAAAATTATTTGAGATCACAATGTAATTAGGTCATATTAGAAAAAGAATAGAACAAATAAACCATGATTTAAACCAAGATAAATTAACCATAGTCAAACAACAAGCATTTAGGGTAAAAACCTAAAGAAAGTAACTAGGCCAATTACATGAGCTTTAGTCTTTGGGTTGAAAGGCTTAGGTTCCCATAGCAAATATATAACAAAAGGTGCAAGGCTATGAGTGGCTATGCCATGCTCGATCACCATACCTTGAGTGAAAGTATGGTATCCCTTACATGACACAACACGGGCATCCTAACTCACGCACACGATGAAAACTAAATGATGCAATGGACAATATCATAATAAGAACGAATAGAATAATAAAAAGACCAATGGAATCAACTTCTCTTATCCCCAGTTGTAATATCCCGAGATATACCTTAAAAGTTTTGGAGGAGTTGTTGTATTTGGATTTAATGTATATGTATATATGGGAAAGATAACTACAATATAAAAGACATATACATATACATCACATATACATGGGATATATATTGGGGTAGGAAAAGTGAGTTATATATATATATGATTAATTAATAATAATAAGAATGATAATAAGGACAAAAAGAAAGAAGAAGAAAGTCAAAAGGACTATGATAATAAGGACAAAAAGAAAGAAGAAGAAAGTCAAAAGGACTTTTGTGTGGAGGAGATTTAATGTTATTATTATTATTATTATTATTATTATTATTATATATAAGAGATAAGAACGAAGAAAGAGAAAATTCTTTCTTTCTTCTTCTTTTTCTGTTTCTTCTTCGTGGACGAGAGAGAGAGAGAGAGAGAGAGAGAGAGAGAGAGAGATTCTTCTTCTTCTTGGACGAGAGAGAGAGAGAGAGAGAAGAGAGGTGATCTTGTTGAATTATATACCAAATTTCTTAAGGGTTTTAAGAAGATTGAAGATGGAGATGAAGATTTGATAAAAGATTCAAGTAACTATTCATTTCTTTGAATTGATTTCCATTGATTGTGTTGATGTTTGATTTGGTTGGTGTGTGAAATGATGATAATGAAAGATTGAAGTATATATATGTGTGTTGATTTGGTGTTTAGAGGATGATAATATGTTTATTTGTGAGGATGATGATGAAGTATTGAGTAAGGGTTTAGTTTCAATGAATTGGGGAAATTGATTAATTGATACATGGATGATGTTTATAATGATGATTGGGGTGTGTTTGGTTTAGTTTGGTGGAAGTAGAAGATGATGGAAGAGAGTTGTTTGTGGGTTGAGTTGTTGTTTTGGCCGGATTCTGGATTTTTGGCCTGACACGCCCAGGGACACGGCCAGAATGTTAGGCGTGTCGTTGGTTCTGTTTTCTGAATTATTGAAACGGCCAGTAACACGCCCGTGTTATTGAGCGTATCATAGCTACTGTGTTGTTGGTGAATTGACACGGCCAAGAGCACGCTCATGTTGTTGGACGTGTCGATGTTTCTGAGAGACAGAATGTATTACACGCCCAGTGACACGCCCGTGGTTATGAGCGTGTCAATGTTTCTGTGTTGTGGAGTTAGGGCACGATCAGGGACACGCTCGTGTTGATGAGCGTGTCATGTGTAGAGTTTGCCCTAGTTGATTTCTATCTATATGATCTCATTGAGTTTCCTCATTCTTTTTGATTAGGTTGTGAAGAATTGTGTAGAGTTGTGAGGGTTGCTTTTGAGGTAAGTACAAAACCCTATTTGATTTCATATATTTATATGACTTTGAACCTTAAACCATTTGATTATAAATGTGTTAAGAAATCTATTATATCATAGATACCTATGAATAATGCTATATGTGTATAATGTAAATTGCTATGAATATATCAATAAGAGTATATGAAATGTGAGAGCATTCAATAATGTATATGCTATGAAAGATGAAAGATGTGATGATATGATTTGTATGATATGAAGATATAATAATGCAAATGATTGTGTATACTTAAATGATGAATGATTATATATGTAATAATGATGAGATATGAAATGGGGATTGAGATATAATGATGTATGAAGCCATTGTGATTGGCTATAAAGATTCAATTGAAACAAGTGAGGCATGTTTGCCTAAATGATGCCATTGTGATTGGCTATGATGATGTAAATGATGATTGAGGCATGTTTGCCTAATTGATGCCATTGTGATTGGCTATGATGATGAGAATGAGAATGAAATTTATAATGAAATAATAAATGAATTGTGTGCCTAATATGTTGATTCAACTTTCAAAGTTCTGTTTTTGGCGGCATGCCTATGAATCACTGGATAGGCGAAATGGGTGGCCCGTAAGCCGATTCCAGTTGAAAAATGTGATTATTGGAATGATGGTGAAATGGGAGGCCCGTAAACCAATTCCAATTGATAAATATGAAATGTGAAGTTTTTGAGGTGAAATGGGTGGCCCGTAAACCTCAAAAACAAGTAACAGTCTAGCCGGGTTGAGGATCTCCTCGATTAGTCGGGTTGATGGTCCAAGAGACTGGGTCTGTTACGCTATCCATGGATAGAGATATGATATATGATGCCTACGGGCTTGATTATTATGATTATAGACCAAAGCAGTAACTCTGAACTTTGAATAACATATTAGTGTGTTTTGGGCCCGAGTCTGTCTTTGTTGTTAATATGATATACAAATGTTGAAATAAATGAATATTGAGATCAATGATTGGTGAATTGTGAATACAACAACGTTATGTAGTCTGACATATAATGTGTATATTGTTTGTGAGTATTAGTGATGGATTGTGGTTGATGATAATGATTGCCTTTGTTGGAAATATGATTTATGATTGGTGAATTATGATTTGTTGTAATGTTATAAGTGTATATATATATAGTTTATGAGGTTGGTAGAAATTTATGTTGAATGCATTGAAAAAGGGGAAAACAGGTTAAGAGAATGATAAAACATGATGCTAAAAATATGAGGTATGTTTATCTTGCAATGTATATTTTAATATTTATTTGTACTACTAAGCTTTCGGGCTTAGCGCGGTTATGTTAATCGCGCAGGTAAATAGGTGATGGATTTGGAGTTAAACCACTATGTCATGAAGAGGGCAAGTGTAGCTCGAGGCCAACTAGAAGATGGTGCATGCATGTATAAGTTAATATATTGCATTGTTATAAGAATGTATTCATATGTATAAATGAATCTTTGGAAGAGACAATGTAATTATTATATATATATGTGTTATCATCAAAAGGATAATGATTTTGTAAATCCTTTCATATTTTAAAATGTATTATTGTTTTAGAAGTTAAGTAAAGATTTTAAATTGTAATAACTAGTGACATCCTTATACTTTATATACTTACTTTGCGTATACAAGGTATATGTATGGTACTTATATAGAGTATCGGGGTGTTACAAATATTTTGGTATCAGAGCTTAGGTTCGAGATTCTCGGCCTAAGTAAATTTAAAAAGAAAAGTTTTAAAAAGAAAAATGATGATAAATGAAAACGAAAAGAATGAAAATTTTGATACATGCATATGCATTAATATCTAGGTTGGTCTCGAAGGTGGTATTATATGAATTAAAATGTATTTGGATTATATGAGATGGAAAATAGTGTGTGGATGAAATTCTACATGAATAGAAATTTAAAGAAAGCAATGAGATGGAAAAAGGTATGTAAGTTTAATTGATAAATTAAAGAATGGAAGTTTACTTGAGGAAAGAAAATTGTGAAATGTTGACTATTGAAATGTGATTATAATATAAAGAAATGATTAGAAGAATAAAGTAGAGAATGAGTTAAAAACAAAATCAAGATTAACGTATGTAATCTTTCCTCTATAATTTGAGTCTCTTTCTAATAAACCTTATGTTTGGATTACTAGAAAGAGGAAACATTGTTGGATGGGTAATATGAATAGATATGTTGTTAAATGAAGAAAGTATGGTGATATATTGAGTGAGTTGATGGGTATAGACAAAGTTTGACCATTTAAGGTTTGAATATGTAAAGTTAAAGTTGTTAAAAGAAAAAGAGACGAGGTTGGTTAAATAAGAAGATATAATGGTGTTGTTTGCATTGTTGTTTAAAATGCAAACATTGTGATTTTAATGTTAGAAATGTGATATGCTTGAGTGTTGTTAAAGCTCATATTAATGGTGGTAAGATGTGATAATGGGATTTTTGAAATGAGCTTTAATATTTGTGGAAGGATATACTTTGATGTTGTTTTGTGGTATGTATATATAAGATGATTTTTTTAAGTTGATATTAAGAAAACAAGATGAGTTAATGGAAGCTTAAATATAGTAGTAAGATGAGAGTTTATAATGTTAATGGAATTTGGATAAAGACTATGTAAACATCGATAGTTTAATGTAAGTTAAACCTATGAGTTATGTGGAATGAATATTATTGTATATAAGATTATTATGAATTGGATAATGTGATTGATAATATGAGAATGATTACGCTTGCATTGACAGACTTGTGCAAAGCTAGGTCATGTGATAAGATTGATAGTGAGAATTGGATTGAGCAATGTTGGTTTAAGAAACTGAGATTTGTAATAACTAGACTTGGAAAGTGTATAGAGGTTATTGGGCTCAATGTGTATATGATTGGATGTAATATACGTATGTATAAATATGTGAGTGATATATATATATATATGTTGAAGGGTAAGCAAATGGATGTAAAGATGGTATACTAAATGTATTTAAAAATAAATGTGAGAGAGGTGTCACCTTAGTAATGTGACTAAGATTTTGTGAAGTATGATTATGGTTAGAATGTATATATGTGTGGAATTGATAAATAACTTAAGCCATGTCAAAAAGGGATAAGAATGATGTTGTGCAATGAGAAGAAATAAATGTTAAATTGTGTTGAAAATATGTAAGAGAGGAATTAAATATAATTGTATGATTATGTGTATACATATATAGAAAATGTGGAATTAACTTTTTGATATGAATGTAATTGTAAAATGTATTAAAGGTGGAAAGTTAGTCACATTGTGAATGTGACCTATGAATGTAAATGTGATATAACTACTTGTCTAGTGGTGTGGAGAATGATTTTGCATATAGTCGCGGACCCAAGATAAATTAGGCCTTGATTTATGCAATGGAAAATGAGAATTTATTTGGGAAATATTGGACAGTAATATGGTTATAGGTTCAAAGTATGTGTATGAGGAAATGTTTTATGTATATATGTATAGTAAGAGATTGTAATGGAAAAAGAAAGTATAATGTATGAAATTTCGAGAAGAGATAAATTGGAAATAGAGTAATGAATGAACTTGTGTAAAATTTGTATATGATCAAATGTTGTGCGTAGGAGATGTTAAAGATAATATTATTGAATATGAATTAGGCTATTAATGATCAGGTAATCAAGAACAAATTGTTTTGAAGTGAAGTTGGAATGTGTTAAGTCTTGATGTAGCCAAAGTTTGGAGAATGGATATGTAATCCTTGTGATCCAACTTAGCAGTGTAATTGAAAAGTTTGGAAACAGAATAATCAAGGAATAGTATGGATTTATAAGTTACAAATGTGACCATTAAGCTCCTATGGCCATATGATTTGTTTAATGTGTGTGGTCAGTTAGCTTTGTTATCCACAGAATTTGGATTGAAATGATTTGATTGTAGCACAATTTTGGTAAAACAGATAATTATGTTTCTAGTAACATGGTTGAAAGTTATGATTGGTAAATGTGTATCTTATAACTTTTGTGTTAACAATTTGGTTATAATTTTAAAAAGTAAAGAAAGGAAAGAGAATTGTGATAATATTTTGAGTTATGAATAATGTAATAAAAAGGCAATTATTGTAATTATAGTAATGTTATAAAAAGGTGAAGAGATGATAAATGGGAGAAAGTGCAATTTGTGATTGAAAGTTATATTGAATATGTTTATGGTATGAAGTGAATAAGTGGATGGTTTTAAAGTTTAAATGAGTGAATTATGAGTAATAAATATGGTACGAGATAATCATGAGAATTTGGTGGAAATTGTACTAAGATAATAGAAGATAAATTATGTGTATATTGAAAGATAATTGGAAGTGATTTGTTATTAATGATCATAGTTTCAAAAAGTTGAATATGGATTTAAAGGAATTAGAAGGTGGAAATAAGTTGGACCTAATGGAATTAGGTTATATATATATATTGTGAAATCCAATGATAAATTTAAATAAGTTAATTGTTGGTTTGAATCAAACCAGATTGAATGTGGTATATTGTGACAAATTGATCGAATGATCTAGATTTCACTAAGGTTGTGAATCAATATTGAGATTTAAAATGTACAGTTGCATTGGGAGTATATAATTTAATGATAATGTATATGATGTAATATTTTAATAGATAAATGGACATGAATGAATTGAATTATATCAATTGTAAATGGTGATTAAAGGGGAAAAGTTGATTACTTGTAAGTTAAGTTCAAAAGTATTGTGTTAACATTTATGTTAAGTGAGAAGTAAGATAAAGAAGGAATTAAGTGTATGAAAAATAAGAATATTATTATCAATTAAGGTTTGACAAAATGTCTATTTTGAGAATGATTGTAATGACGGGATGATCAATATTAAGATATAAATCAATGATTTTTTTTAAAGTGTAAGTTAAGAGAATAGTTATAAAGAGATGAAGTGATAAAGTATTTGAATGTAATAATGGGACGAAGATGATTGGATTCTTGTATATAGATAAGGTATTTGGGATTGTAATGAGTTATTTTGAATATTGGATAAGAATGTAATAAGATATATATATTATGACAAGTTATGGAATTGAAAAAGATGATTGATTCTAAGAGGGAGAGTACACATTATGTGATTTGATGAAATCAAAATATAAGAATACTATTGATAACATATGAAGATTTAAGATGGTGTATTGTTAAGAATGGAGTGTTATTGAACTGGATAATTTCGAGGATGAAATTATTTAAGGGGGAGAGAATTGTAATATCCCGAGATATACCTTAAAAGTTTTGGAGGAGTTGTTGTATTTGGATTTAATGTATATGTATATATGGGAAAGATAACTACAATATAAAAGACATATACATATACATCACATATACATGGGATATATATTGGGGTAGGAAAAGTGAGTTATATATATATATATTAATTAATAATAATAAGAATGATAATAAGGACAAAAAGAAAGAAGAAGAAAGTCAAAAGGACTTTTGTGTGGAGGAGATTTAATGTTATTATTATTATTATTATTATTATTATTATTATATATAAGAGATAAGAACGAAGAAAGAGAAAATTCTTTCTTTCTTCTTCTTTTTCTGTTTCTTCTTCGTGGACGAGAGTGAGAGAGAGAGAGAGAGAGAGATTCTTCTTCTTCTTCTTGGACGAGAGAGAGAGAGAGAGAGAAGAGAGGTGATCTTGTTGAATTATATACCAAATTTCTTAAGGGTTTTAAGAAGATTGAAGATGGAGATGAAGATTTGATAAAAGATTCAAGTAAGTATTCATTTCTTTGAATTGATTTCCATTGATTGTGTTGATGTTTGATTTGGTTGGTGTGTGAAATGATGATAATGAAAGATTGAAGTATATATATGTGTGTTGATTTGGTGTTTAGAGAATGATAATATGTTTATTTGTGAGGATGATGATGAAGTATTGAGTAAGGGTTTAGTTTCAATAAATTGGGGAAATTGATTAATTGATACATGGATGATGTTTATAATGATGATTGGGGTGTGTTTGGTTTAGTTTGGTGGAAGTAGAAGATGATGGAAGAGAGTTGTTTGTGGGTTGAGTTGTTGTTTTGGCTGGATTCTGGATTTTTGGCCTGACACCCCCAGGGACACGGCCAGAATGTTAGGCGTGTCGTTGGTTCTGTTTTCTGAATTATTGAAAAGGCCAGTAACACGCCCGTGTTATTGAGCGTGTCATAGCTACTGTGTTGTTGGTGAATTGACACGGCCAAGAGCACGCTCATGTTGTTGGACGTGTCGATGTTTCTGAGAGACAGAATGTATTACACGCCCAGTGACACGCCCGTGGTTATGAGCGTGTCAATGTTTCTGTGTTGTGGAGTTAGGGCACGATCAGGGACACGCCCGTGTTGATGAGCGTGTCATGTGTAGAGTTTGCCCTAGTTGATTTCTATCTATATGATCTCATTGAGTTTCCTCATTCTTTTGGATTAGGTTGTGAAGAATTGTGTAGAGTTGTGAGGGTTGCTTTTGAGGTAAGTACAAAACCCTATTTGATTTCATATATTTATATGACTTTGAACCTTAAACCATTTGATTATAAATGTGTTAAGAAATCTATTATATCATAGATACCTATGAATAATGCTATATGTGTATAATGTAAATTGCTATGAATATATCAATAAGAGTATATGAAATGTGAGAGCATTCAATAATGTATATGCTATGAAAGATGAAAGATGTGATGATATGATTTGTATGATATGAAGATATAATAATGCAATTGATTGTGTATACTTAAATGATGAATGATTATATATGTAATAATGATGAGATATGAAATGGGGATTGAGATATAATGATGTATGAAGCCATTGTGATTGGCTATAAAGATTCAAATGAAACAAGTGATGTAACGCCCCTATACTCCATATAAGCACTATACATATACCTGGTATACATACAATGCGTATATAAAGTATAAGAATGTCACTTTTAGTTTCTATTTAAAAATCTTTATCCGAATTCAAGCAACATTATGTTAATTTAAGAAACATTTATAAAAATCATGATTCTTATCAAAAAGTAAATCATAACTAAAAATCACACATGTATGCATCACCTTCTAGTTGGTCTCGAGACACTCTTACTTTTCTCGTGGCATAGCAGCTAGGCATCCAGATCATCCGCATAAATACCTGCGCGATTACACAACCGCGCTAAGCCCGAGAGCTTAGTAGTACAAATAAATAATAAAGTATACATTCCAAAATAATCATACCTTATAATTTTAGCATCATGTTTTATTGTTCTCTTACCACGTTTTCCTTTCTCAATAGATTCTTCATATATTGCCACTAATCTCATAAATTAAATACATCATTACATAGCATATTCACAACACAATACTTACCCTTTCTATTTCATATACATATATATATGTATATATATTGTTACAACAAAACACCATTCAAACCTTTATAAGAACAATTCTCACATTCACAAACATGTTACACATCACACAACAATTCCATAACCTCATATCTCAACAGAACTCCTTAAGCCATGTTCACTTTCAACATTTCAATACACATATTACAAACTCATACTTCATAACATTATTTTATTTCCATAACCTCATATCTCAACAGAACTCCTTAAGCCATGTTCACTTTCAACATTGCAATGCACATATTACAAACTCATACTTCATAACATCATTTTATTCACAATTCATTAATCATGAAACACATTTCCATCAAAAGTATTCATAGATCTCATTATTCATTTGTTTCAACATTGTTTCCATATATCTTATTTATCAATCATGTTACCATTCATGACTCACATTACACAAAGACAAGCATGGGCCCAAGACACACTAATATGCCATTCAATTTTCAGAGTAATGCTTTGGTTTATTCATCACATTTATCATTATCATAGACCCAACTAGGCTTCAAGGATTAGGCTCAACCAAGCTTCAAGGGGAACAAAGCATGCTAAGTATCAACCCAACTTGGCTTCAAGAACCAAACCCAACCTAGCTTCAAGGGTTGTAACATCTCAATTAGGCTTCAAGGATTAGACCCAACCAAGCTTCAAGGGGAGTAAAACATGTTAAACTTCAACCCAACTTGGCTTCAAGGATCAAATCCAACCTAACTTCAAGAGATTGTTACTAATAGGCATGCCACCAACAACAAACTCTGAAAATGGAATAACACATTAGTCACACAATTCATTTATTATTTCATTATCATTTCTATTCTCAATTCTCATCATCATTTAGGCAAACATGCCTTATTTCTTTCAATTGCATCACCATAGCCAATCACAATGGCTTTATATCACATTTGAGTCATCATTGCCAAGAACAATGGCTTTATATCACATTATATCTCAAATCACATTTCAAGTTTCATCATTGAGATATGCAACATCAATTACATTACTAAACAAACATATCATGAATCAATCATACCATATAGGCATGCTTCAATCATAACATTAAAGTAATTCATCATCAATGATCTCATGATATTCCACATTATACACAACATGCCATTATTCATATGCACCATTAATCTACATATAGTACAATACAATTCATGAGATTGACAATGCATAAAACCTAACATGGTTCATATAATATCAACATTATCATCAAATCATATTGATCAATTCAATTCATCACTCAAGTATACATATACATAACAATTTACCTTATTCATGGATTTAGAATCTTCCATATACATTTGGTTGGATCATTACTGTTTTAAATGTGTTTAGATACAAAAGACATTTGAAGATCCAATAATGTTTGATGACCAAGTAACAAACACAATAGCAAACACCCTCAAGGGACACGGCCAAGCTTGTGGCCGTGTCTCCTAGTATAACATCCAGTAGCCAACACGCCCAAGGGACACGGCCAAGCTTGTGGCCGTGTCACTCAATATCAATTCAAGCAGCAGCAAACACGGGCAATGGACACGGCCAAGCCAGTGGCCGTGTCTCTCAACACAACAATCCAGTACCAGACACGGGCAAGGGACACGGCCGTGTCTCTCAACATAAATCAGACAGTAGCAAACACAGGCAAGGGACACGGCCAAGCCAGTGGCCGTGTCTCTCCAAAACTCATCCAACACGACCAATTTTGCCCTAACTTGGCCGTGTCTCCCATAACTTGGCCGTGTCCTTCAATAATTCAAAGACCAAACACTTCGAAATTCATCTAAACCAAACTCTAATTCAACATTTCATCATTTTCCTCACAATTTTCTCAACTCATCATCACTTAGATATCAATTCCACACATTTACATACTTCAATCTCTTGTTATCATCATTTTACACACCAATCATACCCAACATAACCTCAATCCAAAAGAAAACCACACAAGAAGGTATATACTTATATATATGTATAATCAATAAAATTCATTCAAGAAATGTGTACTTACCTGTATAGCTTGCCAAATCTTCATCTCCATCTTCAATACTCTTAAAATCCTTAAGAAATTTGATGAAGATCAATCTCTCTCTCTCTTGTGCTCTCTTGTCCACGAAGAAGAAACAGAAGAAGAGGAAGAAGGAAGGTTCTCCATCCTTCCTTCGTTCTTATCTTATATATATATATATAATAATAATAATAATAATAACAATAATAATAATAATAATAATAATAATAATAATAATACCATTAAATCTCCACCACACACAATTCCTTTTGACTTTCTTCTTCTTTTCTCTTTCCTTCAATACACACATTGAATCCAAATACAACAGTAATCCCAACACTTTTAGGGTATACTTTAGGATATTACAAGTGAGGCATGTTTGCCTAAATGATGCCATTGTGATTGGCTATGATGATGTAAATGATGATTGAGGCATGTTTGCCTAATTGATGCCATTGTGATTGGCTATGATGATGAGAATGAGAATGAAATTTATAATGAAATAATAAATGAATTGTGTGCCTAATATGTTGATTCAACTTTCAGAGTTTTGTTTTTGGCGGCATGCCTATGAATCACTGGATAGGCGAAATGGGTGGCCCGTAAGCCGATTCCAGTTGAAAAATGTGATTATTGGAATGATGGTGAAATGGGAGGCCCGTAAACCAATTCCAATTGATAAATATGAAATGTGAAGTTTTTGAGGTGAAATGGGTGGCCCGTAAACCTCAAAAACAAGTAACAGTCTAGCCGGGTTGAGGATCTCCTCGATTAGTCGGGTTGATGGTCCAAGAGACTGGGTCTGTTACGCTATCCATGGATAGAGATATGATATATGATGCCTACGGGCTTGATTATTATGATTATAGACCAAAGCAGTAACTCTGAACTTTGAATAACATATTAGTGTGTTTTGGGCCCGAGTCTGTCTTTGTTGTTAATATGATATACAAATGTTGAAATAAATGAATATTGAGATCAATGATTGGTGAATTGTGAATACAACAACGTTATGTAGTCTGACATATAATGTGTATATTGTTTGTGAGTATTAGTGATGGATTGTGGTTGATGATAATGATTGCCTTTGTTGGAAATATGATTTATGATTGGTGAATTATGATTTGTTGTAATGTTATAAGTGTATATATATATAGTTTATGAGGTTGGTAGAAATTTATGTGGAATGCATTGAAAAAGGGGAAAACAGGTTAAGAGAATGATAAAACATGATGCTAAAAATATGAGGTATGTTTATCTTGCAATGTATATTTTAATATTTATTTGTACTACTAAGCTTTCGGGCTTAGCGCGGTTATGTTAATCGCGCAGGTAAATAGGTGATGGATTTGGAGTTAAACCACTATGTCATGAAGAGGGCAAGTGTAGCTCGAGGCCAACTAGAAGATGGTGCATGCATGTATAAGTTAATATATTGCATTGTTATAAGAATGTATTCATATGTATAAATGAATCTTTGGAAGAGACAATGTAATTATTATATATATATGTGTTATCATCAAAAGGATAATGATTTTGTAAATCCTTTCATATTTTAAAATGTATTATTGTTTTAGAAGTTAAGTAAAGATTTTAAATTGTAATAACTAGTGACATCCTTATACTTTATATACTTACTTTGCGTATACAAGGTATATGTATGGTACTTATATAGAGTATCGGGGTGTTACACCAGTGGAGTCGCTACTGTGAGCGGAGATTTTCACCCCCACTCCCGGTGGAATGGTTCTTGCGACTTCGGCACTATTTAGGCTCGGGGCCTTAGAGAACACGGACCTAAACTTGGAGAAAATGGAGTCACCACCCGGACGGGTAGGGAAAAAGAAAGGGGTGGATGACTCAATTCCTAAGGAATCCCCAACCCCCTAATGGGTTTGAAAAGTTGGGTACGTGTGGGGAAGGTGAGAAATGGCCCAGCACCCCTACAATGCCCAGTTCATTGGAACCGACTTCCTTTGTAGGTCTTAATATTATAAAATTCTTTAATATAATGATATTATCCATATTACTTGTGATTAATAGAATAAATAAATACTTTATTAAAAATCATGGCAATATCCAAACAAAACAAACAAATGTGTTCCTGCGGTGAATTGGTCTAAGCCAATTCATCGCCGATTCTACCGTCGCCGATTTTTTATTTTTTTATATATTTATATATTTATTTATTATTTATTATTTACATTATTAAAAATAAATATTATAAGTAATAAATATTATTAAAATAAATATTATTTTCTAATTTGAATAAAGGCATTCAAATTATCTTCCAATGTGGGTTTCTTAAGTTGATCTTGATTTGATAATTATCCTTGAAAGTAAGAACTTCTTTGATAAGATTGAAAAATTATTTAAGTAGGATTTGCTGGTGATTTTCCCAAAAAAAAATATGGGTAGTTTCTCCAACATGGATTATAAGGATTGGAATATGGGTTATTTCTACCCCTTGGCTGGAAACTTTCAAAGGCATATTCTTTCTCTTGCCTCTCTTGGTATTTTTCAAAACCAAATGAACATATTTTTGCACTATGTCCTACAATGCCACATGCTGTACATACTTCTTGACTAGGCATAGGTGCTCTTCCTCTTGCATTTAGCATCTTAAGTTGACTTGTTAATTTTGCTAAATGCCATGCCATTTCAGAATTAGCATTTACATCATAAACTCCCTCGTACCTTGAAAAATTCATCCTTACAATAAACACTTAGTAATTCAAAAAGAAAAAACTTTAAATAATTAAACAATTTAAATAAAAAAAATTAAACTACTAACAACAATTGCGTTCTCCGGCAGCGGCACTAAAAACTTGTTGCGCTCGATTAACACTACTACAAGCAACGAAAGAAATTATTTTGCAATAGTTTGATTAACAAATAAATTTAAAAACAAGAGTGTGATGTTTGCAGTAGTGGTGAAAAGCAATTAAACTTAAAAGTAATTCGTGTAATGGTTATGCAAGATTAATTCAATTCTAGGAATGATGCCTAGGGTTGTAGATCAATTTAATCAAAGCTTAATTTTCAAATTATCCATTAATATAACCTTATGTTTTAATTTGTTCCTTGAGTTTAATTAGTAATTACCAATTAATTAGTTTTCACATTCAGGAATTAACAACAACCAATTATTTTGAAATTGCAAATTAATAAAACCCTAGAACTTGTATTTCTAATTCATTCTTAGGGTAATTGAATGCATAATTCCAATATCAAATTTCACCTCTCAGTTCTTCATTCAATATCTAGAGATCAATAGGTAGCTAATCTATCAACCTAACATTTAATCTAATAAAATCAACTAATAACAAGGTATATTAATGGAAAAATCAAATCAAGTCATTCAATAAAATATACTAGAAACCCTAGGCATGAGTAATTTAGCTCATCATCATCAATTGAAAACAAAATCATCTCAATATAAATCAAATCACAATTATACATTGTAATATTAATGTTCATAACAAAACAATAATAATCTAGAAATGAATTAAATGAGAGAATGTGAAAAACCCCTTTGAAGATGCTAAAAGTTGAATTCTAGTCTTCCTCCTAGCTCCACTTTGAATATGATGAAGAACTAACAAGCCTTCTTCAATCAATGGCTATTCTCTTGAAAGATGGAATGGTAACTCTCTCAAGCCCACAACTCCTCAATCAAGCTTTCTTCAAACCCCAAACTTCACAAGAGCTTGCTCACCCAATTTTATCCCAAAAATGTTAAAAGTCTAGTTTATGGAAGAAATAGAAGATGAAGATGAAGGTGATGTTTATGGTCTCTC
Organism: Garcia nutans; assembly: GCA_947685225.1. NCBI lineage: Eukaryota > Viridiplantae > Streptophyta > Magnoliopsida > Malpighiales > Euphorbiaceae > Garcia > Garcia nutans. Next base: position 16,338,650 of record CANTUV010000023.1, on the reverse strand, counting down.
TCAAGGCCAAGAATAAGAAGATGAACTAAGAACAAGATTAGGACCAAGCCCCCTTGAATGGAGCCTCCAACGTGTATGTATATTTTCACTTTCAATTCTTTTTAATTTTTTAAGACACCAAGCATATCTTGCTAACTCACACACTCCTCTTTGTCTCCATCTCTTTTCATTATTTAAATCTTCATCCCATGAATTAGGCAACCTTCTTCTTCTTTTATTTTTTCTTTTTAAAAGATAGCACTTGTTGTCTCCCTCTTTGTCTCCCATCTCGTGTAAACAAATTGAAAGAATTCTCATAAGACATGGCCAAGTCATGAGTGATTTGGTCGTGTCACTCATTTTCCTATGGACACGGCCAAGCCATGTGGCCGTGTCCTTGGCTGCCATTCTGCCCTTCTTTCTTCTCTAGGTGAGACATGGCCAAAGGCCTTGGCTGTGTCATGTAACATGACCAGTGGCTTGGTTGTGTCTCCTGAATGTGTTCTCCACTGTCTCTATGTTGTCTCTTCTCTTTGCTTTGATCTTTAGATGCGCCATGGCCAAGGCCTTGGCCGTGTCATGTGACATTGCTAGTGGCTTGTCCGTGTCTCTTGAATGTGTTCAACTCTGCCTATTCTCTTTGCTTCTTCTTTGTTATTTTCTTCTAGCGAGACACGGCCAAGGCCTTGACCTTGTCACGTGACACAGCCAGTGGCTTGGCCGTGTCTCTTGCTTTTGTCTGTCTATGCCAAATTTTCCTGAGGGACACGACCAAGCTAACTTGAATTGGCCATGTCATGTGAGTGGTTCATGCCTCTTACCTTGGATAAGGGACACGGCCAAGCCATGATGTGTCTTGGCCGTGCCTCATGTTTTTCGACCATTTTGATCCATCAATCCATTCTTTTGCACTTCAACCTAAATCAAACACTTCAAGCAAACTTTAAACACAAATTAAAAGAAAAATTAACTTAAAGCCAATAAAATTAAACTAAACATGTATACATATTTGATCAAAACAGTGGACTAGTCAGTCCAATTATGGAGACATAGAATTTTACTCGGAAGAATCAATACTTGAATCATAATCTAAAGCCACTCAATCAGACGAAAGTGATGAATAAAAATAATAAGTACGCATACATCAATAATTTTTTAGGCTACAATAATTAACTTAATAACTTATGTATTAATGTTCATATATAAATTAATTATTTAAATTGTTATTTATTTAGACATGTATTGAAGACTGGGTAGAGAATTGGATCAATAAATTTCCAACGGTCGATCCACTAGAGATCGGGGCTTTAGTGGGCAATCGACCGGTGGTAGATCTACACCTTCTACTAGTACTACCCAGCCACGTCCATATCTACACGATATTCCAAAATGAGCCAACTCCTCTTGCTAAGTCATCCTCTGCCGAGGCTGCTGTGGGTGATACTAGTACAATAACATCATCTGCAGGTGAATATGGCGGCTAAGAGCATGTCACAGTTCGAGAGGAATAGTAAGTATTTATTTTGCATTATTTATATTAATGATTTATATAATACCAATTGATATTTTTTAATTATTTATTTTTTTGTTCAGCTTGGAGCCATATGATTGAGCCATTTGGGTCTTTTTCGAGATGTATTAGGAAGTTCATGACGGAAAAGATGGATCCTTTAAGAGTTACTTGGAAGGTCATCATTTTAGATTATTCCTAAGTTGATATACCAATATTGCTCTTTTGCTCCTAATTATTCCTTGATTAATTATTCTCTATTATTGATATTACTCACTCGTCGTGTTTGTGCCAAGGTATAAGTTGTTTATTGATTAACCTATCTAGTCACGTGTTAAGTTATGATTCACTGAGTTGATGGCTCACCACTTTTTACTATTTTTTTTTAAATTAGTGATCTACAGGTTGGATCATCTGACTAGTTGCTCGTTCTTCTTGGTTAGTACCTAAAGCAACTTTAGTAATAATGAATAAGGACTGTATCATATTCATTTATTGTAGTACTTTGTTGGATACAATGTAATTTAAAGAAAAATTCTTATGAATGTAATACATGAGATACAAGTAAAGTTCTATTAATATAAGGATATAGTAATAATCATTATATTTAATAAACCTGAATAAGATAAGATGTAAGGAAGGGTTCCTCATGATATTTGGTGTCCTTAAGCAAACCTGAGCCCTAGAACCATTGCACCTCACCTTGCCTCCCCCACAAACTGGGGGTAGCATGTGACACCTATGGTATTTCTAAATTATTAATCCATTTCTATTTTTCTTTGACTATTAGTTGAATCTCTAAATTAAGTTCTTATTTCTTTCAAGATCTAAAACTAATATTTATATTAAGTATTATGTCTATTCTCGTTATCACAATAATTAATCCAACTATTAAGGTTTGGTGAAGATCTTTAATCAACCTCTTAAGTGTTTTTTTATGTCTAAGCAAAAATTAATAAAGATTATTATGTCCTTAGAGTGATATTATGGTTCTACTCTCACTCTATCACATAATATCTCAAATCATACAACGATTTGTTAGATAATTGCAAGCGTTGAGCACAAAGATAACAAAATAATTAAAGATAATATTGTTGAATCAATTGTGCAATAAATTTGCCATAGAATAACTAAAAGAATTATCTAACCCTAATCTAGGGTTTTAGTTACTCATAGTATGAATTGAAATAAAACTATAATTAACAAAGAACTAAACTTGAAAATAAATTTCACTAAATAATTTTAAGAGTAAAAGAATAAATTACTAAAGGGCTTGGATTGAATGGAGCTCTTGGATTTCTTCAATTTCTCCAAAGTTAGCCTGCTTCTCCTTACAAGTAAAGTTCTTATGTTAAATTTCTTATAAATGTAAGACATGATATACAAGTAAAGTTCTATTAATATAAGGATGTAGTAATAACCATTATATTTAATAAACATGAATAAGATAAGATCCAAGGAAAGGTTCTGTCACACCCCTATATCCTTTATATGTATCATATATATACCTTATATACGTACAATACGTATATAAAATATAAGGATATCACATTACAGTATTGTTTAAACCCTTATCTTAGTTCCACATCAATTATATATTTAATAAAAAAATATTTTCCATTATCAAATATCATTCTTTTAAAAGTAATATTTTTAAAACCATTATACTTTCATTTGATTACATGTATACAAATATACATTGTCTTTTCCAAAATCAACTTAGATACATATACATAAGATCAAAATACAACAAAACAAGATTGTACATGTATGCACCACCTTCTAGTTGGTCTTTAAGCACTCTTACTCTACAGTGGCACAATCGTTCGACTCTCAGATCAATAATCGACTCACCTGCGTGATTCACACAACCGTGCTAAGCTTGAAAGCTTACTGGTACATATAAACAACATATACATACATTGATCTCATATCACATACTCATACACATATTATACATATACACAAATACACTATTGGGCGCAACACTTTTATATAATTATCATGTCTAGTTAACACAATCTCATAGTCCAGCTTCGTTCGAACTCATCACTAGTCTCAATCTCATAACCTAGCACTGCTCAGGTCCAGACCTAGCTCTGCTCAGGTCCATCAACATCTACACCTCAAGGCCTAGCTCTGCTCAGGACCTCTTATGCATGTCCAATCAATCTCAACACAATTGGACAAGTAATTATATAGGCTACACACATATAACATCACTTTACTTTATACTTTTCTAGTGATCATCATTATTCATGATCACTTCACATTATGGTTTCACAACATGCATGCATGAGCCACACTCATTATATGACTCAATTCACATACATACCCTTCCATTTAATATAATCAACATAATATAAAAAAATTATAGCCATCCAAGCCATATGCCACACCCATATAATGCGAAATACAACTGTAAACATTAATAAACCAACCCCACAGCCATGGCATCCAATAACTATGCTTGTGGGATATGAAACGAAGCTATCAAACACCTTTGGAGACCCCCACAATTGTGGCATTAATGGGCCATGCCCGTGGCATGCAATTTTCTTCTACCTCTTACAAATTTCACACGAAACAGCTTCACTTTAAAGCCCACAGCTGTGGCACTCAAGGGCTATGCCCATGGCATCCCAAAATCAAACTTTCACACCTTTTTCATCAATACAACACACATATCACTCAATGAAGAAAATATGTAAAAACCTTGGCTACTTCCAAGCTTTAATCTTCCCTACTTAGTGCTTCTTGCTTGAATTCCTTGCTAAACCTTGAATATCCACCTTTAAACCTCCTGAAATCTTTGGGAATTTGATGTGTATATGAATAAAATCAAGCTCTCCTCACTCTCTCTCCCAATTCCCATGACCATGGAACAAAAAGAAGAAGAAGAATTATGTCTCTTACTTTTTAATTCCATCATTATCTATATATATATATATATGAAATAATATAACCAATTTCCATAAATCTCTTTCTCCCTTCTTTTAACTTTCACTTCTTCTTTCTCTTGTTATTATTAGTATTATTATTATCAATTAATTTAAATTAACTTTCCCTACAACCAATTATACATAATATACATGTGATGTATATCTTAGGTGTATGCATATAGTCTTTATATGTCATGTTTATTTCAAATATATTTCAAGTATATATAACATATACATATATATTACATCTATCATACATATTCATCTTATATTTTCTCTATCCATCACAACTATTTACTCTCCCATACTTACTATTTCAATGTACACCAAAAATCAGGATATTACAATTCTCTCCACCTTAAATAATTTTGTGCTCGAAATTATCTATTTCAATGAATACATTCCATTAATACAATCACCAAATAAATTAAATACTCAATCATTATAGGACTAATAATATCAAACAACAAAATTTATCTTCATCTATCTCTGGAGCATCTTGCTCTCTCTGCATCGCATACATCCTTTGCAATGTTCCAGCTTTTTATGATCTATCCACTATTGTGGACCCTTCTCTCTGTCTAAATCCTGCCTTACCACCTCTTCCAGTACTACCTCCTCTAAAATCATATCTAAAATCACTTGTCTCCACTTGTCTGTTTGTTGATAGCTCTGGACAATCACTTACATAATGTTCCTACGATCCACATCTATAACATCCTCAAGAATTGACTCCCCAACAGACACCTCTATGAACTCTACCACACTGACTGCATGTTGGTGGAGCAAGTCTCAGTGAACTAAAAGTAGGGATACTAACATATGATGACGTGGGCCTCTGCCCTGCCTGAATAGTCCTACTAGATTGCGCCTAACCCTCACTATCATCTAGCATAAAATCCTTTCACACCCTCTTCCAAGATGGCAACTCTTCCTTACTATGGACTTCCTTACTCTTACTCTCTTCTAATGCTTCAGCCGCAACGATTCTATTAGCCTTTTCCACATTCCTTGCAGCCAACATTAGTCTAGAAAAATCTTCATACTACACTACAGCCACCTGACACATAATGATGGCTTTAATCCCTCTTCAAACCTCCTACATCTATCCACCTCATCAGTCAAAATTCCTCCTGCATACCTACACAACTGAAGAAATTCTTTTTCATACTCATCTATTATCCTCTTTCCTTGCTTTAAATCTAAAAATTCTCTCTTCATCTTTTATATATAATCTCTTGGCATATATTTCCTCTCAAACTCCATAAGAAAATCTTCTTAACTCAGCACCGGTGATCTATTTAATTCATATGGAACATTTTTCCACCAATCATATGTGTAGACTCTTAATTTTTTACTAGGTCCAGTCCGATATTTTTAAATAGTCCAAAATAATTTTTTGTGGTATTTTAATAAAATTTATTTTTTAATAAAATTTATTACTTATAAAATTTATTTTATTAATTTAATAGTTATTTTTAAATAAATAAATAAATAAATAAAAAAGATAAAAAATAAAAATGGATGAATCAACGACGGCGGAATCGGCGTCGAAAGCTGCGGTGACGAATTGGCTTAGGCCAATTTGCCACAGGAAAAACTTATGGTGAAATAACACCCTAGCTCACATAGACTCGCCCCAGCTCGTAGCAAATCCTCGCACCCTGCAGACTCACCCCAGCGCAGCCCGCAGCAATCCATGCAGGCCCAGCAGTCCGCGCGCGATGCCGACTTTTTCCCATCCTTATTTAACTTGGTTTTTTAATATTTTCCTAAATAGTTTTTAATTTCCTTAACATACTAGGTCTTTTATTTTAATTTCCTATAAATATGACATTAAAAACACACAAAAAAAGGGGAAGAATTTTTTGGACTCAAGAATTATTCGGACTCTTCTTAGCAATTTACTCAGAACCTTGGACTTGTGAATAAAGGAGTAAGAGGTAGCAAGCAAAAAAGAATCATCCAACAACAACCAAAGATATTGATCAAACAAACAATCCATAAAAGGCAGCACACACTGTGGTTGTTCAACCAGAAATAAAATTATGGTGGAACCAACAATGGAGGTTTGAGTTTTTATTATCTTGTTCATATTTACAGCAGCCTCATTATTCAGTTTGATCGATTGTTTAAGCATACAATAGATGGGTTTTTATTTAAGCACATTGATCAATTATTTTATTTATCATCTTGTCTCTATTTAAAACCCTAAAAATTATTTTTCAAAACCCTAATATTCTAATACCCATTAAATTAATTTTTGAAGTCTAAGACTCTAATTGCATTTTTCTAATACTACGAAATAATAATCTGTTTTCTCAAAACCCTAATCAATTCTATTTTTCCAAAATTCATAGTAGCATTATTCTTTTAAAAATAATATTAGTTCCTCAAAATTCCAAAAATCCTATTTTCTAAATCTTAAATCCTAAAATCTTAATTTTCAACACTAAAACTTACAATCTGTGAACGGAGATTTTTGCCCACACTCCCGCTGGAATGGTTCTTGTGACTTCGGCACTGTTTAAGCTTGAGGCCTTAGAGAACACGGGCCTAAGCCTGGAGAAAATGGAGTCACCACCCGGACTGGCCGGAAAAAAGAAAGGGGTGAATGACTTGATTCCTAAGGAATCCCCAATCCCCTAATGGGTTCGGAAAGTTGGGTATGTGTGGGGAAGGCGAGAAATGGCCCAACACTCCCACAACACCCGATTCATTGGAATCGGCATCCTTTTTTAGGTGTTAATATTTTAAAATTCTTAAATATAATGATATTATCAATACTACATGCAACAATTAAAATAAAGCATCATTATATTAAAATCAAAATAATGTCCAAATAAAGCGAATAAATGGACACCCATCCGAGGATGGAAACATGCCCTTATATTGTCCATGTCTAAAACTAAATAGGACACCCACCAAAAGGTAGAAACGTGCCCTTTACCTTAATCCCAAAAGTATAAAATAAATTAAATTATGTAAGGTTTAAATAATGAGGTACCCACAAAGTGGAAACATACCTCTTACATTAGTACCGAAATAAACAAATAATAATCAAATAATAAAGAAAATATCCATCCATGATAAATTAAATAAATCAAACATTGAAATTATATAAATCAACCATCAAAACATATAATAAACTATATAATCAAATCTAAAATTAAATAAAGCAGTAAATATATAAATTTAGGGTTTGCATCTTAAAAGAGGGTTTTAGAATTTTAATTACTAAATTATGGCTTTGGAAAAAGGAAAGTTAAATATACGAACTCATAATACATAAATGAATATTGACCCCTTCGACGAGCCCCCTGGAATTAGGGTTTGAGATATTTTAGGTTTGGCCACTGGAATTAGGGTTTGAGATTTTTTAGGTTTACTGGATGGGGGTTTGAAAAAAATGAGGTTTTGGAATTTCGGGAATAAATTAAGGTTTTCTTGGATTAGGGTTTTGGAAACTAGAGTTCTGCAATTAGGGTTTTGGTGGCTTTAGGTAGAATAGTTTGGGGAAAGGGTTACGGGGTGACAAGCTTTAAAATAAATTAAGGTTTTGATTTATCTTTTTAGAAGAAATATTGATTCTGGAGATAAATTGAGATTTCAAAAAGCAATTAGGGTTGTGAGACTTTAAAGGAATAATTTAGGGTTTAAAAGTTTTTGAAACAAAAGAATAGTTTAGAATTTTGAGAATTTAATCAACGATTTAGGCTACTGGATGGTTTTAAGTTTTTAGTTTTTATAAAACATGCAAGTGGAGTTTTGAAAACCAATTGATTAATGTATTAACTAAAGTAAACAATTAAAGTTATTAAAATAAAGATCAAGTTAATGCATATTCTTATTAATCAAAGAAAACGAAGCTACTATGAACATATAATTTATGATTAAAGATCAAACCTGGGGTAGTCGGTTCCACCAAAAAATTGATTTCTAGATGAACAATAACAAAGACAATGTTGCTGCCTTTGATGGATTAATGATTGATGAATGCTTACTTGCTGCTAATTCCTTTTTACTGTCTCTTGCTTTGCTATTTAATTATCTTAATGTTAATTGCCGACCTTTAGGGTTTCTCCCTTTTCCTCCTCTAGGGTTTTCTGTCTCTCTTTTATCGTCCCATTTTTCTCATGTTTTAATGTGGTATTTACAGGAAAAATAAAGTCCTAATCCTATTTTAATAAGGAAATACTATCTATTTAAGAAAAATTACAAAACCGTGTAAAACAAAATTTGGTCAAAATATCGATAGCGCGGGCGGGCTGCGCTGGCAAAAAAACTGCTACGGGCTACAGGCGCGGGCAAGGAGAGCTGGGCAAGCCAGTTCATTGCAGAACTGGGCAAGCCCAGCTGCGGCGAACTGGGCAGACATTTTTTGCTGCAAAATGCTCTGCCACGCGTCGCTCGATCATCCGTTCGATTTTTTATTTTTTTAATTATTATTATTATTATTTATATATTTTTTATTAAAAATAACTATTAAATATTATTAATAATTAAAATATTATTAAAATAAATAAAATACCACAAATATTATTTTGGACTATCGGATTTGAATGGGTCAAAAATTAAGGGTCTACACAACCCTAAAAACCAGTTTTCAAAATCTTGACCCCCGTCTGCTTGACCCCCGCCCGCTAATCGGCTAGCGGAACCGCCGTATGGGCTCGTTAAAGGGGTCAATATTTATTTGTGTATTATAAGTCTTTGTGTTTAACTTTATTGTAAATCCTAATTTAGATATTAAAATTCTAAAAATCTTAATTTAAGATGTAAACCCTAAATTTATATATTTATTGCTTTATTTAATTTTAAATTTTTTTATGTAGTTTATTATATATTTTGATAATTGGTTTATTTAATTTTGATATTTAATTTTTTAATTTATCATGGATGAATATTTTTTCAATTATTATTTATTTATTAAAATTGTAAGATGTATGTTTCAATGATTGGGTATATCATTAATTAATTTTTATATAATTTAAATTATTTTTATATTTCAAAATTAATGTAAAGGACATGTTTTTACCTTTCGGTGGGTGTCCTATTTAGTTTTAGACATGGACGATGTAAGGGCATGTTTTCATCCTCGGATGTGTGTCCATTTATTTATTTTGTTTGGACATTATTATAATTTTAATAATTTATTCTTATGATCGCATGTAGCATGGATAATATAGTTATATTTAAGAATTTTATAATATTAAGACCTACAAAGGAGGCCGGTTCTAATGAACCTGGCATTGTGGGGATGTTGGGCCATTTCTGTAATATCCCAAAGTATGGCCTAAAAGTTTTGAAGTAATTATTGTTGTATTTGGATTTAAGGTATATGTTAAACTGGAAAGAGAAAAGAATTAAAGAGAGAGTGTATATGTTGTATATATGGAAATATATACAACATATACAAGTCAATATGGGAAAGTCAAAAGAAGATATTTTTTTATTTTAATTTAATTAAATAAATTAAAAAGGAAATTAAAATAAGTGGAAGAGAGAAAATTGATTATTTTATTATTAAAATACTTGGTGGAGATTTGAGTGGAGACTAAATATTTGACTTTGTCTCTTATTCTTTTTCATTTTCTTCTTTTCCTTTTGGTTGGCCGAGTATCCCAAAGACAAAAGAGAGCAAGAGAGAAAGAGAGAGTTTTGATTTTCTAAGATCAAATTGAAGGAAGATTCAAGTGATTAAGTTGGAATTTTATGAAGTTTCATCATCTTTGGTAAGTTCCCTCTTGATTCTCTTGTTTTATTTTGAGTTGTAATTGAGTTTGATTGTTGATATGTGATAGTGTGATTATGTTTGATTGTGGTATGTTTGAGAGTGTTGGAATTAATTGAAGATAAGAAGTTAGGTTGATGTTGCTGTTGGAGGAGTATGAGTTGTGTTGTGTTAGGGTTTTAAATTGGTGATTGTTGTAGATGTTGAGTTTGATTAATTATTCTTGTAAATCTTCATGATAATTGTGTTTGATGAAGTTTAAAGCATAGAATACATGAGTTTGGTTTGAAACAGAAGCATCTTGGATGCCACGCCCATGGCCCTTGGCTGCCACGACCGTGGCCATTGGAAGCCATGGCTGTGGGGGTTTTGAGCAAAGGAGGCAGAACTGTTTGTTAACCCACGCCCATGGGGGTTGAGAGGCCACGACCGTGGGGTCCTAGAGAGAGATGTTGGCTTGTAATTTATGATCTATGGGTCTAGTATGAGACTAATAGGTGTATAATTGTATTGGAATTCATGTGAATTTGTAATTAAGTGTGTATTATTCCTTTTGGATTAGGTTGTGAAGAGGTTGAATTGCCCTAACCTAAGTGTTAAGGATTCTTGGAGGAGGAAGTGTATAGATTGGTGTGAGTTGGTTTTAAAGTAAGTACAAACTTACATGGTTGCATTCATTTACATGATTTTGAGACTTAGCATATTTGGTTGTAAATGTGTTAAGTGATCTATTGCATTGTTGATATACTTGATAAATGTTATGATTTGTATAATGTGAATGATATGATGAGCATTCAAAATGTATGTTAATGTATTGATTATGTACACTTGAATGATGAATTGATTTCATGTGATATGAGACATGATGAGAAATGAAACCCTTGTTGTTGGCTAAGAGAATGTAATTTAAATAAGTGGGGCATGATTGCCTATTTGATTATGAAATACGAAATGAGAAATGAATTGAGAAAGAGGATGATAAAGAAATAAATGAAATAATTGTGTGTTTAATATGTTATTCAATTTTCAGAGTTCTGAGTTTGGCGGCATGCCTATGAATTGCTGGATAGGTGAAAAGACCGAGTCGTAAGCCGAATCTAGCAGAAAAATGTGAAATATGATGTTTTTGGGGTGAAAAGACTGGGTCGTAAGCCTCAAAAACAGTAACAGTCTAGCCGGGTTGAGGACCAAGATACTGGGGCCCTCGGGTCTAGCCGGGTTGAGGTCCAAGAGATTGGGTCTGTTACACTATCCATGGATAGAGATATATATATCGCCTACGGGCTTGATGATTGTGATTATGGACCAAATCAGTAACTCTGAACTTTGAATAACATATTAGTGTATTTTGGGCCCATACTTGTCTTTATTTTCAATGTGAATCATGAATGGTGAAATAAATGAATGTGGCTTGGAAAGCTATGTTGAGTAATGAAACTATGAAGATACAACATGATGTGTAATATGTTTATGGATGTGGAAAATTGTGAGTATTACCTCATGAATGTTTTGATTAATTATTGAATAATGTAAGATTGTGAAATATAATATTCTTTTGAATTGTATATGAAATTTGATTGTGTGACATTGGCATTGCATTGAAGCATAATATTATTGTAGTTTGTACCACTAAGCCGTTGGCTTAGCGCGATTGTGGTTCATCGTGCAGGTGACAGGGTGGAACCGGAGAGTTCCTCTAGGCCGAGTAGAGTTTAGATTATGAAGTGTGGATAGTGGGCTTAAAGATCAAAGACTGACTGCCAAGCATGTATAAACTTTATGTTTTGTAAAGCTTGAGTTTTGATGTATATGTATTTGTAAATACTGTTATATTTTCCACTGCGTATTGAATAAATATTTTATCTACTGTGTTTCATAATATAACTTAAATGTTTTAAATTTGCTCATATTATTGTAAAGGAATGATTTTTGTATTTAGTAAACCGTAGCATTTCTATATTCAGTATACGTATATTATGGATGTGATGGTATGTAGTATGCGTATACGGGGTATAGGGGTGTTACAATTGTTTTTGTATCAGAGCCTAGGTTTGAGATTCTCAACCTAGGTAAATTGTAAGAAAAAGAACATTTTTTATTTTAAAAGTTGGTTTTTAAATAAGATACATATTTTGGTATTGGCAGTCTCTGATCTTTAATAAGGTATTTTCTGCTGTGTTTGCAGATATAGGCAGTGATGGCGTCTCAGTCACATCAGTCCGTAGAAGGTAGTGCTGAAAGTGTAGCTCCTGAAGAGGGTAGAGATGGAGCTAGGGTTGATAGAGCTGGAGAGGCATCTGTTTCTGTGACAAAGAGATTAGCTGCTGATGAAGTTCCGCCAGTGTGGTTAAGGCATATGGTAGAATTGTTGAGGCAAGCTCCAGTGCAGCCGCCTCCGCCACCATAGCCACAAGTGCCGGTGAGGCACTATGATAAATTGAGGAAGTATGGAGCAGAGGATTTCTTGGGCACTACAGATCCTGCAGTAGCTGAGCAGTGGTTGGATAAAGTGCAGAGGATATTTATCCAGTTGCAAGCCACTCCTGATGAAAAATTTGATTATGCTAGATCTCTTCTTCAGAAAGATGCTTATGATTGGTGGAAGACGGTTCCTCATGCCATGGATGATCCACCTATATTATCTTATAATGATTTTCTGAGGGAGTTTGAGCAGAAATATACTCCGAGGGAGTATAAAGATGTCAAGAAGATGGATCTTTTGAATCTGAGACAAGATAGCAGGACAGTGACAGAGTATGAGATAGAGTTTATCCGGTTGAGTCACTATGCAGGTGGAATTATTTAAGATGAAATTGATCGATGCAGGAGATTTGAGGAGGGATTAAGGCCCTCTATTATGTGTATTGTTGCTAGTTCTCGGTACCAGGATTTTTCTCAATTGGTTGCAGCAGCTAGAAGTGTTGAGAGAGCACATGGTATTGCAGCAGCTGCTACCGAGGAGGAGACCAAAGTTAGGAGACCCCAGTTTGAGGCAGGGTCTTCATCTATGAAGAGAGGCAGAGGAAATTTTATTCCGAGAGTCAGTAGGAGCCAGAGGCAGTCTAGTAGGTCAGTTCAATATCAGAGGTAGAGACCGAGACCAACAGTTTCTATAGCTAGTGCTCCGACTCCAGTGGTTCAAAGATCTACTCCACCTGTATGTGTTCATTGTGGTAGGACCCATGGGGGTGTTTGTTGGAAGACGGGTGGATTAGGAGTATGTTTTAGATGTTGGTCACCAGCTCATTTTATTAAAGATTGCCCTGAGATGCAGGATGATAGACAGACTGACACTGCAGCTTCTCGACCCAGTGTCAGCAGAGGTGGTCGAGGGGGCAGAAGTTTCAGTAGAGGTGGTAGACCTGGGTTTAGTCAGAGAGGAGGATCTTCATCCAGAGGCAATAGGCCAGATGAGGCTGGATCTTCTCAGAGAGTATATGTGATGCAGAGGCAGCCGGATGCTTCAGCCGGATCCAGGATCTACTCATTCATACATAAGTGTGTCTATTTTGCCTATGTCTAAATTGCATTCAGAGTCCTTATGATTTGATGTGTTGGTGAAAAATCCTTTAGGACATAGTGTTGTGGTGAGTAAGGTGCATCGGGATAGTGCAGTTGTGGTGCAAGGTGAGGAATTTTTGGGTGATTTAATTGAAATGCCTTTTAAGGAGTATGATTTGATATTAGGCATGGATTGGTTGTCTAAGCATGGAGCTGTGGTAGACTGTCAAAAGAAATGTGTTCTGGTGATGGTAGAAATGTGATGGTGTCTAGTGAGCAGAGACAACTTGCATCCTTGTTTGTGTCAGCAGTTGCAGCTAGAAAGTTGATTAGAAAAGGGTGTGATGCTTATCTTGCTCATGTTGTGGATACCAGAATAGTGGGTTCTCAACTTGATAGTATACCCACAGTTGCTGAATTTTCAGATGTTTTTCCTGAGGAGTTGCCAGGGTTACCCCCTGAGAGAGAGGTTGAGTTTGGTATCGATTTATTGCCTGGTACCACTCCCATCTCTATTACTCCTTATCGAATGGCACCTACTGAGTTGAGAGAGTTGAAGGTGCAGTTGCAGGAGTTGTTGGATAAAGGGTTTGTTCGCCCTAGTGTTTCTCCATGGGGAGCTCCTGTTTTGTTTGTGAAGAAGAAGGATGGTACTTTGAGGTTGTGCATTGATTATAGGCAATTAAACAAGGTGACTATCAAGAATAAGTATCCTTTGCCTAGGATTGATGATCTCTTTGATCAGTTGAAGGGAGCAGCAGTGTTTTCCAAGATTGATTTGAGATCAGGGTACCATCAGTTGAGGGTTAGAACTGAAGTATTTCTAAGACAGCTTTTCGCACAAGGTATGGGCATTATGAGTTTTTGGTGATGCCTTTTGGATTGACGAATGCACCTACAGCTTTCATGGATTTGATGAATAGGGTGTTTAGGCCCTACCTAGATCAGTTTGTGGTGGTTTTCATTGATGTTATTCTAGTGTATTCGCTTAATGAAGATGAACATGACAAGCATTTGCGGATTGTACTGCAGACCTTGAGAGAGAAGCAATTGTATGCTAAGCTGTCAAAGTGTGAGTTTTGACTGGATCGAGTGACTTTTCTCGGTCATAGAGTTTCAGCAGATGGTATTAGAGTTGATCCGAGTAAAGTTGAAGCCATTTTGAATTGGAGTCCACCGAAGTATGTAACTGAAGTTAGAAGTTTTCTGGGTTTGGCAGGCTATTATCTACGATTTGTGAAAGGTTTTTCTTTGATAGCTACTCCACTCACCAGATTACTTCGAAAGGGAGTTAGATATGTGTGGATAGATCAGTGTCAAGCAAGCTTTGAACAGTTGAAGGAAATGTTGACTCGAGCTCCTGTTCTTACTTTGCCTGTGGAAGATAAACCATATGTGATTTACAGTGATGCTTCACATAATGGTTTAGGATGTGTTTTAGTGCAAGAGGGTAAAGTCATAGCTTATGCTTCTCGGTAGTTGAAGCCGCATGAGCTTAATTATCCGACGCATGATTTGGAGTTGGCAGCTATAGTGTTTGCTTTGAAGATTTGGCGACATTACTTGTATGGGGAGAAGTGTTTTATCTACACAGATCATAAAAGTTTGAAATATTTGGGTGTTCAGAAGGAGCTGAATCTTCGACAGAGACGGTGGCTAGAGTTGATAAAAGACTACGACTATTTGATTGATTATCATCCTGGTAAGGAAAATGTTGTTGCTGATGCCTTGAGTTGGAAGTCTTTGGCAGGTTTGGCTGTCTATTCGCTCTCGTTGCTTGTTGAGTTGAGAGCGTTGCATGTTAGTTTTGAATCATGTGATGATGGTGCATTGTTGGCTCAGTTGCAGTTGAGACCGGTATTACTGGATCAGATTAAAGAGGCTCAATTGGCTGATGAGAAAATTCAGAAGATTGTTTCAGATTGCCAAAATGGAGAAAGTAGAGATTTCCATGTGAAAAATGATGGTAGCCTTTGGTTTAAAGATAGGTTGTGTATTCCTGATGATGCTAGTTTGAGAAAGATTATTTTGGAAGAAGCACATCAGTCGGTTTTTGCTATGCACCCTGGGAGTACAAAGATGTATCAGGATTTGAAGCAACATTATTGGCGGTCAGGTATGAAGAAAGACATAGCGGAGTTTGTATCCAAGTGTCTCACTTGTCAGAGGGTGAAAGCTGAGCACCAAGTTCCAACAGGGTTACTTCAACCTTTAACAGTGCCTGAATGGAAATGGGAGAGAGTGACAATGGATTTTGTGTCTGGTTTGCCATTGACTCAGAAGAAGCATGATGCCATCTGGGTGATTGTTGATCGGTTGACGAAGACAGCTCATTTTCTTCCAGTTAGAATGGATTATTCTCTTGAGAAGTTGGCTGAGTTGTATATCAATGAGATAGTGAAGTTGCATGGAGTCCCAATTTCTTTAGTGTTTGATCGAGATCCTAGGTTCACTTCGAGGTTTTGGAAGAGTTTACATGGTGCATTGGGTTCTCGATTGCACTTTAGCACTGCTTTTCATCCGCAGACAGATGGGCAGTCAGAGAGAGTGATACAGATTATAGAGGATATGTTGAGAAGCTGTGTCATTGATTTTTTTGGGAGTTGGGACAGATTTTTGCCACTTGTGGAATTTGCTTATAATAACAGTTATCAATCCAGTATTGGTATGGCACCATTTGAGGCATTGTATGGTAGAAGATGTAGGATGCCTCTATGTTGGAATGAAGTTGGGGAAAGTAAATTGGTTGGTCCTGATTTGATTAAAGAAACGGAAGAGAAAGTGAAGATAATTCAGAATCGGTTGAAAGCACCTTCAGACCGATAGAAATCTTATTCAGATTTGAAGAGGAGAGACATAAAATTTGATGTTGGAGATAAAGTATTTCTGAAAGTGTCTCCTTGGAAAAAGATTTTAAGATTTGGTCGAAGAGGGAAGCTGATTCCTCATTTTATTGGACCGTATGAGATGTTAGAAAGAGTTGGACCAGTTGCTTATCGTCTTGCTTTGCCGCCTGAGTTGGATAGAATCCACAATGTCTTCCATGTTTCTATGTTGCGGAGGTATAGATCAGACCCATCTCATGTTTTACCAGTTGAATCTATTGAGGTGAGTCCGGATCTAACTTTTGAAGAAGAACCAATTGCTATTTTGGCACATGAAGTGAAAGAGTTGAGAAATAAGAAAGTGCCACTGGTGAAGGTTCTTTGGAAGAATCATGCAAAGGAAGAGGCAACTTGGGAGAGTGAATAAGCGATGCGAAATCAGTATCCTCAACTGTTTCGGACTTAATATCAGGTAATTTTGAGGATGAAATTTCTTATTAGAGGGGGAGAATTGTAATATCCCAAAGTATGTCCTAAAAGTTTTGAAGTAATTATTGTTGTATTTGGATTTAAGGTATATGTTAAATTGGAAAGAGAAAAGAATTAAAGAGAGAGTGTATATGTTGTATATATGGAAATTTATACAACATATACAAGTCAATATTGGAAAGTCAAAAGAAGATATTTATTTATTTTAATTTAATTAAATAAATTAAAAAGGAAATTAAAATAAGTGGAAGAGAGAAAATTGATTATTTTATTATTAAAATACTTGGTGGAGATTTGAGTGGAGAATAAATATTTGACTTTGTCTCTTATTTTTTTTTCATTTTCTTCTTTTCCTTTTGGTTGGCCGGGTATCTCAAAGACAAAAGAGAGCAAGAGAGAAAGAGTGAGTTTTGATTTTCTAAGATCAAATTGAAGGAAGATTCAAGTGATTAAGTTGGAATTTTGTGAAGTTTCATCATCTTTGGTAAGTTCCCTCTTGATTCTCTTGTTTTATTTTGAGTTGTAATTGAGTTTGATTGTTGATATGTGATAGTGTGATTATGTTTGATTGTGGTATGTTTGAGAGTATTGGAATTGAATTGAAGATAAGAAGTTAGGTTGATGTTGGTGTTGGAGGAGTATGAGTTGTGTTGTGTTAGGGTTTTGAATTGGTGATTGTTGTAGATGTTGAGTTTGATTAATTATTCTTGTAAATCTTCATGATAATTGTGTTTGATGAAGTTTAAAGCATAGAATACATGAGTTTGATAAAACAGAAGCATCTTGGCTGCCACGACCATGGCCATTGGCTGCCATGACCATGGCCATTGGAAGCCATGGTCGTGGGGATTTTGAGCAAAGGAGGCAAAACCGTTTGTTAACCCACGCCCGTGGGGGTTGGGAGGCCACGACCGTGGGGTCCTAGAGAGAGATGTTGGCTTGTAATTTATGATCTATGGGTCTAGTATGAGACTAATAGGTGTATAATTGTATTGGAATTCATGTGAATTTTTAATTAAGTGTGTATTATTCCTTTTGGATTAGGTTGTGAAGAGGTTGAATTGCCCTAACCTAAGTGTTGAGGATTCTTGGAGGAGGAAGTGTATAGATTGGTGTGAGTTGGTTTTGAGGTAAGTAAAAACTTACATGGATGCATTCATTTACATGATTTTGAATCTTTGCATATTTGGTTGTAAATGTGTTAAGTGATCTATTGCATTGTTGATATACTTGATAAATGTTATGATTTGTATAATGTGAATGATATGATGAGCATTCAAAATGTATGTTAATGTATTCTATTATGTACACTTGAATGATGAATTGATTTCATGTGATATGAGACATGATGAGAAATGAAACCCTTGTTGTTGGCTAAGAGAATGTAATTGAAATAAGTGGGGCATGATTGCCTATTTGATTATGAAATATGAAATGAGAAATGAATTGAGAAAGAGGATGATAAAGAAATAAATGAAATAATTGTGTGTTTAATATGTTATTCAATTTTCAGAGTTCTGAGTTTGGCGGCATGCCTATGAATTGATGGATAGGTGAAAAGACCGGGTCGTAAGCCGAATCCAGCAGAAAAATGTGAAATATGATGTTTTGGGGTGAAAAGACTGGGTCGTAAGCCTCAAAAACAGTAACAGTCTAACCGGGTTAGGACCAAGATACTGGGGCCCTCGGGTCTAGCCGGGTTGAGGTCCAAGAGACTGGGTCTGTTACACTATCCATGGATAGAGATATATATATCGCCTACGGGCTTGATGATTGTGATTATGGACCAAAGCAGTAACTCTGAACTTTGAATAACATATTAGTGTATTTTGGGCCCATACTTGTCTTTGTTTTCAATGTGAATCATGAATGGTGAAATAAATGAATGTGGCTTGGAAAGCTATGTTGAGTAATGAAACTATGAAGATACAAAATGATGTGTAATATGTTTATGGATGTGGAAAATTGTGAGTATTACCTCATGAATGTTTTGATTAATTATTGAATAATGTAAGATTGTGAAATATAATATTCTTTTGAATTGTTTATGAAATTTGATTGTGTGACATTGGCATTGCATTGAAGCATAATATTATTGTAGTTTGTACCACTAAGCCGTTGGCTTAGCGCGATTGTGGTTCATCGCGCAGGTGACAGGGTGGAACCGGAGAGTTCCTCTAGGCCGAGTAGAGTTTAGATTCTGAAGTGTGGATAGTGGGCTTAAAGATCAAAGACTGACTGCCAAGCATGTATAAACTTTATGTTTTGTAAAGCTTGAGGTTTGATGTATATGTATTTGTAAATACTGTTATATTTTCCGCTGCATATTGAATAAATATTTTATCTACTGTGTTTCATAATATAACTTAAATGTTTTAAATTTGCTCATATTATTGTAAAGGAATGATTTGTGTATTTAGTAAACCGTAGCATTTCTATATTCAGTATACGTATATTACGGATGTGATGGTATGTAGTGTGCGTATACAGGGTATAGGGGTGTTACAATTTCTCACCTTCCCCATACGTATCCAATTTTTTGAACCCATTAGGGGGTTGGGGATTTCTTAGGAATCGAGTCATCCACCCCTATTTTTTTCTGGCCTGTCCGGAACAAGACTTTATTTTCTCCGGGCTTAAGCCCGTATTCTCTAAAGCCAAATTCATAAGAACCATTCCACGTGGGAGTGGGGGCATAAATCTCTGCTCACAGTGGCGACTCCACTGGAGATAAGAGAAGTTGATTCCGTTGGTCTTTTTATTATTTTATTCTTTCTTATTATGATATTATCAATTGCATCATTTAGATTGCATTATGTGCGTGAGTTAGGATGCCCGTGTTACTCGTGTTGTGTTATATAAGGGATGCCATACTTTCACTCAAGGTATGGAGATCAAGCATGGCATAACCACTCATAGCCTTATGGCTTTTGGTATATACTTGCTATGAGAACCTAAGCCTTTTAACCCAAAGACTAAGCTCATGTAATTGGCCTAGTTACTTTCCTTAGGTTTTTACCCCAAATGCTTGTTGTTTGACCATGGTTAATTTATCTTAGTTTAAATCATGACTTATTTGGTTTGTTCTTTTTCTAATATGACCTAATTACATTGTGAGCTCAAACAATTTTTTCCTCTAAATCCAAAAGATCAAAACTATTTTTAAAAGTTTCAAAATGGTCTTTAGATATAAAACTTTTCTAAAAACAAGTCAAAAATTCTTTTCTAATGACCCAAAGACAAGGCCCAAAATCCATTTTTTCTAAAATTTTTTTACAATAGGCATAGAAATAAATTTATTTTCACAACCTTTTCAAAGAGCTTAAGAATATTTAGGTCAATTATGGAAATACCTAAAATCAATTGTGAGCCTAGTTTATACTAAGAATTATTAATCATGGGCTTGTTTTTGGCATGAAGCATTAGTTACTTTTTCAAGTGAGAAATTTATTTATAATAAACCTCTTAAGTTAGTTTTAATCCATTATAGCATAAAAGCTACTTTAGTTGATTGAATGGAATAAAGCCTAATTAACGAGATTTATCATGAACTGATTTTTATTTTTTAAAATGTAACTATTGATTAAACCATCCGAGGAAACTTTTTGAAAATAAAATATCCCATGTTGGTATTTTATTGACCATAAACCTAGGAAAAGAGACTCACCATTCGTGTGTAGAAGTTATAAGATTGGAAGGAACGTCCTATTTATCTTTATTTGTTTATTGTTTGTGCATATATGCATACATGTATACACACATTACATATCATTAATCTTTTCTGACTCACAGACTTGGAGTATGGCAATTCAAGAGCATACAATGACACCACCTATAACATTGATTTTGATTCAAGTGCTTCATTGGAAGGATGGATGCAAACCAGCTAAGGGACATAGTCGATGAGGTTGTCAAAGCTAGGATAGCCGAGCTACGAGATTAATTGGTTGAAATTATGAAGACCCAGTTAATTGAAATTTTCGAGATTATCAACAATACTAATGAGGTCTCTCCCATTGACATAAGAAAGAAGGGAAAGGCAACATCAATGGGGAACATGTTCATTGATAGAGATCGAATGAAAAATAAGGGGTCAATCCCTATTCTATAAGACCAGTCGAACCATGTGCTATCTAAGTAGAGTAATAAGGGCAGCTACCACCCCAATGGGCAAAGTCAAAGGAAAAGAGGAGGTGTTGAGAAAAATGCAACAATTGAACCAGCAAAGAAGCGTAAATTTTTAGACTTGAGGGAGCCTTTGTCAAAGATGTTAGAAAATCTAATGAAGATGGATTTGCTACAACCATTGGCACCTCGGCCTCTACACAAGCCTTTACCTCCAAACTTTGATGCCAAGGTCTTCTGCCAATTCCATCAAGTGCAAGGCCATGAGACAGATAAATGTGTTCGATTAAGGCACAAGATCCAAGATTTGATTGACAGTGGAAAACTACCTGAGCCTGATAAGCCCAACACTAAGAATAATCCTCTGCCTAAATTTGGAAGGGCGCCACCACTTACAACCTTCATGAAGAGTTTTATCTTGTCATCTTGTGATGATATGGATAGAGAAGCTGCTAAAAATGATGTGCTACTAAGCAAGCTTGGACTAACTGTGGATGATGAAGCAATGATCCTTCATGGTGAAAAATCCTTGCCTATGATATGTCTAAATAAATGAAGGATCTTTGACTCCCACTCAACAAACTTCCCTTAGCATGAAGTGTTGCTCTATTTATTTTGCTTTCTTTAATATTTAATTGGAACAATTATGTTTTTCAAATTATGTTTATTTGAATAAATTATTTTCATCAAAATTTTCATGGTCTTTGTTCATTATGGTGCTCAACCAATGACGAATATAGCTTGATATTTACAAATTAGCATATCTATGCATCATGATTTGAATGACTTTACTAGATGAGGGAATTATTTTATAGCATTGAGTTGTGTATGCTTACATAGAGAGGGCTCTTGCATAATGACCTTTGTCCAGGTCCTAGTCAATCTTAGAACATGCTTTGACAAACTTTTGAGGCGAAATTGAACTTTGTTTATTTAAGGGAGAGATCATCTAGGCATTGTTTGATAAGCCAATAACTAGTGCCCACCCAACTAAATATTAGTCCCTAGTTATCCCTTTGAGCCTTCATAAAATTTTAGCTTTCTTTTCATTGACTTATAAGCCCAATGACCTGCCCTGAGCTATTGTTACACTTTTAACAAGTCTTATGATCACCAAGGTGAAGAGGCAAGAAAATCAAAGAATGGAATGCATAGCCAAAACTGTAAGGATAGTTGATGTTCTCAAGACTATAAGGGTAGTTGAAGTTCACCTAATATCTCCAATCTATCAAGACAACATCAGAGTAACAAATGATTTATCCCTGTTAAAGAAGATTTATGTCACTCAACTCATCCATTATTAGAAACCCAAGTTGGTACAAACAAGATAACTCTTTTAGAGTTAGAACTTAAAGAAAAGAAGAAAAGAAAAAAAAAAGAAAATAAAATCCAAAATGGTTCAGAAAGCCAACCAAGTTCTCTTTTAGCTAAAGCAGCAAAAGACTTCCATAAGGACAATTTGACTTGAATTGGTCCAACCCAACCAAAAATTCAATCAAAATTAGAGAGATAGATGAAAGGTCATACAGTTCTTGAAAGTCCTGTACTTGACAGTCCTATAGAGGAAAAGGATGAAATGATGAAATGCAAAAAAAAAAAAAAGAGAAAGGAATATGTGTATCAACCTTTTTGTAAGGAAAAAGACTATCCCAATCAAGAACCAGATTAACGCCAAGAAGATGGGAGAATGTTCAATGCTCTATCTTTTCATGCTCCCAACTGCCTAAAAGTTCAAATAAGAAATTTGTAGTGTGAGGGTTTGCCCATAATGTCACAACGGCTCCAAATTACAAATGGCCTTCATTTAACCCATGTCCCTTATAGACCCCATTTCAAGCCTATCAAAGACCTGATGATCTATCTTGGTAGATAGAGTCTATTAATGGAGATAGTTTGAATAATCATGCATATGAGATAGACAATATTCAAAATGTGTATGTGCCTATCTGAAGTGAAATAGTTCTTGCTCAGATAGAAGTGATTCCAGAGTTTAGTACAGTAACTAGGGTTATCATATTATAGATATGTTAATTTGGAAAATTGAGTCCTGAGGTACAATGACACTAATTTGACAAAGCCAAAAAATGATTTTAAGATTTAAAGAAAAAAAATTGTGTTTTTGTCATACAAAGCCTTCAAGTTAAGAGAAGTATGTTGCATTATCAAACCCCGAAGGAAATAATGGCCAAAAGAGGGCTAATGAAAGAATCACTTGCAAGATCATGTCATAGAGCAGTTATCAACTAAACAGATATCTCCAATGTCATTGGCTACCATGCTTGGACCTCACCACTCATGTTTTAAACATCTGAAAGATAAAAGCCATAAATGCAAAGCTTTCTGCCATTCCAATGCAAGACCTGAACAGGCATTTGGAAGGAGTCAATGAGAACACTTCAGCTGATCACCTTGGTCTGTGAGTCAACAGAACCACTATAAGTATTACTCATGCATATCATGCATACATGAGCATATCACACTGCATTTTTCTTTGTCAAAAGTAAATAGCAATACTCTATGAAGCAAATATGAAGAAGATAAAGTAGGGTTCTATTGATTTTGGAGATTTTTAAAATTACAAAAAAAAATTTTGGTAAATTTTTCCAGAGATTTTTTTATAAATTAATCTAATTATATTTTAACTATAAATATGTTTAAAAAGGGCGTTTTTACAGTAAATTACCATATCACTTTTGTATTCTATATACATAGTACATATACGAGGTATATTTACTTATGTATATAGGGTATAAAGGTGTTACACCACTTTCCCAAGCCTTACTTTGATGAAACCCTAAGCTCCTTAACTTGTTCTATTTTGGCCTAATCACATATAAACCAAACAACAAGCAATCAATACTCAATTAAAATCGTTTCCATGTTTAATTTATATAAAACTATCATTATTTACACAATTTCTATTAAAATCCCAACAATACCCTAATTTCACCACTTACTACCTTTTTCAAACTTTACCCTAACCGACCCTTCTCCATCATCCAAGCATAAAATCATTTACTCGACCAGATATCCTTAAAACAACTTATTTTTAAAATTATATCAACTACCATACAAAACCCTAATTTTATATAACATCCAATAAACTCTAACTTCATCAAAATTTACTCATATCTAACAACTAACTTAAAATCATAACACATATATCAAAACCACTTCAAAATAACCCATTATAATAATTATAACTACCCCTATTAAAAACTCTAATTTCACATATTCATTCATTAAACCTAGTTTCATCAATCATGCTCATGTCAGTTAATTACTCATTAAATCACCACATATCCACCATATTAGCTTTATTACTACCCATTTTAACAATTTACAAAAAAATTCTCTCACTCACCAAATTATGCATAACCTTAAAACTAGAGAAAACAAACATGAGAGAGGAAATACTTGAATTTTGATAAACCTTTAAAATCAGCTTAAAACCCTTGAATTTCTTATGTAATTTGGAGTGTTTGGAAGAAAGTCAATCTCTCTCTCTCTCTCTCTCTTTCACTCTTACCCAATTTGGCCATCAATGGATGAAGAGGAAGAATATGACTTTTATTTATTTTCATTTTCAATTTTGCCCCTCTCATTTTTATATAATTACTAATTAATTAATTATTATAATATTTAGATAATTATCCTATTCCAACCATAATTATTTTAATTTCATTTATTTATTTTAACTTTTAACTTTTTCTCTTTTTACCACATATTTGTCTTTTAATAAATATATATATGTTAGGTATATATCATGTATACACTATGTATATCCAATGTATATTTTATGTATATATTAGGTATATATTATACATTTACCTTTCCCAACACTCTAATTATCATTAATATTAATTATTCTATTTTATTTAAAATTATGAGTGTTATATGTCTAGCCAGAAGGCACATCCAATATTATCACATATCAATGGAATGCCAATCCAATAGTGTCAAATACAATTCTCAGGAACATGATATTATATAAGGTGAAACATACAACACACATACATTATCTCATTTTATCTATTTTCATTTCATTTTCCATATGTAATTTCCATATTTTCAACATACTTCGATCATATTTCACATGTTCTTAGTCATATCTACAATGTGACTTTTTTCCCACATTTCTTATGCATTTCTCATATTTTTCACAAAATATACCTAACAATAACATAGCCATTCTGCAATGGCTTAACATTTCATATTTCATGCTTTACACACACTTTTATTTAAAATAATGCACTTAATATATAAAAACCAACAACAAAGTAGCTTAGCACATTCCCAAAAATCATAATGTGCTAGGCCAAACCAAATGCAATTATCACATATGCCATAAAAGTATTTACTAACCTTAGAATTGTCAAAATCCAATGCTAATACTCACTCCAAACCCTAGCATCTCCAAATGGCTTCCCACCTTACTCACTCCTAAACCATATTATAAATAAAAATATTCCAATAGTATCACATTCCAAACCATTTTAATCAATCAAATATCAACTATACCCTTACTACCCAAGTTCCACAAGAATTCTAATTTACTTACTAATTCATCCAAACTACAACAAAACTCAATCATTTCAACCAACCAACCTTAAAATCATTATATATACATCAAAATAACTTCATAACAATGCATAATAACAATTATTGAATCTCCCATCAAAAGCAAAAATTTCACATATTCCAAATTTTCTACAAAAGCTTCTTAAAATCAAAGGAAACTTACATATTTCTTGTGAATTCTTTAAAAACACCATAACTCCTTGGAGAATCTTGTAAAATTTGAAGAGTTGAAGAAGAAAAATCCCTCTTTGGTCATCAATGGACGTTCGGCCTCATTAGGAGAAGAAGAAGATGATGATAGAAAATAAATTTGACTTTTTATTCTTCTTTCTTTCTTAACCACTAATATATATTAATTAATTAATAATTAAGATATATATCATCTTCCACCCAAAAATAATTTTAATTTCCATTTTTTAACTTTTATATTTTAACTTTTTAACTTTTACCAAATTTTTGTTTTTAGTGAAATTTATATCTTAGGTATATTCTACATATGCACCAAGTATATATTAATTATATTCTTTCTCAAACCTATTTATTAAACCTTTCAAATTGTTTATTTAATTATGCATTAATAAAAATATGGATGTGACATTATTATTATTATTTATTTTCTATATTTATATATGCATATAATATTCAAATTTTTTAATAAGCTAGATTTTTTAAACTTCTATAGCACTCTTGTATCTTACTTATGTACTTTAAGTATGCAGGGTATAAGCGTGTTATAATTTATTTTTGTATCAAAGCCTAGGTTTGAGATTCTTAACTTAGGTGGGTTAAAAAAAATTATTTAAAGTTTGATTGGAATTAATATACATGTATATACATTAGCACTTACATTGGTCTTTAATGTAGTAATATTTATTTATGATTTCAGATTAAGAATGTAATGGCTTTTAGAACATAGAGATTAGAGGACAAGATTGCAGAGAGTGATACTTTGAATGCTCGGGGGCTGATGACAGATCAAGAGTGAGTATGGAGGGTGTTAGGGAAGCTTTATAGCCTATTAGACTGGTTGCTCATGGTCCTCCAAATTGGGTTCAACAAATGGCAAAGTATTTTCATCATGTTCATACCCTTCATCAAGGCAGGATATATGATAAGCTCAAAAAGTATGAAGCTACAAATTTCATGAGTACTACAGACCTAGTAGAGGCAGAGCAGTGGTTAGACAGGATTGAGCAGCTCTTAGTACAGTTGGAGGCTACTCCAAAGGAAAATTTTGATTATGCAATCTCATTACTTCAGGATGATGCATATGATTGGCAAAAGACTATCACTCATAGTTTTCACAGACCACCATTTCTAAACTATAATGACTTTCTAGTAGTGTTTGAGGCAAAATACATGCCTAAAGATGAAAAGATGTAGGAATTTTTGAATCTTAGGCAGGGGTCAAGTTTTGTGTCAAAATATGAGAAGGAGTTTCTATGATTAAGTAAGGGATTATTATTGATGAGAGAGATAGATGCAAGAGGTTTGAAGAGGGGTTGAAGCTTACTATTCGGTGTCAGGTAGCAACAGTTCAATATGAGCTGTTTTATAGACTTATGTAAGCTACTAGGAATGTAGAGATGGATCAGGACACTGCAACTACTACAACTATAGATGAGAGCTTAGAATCATTAGCCAATAAGAGAGGGCATGGGAATTTACCACAGAGATTTGGTAGGAATCAGGGGCAGTCTAGCAGGTCATTTCAGTTGAGATAAAGGTATGCATCATTAGCTGCTAGTGTCTTAGCACCCTTTTTTTTAGAGATCTACTCCCCCTATATGCATTCAATAAGGTAAGATGAACATGGGTACTTGTTGGAGGATGAGTTCAGGTGGTTGTTTTAGATGTGGTTCTAGAGACTACTATATGAGAGACTGTCTAGAGATGCAAGTGGCCAGACAAACAGAGACTGTAGTGTACAGGCCAAGAATTAGGGGAGGCAGAGGTGGCCGAGTAGTGCCTAGTCAGAGAGAGGAGTCAGTGTCAGTGAGCAGACCAAAGGAAGATAGAGCTTCTCATAGAGTTTATGTGATGTAGTGGGAGCAAAATGCTGCAGATGTGGTTATTGGTAAATTTTCTTTATTTGACATTATTGTTTATGTATTGATTGATCTTGGATTAACAAATTCATATATCAGTGATTTTATTATTCTTGTTGATGATATGCAAGCTAAGCTTTTAGAGTATGATGTGTTAGTTACTAATTCTTTAGGGCATAGTGTAGTTGTTAGTAAGGTGTACCAAAATTGTTCTATTTTAGACCATTAATTTTGGCCCTAAGCCAGTCCAATCCAAATTAAAGAAGGCCAAGCAAAATTTAGTCTAATTTTAAAAGCTTAAAACTAGTTTATAGCTTTGATTTAGGTTGGTCCGATTTTAAAAGGCCTAAAATAAGCCGGTTCAACCTTTAAAGCCCTAAAACTGTCCGACCCAATCTTAAAATCCCAAAGCAATCTGGTTTGACCCAAACGTACATAGCTTGATCAACATGAAATATTGGTGGAACCAATAAATGGTGGTTTGAAATCCCTTATTTTGTTTATTTTAAATTTACAGCAGTTCATATTGTTTAATTCGTTGAATTATTTTTTAGTTTGTCTTTGTGTTTTATTATAAAATCTTTCGTAGACTATTTGAGTATAGTTTATATCCATAGAGTTGATTTTAAATGTCCAATAGATTACATTATCCATGGTAGCTTATTTAAAATTTTGTGGGAAACCCTAGTTTAATATTACAGTAGTTTGCCCAACCAAATTATCTTTAAATCTTTAATGTTACAGTAGCAGTGGTAATTGCTCTCATAGCTTTAATTGAATATTCTAGTGGTCCAAAATTTGTAAATATAATCACAGTAACTATTTTCTAAGACAAAAACCTTAAAATATATTTTCCAAAACTAAACCCCAATCATGTTTAATAAAAACCCTAAACCTTAGTCTTGTTTTCATAAAACCCTAAACTCTAATCTTTTTTAAAAATTCTAAACCCTAATTATGTTTCTCTAAAATCTTAAAATATTAATCGTATTTTCTAAAACCCTAATTTATAAATTAAGAACCCTAGTTTTATGTATTTATTGTTCCATATAACATTAAAACCTAGATTTTGTGATTTACTATATGACAAAAACCTTAAAACCTATTTTTCAAAACTAAACCATGTTTCATAAAAACCCTAAACCCTAGTCTTGTTTTCATAAAACCTTAAACCCTAATCTTTTTTAAAAATTCTAAACCCTAATTATGTTTCTCTAAAATCTTAAAATCTTAAAATATTAATCATATTTTCTTAAAACCCTAATTTATAAATTAAGAACCCTAGTTTTATGCATTTATTGTTCCATATAACATTAAAACCTAGATTTTGTGATTTATTATATGTCTTGATGGATGATTAATTTTTATTTGATTTGTGATGGATGGTTTATTTTTATGGTTGAATATTTTTATTGGTTTCTCTTGGTTTCAAGAATTGTAAGAGATATGTTCCACTTTGTGGATACCTCATTAATTATGCTCGATGTAATTCATTTTAAGTTTTGAGACTATTGTAAGGACCTTAGAGAACACAAGCCTAAATCCAGAGAAAATGGAGTAACTGTCCGGACAGGCCGGGAAAAGAAAGAGGTGGATGACTTGAATGCTAAGGAATCCCCAACCTCCTAATGGGTTCAAAAAGTTGGGTACGTATGGGGAAGGTGAGAATGACCCAGCACCCCCATAACACCAGTTCATTGGAATTGGCCTCCTTTTCAAGTATAAATATTATTGAATTTGTAAATATTATAATATCATCCATAATACATGCAATTATCAAAAGAAATAAACATCCATCACTTTATTAAAATGAAGCAAACAAATCAAGCATTCTTCCATAGATGGAAACTTGCCTTTTACAATGTCCGATGTCTAAAAGTAAATAAAATAGGATACCTGCCATTTGGTGGAAACATGCCCTTTACATTAATCCAAAATTTAAAATGAATTAATGTAACACACCTTCCCAACCTACATATGTAAGCTGAGTAGAGGCGCCACACTAACCTAATGTTGCTACCAATTTTACTTAGTCAAATTTTAGTTCCGATTTTTACAAAATTTTTGCCATAGTTTCGCCTAAAAATTGAGTCCCAAGTGTCGACAAAACCGGTTTTTTTCTTATTTTAAAAACATTTTACACAAACCAATGCAAACAAAATCATTCTCAGTACACTCCCAATAAATCCCCCTTGTAACCTCAACTACAACCTGCAAAAAGGATTTACACTTCTAGTACAACATAAAATAAAGGTTTTGTGACAACCCCCATATTTAAATATTACACAGCGGAAGTTATAAAATATTTACATATTTACAAATTCATATACATCAAAACTCAAGTTTTACAACACATAAAATTTATACATGATTGGCAAGTCTACTCTGATCTTTAAGCTCCCAAAATGGATTCTTCAAGGTCTACTCTCACTAGGTCTTGATGAACTCTCGGGTTCAACTCTATCCACTCTACTACCTGCGCGATTAAACACTATCGCGCTAAGCCAACGGCTTAGTAAGATAAAACATGCTAACAGTATGCTTTAATGAAATGCAATGCCACATATGTTATTGATAAGATCAACATCATAAATATAAAGTTAACCACACAATTATGCATTTCACAAATCATAGTCATATGAGCATACCACATTTCAACATCTTTCCACATCCAACATTACTCAATCATACTCAATAACCAACATCTTATTTCATTAACTCATAACATTATTTAGGACATTCATATAACCTTGACACCTATGGGCCCAACAAGTATTTAATACGATATTCAGAGTTCAGAGTTACTGCTTTGGTTCATAGTCACAATAATCACGCCCGTAGGCAATGTATATACATGTATCTCTATCCATGGATAGTGTAACAGACCCAGTCTCTTGGATCATCAACTCAACACATATGAGGAGATCCTCAACCCGGCAAGACTGTTACAAATCATATATCTCATAGTGTAACAGACCCAGTCTCTTGGACCATCAACTCAACACCTATGAGGAGGTCCTCAACCCGGCAAGACTGTTACCTTTCATCATTTCTTAGGTATGCCACCCAAATCCAGAACTCTGAAACTGAATAACATATTAAACAAACAATTCATTTCCATTCTCAATTCTCATCACATTTAGGCAAACATGCCTTCTTTCTTTCAATTACATCATCTTAGCCAATAACAATGGCTTCACATTTCATTTCACAATATAACATCTCATTATTCAATTATATATATATATATATCTCATCCATGATCACATTATATCTCACATAGCATCATTCATAAATATCAACATTTCATTCCACATTACTCATGAAACACATTACCATTCACAATGCACAACATAACATTGTTCAATCTCAACAATGCAATTAGGGCAAAGAACAATTGATTATAACATTCATTGATTCAAGTGTGTTTAAAGTGTTTAGGGTTAGGTTTAAGGACCAACCTACCTTTGGAAAACCAAAGCAATGCAAGAAGAACAAAGAATTAAAACCCTAACCATAAATAGTACATTCTGGTTTTAAACTCCATTTTATCCTTATTTTGAAAAATTGTATAAAATAATCTACTTGACTAAAAATTCTAAAATTTTTAAAGAATTTATTTTTGTATCTTAAAATCATCCCTTTAAAATTTCAGATCAAAATGGACACAAAATCTTAGTCAAATAGTTCACCTAACCAGACTGCCTCAATTGCCCTGCATCCTGGTAGCAGTTCTGAACTTTGTGAATTCCATAAATCAAATTCAATCAACGTGGTTCTAAATTATTTTTCTCAAATACTAGACTCACTAAGCAACAACATATCCAAAATTCAATTGGATATGATTTTTCTACATTTTATTAAAAATCCCGAAATATAGCTGTCTCAGTTAAGGTACCTGCTGGAACAGTTCTACTAAAAATAATTTTTCTAAACTCATAACCATTCCAAAATCGAATCAACATATTTTTCAGTCATTCTAGACTCATAGAGGCACAACATATCAAATATTCACTTTAAGAACATTTTTCTAAAATTAATTATAAATCATACAAGTCACAGCCTTTACTAATCCTAAAACAGAAACAATTTCACTAAACACCAATCTTACTCTTCCATCACCAACACCAACCCAACTTCTCATCTATCAAGCAAAATCAATACTTACAATCATACCATAAGCAACTTAATCATACCACTTCAAAAGAATTGAAGAAATTAGAGAAAAGATCTTACCTTAGTTAAAAACTTCTTAAATCAACACTTGAACACTTAATCTTTCTTCAATTTAAGCTTGAAATCATCAAAACCATCACTTGTCTCTTTCTTTCTCTTTGGCTATGGAGGGCCGGCCATCAACAAGAAGAAGAAGAAGAAATGATGAAGAAAACACAAGTCAAACCTTCTTTAAATATCCACCATATGATTTTATCCATGCAATTACCAAAGTGCCCTTATTCACATAATTATCTTTTTGTCTTATATGTGCCCAATTAAGTAATTTACCAATCTCAAATAAATATCTTCTCTTGCATTGACCAAGCCTTTTGACCACTTTATATGTCATATATATTAACATATACACAACATATAAATTTGTCTCTAAACCCTATTTCTTCCCAAAATACATATACATATACTTTCTCTTCTCAATTTCATTTCTCTTACAATTTAACACATATATTCAATCCAATATATAACAATAACAACAACAACAATATGCAAAACTTCTAGGGCATAAATGAGGATATTACAATTAAATTACATATAACTTAACTAATGAGGTACCCATATAGTGGAAACATACCCATACATCATTGGAGCTAAAATAAACCAACAAATGAAATCCAACCATTCATCATAAATCAAAATAAAATAAGTCATACATCAAACATGTAATAAGTGAACATATATTAATAATCAAGTCTATATTTAAATATCATGTTAAATAATAAATGTACAAAGTAGGGTTTTAATATATGAATTAGGGTTTTTAAAGTTTAGATTACTAAATTAGGGTTTAGGGTTTATATCATGCAATAAGGGTTTCTTACATGCAATATAGGTTTGAAACATACAAACTAGGGTTTTGGAAAAACAATCAATGTTTTAGGGTTTACAAAAATAGGTTTACATTTATGGGCTACTGGACACTTAGGTTAGGGTTTAGGTATTACGGGATATTAAGATTTTTGGGTTTACTGGATTATGGTTTTGGGAGATTAATGGACTGGTGCTAGGGTTTAAGGTTTAATATTTGTTGCTGGGATGAACAAGATTATTTTGGAAACATGAACATAATTACTAGATTATTTGAATATTTTACAAACAATTGTATAAGATTATAATAACATAACTATTATGATTTGAACAAATTAGAGATAGTGAACACACTTTTGTTTGTTGGCTCCACCAAATTAAAAGAATTTGAATCAAGCTTTACTGTTCGCTCCTGCCTAAATCAACTTATTACTTTGATCAAGCTTTGGTAATTTGGCAATTACCTAGATATTGCCTTGATTATGGTGACTGATTCCTCTTCTCTTTTCTTGTTTTTGCTTCTCTTTTCTTTCTTGCCTCCTTGATTCTTATTGCTGATTTTCTGACCCCTTAATTTGAAAATTAATTGCCCTTTTATATCTCACATTAGGGCATCCTTTCAACCCTTTTTACTTCAGATAAACAATACCTAAACAGTCTAGGTGAATCTTCGTGTGAAAACCGTGCATAATTAGTTATCAATCAAGCCCGTGGAATTGGCTCTTGCCCATTTTAGCATAAGCAATTAACTCATATCGAATTGGCATGTACAAATTTGATATGAGCTAAATGCTCATATCAAATTGGCATACAAATGCTCATATCAAATTGACATTAGCCAATTTGATATGAGCATGAACAAGGGATCTAAACCCGACCGAGGTAACATGGTTGATGATGGGTTTGCCATTAATGTTTGCCCACTTAAAATATTGCCAAAAATAGCCATGTCAACAAGGGATCTAAACTCGACCGAGGTAACCATTCGGGCTTATGACAACACTAAGAGACATGCCAAAGGAACATTCAAAGCTACTGTCAAGGTTTGTCCAATTGAATCTATTATTGAATTTGATGTTTTGGACATACCTATTACCCTTGCCTTACTCTTGGGACAACCATGGTTTCATCCTCTTGGTGGAGTTCCTTCCACCCTTCATCAAATGATCAAGTTCCCTAATGGAGATGAGACAGTGGTCATCGAGGCCGAAGATAATGAGGTTGTTAATGCTCTAATGATTGAGAAGTCTCTCAATGGCTTTCAAATAGCTGCAATTTCTGATCATGAAGTAGTGGACTCTACGGTCTTGAACATGATGAAGACAATGATCTACCTTCTCGGAGCTGGTCTTTGGAAGGGCAATGCCGGTTTGACAAAGCTTCTAGATTTAAAACTCAAACTTCCAAGAAGGGGTTGGGATATGATGAAGCCAACAAAGATGTCCAGCCAAAGAAGAATGAGAAGATGAGCTTTTTGCCACTTGAAAAAATCTTAGTCAAAGCTCCAGACATGGAACCACTCCAAGGAAAGCCTGAGCCAATTATGTTAATGGGAAAGTTGATCCCGGGTTTTGAAATTTTTACAGATGTTGCCGAGCTAGTGGAGCAAGTGAAGAAAGAGCTCACCCTGCCAGCCAACAAAGAATCCAATCCGGAAGAGAAAAAGGAAGCTGTCCTAAAAGCCGAGAAGACTCCTGAGGAGATTGCTGCCCTGGTTGAAGAGAAGTTTGAAGACATCCTGCCTTATGATTTTGAGAACAATAATTTTGATTTTGATTTTAATTTGTCTGCTTTTGTATGAGGATGATGATGTTTTCTTTTCCAAAATTAATGCAATAAAGTCTGATTTTTCTTACTTGTGTGATGTTTCTCCTGATGGTTGCGAACATTCAAATAGCAGTTACATGAGCATCTTTAATATTAATTCTGTTGACACACAATCATTAAATCTATAAACAATTGAAATCCTAAAAATATTAGTATAGCATCTGACCTTACTCCTGATGAGAGAGAGAGATTTGAAAAAATATTCAAAAAATATGAAGAAGTATTTGCTTGGTCTTATGAGGATATGCCTGGAATAGATTGAGACATAGCCGAACATCTTATTCCTACTTACACTCACATGAAACCTGTTAAACAAAAGCTTAGGCAATTAAGACCTGAGTGGGCTGAATTGGTTAAAGAAGAGGTCACTAAACAAATACAAGTAAAGTTCCTTGAAGTGATAGAATATCCAGATTGGCTAGCCAACATAGTACCCGTGCCAAAGAAAGATGGAAGAATAAGGGTTTGTGTGGACTATAGAGATTTAAACAAGGCTTCCCCTAAAGATGATTTTCTTTACCCCATATAGATGTCCTCATTGATAGTGTAGCCTCTAGCGTGCTACATTCATTTGTAGATGGATTCTCAGATACAACCAAGTGTTAATGGCCTAAGAGGATAAAGCGAAAACTACTTTCATTACTACATAAGGTATATTTTGTTATAGGGTGATGTCGTTCGGCTTAAAGAATGCTGGAGCAACCTATTAAAGGATGGCCACCACACTATTTCATGACATGATACATAAAGAAGTTGAAGTATATGTTGATGATATGATGGTTAAATCAGATACAAGGGAACAACACTTCCAAAATTTAGAATTATTCTTCGATAGAGCATTAAAATATAAGCTAAGATTAAACCTGAAGAAGTGTGTGTTCGGGGTTACCTCAGCTAAATTGTTGGGACATGTGGTTGGTCCAAATGGCATTGACATTGATCCTGACAATGTTAAAGCAATCAGGGATATGCTAACCCCTAAAATGAAGAGAGAAGTTCGAGGATTCATTGGTAAATTACAATACATTAGCAGATTCATAGCAAAGCTCACAACAATCTGTGAGCCTACCTTCAAATTGCTTAAAAAGAATCAGCAGGTTTTGTGGAATGAAGAATGTCAAAGGACCTTTGAATGAATAAACGAGTATTTGCTGAATTCACCTATTTTAAAACCACCCAAACCCGGTAAACCTCTATTATACACTTAGCAGTAGAAGAAGAGTCAATAGGAGCCATGCTAGCCTAAGTAGACGAGTCAGGGATTGAGCATGCAGTTTACTATTTGAGTAGAAAGCTCCTACCTTATGAAATTAAGTATAGTATCATTGAAAAGACCTGTATAGCGGTGGTTTGGTCTTCTAAAAAGTTGCGGCATTACTTTCAATCTTGTAGTGTGCAAGAAATTTCCAGGTTGGATCCAATGAAGTAATTAAGGGAGACACCCTCTTTGATTGGGAAGTATGGGCGACGGTTAATAATATTGGAAGAATTTGAGATTGAGTATATAACCCGGAAAATAATCGAAGGTAGAGCAGTGGCAGAATTCCTAGCCCAACAACCATTACCGGATAGCGAAGAGG
This sequence comes from Garcia nutans, assembly GCA_947685225.1. Classification (NCBI taxonomy): domain Eukaryota; kingdom Viridiplantae; phylum Streptophyta; class Magnoliopsida; order Malpighiales; family Euphorbiaceae; genus Garcia; species Garcia nutans. The sequence continues at coordinate 16,302,469 of CANTUV010000023.1, read as the reverse complement.
TAGTTTTGGAATTTCCAGATGAACATTTAGAGGCAATTGAAGTATAAGGGTGGAAAATATATTTTGATGGAGCAGAAAATAGGAAAAGAGCAGGTTTGGGAGTCATACTAGAATTGCCCGAAGGGGACCTTATCCCATTAGCCAAAAAGTTGAAATTTAGGGAAACCAATAATATGGTGGAGTATGAAGCATGTATCTTTGGTTTGGAAACCCTAATGATTATGAAGGTGGATAAGATGGAAGTTTTTAGCGATTCATTGCTAGTAATATCCCAAGTAAATGGAGAGTGGGCGTTGAAAGAAGAGAAATTAAAACCATACCACCATTACTTGACCACGATGAAGAAGAACTTTAAGGAGTGTAAGTTTATACACCAATCAGGAGAAGAAAACCAGATGGCTGATGCCCTAGCCACATTGGCTTCGGTATGGGAAAATCCTGTCAACTTATTCCTCAAGCCTCTGATTTTGACTAGTTCATCAACTCCTTGCTATGAATATGAGACAATCATGGAAATTGGTATAGACCATGATGCATGGTATGATACTATAAGACGATTTTTAAAGGAAAGGGAATACCCGTCGGGGGCAACAAAGAAAGAAAGAAGAGCCATAAGGCAGTGGTCTTTGCAATACATCACCTTCCATGGAGAGTTATATCGAAGATGGCTTGATGGGCTGCATTTGAGATGCTTGAGGAAGCCTGAAGTGGAGCATATCATGTCAAAAATACATGCGGGAAGTTGCAGTTCGCACATGAGTGGTTTGGCCCTAGTTAAGAAGATAATTCGACAAGGTTACTACTGGTTGACCATGAAGAGAGATTGTATTGAGTTCGTAAAGAAGTGCCAACAATGTCAAATGTATGGTAACTTAAATCACATGCCTCCTGAAGAATTGCATTCTATGTCTTCACCTTGGCCCTTTGCCACTTGGGGTATCGACATTATAGGAGAGATACATCCGATAGCCTCAAGCGGTCACCGTTTCACTGTAGTAGCATTATATTATTTTTTGAAATGGGTCAAAGCGGAATCCTTCAACAAACTGGAGGTAAGTCAAATTGCTAGATTTATTGAAAAGAACCTCATCTGCAGGTATGGGGTCACGCACAGTGTGATATCAGACAATGGGGTATAGTTTCAAGGAGCAGTTAGGGACTTATTCTTGAAGTACCAAATTCATCATCACCGATCCTCTCCTTATAGACCAAAGGCTAATGGTACGGTAGAAGCAACAAATAAGACAATTAAGCAGATCCTGTCCAAGATGACCAAGACATATAGGGGTTGGTCAGAGATGCTTCCTTTTGCTTTGTGGGGATATAGAACAAGTGTGTGAACACCGACTGGAATGACACCGTTCTCTTTGGATTATAAGATGGAAGAAGTGTTGCCAATTGAAATTGAGATCAAGTCGTTAAGAGTGGTCTTGGAAGCTGAACTGCCTGAAATAGAATGGGTAGTGAGCAGATACACACAGTTAGCTTTACTAGAGGAGAGAAGGTTAAAAGCACTGTATCATCATCAACTGTATCAAAGGAGGATAGCTTGGTCTTATAATAGAAAGGTTAAGATGAAAAAACTCAGAGTCTGGGATTTAGTATTGAAACAATGTAAGCCTAATGTATTTGATCCAAGAGGAAAATTTAGGCCTAGCTGGGAAGGGCCATATGTTGTGAAACAAGTCATGAAAAAGGGTGCAATGAAGTTATCAGGCACGGATGGGACTAGTTTAGTGAGCCAGTGAACATTGACAGGTTGAAGAGATTTTATGTATAAAAGAAAAGAAGAAGAAAAAGGAGCTCGCTAGATTGAAAACCCAAAAAGGGCAGCCTAGAAAAAAGTTAGAGCAGTCCGCTAGTTCTGAAAATTCGAAAGGGCAAGCTAGGCAACAATTAGGGCTAAATGAGAGAAAATCATCAATTAGAAAACCCGAAAGGGCTAGTTGGCAACAGGAGTGATCTTGTGTATGCTGGTTTTATGTTTGGTTGTTCCCTAATTTAGTAAAACAGAATTAATATTAAAATTGTTCTATGTGCACTGTTATAAGTATTTGACCAGATATGGATGAAATGAATAAACACAATAGCAAAAGGTGATGACAAATTATAAAAGGAAAAGAAACATCTCTTCTTATTACTTTTATTATTTTAATCCTAACAACACACTTTCTAAAGAAATTGACAAATGTAAAATCTATGGCAGACGATAAGTGTAACATGTAGGCCAGCTTTACTTTAGTCGATCCAAGTAGGCTTCAGTCAGACAAGGCATATCTAAATCAAGAGTGAATTCAGAACCTCGAGGCTCAGCTCCATACTGATGATTAAGCCGGCGAGGGTCATACATCAGGCATGTCCACATGGTGATACGAGAAATCTTCCACCAAGGTACCAACCAACGGATGTTGACTTCAGCGTGTGAGTGGATCCAGTCAACCCAGTCAGCATATGAAGAAGCAGGATAGAGTAATTTCCTAGCAGAATGATGTCATGATAGATATCTGGCACAACATCATAGATGGAGTATCGAGCAAGCAGAGACGCTCTTGAAGCCAAATCTGTAAAAAAAAAGTAATTAAAAAAAAGAGAGAGAAGAAGGTCCACTAAGTTGAAAACCCACAAGGGCGGCTTAGGAAAAAATTAGGATAGCTCGCTAGTTTTGAAAACCCGAATGGGCGGACTAGGCAAAAATTAGAGTAATAAAAAAATAATAAAAAAAGGGATCCGCTAAGTTAAAAACCCGTAAGGGCAGCTTAGGCAAAAATTTGGATAGCTCGCTAGTTCTGAAAACCCGAAACGGCAGACTAGGAAAAAATTAGAGCAATAAAAAAAAAGAGAGAGTTGCAGTAAAGATAAAAATTATATATTGTCATTGTTATTTTTATACTTATTATACACTATTTCCTCAATTGATACAATATTTATAGATCACTAAGAAGGAGGTGGTAGATCATTATATAAAGCTCTAAAAAAATCATCGCCTGTCAGAGAAGGAGGCATATCACCCGTCCCGAGTCAGCCTGAAGTAGAAGCACCTGAATCTCTATTACCTTGGAATTCAGATCTGTAATAGTCCTCATCTGAAGTAGACAAAAGGATCTCATGGCCATCAACTTGGGGCCCTCTAGATGAAGAAGCACCAGGATCTCTCAACCCTAAAATCGAAAGTCTAAAAAATTTTGCTCTGACTGATGGTACAATTTTTCAAAATGGGAAACCTGTTGACGACTAATGGCCAACTCTTCTTGAAGTTTCATATTTTGTTCTTCAAGCATTCACTGTGATACAGAAAGGAAAAGAGTAAGAGCATACATAATCATGCATACATATAGCATAAATTATTATGAAATAAGAAATCCTACCAAGTAATTCATATCAATGCCCTGTGGATGAGATGGCATCTCCGGTTGGTTTGATTGAGCAAATGGAGGAGTAGTAAAAGAAGGTCGCCTGACTAAATGAGCCAGCAGCCTACAACAATCATTAAAAAAGTCAAAATAAGTTAAGAAAGAAGCGATTGCAATGGAAAAATGGTAAAAGTTTACGTGAGAAAATGCTAGCCCTGAGAGGTGAGACAAACTCTCCTCCCTCTCTATGATACTCCTCTTCATCTCAATCTTCATTTTTCTCGGGAATCTCCCATACACCAACAGGGGATACATCAAAGTTCAAGAGCCCTATTTGAATAAACTGGGTATAAGATGCACCTAATTGGATAGAGAAAGGTTTCAACATCATAACCATGCCGAGCCAACCACTATGCATTCTCCAACATTGACGTCATATTTACAGTATATTTTGGGCAATGCATTGGGATCCTCCACTGCTCAGGACCAAGAAACCACTCGTATACTCTCTCTCCGAGAAACAAGCCACTAGACACAGGGCCGGCAATGACTCGACGGGTATGTTGAAAAGACAGTGCGGCATTCATGGAGGAAGTCAAATTCATCGCACTTCTCTGTTCCACCAGGCCAAATGGACTACAAAATGACATAAGGTAAGTAAACTTTTATATAAATTTTAAAGTATACTAATGCTATTTTACCTGGCCCCAGGTTAAGCAACTCAAGAGAAAGCATTGGGTATGCACACGGTGAGAGCCGGGAACTTTTACATGATCTGACAACCAAAAATTTAATCTCTGATACCCAACTCTCTCTCCGGAAATACCAGGCACCCTTACAAGATTGTGCTCATATGACCATGCCTGCAACAATAATAAAAATCAAATTCATGCAAGAATAAGAATGGAATTGACATTTATGGAAGAAGAGTACCTCGACAACTGCCATAAAGCCAACAAAAGACTTATTATTTCTGCAAATTTTGCCAAGTCCATGGTAAAGACAGGCAAGGCCAGCTTCACCCCAGCCGTAAAGCGGTACCATACTCATATCAATAAGGGCGCTCAACACCAACAAATGGATGGTGGATTCGGTGCTGTCTAAAATGGTCGACCTGAGCAAATACATCAAAAATCCTCGAGCATATTGTTTGGCTGTGTCCTTATGAACCCGTCCTTTGTAGTTCATCCAATAACTTCGAATTGGCTCAATTTTTATCTTGAAAGGCCCTTTAAATGATGGTTCCATACCAATTAACTGTTGAATTTCTTCGAATGTCAGAATATCATTGGTAAGAGGGACCGGAAGGCCATAGTATCAGATACCAGTTATGGATGTATAATCGACCGGGCCAATGGTCATTTCTCCTATAGGTAGGTGAAAAGTATGGGTCATGTCCATCCACTGTTTTAACAATGCTTGAACTACACTCCTGTCTATCAGATACTCCTCGGATGGTAATTGCAAGATGAATCTTTCAAAATCGCAATCTCGGATAATTCATCTTACCTGAGAAGGCGCTACATCATACCATTGTCGGGCTTTGTAGACACACCCTCCGCCCTGAATAACGCAACGATCATGCTAACACAGAGCTAGGTAAGTCAACACAAGGTAAGTATATCATCATATCAATACCACTGATTTTCAGGCTAAATTTATTTTTAGTCTATCTATTTACTTAAATTCTTAAATATATTCATCTAATTAATTTATTTTTCATAAATCTTAAAAGAAATAAAATAATAAAATAAAAAATAAAAAAATATATAAAAATAAAAAAAGAAAAAAAAACACAAAAAAAATGAAAAATAATCTGTTGTTAAAATAAATAATTACCTTGCTCTTTTGATTTGAACTGCGATGAAGCGGCATCTTGTAGACCCTTAATTTTTTATCTCGTCTGGTCCGTTATTTTTAATATAGTCCAAAAACAATTTTGTGTTATTTTATTTAAATAATATTTATTTTAGCATTTATTATTTATAATTTTTAATAATAAAAAAATAAATAAACAAAATCAAAAAATAATAAAAATAAAAAGCGACGACGAAAAATTCGTCGCCGAAAAGTAGAATTGGCCAAGGACAATTCGCGTGCAAGAATTTCCTACGGTGAATTGGCTGGCCGCCCAGCCAGCACCTACGGTCGCTTGCAATTTTTTCCAACTTTCGTAGTAACGCCCAGCCACTCCTCACAAATCCTCGCAGTTTTGGCCAACGATCACAGTTTTTGCCAGCGAAATTTTCCAACACAGTTTTTTTTTTGAAATCAAATTCTATTTGGTTTATGTTTCTTTTCATAATTAATTTTAGTTTCCTTAAACAAATTAGAATTAGGTTTATGATTTTTCCTATAAATAACACTTTAAAACTCAGAATTAAGGGACTTTGATTGGGGGAAAATTTGTGTGATAAAAAATTTGACTTTTTGAACTTGGATTGGATCGGAGTAAAAAACAGAAAACCCTAGCCAGAGAAGAACAAGCAAGCAATCAAGAATTCATCAAAGCTAGCCACACTGCCTTTGTCTTTATTCATCCAGAAAGTAATTTTTGGTGGAACCAACTACGCAGGTTTGATCTTTAATCATATATTATATATTTACGGTAGCTTTGTTTCTTTGACTAATAAGAACATGCACACAGTACTTTGATCCTTAAATATATAGTAATTTGATCTTTGTTTAAATAACTTAAATTGTTCCTTCTGTTTCCAAAAACCCTAAAAAGTATTCTTCTATTTCCAAAAACCTTGAGAACCCTAATTTATTTCTTTTGTTTCCAAAAACCTTAAGAACCCTGAATTATTTCTTTTGTTTCCAAAAACCGTAAGAATCCTAAGTTTTCCTAAACCCTAATTCAGTGAACTTAAAACCCCAAACTAATTAATCTAAACCCTAAAGCCATAATCTAATAAAACTAAAAACAACAATCCAGTAAACATGAATTATAAACCTAATGTCTTAAGATTCCAAAACCCTAATTTCATAATATTACCCTTAAACCCTAATTTGATTAACCAAAAAACCTTACTACTTTCTTAAATTCATAAAACCCTAATCCATTCCAATTTTCCAAAACCTTTATAGTAGGCTAAACAAATAACAATAATAATGTTAAAATTCCAAAACCCTAAATATTAATTAAAGAACTTTAAATAGAAATAGTAAACCTTAATTTGTATCTTTACTTGCTTTATTTTTAGATTTGATTATGTAGTCTATTACATGCTTTGGTTGATGATTTATTTTGTAACACCCCGATACCCTATATAAGTACTATACATATACCTATTATACATACAGTAAGTATATAAAGTATAAGAATGTCACTTTTCGTTTCAATTTAAAAACCTATAACAGAGTTCAAAATACAGTACGTTAATTTAAAGAACATTTACAAAATCATTATCTTTATCAAAACTTCATTTATACATATAAATATACTCTCGTCAGAAATGCATCATAAATAAAAGTTATACATGTATGCATTACCCTCTAGTTGGTCTCGACAAACTCTTACTCTTCTCGTGGCATAACGAAAGACTTCATATCTTCCACCATACTCTCCTTGTTTAAATAACATAACTTTCAATATTAATAAATCGATATTATTTCCTCTGTTTAGTAAACTCAACATTAGCAAACCCAACATAAACTTTATTATAAATAGGTTCAAAGTATAGAGGAAAGAATTCATACTTTAATCTTGATTTTGATTTCTACTCATTTTCAACTTTATTCTCCTTTTCATTTCTTTATGTTTCAATTCACATTATGTCCTACATAATATTGCTCATAAACATCGACATTACATTCCATGTTGCACACAATATGACATTTTCATATGCATCATCAATATACATATAGCACATTACATTTCACAATTTGTTTTCTCATAGTCAATTAGGCACTATGCCTCAATTATAATTCATTTTCAACATCAATACCAACAATCATGATTTCTCATCACATCAAAATAGTATACACATATATCATCAACTACATAGAACATCTCATATAACACAAATATTTTACTATTCATATAATGCCACATCCGAGACCAACCTAGGTGTCAATGCATATGCACGTATTACAAATTTCATTTCAAAACTTTTCCTTTTTACTTCTATTTAAACTTTTCAAAACTCTTTTTTTTTTTTTATACTCTTCAAAAATTCTCTTTTTAGTTTCACTTAGGCCGAGAATCTCGAACCTAAGCTCTGATACCAAAATAATTGTAACACTCCGATACCCTATATAAGTACTATACATATACCTAGTATACATACAGTAAGTATATAAAGTATAAGAATGCTACTTTTCGTTACCTTTTAAAAACCTGTAACCGAATTTAAACCATAATACATTAATTTAAATAACATTTATAAAATCATTATCTTTATCCAAATTACATTTATACATATAAATACTCTCTCATCAGAAATACATCAAAATTAAAAGTATTACATGTATGCATTACCCTCTAGTTGGTCTCGACAAACTCTTACTCTTCTTGTGGCATAATGAGAGACTTCATATCTTCACCTATTTACCTGCGCGAATACACACCCGCGCTAAGCCCGAGAGCTTAGTAGTCCAAATATAAAATGTAAACATATAGTATAGAAGTATTAACATATAATGATATATCCATTCAATGTATAATTAATTCTTATCATATTATCTTTTCTTTTTAATTGCATCATTCATATATCTTAGCTAATTTCATATATATAATGTACATATATATACATAATATTATCACCAACCCCAATCTATCACCAATATATTAATACACCCACATTATATATACCATACCAATCATTATTGCAATACACACATTACATATCATACCAATCACTATTGCAATACATACATTACATATCATATCAATCACTATTGCAATACACACATTACATATCATACCAATCACGAATCACATTTTTAATGAAGATAACCATTATCATCAACCACTATTCATTTACATATCATACCTCATAACATTATCTTATTCACAATTCATCAATCATGATTCATTTATTTGAACACTTGTATTTCACATTGGCAACAAAGACAGACTCGGGCCCAAAACACTAATATGTCATTCGACTTTCAGAGTTAATGCTTTGGTTTAATTATCACATTTATCATTATCCCAACTAGGCTTCAAGGATTAGGTTCAACCAAGCTTCAAGGGGAGCAAAGCATGCTAAGCATCAACCCAACTTGGCTTCAAGAACCAACCCAACCTAGCTTCAAGGGTTGTAACATCTCAATTAGGCTTCAAGGAATCAATTCCAACCTAACTTCAAGAGATTGTTACTATTAGGCATGCCACCAACAACAAAACTCTGAAAATGAATAACATATTAGACACACAATTCATTGATCATTACATCACCAATATCATTTACAATTCTCATCATCATTTAGGCAAACATGCCTTACATATCTCAATTGAATTGTCATAGCCAATCACAATGGCTTCATATCATATTTGAATCATCATGGCCAATTACAATGGCTTCACAACATATCCTATCTCAATCCATATGATACATATAGCATCATTGATATAACATTTCAAAGTATTTTATTCATATAATACATTGCCATTCACAAGATTCACAATGTATATAACATAACATTTCATCATTTCTCAAAATACATAAACACCATTCATTATTAGAGCATTTATCATAATAATTTGCACATACCTTAAGAATGATCCTCATTTCTTCCTATCTTTCCCATTTCATATATCATCCTTTATATATATATATAGAAATTGACATTATTCATTTACATTCACAATATAATAGAGTATTTAACACATTCATCCAAATGTGTTAAGGTTCAAGGACATATAAGGATATACAATCAAATAGGATTTATGCTTACCTTTTAATGATCTTCACAACTTTCACCTCATTCAATCATCACCTTAGTCAAATTATATTAACAATATAGTAAACTACTTAACACATTTGCAAACAAATGTGTTAAGCCTCAAATCATGTAAATAAATACAATCATATGTATTGGTACTTACCTCAAGAACTACTCCCATCAATTTATACATTTCTTTATTCCAAGAATTCTCCACATTTAGGTTAATGCAACCCAATCTCTTCGAAACCTAATCCAAAGATCATTATTCATAAGTTTAGTATCATCTACATACATTTGTTTAGGTCATTCTTTGTTTACAAAGTGTTTATGTTTAGGTTTAGAGACCAAACTATCTTTGAAGAATCAAAACCATACAAAAAGAACAAAGAAATCAAACAATATCCAACTCATTTGAGGGACACGGGCAGCCCACTTGAGGGACACGGCCGTGTCTCTCAACTATAAAAGAGGCAGTAGCCAACACGGCTAGGTGACACGGCCGAGCTTGTGGCCGTGTCTCTCACCAAAAACCACAGTAGCTGACACGGCTTGGGGACACGGCCGTGTCTCCCAAAAACACTCCAACACATCCAAAATTTTTCATGACTTGGCCGTGTCTCTCCCCTTACCTTTGGCCGTGTCACTCAAGAACACAAACCCTATTTATGGCCAACTCTTCCAAATGCATTTAAACACATAATACCCAACACAAACTCACTCAAATGGATGTAATCAAACTCATTAACACTTATTTTGCACATTTAACATAATACTTACATTAACCAAACATTAAATCATTCATCAACTCCAAACCTTAAAACCAACTTCACACTTGAACTTCCACTATCAAAACCCACTTAAACTTACAATTTTCACAATCAAACCAACACCAATTCAATCCTTTACCTCACCATCAATTTTAACACTTATAAACACATATCAAACACACCAAATCATCACATCAACAAATCACAATTTCCTTTAGACACAACTTCAAAATTAACAAAGGAAAACACAAGATTACTTACTTGAAATGAAGAAAATCCACAAATCTCTAACCAAAACCCTTGATTCCTTCTTCAATTTGAGTTAAGATCTTCAAACACCTCTCAAGCTCTTTCTCTTCTTGGATGGCCGGCACACACAAGAGAAGAAAAGAAATTCAACAAAAGTCAACAAGCTTTTCTTCTTTAAATCTCCACCAAGAGATTTTAACCAAGCAATTACTAAAACACCCTTTTCCATATAACTTAACTTTTGTCTCTTATATGTCCACATAGGTAATTACACATGCCACAAAATAAATATCTCTATTGCATTGACTCTTCCTTTGACTTATGTATATGTTAATTATACAACCATATAAACAACATATACACTTCTCTCTAAACCCTATTTTATTTCCCAAAACACATATACACAAGCATTCTCTTACCAATTTCTTTTCTCTTCACATAACATATACATTCAATCCAACTTACAACCACAACATAATCAAAACTTCTAAGGCATACATGAGGATATTACAATTCTCTCCCCCTTAAATAATTTCGTCCTCGAAATTATCTAGTATCATTGTAATCCATTCATAATACCATACCATCTTAACTTCCAAATGAAGTTAATTATACGTTTAAGTCATTATATCATCAAATCATATAGCTTCAACTCTCCTCTTTAAAGTCAACCACTTACTTAAAATTCCATAACTCATCATTCTATATGTTTATACATCTTATTACTTCTTTAATCAAACATTCAAAAGAGCTCATTACATCTCTTGTTAAAGTCTTTATACAAGAATCAGATCATTTTATAGTACACTTATACTCCATCCAACCTTTATATTTAATATATTTTGTTCTTTCACTTCTTTATAATTACTCTCTTAATTTTAACTTTAAAAACCATTGACTTATATCTGAGCATTAATTATCCCATCATTACAATCACTGTCTAAAAAGGCATTTATCACCCTCAATAGATAACAAAATCCTGATTTTTCATAAATGGAGTTATTTCTTTAGCATGCTCTTCACTTAACTTACAAATTAATACATTACCTTTCAACTTATTTTATAAATAACCAATCTTTTTCTCTTCTTACCATAAGTTACAATTACCATAATTCCATTCATTCATCCAATCACACTTTTAAAAATTTTACATCATATATATTACCATGTAAATAATTACACTCTTGGTACAACTATACACATTAAATCTCAATAATGATTCATAATCTTAGTCAAATCGAAATCCATCGATCTATCTGTCACAATATATCCACATTCCAATCTTGTTCAACTCTAACTAACAATTAATTTATTCAAACTCATCATAAAATTTCACAATATTTTTATATATATATAACTTCATTCCATTAGAGCAAACTCATATTCAATTCCTGATCTCTTCCGACCCATTTCAGTCAAATCATCATGATAACAAATCAATTCAAATTATCTGTTAATATACACATAGTTTATTCTCTAATATCTTATTATAATTCCCACCAATTCTCATAAAGATTTTATACCATAATTACTATCTATAATTCATTCACTCAAACCTCGAGTTACATCCCTTAAACATATTCAGTATAACTTTCAGTCATATTCTATAATTTCTCCCTTTTTAATATCTCTTCTCATTTCATATCGTTGTTATTTTTATTTTGATTAGCTTATTGTCATATCATCCATAACTCAAAACATTTCCATAATTTCTTTTTCCTCTCTTCATATTCACAATTTTAACCCAATTCTTAACATAAAATGATAAAGTACAATTTTATCCATCATAACTTTTAACTATACTTCTCAAACAAGATTTTCAATCTCACCAAATCTGTACTGCAATCCTTTTATCTAAGATCCAAATCCATGGATAACAAAATTAACCAATCAAACACACTAAACAAAACACATGGCTTTAAGAGATTAATATTCAAACCTGAGACTTTCCAATCAATATTGTTCTTCTCATAATTTTATTCTCAATCCAAACAAATACAAGGCTAAGGTGTATCTCAAGAATTACATATTCCTTCTTTACATTTTTACTATATCAGAAGTTAACACATTCCAACTCCATTTCAACCAAATTTGCATTCAATTATATAATCTTTATCAACTTAAGTCACGTTTCAACAATATTATTATATATATATTCAATCATATACAGTTCTTATACAATTTCTATTCGTCACTTCATTTCTAATCCATTTACAATCTCTTATAATATAATTACATAGAACTTTTTATATGTAAATACTTTGGGACTCTAAATATCATAAAATTATCAAATTTATGGCTCATCAACAATTTCTACTGTCCACTATTACTCAAGTCCATTTCATCCTTACTTTTATCACACAATCCAATTAGCTTTACCCAGTTCCAGACCTACTCTCTCTTAGGTCCACTCATACATACAACATCATTTCCATATCACTAATTCTATAATTATACCACATACATATTCATAGGTCATCTACAAAACATGATTCACACCTTTATGTATATATGTATAATTTCATTCACATGTCATATACATGTACACACTTAATTATATGCTCTTATTTTATTTTCCTTTTTTACTTTAAAATAATTTCTCATACTACCAATCACAATACTCAATTCATAATGCTTTAATATGGAATATTAGTCATTTCTCCTAGCTCATGTATTGAATATACATTAAACCATCAATATCCCAATAATCTTTATCAAATTCCACTGAAACTTTAACTTCTCAATTTACTACTTCGTTTAAGCTTCAATTTGCCAAACTCATCTTTTCTTAATATTAACTTTAAAAGCATCTTATATATATATCACAAAGTAATATCAAAACATATAATTTTCACAATTATTCAACTCATTCCAAAATTTCAAATATCCCATATCACCACCATTATCATGAGCTTTTTTATAATATCCAAGCATCTCACATCTCTAACATTGAATTCACAATGTTTGCATTATAATAACAATACTAAGTTATATTCTTATTTAACCACTATCATCTCTTTTTCCTTTAAACAAAACCTTAACTGTATATACATCCCAACTTTACATAATCACACTATTTTTATACTAACCAACTTATTCAATATTTCACCATACTCTCCTTGTTTAAATAACATAACTTTCAATATTAATAAATCGATATTATTTCCTCTGTTTAGTAAACTCAACATTAGCAAACCCAACATAAACTTTATTATAAATAGGTTCAAAGTATAGAGGAAAGAATTCATACTTTAATCTTGATTTTGATTTCTACTCATTTTCAACTTTATTCTCCTTTTCATTTCTTTATGTTTCAATTCACATTATGTCCTACATAATATTGCTCATAAACATCGACATTACATTCCATGTTGCACACAATATGACATTTTCATATGCATCATCAATATACATATAGCACATTACATTTCACAATTTGTTTTCTCATAGTCAATTAGGCACTATGCCTCAATTATAATTCATTTTCAACATCAATACCAACAATCATGATTTCTCATCACATCAAAATAGTATACACATATATCATCAACTACATAGAACATCTCATATAACACAAATATTTTACTATTCATATAATGCCACATCCGAGACCAACCTAGGTGTCAATGCATATGCACGTATTACAAATTTCATTTCAAAACTTTTCCTTTTTACTTCTATTTAAACTTTTCAAAACTCTTTTTTTTTTTTTTATACTCTTCAAAAATTCTCTTTTTAGTTTCACTTAGGCCGAGAATCTCGAACCTAAGCTCTGATACCAAAATAATTGTAACACTCCGATACCCTATATAAGTACTATACATATACCTAGTATACATACAGTAAGTATATAAAGTATAAGAATGCTTCTTTTCGTTACCTTTTAAAAACCTGTAACCGAATTTAAACCATAATACATTAATTTAAATAACATTTATAAAATCATTATCTTTATCCAAATTACATTTATACATATAAATACTCTCTCATCAGAAATACATCAAAATTAAAAGTATTACATGTATGCATTACCCTCTAGTTGGTCTCGACAAACTCTTACTCTTCTTGTGGCATAATGAGAGACTTCATATCTTCACCTATTTACCTGCGCGAATACACACCCGCGCTAAGCCCGAGAGCTTAGTAGTCCAAATATAAAATGTAAACATATAGTATAGAAGTATTAACATATAATGATATATCCATTCAATGTATAATTAATTCTTATCATATTATCTTTTCTTTTTAATTGCATCATTCATATATCTTAGCTAATTTCATATATATAATGTACATATATATACATAATATTATCACCAACCCCAATCTATCACCAATATATTAATACACCCACATTATATATACCATACCAATCATTATTGCAATACACACATTACATATCATACCAATCACTATTGCAATACATACATTACATATCATATCAATCACTATTGCAATACACACATTACATATCATACCAATCACGAATCACATTTTTAATGAAGATAACCATTATCATCAACCACTATTCATTTACATATCATACCTCATAACATTATCTTATTCACAATTCATCAATCATGATTCATTTATTTCAACACTTGTATTTCACATTGGCAACAAAGACAGACTCGGGCCCAAAACACTAATATGTCATTCGACTTTCAGAGTTAATGCTTTGGTTTAATTATCACATTTATCATTATCCCAACTAGGCTTCAAGGATTAGGTTCAACCAAGCTTCAAGGGGAGCAAAGCATGCTAAGCATCAACCCAACTTGGCTTCAAGAACCAACCCAACCTAGCTTCAAGGGTTGTAACATCTCAATTAGGCTTCAAGGAATCAATTCCAACCTAACTTCAAGAGATTGTTACTATTAGGCATGCCACCAACAACAAAACTCTGAAAATGAATAACATATTAGACACACAATTCATTGATCATTACATCACCAATATCATTTACAATTCTCATCATCATTTAGGCAAACATGCCTTACATATCTCAATTGAATTGTCATAGCCAATCACAATGGCTTCATATCATATTTGAATCATCATGGCCAATTACAATGGCTTCACAACATATCCTATCTCAATCCATATGATACATATAGCATCATTGATATAACATTTCAAAGTATTTTATTCATATAATACATTGCCATTCACAAGATTCACAATGTATATAACATAACATTTCATCATTTCTCAAAATACATAAACACCATTCATTATTAGAGCATTTATCATAATAATTTGCACATACCTTAAGAATGATCCTCATTTCTTCCTATCTTTCCCATTTCATATATCATCCTTTATATATATATATAGAAATTGACATTATTCATTTACATTCACAATATAATAGAGTATTTAACACATTCATCCAAATGTGTTAAGGTTCAAGGACATATAAGGATATACAATCAAATAGGATTTATGCTTACCTTTTAATGATCTTCACAACTTTCACCTCATTCAATCATCACCTTAGTCAAATTATATTAACAATATAGTAAACTACTTAACACATTTGCAAACAAATGTGTTAAGCCTCAAATCATGTAAATAAATACAATCATATGTATTGGTACTTACCTCAAGAACTACTCCCATCAATTTATACATTTCTTTATTCCAAGAATTCTCCACATTTAGGTTAATGCAACCCAATCTCTTCGAAACCTAATCCAAAGATCATTATTCATAAGTTTAGTATCATCTACATACATTTGTTTAGGTCATTCTTTGTTTACAAAGTGTTTATGTTTAGGTTTAGAGACCAAACTATCTTTGAAGAATCAAAACCATACAAAAAGAACAAAGAAATCAAACAATATCCAACTCATTTGAGGGACACGGGCAGCCCACTTGAGGGACACGGCCGTGTCTCTCAACTATAAAAGAGGCAGTAGCCAACACGGCTAGGTGACACGGCCGAGCTTGTGGCCGTGTCTCTCACCAAAAACCACAGTAGCTGACACGGCTTGGGGACACGGCCGTGTCTCCCAAAAACACTCCAACACATCCAAAATTTTTCATGACTTGGCCGTGTCTCTCCCCTTACCTTTGGCCGTGTCACTCAAGAACACAAACCCTATTTATGGCCAACTCTTCCAAATGCATTTAAACACATAATACCCAACACAAACTCACTCAAATGGATGTAATCAAACTCATTAACACTTATTTTGCACATTTAACATAATACTTACATTAACCAAACATTAAATCATTCATCAACTCCAAACCTTAAAACCAACTTCACACTTGAACTTCCACTATCAAAACCCACTTAAACTTACAATTTTCACAATCAAACCAACACCAATTCAATCCTTTACCTCACCATCAATTTTAACACTTATAAACACATATCAAACACACCAAATCATCACATCAACAAATCACAATTTCCTTTAGACACAACTTCAAAATTAACAAAGGAAAACACAAGATTACTTACTTGAAATGAAGAAAATCCACAAATCTCTAACTAAAACCCTTGATTCCTTCTTCAATTTGAGTTAAGATCTTCAAACACCTCTCAAGCTCTTTCTCTTCTTGGATGGCCGGCACACACAAGAGAAGAAAAGAAATTCAACAAAAGTCAACAAGCTTTTCTTCTTTAAATCTCCACCAAGAGATTTTAACCAAGCAATTACTAAAACACCCTTTTCCATATAACTTAACTTTTGTCTCTTATATGTCCACATAGGTAATTACACATGCCACAAAATAAATATCTCTATTGCATTGACTCTTCCTTTGACTTATGTATATGTTAATTATACAACCATATAAACAACATATACACTTCTCTCTAAACCCTATTTTATTTCCCAAAACACATATACACAAGCATTCTCTTACCAATTTCTTTTCTCTTCACATAACATATACATTCAATCCAACTTACAACCACAACATAATCAAAACTTCTAAGGCATACATGAGGATATTACAATATTCATAGCAAACCTCACAACAATTTCTGAGCCTATCTTCAAATTGCTTAGAAAGAATCAGCCGTGTTAGTGTATGTGCCCTAGGCCATTTATTTGGATCTTTATGTTATACATTCATTATTAATAAATGAGGTTTTATTATCATTATTGTTTGTTTGCCTATTACACAATTTTGATATTTGTCCCTGGTTTATTATTGTTATAGAGATAAAAAAAATAATTCTTAACCAGTATGAACATTGATTTGATAATCATCAGATGGTTATGTGTATAGTGATACAAATCAATTTCATAGATACTTGTTAGAGAACAATGTATTGGATAGACCCATCATGAGATTACTACATGGGTTAGTGTCATAAGTAAATCTCATGATAGTTATGTATTAATTCTTTGACTTGAGATTGTCATAGTTTCCAATATAAGGACTATTATATTTTGACATGATCAAACATTATCCGTAACTGGATAGTAATAAAGGTTATGATCATATATGATAGAAATTATGTAGAGGATAATGAACAATCAAGATAGAATTTGTCCCTCTCTTTGAGAGAGATATCTTTTGGGCCCCTCGATAAGTGAGACTGTGAAATGCATGGTCGTGCTCAAATGAATTGATAGTGTGATCAATTTCATTTGTTTTTATCAGTCTACTTGGAGATCGAGTAATCATAAGTTTGGACAATATAAGTATGACGTTGACCATGACTTCTGTTCAAGCTAGATATCGTGTGACAAAGGGATTAATGCATGTACTATTATTAGGCAAATTGGACATTCCTTATATTAATTGGGTAGTTGTAACGCCTTGATAGAGGCCAATTATGACTTGTTGGTTTAATAGAGATTAAATTGACTGCCAATTAATATGGGCCTATCGGGTCACACACAAGAATGCGCTTTGGGCTGGATATAATATTAATAATATTAATATTAGATATTAATATTTATTATTATTATTATTTTCATTTTTTATATATATATATTATTAGATAATATATTCAAAATCCTAATTAGATTTGAATTCTGAATTTGACTTACCTTATCCAATTATATATATTATTAGATAATATATTCAGAATCCTAATTAGATTTGGATTCTGAATTTGACTTACCTTATCCAATTTCGAATTGGATTCTGGAGTGATTATATTCACTCCAGACGTTAAGTCTTCATATAGGTAACATTAGAAAATAAAAAGAAAACAAAAATAAAGAAACCCTAATACGTTTTAGAGAAAACTTTTTTCAGCCTTCGCCGTTGCAGAGAGCTAGCACTCCAGACGGTAGCATTCGTGTGGATACGCGATAGAGGGTGTTTCGCGATCGAGGCATCTCTTCCAAACTGTGATTTCGAATCATCAACAGGTTATTTCTTTGTGCACTTTCATCGAATTAAATGAACAGCATGGATCTTGGTGGGAAATCAGAGATAAAAAAATTTTCCGCTGCGTGTTTTTGTTTGCAGTGATCTCCTTGATTTCTTAACAAGCCGGTCATTTGGAATGAAGAATGCCAAAATGCCTTTGAGTGAATCTGCGTGTTTTAAAACCACCTAAACCCGACAAACCGCTATTACTATACTTAGCAGTAGAAGAAGAGTCGATAAGAGCCATGCTAGCCTAAGAAGATGAATCAGGGATTGAGCATGCACTTTACTATTTAAGTAGAAAGCTCCTACCTTATGAAATTAAGTATAGTATCATTGAAAAAACTTGTATAGCCGTGGTTTGGTCTTCTAAGAAGTTGCGGAATTACTTTCAATCATATAGTGTGAAAGCAATTTCCAGGTTGGATCCAATGAAGTACTTAAGGGAGACACCCTCTTTGATTGGGAAATATGGTCGATGGCTGATAATATTAGAATAATTTGAGATTGAGTGTGTAACCAGGAAAACAATCAAAGGTAGAGCGGTGGCAGAATTCCTAGTCCAACAACCATTATCAGATAGCGAAGAGGTAATCTTGGAATTTTCGGATGAACATTTAGAAGCAATTGAAGTACAAGGGTGGAAAATGTATTTTGATGGAGCAGTAAATAGGAAAGGAGCAAGTTTGGGAGTTATACTAGAATCGCTCGAAGGGGAACTTATCCCTTTAGCCAAAAAGTTGAAATTTAGGGCAACCAATAATATGATGGAGTACGAAGCTTGTATTTTCGGTTTGGAAACCCTAATGATTATGAAGGTGGATAAGGTGGAAGTTTTTCATTTCTATTAGTATCCCAAGTAAATGGAGAGTGGGAGTTGAAAGAGGAAAAATTAAAACTATACCATCATTACCTGACCATGATGAAGAAGAACTTTAAGGAGTATAGGTTTATACACCTATCGAGAGAAGAAAATCAGATGGCTGATGCCCTAGCCACATTGGCTTCGGTATGGGAAAACCCTGTCAGCTTATTCCTTAAGCCTCTGATCTTGACCAGTTCATCAACTCCTTGCTATGAATATGAAACAATCATGGAAATTGATACAAACCATGATGCATGGTATGATACTATAAGGCGATTTTTGGAGGAAAGAGAATACCCGCCGGGGGCAACAAAGATAGAGAGAAGAGCAATAAGGCGGTGGTCATTGCAATACGTCACCTTCCATGGGGAGTTATATTGAAGATGGCCTGATGGGGTGCATATGAGATGTTTAAGAAAGCCTGAAGTGGAACGTATCATGTCAGAAATACATGCGGGAAATTGCGGTCCGCACATGAGTGGTTTGGCCTTAGTTAAGAAGATTATTGGACAAGGTTACTACTGGTTGACCATGGAGAAAGATTGTATTAAGTTTGTAAAGAAGTGCCAACAATGTCAGATGTATGGTAACTTGAATCACATGCCTCCTGAAGAATTGCATTCTATGTCTTCACCCTGGCCATTTGCCACCTGGGGTATCGACATTGTAGGTGAGATACATCTGACAGCTTCAAACGGTCACCGATTCATTGTGGTAGCAGTAGATTATTTTTTAAAATGGGTCGAAGCCGAATCCTTCAATAAACTGGGTGCAAGTCAAATGGCTAGATTTATTGAAAAGAACCTCATTTGCTGGTACGGGGTCCCACACAGTGTGGTATCAGACAATGGGGTACAATTTCAAGGAGCAGTTAAGGATTTATTCTCAAAGTACCAAATCCACCATCATAGATCCTCTCCTTATAGACCAAAGGCTAATGGCGCGGTTGAAGCAACAAACAAAACAATTAAGCAAATTCTGTCCAAGATGACCAAGACTTACCGGGATTGGTAAAAAATGCTTCCCTTTGCTTTATTGGGATATAGGACAAGTGTGCGAACGCCCACTGGAATGACACCGTTCTCTTTAGTTTATGAGATGGAAGCAGTGTTGTAATTGAAATAGAAATCAAGTCATTGAGAGTAGTCTTGGAAGCTGAACTGCCTGAAACGGAATGGGTAGTGAGCAGATATACACAGTTAGCTTTACTAGAAGAGAGAAGGTCAAAGGCATTGTATCATCACCAACTGTATGAAAAGAAGATAGCTCGGGCCTACAATAGAAGGGTTAAAATCAAAAAATTTAGTGTTGGGGATTTGGTGTTGAAGCAATGTAAGCCTAATGTATCTGATCCAAGAGGGAAGTTCAGGCCTAGCTGGGAGGGGCCATATGTCATGAAACAAGTCATGAACAAAGGTGTGGTGAAGTTATCAGACATGGACGGGAACGAATTTAGTGAGCCAGTAAACATTGACAAGTTGAAGAGGTTTCATGTATGATAAAAAAAAGGAAGCTCGCTAGGTTGAAAACCCAAAAAGGGCAGCCTAGGAAAAAGTTAGAGTAGTCCGCTAGTTCTAAAAACCCGAAAGGGCAGGCTAGGCAACAATTAGGGCTAAAAGAGAGAAAATCGTCAATTATAAAACCTGAAAGGGCTAATTGGCAACAGGAGTGGTCTTGTGTATGCTGGCTTTATGTTTGGTTGTTCACCAATTTAATAAAACAAAATTAATGCTAAAATTGTTCTATGTGAACTGTTATAAGTATTTGATCAGATATGGATGAAATAAATCAACACTATAGCAAAAGGTGATGACAAATTATAAAGGGAAAAGAAGCATCTTTTATTACTTTAATTATTTTTTCATCCTAACAATACACTTTCTGAATTGACAAATGTAAAATCTATGGCAGTCGATAAATGTAACATGTACGTCAGCTTTGTCTCAGCCGATCCAAGTAGGCTTCAGTCAAGCAAGGCATGTCTAAGTCAGGAGTAAAGTCAGAATCACGAGGCCCAGCTCCATACTGGCGGCCAAGTCGGCGAGGATCATAGCATGTACCTTGACGAAGAGCAGCAAGGGGAACATACATCAAGTATGTCTGTATGGTGATACGAGAAATCTTCCACCAAGGTACCAACCAACGGATATTGACTTCAGAGCGTGAGTGGATCCAGTCAACCCAGTCAGCATATGAGTAAGCAGGATGGAGTAGTTTCCTTGCGGAATGATGACATGGCAGATATCTGGCAGAATCCATGGATGGAGTATCAAGCAAGCAAAGATGTTCCTGAAGCCAAATCTGTGAAGAAAGAATTAAATAAAATTAAAAAAAAAGTTCGCTCGCGAGGGCGGCTTAGGCAAAAATTAGGACAGCTCGCTAGTTCCGAAAACTCACATGGGCGGACTAGGCAAAAATTAGAGCAATAAAAGAAGAAAAAAGAAAACATAAACTGAAAACCCGAAAGGTCAGTTTAGGTATTTACCTGAAGCAGCAACGGACTCCCGGTCAGTCTCTTTGACAATCCTGATTTAAGTCGGTCTAATCCAACTAAGGTCTTGGCTAAGATCACAGGTACCGGAGACAAGCCTCCTTCCATTTGGTCCATAATATCCAATACCCGTGGATCAATATCATCATCAAAAGAAACAAGCAAGAATTGGCCAAGCAAGCAAAGACAGAGCATGCGTCCCCATGCCTTAGTAGGGGCCAAATGAGAGAGACAAAAGTTAATCAAAGGAGCAAGTAGAATTTTTTCACCTCTCATCAACTGAAGAACTTCGGGTTTTGGAATTTGAAATAACATCTGCATCTTCTGTTGAGTCTTGGAAATCAATATGGGTAATGCCATTTGTTGATTATTTGGATATCCAAGGATGGCCTCAAATTCTTCAATCAAGGGACATATTTCAAAGCCATTAATTTTAAATACCCTAGAATCCGTATTCCAAAAGTAAGCCATGGCATGTAAGAAGGAGTGATCCAATTTAACATTTTGAAAACATTTTAAAACATCAAGTTTTGACCACGACATTTGCTTCCAGTGAATAGCATCCATATTCTTAAATAGGATTTTTATCTTCTTTAAATGATGATCGGTCATTGTTGATGAATGAAGAAATATTAAAATTGTTAAAGGGAGTTCTTTGCGTGGAAATGGAAAATATTTTGGCTTCTGTATTAAATTAGGCATGAAAGGTGATTTATATAAAGGAAAAAACCTTTTCCAAAGCTGATGAGGAAAAGGTGATTGGAAAAAATAAGACCATATGGCATAAGGAAAGAAATTAGCAATGAAATCCTTTACCGCGTTGAATTGGTTTTAGCAAATGGTGCGGCTGTGGAAAAAGAAATTGTGATTCACTGTTTATGATGTGATATAAAAAAAAAGTGGTGCATTAATAAAAAAGGTAATAAAAAAAAGATACAGTAAAGATGGAAATTGTATTTTTTTTTACAATATTTTACAATGCTACAATATTACATATCACTAAGAGGGTGGTGGTAGGTCATCAAATAAAGCCCTGAAAAAGTCATCGCCTGTTGGAGGAGGGGGCAAATTACTCATCCCGAGTCTGCCCGAAGCAGACGCACCAAAATTTCTGCAAATTACTCATCCTGGGATCACCCAAAGCGGGAGTGCCAAAATCCCTATTATTTTGAAGTTTCAATCCGTCATGGCCCTAATCAGAAGATACGAAAGGATCTCATGGTCATCAGTCTGGGGGCCTCTTGATGAAGAATCGCCGGGATCCCTCATCCCCTGAAATCATAAGTCGCGAAAATGTTGTTCGGATTGATGATATAAAGTTTTAAAATGAGAAGCCTACTGACGACTTGCAGCCAACTCTTCTTGAAGTTTCCTATTTTGTTCTTCGAGCATCCGCTGTGAGCCAAAAAGAAAAAAGGTAAAAGCATACATAATCATGCATACATATAGCATAAATTACTATGAAATAAGGAATTTACCAGGTAGTTCATATCAATACCCTACGGATGAGATGGCATATCTGGTAGGCCAGAATGAGCAAATGAAGGGGCAGTAAAAGAAGGTCCAGCCTCGTGATCAAATGAGCCAACAGCCTGCAACAATCATTAAAGAATCAAAGAAAGAAAAAGCAGTTGCAAGGGAAAAGTGGTAAAAGTTTTACCTGAGAAGTACTAGCCCAGAGTTGTGGAACAGACTCTCCTACAGCTCCATGATGTTCTTCTTCATCTCTACTCTCATTTTCGTCGAAAATTTCCAGCACACCAACAGGAGATACATCAAAGTTTAAGAGCCTTCTTTAAATAAAATGGGCATAGAATGCACCCGGCGGATGGAGAAATGACTCAGCACCATAACCGTACGAAGCTGGCCACCAGGCATCCTCCTGCATCGACATAATATTTAGAGTATATTCTAGGATATGCATTGGAACTCTCCACTGCTCTGGACTGAGAAACCACTCATAAACTCTCTCTCCGAGAAACCAGACACTAGACACTAGGCCAGCGATGACTGGGCGAGAATGTTAGAAAGATAGTGCAGCCCTCATCAAGGGAGACCAGTTTGTCCGCTCTTCTGGGCTCCACCAGGCCAAATTCACCTGCAAAATAATATAAGGTAGGTAAACTTTCACACAAAATTTAAAGTATATTAATGTTATTTTACCTGATCCCAAGTTAAGCGGCTTAACACAAAGCGATGAGTATGCACATGGCGAGAGCCAAGGACATCTGCACGATCCGACAACCAGAAATTTAATCTCAGATACCCGACACTATCTCAGGAAATACCGGGTACCCTTATGATGTTGTGTTCATATGCTCATGCCCACAACAATAATAAAGATCACATTCATGCAAGAAAAGAGTGGAAATGACATTGGTGAAAGAAAGAATACCTCGACAACCGCCATCAAGCTGATAAAAGACTTCTTGTTTCGGCAAAGTTTATCAAGTCCGTGGTAAAGACACGCAAGACTAGCTTCACCCCAGCCAGAAGAAGGTACCATTCTAAAATAAGAAAGGGCACTCAACACTGTCAAGTGGATGGAGGATTTAGTGCTGCCTAAGATGGTCGACCCAAGCATATATAACAAAAATCCTCGAGCATACTGTTCGGTCGTGTCTCTACCAACCCGTCCTTCGCAGTTCATCCAATAACTATGAGTTGGCTCGATTTTTATCTTAAAAGGCCCTTTATATGATGGTTCCATACTAATTAATTCCTGAATTTCTTCAAATGTTAAAATATCATTGGTCAGAGGAACCGAAATACCATCATATTGAAGGCCGATTATAGCAGTAAAATCGACCAGACCAATTGTCATCTCTCCAATGGGCAAGTGAAAAGTGTGGGTTGTGTCCAACCATCGTTCTGCAAGTGCCTAGACTACGCTCCGGTCTATCTGATATTCCTCGGATGGCAATTGTAAGATGAACTGCTCAAAGCCGCAATCTCGGATAATCCACCTTACCCGAGAAGGTACTACATCGCACCACTGTTGGGCTTTGTAAATATACCCTCTAGCCCGAACAACGCAACGATCATGCTAACACAAATCCAGGTAAGTTAATACCAGGTAAGTACATATTATCCTATCTGCTTAAATTAATAATTTTTCCTATATTTTCTAAGAAAGATAATAATATCAGAATACAAAATAAACAAACAAAATAATAATGGCAAACATAATAATAAAAAAATATTATTAAATTATAAATTAAAGTAAAAAAAATAACAAAACAGAAAGATGAAAAATCAAAAAAAAGAAAGAGAAAAATAATTACCGCGCTCTTTTTGTTGGAACTGCGATGAAGCGGCATCCCGACCAGTATATCTATATTTCAATCTTCATGATGCCGAATAAAATCTAATAATTCGGCATTAGAATGAGTCCCTGACCTTGAAGCATGCATTTTTTTTGAAAACTATGTGCTAAATTTGAAAGAATTTGAGAGAATTATAGAAATTGAGATTTAGCTGTGAAATGAAATGAAGAAGTGGTGGGTATTTATAGAGAAAAGGCAAGGAAAAAACAAAAATTTAAAAGTAAATTACTGTTTTCAATAGTAAATACTATTTGCTACTATTTCTGAATAGTAAATTTACTATTTATGAATAGTAAATAGTGCATTAATAGTGACTGCATAGTAAATAAACAGTAAATTTAATTATTCAATTTAATCATTCAACTGCTTGCGAGTATATAAATATTTTTATACCCATGGGGCAAGAAGAAGACATGCATAAAAATTAGCCAAACTTTTTGAAATAAAAAATTATTAGCTTGGGTTCAGAACCCAAATTTTCCTTAGGTCCAGAACCTGGAATTATCCTTGAGTCCAGAACTCAAATCAGATCCAGAACCCAAATTTTACTTAGGTCCAGAACCTAGAATATCTTCTAAGTCCAGAACTTAGCTCGGGTCCAGAACCCAAATTACCCTTAGGTCCAAAACCTAGAATCTTTTCTAAGTCCAGAACTTAGCTCAGGTCCATAACCTAAATTTTTCTTAGGTCCAAAACCTAGAATTATCCTTGAGTCCAGAACTCGAACCAGGTAGCCTCAACCATCTCAAAAATTATGTCTTATTGCTTTTCACTCTCTTTCACTAAAGTTTCAGATCATTCAAGCAGGGGCAAACTGTAGACCCTTAATTTTTTACCCAGTCCGGTCTAATATATTTTAAATCGTCCAAAATAATTTTTGTGTTATCCAATATATTTTAATTAGTCCAAAATAATTTTTGTTATCTTATTTAAATAATTTTTGCTTTGGTATCTAATTTTTATTAATAAAAAATAAAAATAAACAAATAAAAATAAAAATAAAAATCGACGACGAAAAAATCGGCGACGAAAAAATTGGCGACGAAAAAATCGTCGCCGAAAACCAGCAGGCCAGCAGGCCGTTCTCACCCGCTGCCGCAGCTAGCTGCGGCTATAACACCCCTTCTCGGCCTTCGTGTGTAAGCCGAGTAGAGGCGCCACAATAACCTAATGTTACTATAAATTTTACTCAGTCAAATTTTAGTTCCAGTTTTTACAGCAATTTGGCCAGAGGTTCACCTAGAAATTGGGTCCCAAGTGTCGACAAAACTGGTTTTTCTGATTTTTGAAAACATTTTTACACAAACCAATGCGAACACAATCAGTCTCAATACACTCCAAATGAATCCCCCTTATAACCTCAACTACAAACCTACAAGAAGAATTCGCACTTCTAGTACAAAATAAAGTAGAGGTTTATTATTATGACATACTACTAACGTACAGTATAACATAGTAATTCTCAATCTTATATATACATATATACATGCCACAACTAGTTAACTCAAAATGGAAACTAAGAGATCTACCCTGAGATGCTGTGGGTCTGGTCGTTTCTTCCCAAGAGTTAGCTACTGCTCTGAACCTACGAGTCAAGAAAAACTTAACTCGCTGAGTAATGTCGCTCAGTGGGTACTTTACCAATGGAAATAAAAGTAAAGAGTATTTGTACAAGCAAGGCAATAAAATATATGAATGTTAAATACTATAAGCAATAAAATATAAAGCTCACTTCAATGAAATAAAAACGTACTTCCCAAAAAATAATTTCAAGTTTTTCAAAAGATTTCAACTAAAATTGTAAAATATTCACAATTCAACTTATGCCATAAAATAGTCGTGTCATAGTTTGTAAATTTTTGCTCTACTGGTAAAAGCAGAACCACAGCGATAAGGCAGTGGCCCTCACCACTGTAACATAGGTGGCCCTCACCACCGATATCAAATCACAGGAATGGCCCTCACCATCCTGGTTATAACCAATGGCCCTCACCATTGGCCCCAATGGCCCTCACCATTGAGTTCAGATCATAACAATTCAATCACAATATCAAGCAGTGCTGCATAAGTTAGTATAGTGCACCATACCCTTATCTACGAAGTTCAACCACCAAGTAGAGCATAAGGGTTTAAAATTCAAATCCAAGATTTCCACAAATTTTCAAATGGTTTGCACACCCCTTTTCATTTTTACTAAGTCATGCCATTTCGTCGTATACTATCTCTGTGGCTAAAGGCCCTTTCATTTCCAAGTGTTTACCACCATTCCCAGTCATTTCCACACACTTCAAATCACATTAGAACAATTCCCAAAAATGAACAAAAGAATAGTAACACGGTGCGTAAAATCGGCAACGCAAATGGCATGACCATATGAATAGTAAAATCTGGTTTTCATCTTAATTTCAGTCAATTTCAGTCATGCATTTGACCAGATAAATGATCTTATTTTTGGCTGAAATTTTACAGGAAACTTATTTCATATGTCGACTAATTGCATGTAAAATTTTGTCAAAATATTCCATCGTTTGCTGCCTCAACCGGCTGCCAAAAATTGGGTCCAGAATTGGCTCCCAAAGGGCACCATTTCGGCCCCCACTTGCACTTGGTGCAAAATTGTTTTTTTTTTCTAAACCCATTTCAAAGCTTCCCTAATAATGTAATGAAGACTCAGACACTTCCCTATTAAAATAACTTGATTGTTTAAATTAATTTGGTCAAAATGGAGTTCATAAACTCTTTTACCAAAATCATTGAAAACATTATATTTCATTTGAATTTAAACAACCCAATCACCACATGGATTCAAAATACCATTCAAAAATTGAATTCAAACTCAAACAACACATTTAGACATCCATAGAAAAAGTTCCATAGATAAATTTTTGGCAAGAAAATGAAAGGAAAATTAATTCTTCCAAGGTAAAGTACCAAACCTTGTATTTTAATTTCCTTTTGCTTTCCCTTCTCTTTCAAGCTCTTCCTTCTCCTTATTTCCACCCTTGCCTACAAAAATTTCACAACACAACCTCAACCATAAACCCTAGAAATTTAGAACATGCACTACCCTTCCATTTCTTTTCAAATGAAGTCCTAATCTAACCTTATTAAACCTTAGAAACCTTTATTCTTCCATTTAATTAATCAATATCATCAATACTTAAGTTTTCCCCAAATCCACCATAAGAGCCCTAATTTTAATCTCTCAAATTACTCATTAAAACCTGAAATTAGGATTAGAAATGAACTTACCTTAGTTTAGGACCTTGGATTCCACCAAAACCTTTGATAATAAACCGTAAAACTTGAAAATCACCACCTTTCTTCCTTCTCCTATGGCTTGGACGACCCTCCTTCTCAAGAGGGAGTTTTTGCTTTCTTCTTTCATGTGTTTTTTGTCCAAATGGCTGCCCAATTTGGCTAATAATGTGTTAAGACAAATACTTATTTCCAATTGGTCCACTTTAAGGCAAAATGGCCATTTTTCATTGGTACAATTGTCTCTCTCTTTTATTTATTTAAGGCCCAAGCCATTGGGCTTTCTTTTAATCATATTTTGGCCCCTCTTCTTCCCTTTGCTGAAATTTTAAGATTTAGGATGCGAAAAGACCAAAATACCCTCCGACGATTGATTGTCTGTAACTTTTAAACCGTGTGGTTGCACGAAGTGAACCACATATGGTTTTGACCCTTTCGACCTCTACTTTCCATTTTTAAGGTCTATTTTAGGTTTCCAAGTCATTTTGAAAAATTACCAATAAGCCCTCGACTTTTTACAAAATTCCCTTTAGGTCCTTTCTTTGCTCGGGTTTGCCCGGGCTCCGTTTCTACTGATGATCGTTTCATATTCAACCCCTTGACGTCCTCTACGTGCTCGTGTGTATATTTCCTACTTTGGATTCATGTATAAATTTTAATTAATAATGACCAAAATACCCCTAGTCTACGTGTCTTCATTTCTCTCTAACGGGGCGTTTCCGAAGAAAGTCACAGTTCACAGTTTTTACCCAGTTTTTCTCTAGTTTCCATTTCATTACACTATCACATACATTATTAAGACTTCCCAGAATGGTCACCCATCGCCGTTAGTTACGCACGTTTAACCCCGGTCCTTTAATGAATTATAGCTTAACGGTCTAGGGTTAACCAAATCTCTTTAGCATGCCTACTTTGTCAGCACGTGTGAATACTGTACATGTAATTACTGTACATACCTGCTATGATCGGTCGTGACAATTCCTCCCTCGTTAATTTAGGCTTCGCCCCGAAGCCTATCAGGTGGAAATAAATATGGGTACTGCTTCTTCATAGTTTCTTCGCGTTCCCACGTAGCTTCTTCTACTTTGTGATTCCTCCAAAGCACTTTGACCAATGGGATCTTCTTATTTCGCAACTCTTTGATTTCTTGTGCTAGGATTTCTACCGGCTCTTCCTCGTACGTCAGGTCGGGCTGAATCTCGATGTCTTGAGCTTGTATGACGTGGGTTGGATCTGAATGATACCTCCTTAGCATTGAAACGTGAAAAAATCATGTATTTTACTTAATTCGGGTGGTAACACCAACTGGTAAGCTACCGGACCTACCCGTTTGATGATCTCATATGGTCCGATGAATCTAGGGCTTATCTTGCCTTTCTATTTAAATCGTAACACCTTCTTCCAAGGAGAGACTTTGAGGAATACTTTGTCGCCGACCTCGAACTGTATGTCTTTCCTCTTTAGGTCCGCGTATGATTTTTGCCTGTCCGCCGCTGCTTTTAATCAGTCTCGAATGATCTCTACCTTTTCCTCAGTTTCCTTAACTATGCCTGGCCCCAACATCTTTTCCTCGCTCAATTCTGTCCAGCAAACTGGAGTTCTGCATTTCCGACAGTACAGTGCTTCGTAAGGAGCCATTTGTATGCTGGATTGATAGCTGTTGTTGTACGCGAATTCCATTAAGCTCAGGTGTTTGTCCCAGCTGCCTTTAAATTCTAAAACGCATGACCTCAGCATATCTTCCAAAACTTGAATCACTCTTTCTGACTGTCCTTCTGTCTGGGGATGGAATGTTGTACTGTGGTACGTTCGAGTCCCAAGGGCTGTTTGGAACTTCTGCCAAAAATTTGATGTAAAGCGTGGATCTCGATCTGATATGATTGAAGTTGGAACTCCGTGGAGACGTACGATCTCTTTGATGTACAAGTCTGCCAACTTGTCTAGCGAGTAATCCACATGTACTGGTAAGAAATGAGCGGACTTAGTAAGCCGATCCACGATTACCCAGATCACGTCATGTTTGTCCCTAGTCATAGACAATCCTGTGACAAAATCCATAGTAATACGGTCCCATTTCCAGGTTGGAATCATAATAGGTTGTAGTAGTCCTGAGGGTAGTTGATGTTCCGCTTTCACTTGCTGACAGGTCAGACACTTCGTCACGTGATCCACGATGTCTCTTTTCATTCCTGGCCACCAGTAATACTCCTTCAAGTCCCGATACATTTTCATTGCTCCCGGATGCATTGTGTAAGGACTGTTATGAGCTTCTTGCAAAATCTGTTTCTTCAGTTCCTCGGACATAGGTGCCATCATTCTCTTCTTGTAGTATAGGATACCATTTGGACGAATTTGATAATCTCCTGACGAATTCTCCTGCGCCTGTTGACTCCACTTCTTCACTTGTTCATCTTCTTTCTGAGCCTCACGTATTTGTTAATGTAAGGTAGGTCGCACGTGCATTTCTGCAAAGATAGCTCCATCTTCTGTGGGCTCTAATTCTACCCTCATAGCACGTAGCACTTGCATTGACTTCCTACTAAGTGCATCTGCTACAACATTCGCTTTGCCCGGGTGATAGTTAATCGTATAGTCGTAGTTGGCTAACAGTTGCATCCATTTTCGCTGTCGTAGGTTTAAATCTTTCTGCGTGGGTAGGTACTTCAGGCTTTGATGATCTGTATAAATGTAACACTTTTCCTCGTATAAGTAGTGCCTCCACGTCTTGAAAGCCAAAACAATCGCTGCTAGTTCTAAGTCATGCTTGGGATAATTCTTTTCATGTGGCTTGAGCTATCGAGAGACATACGCAATGACTTTGCCCTCCTACATCAATACGCAACCTAACCCGATGTGGGATGCATCGCTATATATCACAAAATCTTTTCCTGATTCGGGTTGTGTAAGAATGGGCGCTTCAGTAAGTTTTTGCTTCAGCCTTTCAAAGCTCCGTTGGCAAGCATCGGTCCACTGGAATTTTGCATTCTTCTGAAGTAGCTTGGTTATAGGTGCGGCGATCATGGAAAACCCTTTGATGAATCTCCGATAATATCCTGCTAACCCTAAGAAACTATGGACTTCTGTTACTGTCTTAGGTGGCTTCCATTCCAATACTGCTTCTATTTTCTTGGGATCGACCCTTATTCCTTCTGCCGATACAATATGTCCCAAGAAGGCTACTTCTTCCAACCAAAATTCGCATTTGCTGAATTTAGCGTATAATTGCTTCTCTCGCAGGGTTTGCAAAACGATCCTAAGGTGGCGATCATGGTCCTCTCGATTCTTTGAATACACCAATATGTCGTCAATGAATACAACCACGAACTGATCCAAATACGGGTGGAAGATTTTGTTCATCAAATCCATGAATACTGCAGGTGCGTTCGTTAATCCGAAAGGCATAACGATGAATTCATAATGTCCATAGCGAGTTCTGAATGCGGATTTTGGTATGTCTTCATCTTTGATCCAGAATTGATGATAACCCGATCGTAGATCGATTTTTGAAAAGACTCCAGCACCTTTGAGTTGATCAAACAAATCGTCTATGCGAG
Organism: Garcia nutans; assembly: GCA_947685225.1. Lineage (NCBI taxonomy): Eukaryota > Viridiplantae > Streptophyta > Magnoliopsida > Malpighiales > Euphorbiaceae > Garcia > Garcia nutans. The sequence continues at coordinate 16,270,368 of CANTUV010000023.1, read as the reverse complement.
GTAGCGGATACTTGTTGTTGATGGTCAGCTTATTGAGTTGAGGGTAATCCACACACAACCTTAAGGATCCCTCTTTCTTTTTCACGAACAATACTGGCGCTCCCCATGGTGACACGCTTGGCCTAATGAACCCCTTGTCTAAAAGTTCCGGTAGTTGTACCTTTAATTCTTTTTGCTCCGCTGGCACCATTCGGTAAGGTGCAAAGGATACTGGTGCAGCTCCCGGGTACACGTCTATGGTGAATTCCACCTCTCGTTTAGGTGGTAATCCGGGTAAGTCATCAGGAAATACGTCGGGGAAATCAGAAATAGTAGGTATATCTTGTAGCTTCGGTGCCTCTTCTTTCGCTTCTAACGCGCATAACAGATATGCCTTGCAGCCTTTTTGCACTAACCTCTTAGCCCTCAGAGCAGAAATGATGTTAGTTAGATAGTCCTTTCTCTTTCCCACTAAGGTCACTTCGTCGCCGTCTGACATATGCAGAGTAACTCTTTTCCGTTTACAGTCAACCAGTGCATCGTGTTTGGCCAGCCAATCCATCCCAAGGATAGCGTCGAATTCTTGAAATGGTAGTTCAAATAAGTCTCCCCAAAAGATACTTCCGTGTATCTCCACGGGGCAATATTTCACTACCTTCCTCGTAATGACCTCACTCCCTAATGGGGTAGTAACTAATATTCCCTTTTCCTCTAGTTCTACCTTTAGGTTCACAAGTTTTTCATTTTTTGCGCATATATATGAGTGTGAAGAACCTGGATCTATTAAAACGTAAAACGGAACTCCAAACATAGACAACTGACCTGCAATCACGTCTAGCGCTTCTTCATCTTCTCGCCCCCTCATGGCATACATTATAGCAGGAGCCCTCGCTTCTGGTCGATCCACCATCTCAGACTGCACACGTGATAGATTTCCGCCACTACCTCTGCCTCGGCCTCGCCCTGCTGCCGCTTGCGATCCCTCAGTCTCCCTAGGTAGATTCTGCATTCGCTGGGGACACTCTCGCATAAGGTCGTCTAAAGATCCACATATGTAGCATGTAAATGTCCAACCCCAACATTCTCCCGTGTGGCGGCGTCCGCATTGATCACAGCGTGGATTAGGATTTTCGCCTTCATTACCTCTCGGACCGGTAGAAAAGTTACCTCCGCTTCGGTTGTATCCTCTTTCAGATCATCCGCTACTAGCGACTGAGGTGACTTGACTTGGGCCACTGCGATTTGATCCTTGACTGTAACCCCGACGTTGACAGCCTCCCGTGGAACCACTGCCTCGGAATCACTTCCTTGATGATTGGTAGTTTCTCGAATAGTTTTGGGTATCTCTCTTATGTTTCATCTTCTGTCTTCTATTCTGCTCATCAGACTGACACTGCTCCACTTCAATAGCTCGGGTGACTAACACAGAAAATTCCTTAATATGAGCAGCAATCAGCTGCACCTTAATCTCACAAAGAAGTCTCATGTCCTCTGCTCTGGTGGAACTCGTTGTTGGACTGTGTACCACCAGACATACGCTTCTTCCACTAACAAGGAAGTAGCGCACACAACTCGCTCCTCTGGAGTACACTGTAACTGATCTAAGGCTCATACTGTCCCTTCCAGCCAATACTCGGCTGTAGAAGAATCATCGTCTCTTCAGGACCTAAACTCCTTCACCCCGTACTTTCTTATCTTTTCGATCAGGGGTTTCCTTTCCCCTCCCACAGCAGGTACTGGTATGGGTGCTGGCGCTGGTGGTGGTGCCAGGGCGGCGCCGGCTATCTGCAGTAATACTGCAGCCATTTGTTGCAACATTTCGTTAGGGATAGGAGCATCAGCTGGTGGTTGCTCAGATGTAGGTGTCTCTGATACGTGCGTTTCTACAATTCGGGAGGCCTGAGACTCGACCTCCTCCTCTATATCACACTGCGCTGCTTGCGACATCTAAAGAACAGAGCAAAATATATACAATCCCATCATCAGTAACGACCCAGACCAACAACATTATATTACCCTAGGTGGCATGTATATAAAGATAAAACTCTTAAATAACACATATATAACACAACTTTTATTTATTTCCAAGCAAAAGTATTTACATTACTAGGAAGCCCTTATGTACATTCCAAAATTTAGGACTCCTTACTACTATATCATCATGTCATTCTACCATACAATATCTACACGATACCCCGATGTCACATATACATAACAAAAAGAATCTCTAAAAAACAACACATCTCGAAGCTCAGTGAGTAGGTGCCCTAGGTGAGGTGGCACTTTCAGACAAATACTCTTCTATCTCAGTATCAAACTCTGGGTCATGCGATGCTTCACCAGGTAAGTGCTGGCCTAGCTCCTTGACCCTCTCCTGCAAGGCACGGATCTCTCTATGTGCTACCCCGAGACACCTACAGGCACTATCAAACTCCACTCTATGACTAAGCTTGTCCTCCTTTAACATCAGCACGTCTCTCCTCAAGGAGATAATCATCTCATGTGCTAATCTCAGGTCTTCACGATCCTGTAGACTTCAATCTGCCAGGATATCTATGGTATCATCTTGTTCCTGCACTATCTGCTTTAGCCTCTCTACTTCCATCCTCAGCTCCCTCATCTCATTGTTTCGATCACCTATAATTACTCCTGTTATAATTAGAATAACATAACTAACAATACTACACACATGTATAGTTACATATTTAGAACCCCTAACCTAACCCTATGTGTCATGCCACAACTAGTTAACTCAAAATGGAAACTAAGAGATCTACCCTGAGATGCTGTGGGTCTGGTCGTCACTTCCCAAGAGTTAGCTACTGCTCCGAACCTACGAGTCAAGGAAAACTTAACTCGCTGAGCAATGTCGCTCAATGGGTACTTTACCAATGGAAATAAAAGTAAAGAGTATTTGTACAAGCAAGGCAATAAAATATATGAATGTTAAATACTATAAGCAATAAAATATAAAGCTCACTTCAATGAAAAAAAAAACGTACTTCCCGAAAAAGAATTTCAAGTTTTTCAAAAGATTTCAACTAAAATTGTAAAATATTCACAGTTCAACTTATGCCATAAAATAGTCGTGTCATAGTTTGTAAATTTTTGCTCTACTGGTAAAAGCAGAACCACAGCGATAAGGCAGTGGCCCTCACCACTGTAACACAGGTGGCCCTCACCACCAATATCAAATCACAGGAATGGCCCTCACCATCCTGGTTATAACCAATGGACCTCACCATTGAGTTCAGATCATAACAATTCAATCACAATATCAAGCAGTACTGCATAAGTTAGTATAGTGCACCATACCCTTATCTACCAAGTTCAACCACCAAGTAGAGCATAAGGGTTTAAAATTCAAATCCAAGATTTCCACAAATTTTCAAATGGTTTGCACACCCCTTTTCATTTTTACTAAGTCATGCCATTTCGTCGTATACTAACTCTGTGGCTAAAGGCCGTTTCATTTCCAAGTGTTTACCACCATTCCCAGTCATTTCCACACACATCAAATCACATTAGAACAATTCCCAAAAATGACCAAAAGAATAGTAACATGGTGCGTAAAATCGGCAACGCAAATGGCATGACCATATGAATAGTAAAATCTGGTTTTCATCTAAATTTCAGTCAATTTCAGTCATGCATTTGACCAGGTAAATGATCTTATTTTTGTCTGAAATTTTACAGGAAACGTATTTCATATGTTGACTAATTGCATGTAAAATTTTGTCAAAAATTTCCATCGTTTGCTGCCTCAACCGGCTGCCCAAAATTGGGTCCAGAATTGGCTCCCAAAGGGCACCATTTCGGCCCCCACTTGCACTTGGTGCAAAATTGTTTATTTTTTTTTCTAAACCCATTTTAAAGCTTCCCTAATAATGTAATGAAGACTTAGACACTTCCCTTTTAAAATAACTTGATTGTTTAAATCAATTTGGTCTAAATGGAGTTCATAAACTCTTTTACCAAAATCATTGAAAACATTAGATTTCATTTGAATTTAAACAACCTAATCACCACATGGATTCAAAATACCATTCAACAATTGAATTCAAACTCAAACAACACATTTAGGCATCCATAGCAAAAGTTCCATAGATAAATTTTTGGCAAGAAAATGAAAGGAAAATTAATTCTTCCAAGGTAAAGTACCAAACCTTGTATTTTAATTTCCTTTTGCTTTCCCTTCTCTTTCAAGCTCTTCCTTCTCCTTATTTCCACCCTTGCCTACAAAAATTTCACAACACAACCTCAACCATAAACCCTAGAAATTTAGAACATGCACTACCCTTCCATTTCTTTTCAAATGAAGTCCTAATCTAACCTTATTAAACCTTAGAAACCTTAATTCTTCCATTTAATTAATCAATATCATCACTACTTAAGTTTTCCCCAAATCCACCATAAGAGCCCTAATTTTAATCTCTCAAATTACTCATTAAAACCTGAAATTAGGATTAGAAATGAACTTACCTTAGTTTAGGACCTTGGATTCCACCAAAACCTTTGATAATAAACCGTAAAACTTGAAAATCACCACCTTTCTTCCTTCTCCTATGGCTTGGACGACCCTCCTTCTCAAGAGAGAGTTTTTTCTTTCTTCTTTCATGTGTTTTTGGTCCAAATGGCTGCCCAATTTGGCTAATAATGTGTTAAGACAATTGCTTAATTCCAATTGGTCCACTTTAAGGCAAAATGGCCATTTTTCATTAGTACAATTGTCTCTCTCTTTTATTTATTTAAGGCCCAAGCCATTGGGCTTTCTTTTAATCATATTTTGGCACCTCTTCTTCCCTTTGCTGAAATTTTATGATTTAGTATGTGAAAAGACCAAAATACCCTCCGGCGATTGATTATCTGTAACTTTTAAACCGTGTGGTTCCATGAAGTGAACCACATATGGTTTTGACCCTCTCGACCTCTACTTTCCATTTTTAAGGTCTATTTTAGGTTTCCAAGACATTTTGAAAAATGACCAATAAGCCCTCGACTTTTTACAAAATTTCCTTTAGGTCCTTTCTTTGCTCGGGTTTGCCCAGGCTCCGTTTCTACTGACGATCATTTCATATTCAACCATTTTAATTAATAATGACCAAAATACCCCTAGTCTACGTGTCTTCGTTTCTCTCTAACGGGGCATTTCCGAAGAAAGTCACAGTTCACAGTTTTTACCCGGTTTTTCTCTAGTTTCCATTTCATTACACTATCACATACATTATTAAGACTTCTCGGACTAGTCACCCATCGCCGTTAGTTACGCACGTTTAACCTCGGTCCTTTAATGAATTATAGCTTAACGGTCTAGGGTTAACCAGATCTCTTTAGCATGCCTACTTTGTCAGCACGTGTGAATACTGTACATACTTGCTATGGCCGGTCATGACAGCGGCAGATTTTTTTTTGCCAGCGCAATTTTTCCGCAACAGTTTTTTTTCGCCAGCAAAATTTTTTCGATGCAAAGTTTTCTAAAACCTAATGCAATTAGGTTTCGGTTTCATTTTCTTATCAATATTAGCTTCCGTGAATAACTATGATTAACCATAAAATTCTTCTATAAATAAGGCCAAAAACAACACAAAAAGGAATGAAGAAATCGGAGGAGAAATTGATAAAAAAAATTAGATAGGATTTGGGAGAAAAATTTAGACCGAAACTAAGTAGGAACGGCAGTGAATCAACCTGATTTTGTTTTTTTTTTTTGAGAGTATACGACAATTAAATCCATCAAAGGCAGCAAAGCTTGTCTTTGATTTTGTTCATCCAAGAAGAAATTTTTGGTGGAACCAAGAAACGAAGGTATGCATCAATTGTCTAAATTCTATTCTTCATAGTAGCTAAATCATCCCATTTTTTCTTTTAATTCAAAAACCCAAGAACCTCAATTCACTTTTTCTAAAGTTTAAAAACCTTTATTCGTTGCTTTGTTTTCCAAAAAGTTTAAAGTTGTTATTTTGTTTCATCAAAACCCCAAAACCCTAGTTTGCTTTCAAAATTTCAAAACCCTAAATTGAGTTCTGTTTCTTTCCAAAAGCCCTAAAAACATCTTTTTTGCTTCTATAAACTTTAAATCGTTTGGTTTATTTTCATAAAGTTTCATAAAATTATCAATTGATTTTCAAATCCTAAAAACCTAATGCATTCCCCGAAACCCTAAATTAAAATTCTAAAACCTTAATTCAATTCCAAAACTCAAAACAGTAAACCCTAACTCCCTTAAAACCTTAAACCCTAATTTTTCTAAACCATAATCCTTTAAACTTTAAAAAACCATATAAACATAAATGTTATAATTTTACACAGTAAGCTTAAAAACATAATTCAGTAGCTAATAGTCATAATCTAAATATTTTGAAGAGCCCAAACTCTAAATTCATGATTTTACATCACAAACCCTAATTTGGTTAATCAAAGAATTTTACCAACTTCTTGATCCTTTTAGGTTTGACTATTCAACATATTTCCCTTAACTTGAAGGCTTCGTGTGACAAAAACATTTTTTATTTTTTGAATTTTGATTTTGAAATCAAATGTTGGCTTTGCCAAATTGATGTCAATGTACCTCAGAACTTGATTTTTTCAAATTAACATATCTATAACATGACAACCCTAGTTACCGTACTAAACTCAGGAATCATTTCTATTTAAGCAAGAACTGTTGCACTTCAGATAGGCACAGACACATTACTTGGCCAAAGGTCTCATTGAGTTTAAATATTGTCTATCTCATATGCATGCTTATTCAAACTATCTCCACTAATATACTCTACCTACCAAGAGAGATCAACAGGTCTTTGATATGCTTGATATAGGGTCTATAAGGGACATGGGTTAAATGAAGGCCATTTGTAAGTCGGAGCCATTGTGACACTATAGGCAAACCCTCACACTACAAATTTCTTGTTTGAACTTTAGGCAGCTGGGAGCAATCTTGCTAGACTCCAAATTCCTTCTATATCTTCTTGGCATTAATCTGGATCTTGATTAGGACAGTCTTTGCCCTTGCAAAAAGTTTGAAACCCAAATTCATTTCTTTTCTTCTTTTCCCTTTTCATTCTCTTTATTTTTCTTACTCTTCCCTTTTCTTTCTCTTTATTTTCCTTACTCTTTTCTTTCTTTGAGCATTTTATCATTTTGTCCTTCTTTCTTGTAGGACTGTCAAGCATAAAACTTTCAAGAACAGAATGGTCTTTCTCCTTTTTCTTTGATTTTGATTGAATCTTTGGTTGGGTTGGACTAATTTAAGTTAAACTGTCCTTATAAACCAAATGGAAGCCTTTTGCTGCTTTAGGTAAAAGAGAACTCAGTTGGCTTTCCGAACCACCTTTTTAGGTTTTATCTTTCTTCTTTTTTCTTTTTTTTGTCCTCCTTTTTTATTTTGTCTTCTTTTTCTTTTCCCTTTTTTTCTTTCCTCTTCTTTTTTCTTTTTTCCATCTTATTTTCTTTTCTTTTTTTTTTGTTCTAGCTCTAAAAGAGTTGTCTTGTTTGCACCAACTTGGGTTTCTAATAATGGATGAGTAGAGTGACATAAATCTTCATTAACAGGGATAAATCATTTGTTACTCTGATGTTGTCTTGATATATTGGAGATATTAGGAAAACTACAACTACCCTTATGGTCTTGAGAACTTTAACTACCCTTATGGTCTTGCGAACTTCAATTGTCTTCATGGTCTTGACTATTCATTTCTTTCTTTGATCTTCTTGCCTCTTTACCTTAGTGATCATAAGACTTGTCAAAAGTATCACAATAGCTTAGGGTAGGTTGTTGGGATTATATGCTAATGAAAAGAAAGCTAAAATTTTATGAAGGATTAAAGGGACAACTAGGGATTAATATTTAATAGGGTGGATACTAGTTGTTGGCTAACCAAATAATGCCTAGATCATTTCTCCCTTAAATAAGCAGAGTTCAATTTTGCCTCCAAAGTTTGTTAAAGCATGTTCTAAGACTGACTAGGACCTAGACAAAGGTAATTATGCAGGAGCCCTCTCTAAGTAAGCATACACAACTCAATGCTGTAGAGCAATTCCCTCACCTAGTAAAGTCATTTGAGTCATGATGCATAAATATATTAATTCATGAATTATCAAGCTAGATTCCTCATTGGTTGAGCATCAAAATGAACAAAGAGCAACAAAATTTTTGATGAAAGTAATTTATTCAAACAACTTTAAATTTGAAAAACACGATTATTCCAATTAAATATTAAAGAAAGCAAAATTGAAAAGCAACATTCAAGCTAAGGAAAGTTTATTGAGTTAAGCTTCTTTTCCTTTCACATCTTTAATATCTTCATCTTGAAAGGATGATAAAACAAGATCTTCTTCCAATCCTTTTCCTACCATGAAGGTTGCCAGTGGTGGCACTCTTCCAAACTTAGGCAAAGGGTTGTTCTTGGTATTGGGCTTGTCTGGCTCGAGTAGCTTACCACTATCAATCAAATCTTGGATCTCATGCCTTAGATGAGCACATTTATCTATTTCATGCCCTTGCATTTGATGAAATTGATAGAAGGCCTTGGCATTGAAGTTTGGTGGCAGTGGATTATGTAACGGTCGAGGAGCTAACGGTTGTGTAACATCCTAAAATTTTTTAAAATTTCTAATTTTTTGAAAATTTAATAAAATAAATTATAATTTAAAAGGATAAATTAAATTAATTATTTAAAATGAAAAATGAAGGGATTTTAAATGAAAAAGTGGAATATATATATGATATATATGCAAAATATACATAACATATAAAAGTCAACACTTTTTAAAAGAAAAAGGGTATTTTGGTAATTAAATCTTATAAATGCAAAATTAATAAAATAATTCAAAAACAAATTAATTTTGAATGAAAGAGAAAAATTAGGACTTTTAATTTATTAAAAAAATAATTAAATTATTAAATTATTAAATATTAAATTATTTTAATATATATGTGTGGTTAAAGAAAAAGATGAAAGAAAAAGAATATTAAAAGTCTTCATCTTCTTCTTCTTCTTCTTCAAGGACGTGGCTTCATGGGAGCTTGAAGAAAAGGGATTTTGCTTCTTCCATACTCCATAAATTGAAGGAATTAACAAGTTTCAAGTGAATTTTTGGTGATTTCCACCAAAATTAGTAAGTTTCCATCTCTTTTCTTTGAATTCCATGCAAGATGAGATTATGTGAGTTTTGAGATTTTGATGTAGTATGTTATAATTGTTGGAATTGGTGTGTATGATGTTATTTTGGGTAGTTAACAATGATTCTAAGGTTAGATTGAAGAGATGATGGAGTTTGGTTAAAGAATGGTGAAGAGAGAGAATTTAGGGTTATGGATTTTTGGGGTTTTGAAAACATGAATTTTAATTGTGCAAATTGTTTCCAAATGAGTTGTTTTTATTCATAAACAAGTATTTTAAAGTCAAATATTAGATTTGGTGGTGTTGGGTTGCAGTTTGAGAATGGAAGTGGAGATTTAGGGTTTTGGAAAAGTGATTTTCCAAAGTGCTTAAATTGTGTGATTTTATTTGTTTAAGCATGTTATTTAGTGTTAAAAGTGATGAAAATAAGCTTGGAATGAGTAATGGATTGTGTTGGAATGGAAAAACCTTCAATGGGGGAAGGTTATGCGATTTTTGAGATTTTATGTATAAGAGCGTATTTTTATAATGTAAATGATTTAAATGTATTAAAATATATTTTTAATAATATAAATAAACTTAAAACACTAATTTAATTGTAGTAGAATGGAATTCCAATGTTGAAGTAAGGAAAGGCTAAATTTTTGGAAATTGTATAAGTGATGTGTAATTATGGTTTAATGTTGGAAATGCCATTAAATGTGATACTAAATGATTATTTGCTATCACATTTGGTTTAGACATTGAGGGAGGTTGATTTGCTTCATCCAATTGGTGAAGGGCAAGTTAGAAAGATTGGATTGAAGGTTGTTTTTAGCTTGCTTTGGGTTGCTAGTGGAGGTATGTACAAACTTTGAATATAATATCTATATTTGCATAACATTTGGACTTAACACATTTTGGTTGAAAAGTGTGTTAAGCTACTTGGTTCATTGATTGTGTATAAATTGATATTGAGAAAAGTGAGAAAAATTAGAAAGATATGAAAAATGAGAAAAGTTCTTATAAAGGAATTATGAAAGAATTTCATAATGAGAAATATGAATAAATTGTGTGCCTAGTATGTTATTCAATTTTTAGATTTCTGGGTTTGGCAGCATGCCTATGATTGTGTACAGGCTAAACGTTGGAATAGTGAAAAGACTGGGTCATAAGCCAAGCCAGCTGATAAATATGATATTTTTGGGGTGAAAAGACTGGGTCGTAAGCCTCAAAAACTGTAGCAGTCTAGCCGGGTTGAGGACCAAGATACTGGGGCCTAAGGGTCTAGCCGGGTTGAGATCTAAGAGACTGGGGCTGTTACATTATCCATGGATATGTATATTGCTTACGGGGCTAGACACACAGTGTCATTATGGACCAAAGCAGTAACTCTAAAATTTGAATAACATATTAGATCCTTTTTGGGCCCATGCTTGTCTTTATTTTAATGTGAATTATGAATTATGAAATATTTGAAAAATATAAGAAAGTGGATTGGTGTGACATCTATATGCATTATGCATTGGCATTGCATTGAGTTTTATTGTTATTATCAAAGTTTGTACCACTAGGCTTCGGCTTAGCGCGATTGTTTCCATCGCGTAGGTGACAGGGTAGACCCAGCTGAGCCAGAGAGTTCTTCTAGACTATGTCGGGTCTAGACTTGTAGTTAAGCTTGTTGAGTTGCTATCGAGATTAGAAACACTGCCAGTAGCATGAATATATTTTTATGTTATTGTGCATTTTTGAATTTTATGCATAATATATTATGTTTTGGATTTTACGTATTGTATATTATAAAAAATGTTTGGGTCAATGTATTTGAAATGGGAAAGTAAGTGTTTTAAATTATATATATCTATAAGTATAAATGTTTGAGAAACTTGGTGAAATTGAGAAGTATGGTTGAGATGGTGATTTGAAATTATTTGGGAGTGTTTTCTTTTTTGCAGGTTGTGTTTTGATAAATTTTGGGATATCCAAATTACAAACAAAACTCTGGCAAATTTTTTCCTGAGATTTTTATATATATTATTTATTTTGGGTTCTTATAACAAGTAAAGAATATTTGTATTCTATTTAATTTTTATATATTTAGAATTTGAAATTTTAAATTGAAAATGTGAAAAAAAATTTATTAAACCGGTCGGTGACATTTTTATACCGTATATGCATATTTTACATATGCTGAAAATATGCATTGTACGTATATAGGATATAATGGTGTTACATTTGTTTTGGTATCAGAGTCTAGGTTTGAGGTTCTTGACCTAGGTGGGATGATAGAGAGAGAAAATGGGGGATTTGAAAAATAGTTTTTAATTGTAATATATGCATTGGCAGTGGCAGTTTCTGATCTCTGATATAGTATTTTCTGCTTTGTTTGCAAATATAGGTAGTTATGGCGTCTCGGCAGCATCAGGCTGCTGAGGGTAGTGCAGAGAGCTAGAGTTGTATCTGCTGGTGAGGCATCTGTTTCTGTACCTGTGAGACCAGCAGCTGATGAGGTTTCGCCTGGCTAGGTATGGCATATGGTAGAGTTGTTGAGGCAGGCTCCAGTTCAGCAGCCGCCACAGCGACAGCCACAGCCATAGTTGCCGGTGAGGCAGTATGATAAACTGAGAAAGTATGGGGCTGAGGACTTTGTTGGTACTATAGATCCTGCTGTAGCAGAGCAGTGGCTAGACCGGGTTCAGAGGATATTTATTCAGTTACAGGCTAGTCTAGAAGAGAAGTTTGATTATGCCAGATCTCTTCTGCATAGAGATGCATATGATTGGTGGAAGAAGGTTCCACATGCTCCGGATGATCCACCAGTCTGGACCTATGATGATTTCCTGCAGAAATTTGAGCAGAAGTATAATCCAAGAGAGTATAAAGTTGCAAAGAAGATTGAGTTCCTGAGTCTGAGACAGGATACCTGTAGACCCTTAATTTTTGACCCAGTCCTGTCCAATATATTTTATTTAGTCCAAAATAATTTTTATGTTATCTTAATTAAATAATATTTGTTTTAGTATTTATTTTTTATAATTTTTAAAAAATTAATAAATAATAATAATAATAATAATAAATAAAAATAAAATCGGCGATGAAAAAATTCATTGCCGAAAAATAGTTGGACGAAATTACTCGCAGCCCCGTCCCTCTCAATTTTTCGCCAGCGCTCAAAGCCTGACGCAGTTTTCACCAGCAAAATTTTTCCAACACAATTTTTTTTGAAACCAAATTCTATTTGGTTTCGGTTTCCTTTTCCTAATTAATGATAGTTTCCATAAACAATTTGAATTAATCATATGAAATTTCCTATAAATAAGGCTAAAAAAGACACAGAAAGAGGAGGAGGAGGAAATTCAAGAGGACAATTAAAAAAAAAACTAGGAGATTAACAAGGGACTTCAGTAAAACGATCGGAGTTTTGAAAGGGATAAGCAAGCAATCAATCCATTAAAGGCAGCCATCTTGCCTTTATCTTTGTTCATCTAGAAAATAATTTTCAGTGGAACCAACGAACGGATGTTTGAATTTCTAATTTCTTTATTTATTTTTCTTTACAGTAGCTTCATCACTCAAAATTGAAAATTGTTTCTTTTGTTTCATCAAAACCTTAAAACCCCTGATTCTTCTATTTCCAAAAACCCTAAAAAAATACTTTCTGTTTCCAAGAACCTTAAGTGTTAGTGTATGTGCCCTAGGCCATTTATTTTGATCTTTATGTTATACATTCATTATTAATAAATGAGGTTTTATTATCATTATTGTTTGTTTGCATGTTACACAATTTTGATATTTGTCCCTGGTTTATTATTGTTATAGAGATAAAAAAAATAATTCTTAACCAGTATGAACATTGATTCGATAATCATCAGATGGTTATGTGTATAGTGATACAAGATACTTGTTAGAGAACAATGTATTGGATAGACCCATCATGAGATTACTACATGGGTTAGTGTCATAAGTAAATCTCATGATAGTTATGTATTAATTCTTTGACTTGAGATTGTCATAGTTTCCAATATAAGGACTATTATATTTTGACATGATCAAACATTATCCGTAACTGGATAGTAATAAAGGTTATGATCATATATGATAGAAATTATGTAGAGGATAATGAACAATCAAGATAGAATTTGTCCCTCTCTTTGAGAGAGATATCTTTTGGGCCCCTCGATAAGTGAGACTGTGAAATGCATGGCCGTGCTCAAATGAATTGATAGTGTGATCAATTTCATTTGTTTTTATCAGTCTACTTGGAGATCGAGTAATCATAAGTTTGGACAATATAAGTATGACATTGACCATGACTTATGTTCAAGCTAGATATCGTGTGACAAAAGGAATTAATGCATGTACTATTATTAGGCAAATTGGACATTCCTTATATTAATTGGGTACTTGTAACGCCTTGCTAGAGGCCAATTATGACTTATTGGTTTAATAGAGATTAAATTGGCTGCCAATTAATATGGGCCTATCGGGTCACACACAAGAATGCGCTTTGGGCTGGATATAATATTGATAATATTAATTTTAGATATTAATATTTATTATTATTATTATTTTCATTTTTTTATATATATTATTAGATAATATATTCAGAATCCTAATTAGATTTGGATTCTAAATTTGACTTACCTTATCCAATTATATATATTATTAGATAATATATTCAGAATCCTAATTAGATTTGGATTCTGAATTTGACTTACCTTATCCAATTTCGAATTGGATTATGGAGTGATTATATTCACTCCAGACGTTAAGTCTTCATAGAGGTAACAATAGAAAATAAAAGGCGAACAAAAAAAAAACAAAGAAACCCTAATACGTTTTAGAGAAAACGTTTTTCAGCCTTCGCCGTTGCAGAGAGCTAGCACTCCAGACGGTAGCATTCGTGTGGATACGCGATAGAGGGTGTTTCGCGATCGAGGCATCTCTTCCAATCTGTGATTTCGAATCATCAACTGGTTAGTTCTTTGTACACTTTCATCGAATTAAATGAACAGCATGGATCCTGGTGGGAAATCAGAGATCAAAAATTTTTCCGCTGCGTGTTTTTGTTTGCAGTGATCTCCTTGATTTCCTTACAGTGGTATCAGAGCCACTTGTTGTTTTCGTTTAAGTCAAAAATGCCATGTTGATATGATTACATGAGATATATTGATTTCGTATGGCATATTAACTATAAAACCCTAATTCATTTTTCATATGATGAGAAAGGATTGGTTTTTGGTTTCGTTTCTGTAAAACCCTAATTCGTTTTTCATATGATGAGAAAGGATTGGTGTTTTTAATTTCATTTTTATGAGATGATCACATATATATGATTGGTTGATTAAAATGATTTTCATATGATGAAAATGATTAAGTTTATATGTGATATAAACATTTGGTAATGATTCTGTAATGGGTTGTACATATTCGAAATAAAATAGTAAGAAGGTTAATGAGATTAACGATTCTATTTTAGGGTTGTACATATTCGAAATAAAACAGTAAGAAGGCTAACCGACTTGCGGGACCGCCGTATGTTCGTGCCCTATAGTTCGTTACCGCGACATTAAGAATGTCAATATATTTGTTTCTATTTAATATGTTGGTGATGAATATGTTATGTTTGTTTGATGTCTTGGCATGGTGCATAGCATGGCCTTATGACCTATGTGATTGGTTTATTCATATCTTAATTTTGGGTAAATACGACCTGCGTGTCGTTTATTTTGTTGTAATTTATTTCACTAGTAGTTAGATTTTCTTTTATTGTAATAAATGAAGATTCAAGCTACAATGTTTGTGATGGAGATTCATGCCAAGGAGAAGATGGTTCCATGGTGATGGAAGCACAAGCTCAAGTTTTGAAGATATGTAATATTGCAAGTGTTGTAATAGATAGGTTTTTCACCTAGGGTTGCCTTTATGATCTTCATTTGGTCTCTTGAAGATCATATTTAGTTTGGCCATGCTATGTCACGTTTACATATTTTGTCATTTGGTATATGATGCTTATGTGATAAATTATATATATGCATATAGGATGCTAAAATATAATGATATGTAATGCAAGACATGATAATAATTTAGTTGAACCCTCATTAATAATTTAAGTCTAAATGCCATCCACGTTTTAACACCTATCAAAACTAAGATTGTATTAAAGTAGGTATTGCCAAAGCAATATGCTTTAAACATTCCTAGCTAAGTAGGATGAGTAATAGTGCTACTCATATGTTTTAAAATTGGTTAGACTTAATTAGGCTATCAAAATGGTTTTGGGCCTAAGGCATTAGATGGAATTCAACATGCTATGACATATGATGTCAATATTCCATAATTACTAAGAGTTACATGAGATGTAATTGGTAAAGATGTTACCTAGCTAAATAACTTGATTTTAAGCGTCATGCCAAAGCTGAGTTTAGAATTAAGTGAAATACGGATCTTAGCCTACTAAAATATTTCTTTAGAGGGTTATATTTTTAGTAGGAGTTTAAATAATTTTAACCTCATTATTAATTAAAATTTGACTTTACATATTTATCAACAGATGGCTGCTAATAACAATTCCACCTTATCACTGCGATCTATCCTTGAGAAGGAAAAATTGAAAGAATGCGGGACTAATTTTGTTGACTGGTTTAGGAACCTGAGAATTGTTCTCAAATAAGAGAAAAAGTCCTACGTGCTTGATGAAGCTGTCCTTGACCCACCTCCTACTGATGCTTCTAATGCTGCTAAGAGTAAGCATAAGAAGCATGTGGATGATTCCAATGACATAGGATGTCTTATGTTGGCTACCATGTGTCCAGGACTTCAGAAGGATCTGGAACACTTAGAGGCTTATGAGATGAGTGTGCATCTCAAACAAGCTTTCCAACAACAGGCTAGGCAAGATAGGTTTAACACCGCTGTTGCATTATTTGACTGCAAAATGTCTAAAGGTGAATCTGTTAGTGCTCATGTTTTGAAGATGAAAGGCTATCTAGATCACCTTGCTAGACTTGGATATCCCCTGAGTTTAGAACTCTCCACGGATTTGATCCTACATTCATTGCCTAGCAGTTTCTCATAGTTTGTCATGAACTATAACATGAATGAGATGGAGAAATCCATTCATGAGCTACATGGTATGCTCAAAACTACTGAGGGGAATATCAAAAAGCCTACCCAAATATTGAATGTCAATATTAAACAAATGAAAAAGAAAGCCAAAGATACTAAAGGCAAGGGTAAGGCAAAAGATGCTAAAGGGTCCAAGGGACAAGCTAAACCAAAACCTGAACCTAAGGCTAAAGTTCCTAAGGAAGGGACTTGTTTCCATTGCAACAAGCCTGGGCATTGGAAGAGAAATTGTCAACTCTATTTGGATGAGTTAAAGAAGTTGAAGGGTAGTGTGACTACATCTTCAGGTATTTATGTTATAGAAATTAATTTATCTATTCCTTCTTCCTGGGTATTAGATAACGGATGTGGATCTCATATTTGTACAATTATGCAGGGACTCAAAAGGAGTAGGATGCTGAAGAAGGGCGAAGTGGACCTACGTGTTGGCAATAGAGCAAGAGTTGCTGCTATAGCTGTAGGAACTTATGAACTTGTTATGCCCAATGGGTTTTTGTTAATTTTGAACAATTGCTTTTATGTTCCTACTATGAGTAGGAATCTTATTTCAGTATCTGTTTTGGATGATGAAGGTTATTCATTTTTTATTAAGAATAAGAAATGTTCTATTTTTGATAAAAATGATTTGCTTTATGGTATTGCAAATTCTTATAATGGCCTTTATATCCTTAATCTTGATGATTCTAATGGTAATGATATCTATAACATAACTTCTAAGAGAACTAAGCCAAATGAGTTAAACCCTACTTATTTACCTTAGCCATATAAATGAGAAACACATTTCTAAGCTCCATCAAGATGGATTATTAGTTTCATTTGATTTTGAATCATTTGAAACATGTGAGTCTTGTTTGCTTGGTAAGATGACAAAGGATCCTTTTACTAGGCATAGTGAAAGGGCTAATGATTTATTGGGTTGATACATACAGATGTATGTGGTCTTTTTAGCATTAGTGCCAGAGGAGGATTTCAATACTTCATTACTTTTACTGATGATTTCAGTAGGTATGGCTATGTCTACCTAATGAAACATAAGCATGAGTCTTTTGAAATGTTTAGAACTTTTCAAAATGAAGTACAAAATCAACTTGGTAAAACAATTAAACTACAATCAGATCGAGGTGGTGAATATTTGAGCCAAGAGTTTGATGATCATCTAAGGGACTGTGGAATTGTTTCACAACTGACTCCTCCAGGAACTCCACAGTGGAATGGAGTTTCTGAAAGGAGAAATCGAACTCTATTAGATATGGTTCGATCAATGATGAGTCAAGCAGATCTTCCTTTATCTTTTTGTGGTTATGCCTTGGAGACAGCTGCATTCATTCTGAACCATGGACCATCTAAGGCGGTTGAAAAGACACCATATGAGATATGGACAGGTAAGACACCTAGTTTGTCTTTTCTTAAGATTTGGGGTTGTGAAGCTTATGTGAAAAGACCAGTTTCAGATAAGTTAGCTCCAAAGTCTATCAAATGTAATTTTGTGGGGTATCCTAAGGAAACTAAAGGATACTATTTCTATACTCCTTCAGAGAACAAAGTGTTTGTTGCTTGAAATGGGATCTTTTTGGAAAAGGAATTTCTTTCTAAGAGAACTAGTGGGAGTATAGTAGAACTTGAGGAAACTCAAGTACCACAAGAAATCATTGAGCCGTCTATAGAGCCTATTTCAGAACCACAAATAGTTGTGGAGTCTGAAGATGTAACACAAATCCCTCGCAGGTTTGATAGGACACGTCGTCAGCCAGAGAGATATGGATTTCTTGTGACTGATGATAGTGAAGTAATGCTCATAGATCAAGATGAGCTTACTACCTATCAAGAAGCTGTGTCAGGTCCAGATTCAGACAAATGGCTTGGAGCCATGAAATCTGAGATGCAATCTATGTTTGACAACCAAGTTTGGTCTTTAATTGATCCTCCAGAGGGTATTAAGACTATTGGTTGCAAATGGGTTTTCAAGAAGAAAACTGACATGGATGGGAATGTGCAGACCTATAAAGCAAGGCTTGTTGCAAAAGGTTTCAAGCAAACTCATGGTATAGACTATGATGAAACCTTTTCACCAGTTGGTATGCTTAAGTCTGTTAGAATTCTCATTGCCATTGCAGTATACTATGATTATGGGATATGGCAAATGGATGTCAAAACCGCTTTCCTTAATGGAAACTTGCTTGAGGATGTGTATATGACATAACCTGAGGGTTTTGTAAATCCTGAGAATTCTACAAAGGTTTGCAAGCTTCAAAGATCCATTTATGGATTGAAGCAAGCATCTCGAAGCTGGAATCTTCGTTTTGATGAAACAATTAGGAACTTTGGTTTCATCAAGAATGAAGATGAACCTTATGTTTACAAGATGGTTAGTGGGAGTGTAGTAGTGCTTTTAGTCTTATATGTGGATGACATATTACTCATTGGGAATGATATCCCTACCTTGCAAAAGGTTAAGACTTGGTTAGGGAATTCTTTCTCAATGAAAGATTTAGGTGAGGCTGCCTATATCCTTGGTATAAAGATCTATAGAGATAGATCTAGAAGGATAATTGGCCTGAGTCAAAGTACATACATAGATAAAGTGTTGAAGAGGTTCAACATGCAAGATTCCAAAAAGGGATTCTTGCCTATGTCTCATGGCATTCATCTCAGCAAGAGTCAATGTCCTATGACATCTAATGAGCGAGATCGAATGAATAAGATTCCTTATGCTTCTGCTATAGGATCTATTATGTATGCCATGTTATATACTAGACCAGATGTCTCATATCCATTAAGCGCAACTAGTAGATTTCAAGCTGATCCTGGTGAAGGTCACTGGACAGCTGTCAAGAATATTTTTAAGTACCTTCGAAGGACAAAAGATGTATTCTTGGTTTATGGAGGTTTGGAAGATGAGTTAGTTGTAAATGGTTACACAGATGCTAGTTTCCATGTAATATCCTCATTTATGGTCTAGAAGTTTTTATTATGTTATTGTTATTGTTGTTGTTGTTATATTGGATTGTATATATGTGTTAATTGCAAGAGAAAAGAAATTGGGAAAGAAAATAGGGTTTAGAGAGAATGGTATATGTTGTGTATATGATGATATATATAACATATAAATTGGTCAAATGAAGAGTCAATGGGAGAGATATTTATTTGTGTTAAGTGTGTAATTGCATATAAGGGCTTATATGAGACAAAAAGTTAGTTATATGATTGAAGGCATTTTGGTAATTGCTTGGATAAGATCACTTGGTGGAGATTGAAAGCAAAATTTGACTTTGCTTCTTGATATTTTTCTTCTTCTTTTCCATGGTGGCCGGCTCCTCCTTAGACAAAGGAAGCAAGAGGCAAAGAGAAGATCTTGTTGAGTGAAGCTCAAATTGAAGAAAGATTAAGTGATCAAGTTGGTGATTCAAAAAGTTTTGTAACTTTGGTAAGTTCTCTTGTGATCTTTGTGTTTATTTGAAATGATACTTGAGTTTGATAGATTTTTAAGAGTGTGTTGGTTGATTTTGAGATGTGAGAAGTGGTTGAGTGATTGGATGATGGATGTTGAGTATGGATTGAAGAAAAGAGTAAGTGGATGGAAGAGATGATGTTGTATATGTGGTGAGGGTTTTGAGATGATTTTGTGTTTTGTGCTTGATGTGTGTTTGGCTTGTTTTGGTGTGTTGCAAGTTTTAGATGAGTTTTGAGTATGTTTTGTTAAGATGGTGTGAAGTGGATGTTGTTGGATAAAAGTGTTTTGTTGAGTGTTTGGTTGTTTTGGTCGGAATCTTGATTTGTGGCCGGACACGCCCATGAGCACGTCCAGGGTTTTTAGGCGTGTCAATTGTGTTGGAGGCAGTAGGTTTGACACGACCAGTAGCACGCCCGTGTTATTGAGCGTGTCATAGCTACTGTGAGATTTGAGAATTTACACGCCCAGGAACACTCCCATGTTGTTGAGCGTGTAAATACTTTTGTGTTGTGGAGTTAGGGCACGGTCATGGACACGCCCGTGTGGGTGAGCGTGTCAGGGTTAGGGTTTGCCCTAATTATTTCCTAATTGGATTATCTCTTGTGTATCCCTAAACAAGTATATGCTATTACTTTTGATTTAGGTCTTGAAGATAGTGATTAATCATTGATTTAAGAGGTAGAAGGATCTTGAACAAGGAAGTGTTAAGAGTGGTGTGATTTGTTTTTGAGGTAAGTACAAAACCTATATGATTGTGTGTAAGTTCAAATGTGGCATTATTACATTGTTAATTTATTTGAGCAATGTGTATTGTTATGTTTATATCACTGATGATATATATATATATATGAATAATGTGAATGACATGATGATGCAAATGAATGTGTTTATGAAAGATTGAAATGTTATGTTGTGAATTGAGATGAAATGGAATATAGAGCCATTGTGATTGGCTATGATGATATAATTGAACGATGTATGGCATGTTTGCCTAATTAATGAGAAAGATTGAGAAAGAGTTTGATAAAGAGAATAATGAAATAAGTGTATGCTTAATATGATATTCAATTTCAGAGTTCTGGTTTTTGGAGGCATGCCTATTTAATGAAAGGTAACAGTCTTGCCGGGTTAAGGATCTCTTCAAATTGAGTTGAATTGAGGTCCAAGAGACTGGGTCTGTTACACTATGATAATTGATATTATGAGATATTTGATTTCTAACAGTCTTGCCGGGTTGAGGATATCCTCGAGTTAGATGAGTTGATGATCCAAGAGACCGGGTCTGTTACGCTATCCATGGATAGAGATATATATATGTATATGTTGCCTACGGGCTTGATGATGGTGTTTATGAACCAAAGCAGTAACTCTGAATTCTGAATATCGTATTAAGTACTTGATGGGCCCATAGGTGTCTAGGTTTTATATATAACATAAATGTTGTTCTAATGTAATGAAATGTTAATATTACTTATATAATGAAACGGACTATTCACGGAATATTGTTTGTTGAGTATGATCTTTACTAATTGTGTGTGTATCATTGATGTTGATTTATTAATACAAATGTGAAACATTGCATTGCACTAAAGCATAACATTAGCATGAATTGTCTTACTAAGCCCTTGGCTTAGCGCGATAGTGTTTGATTGCGCAGGTAATAGAGTTGAACCCGAGAGCTCTTCGAGACCGAGTGAGAGTAGATAGTGAAGAGTTGATTTTGGGAACTTAAAGATCAGAGGAGACTTGCCAATCATGTATAACTCTTTTATATTTTGTAAATATGGGTTATAATGTAAATATATGTATAATTGTAAATACGTATTCAAATGCTTTCATATATGTAAATGTTTTCTATATTCCGCTGCGTAATATTTAAATGTATGTATATATATATATCTAATATGTTTTGTTTATAAGTAAATGATTTACTTTTCTATAATATATAATGATAAGAGTATTGTATCAAGTTTAAAATGTTTTGAATGTTAAGAAAATCCGTAGCATTCCTATATTCGATACATGTATACTACATTGTGGTGTATGTAGTGTGTATGTATTGGGTGTGGGGGTGTTACATTCCAAACTGACATAGATGATTTTAGATCGCATTCAGGTTTTGTATTCACATTGAATGGTGGAGCTGTTAGTTGGAAGTGTTCAAAACAAAGCACTGTGGCTGATTCTACAATAGAGGCTGAGTATATAGCAGCATCAGATGCAGCTAAGGAAGCAGTCTGGTTGAAGAAATTCATCACTGAGCTAGGAGTGGTGCCTAGCATTGCAAATCTTGTGGACATTTATTGTGACAACAATGGTGCCATAGCACAGGCAAAAGAGCCTAGATCTCATCAAAGGTCTAAGCATATACTCAGGCGTTTTCACCTCATTCGAGACATTATCGATAGAGGAGATATCAAGATATGCAAAGTTGACACAAATGATAACATAGTAGATCCATTAACAAAGCCTCTCTCACGGGTCAAGCATGATCAGCACACTAGATCTATGGGTCTTAGAGATTTGTAGGCCTAGTGCAAGTGGGAGATTGTTAGTGTATGTGCCCTAGGCCATTTTATTTGGATCTTTATGTTATACATTCATTATTAATAAATGAGGTTTTATTATCATTATTGTTTGTTTGCATGTTACACAAATTTGATATTTGTCCTTGGTTTATTATTGTTATAGAGATAAAAAAATAATTCTTAACCAGTATGAACATTGATTTGATAATCATCAGATGGTTATGTGTATAGTGATACAAATCAATTTCATAGATACTTGTTAGAGAACAATGTATTGGATAGACCCATCATGAGATTACTACATGGGTTAGTGTCATAAGTAAATCTCATGATAGTTATGTATTAATTCTTTGACTTGAGATTGTCATAGTTTCCAATATAAGGACTATTATATTTTGACATGATCAAACATTATCCGTAACTAGATAGTAATAAAGGTTATGATCATATATGATAGAAATTATGTAGAGGATAATGAACAATCAAGATAGAATTTGTCCCTCTCTTTGAGAGAGATATCTTTTGGGCCCCTCGATAAGTGAGACTGTGAAATGCATGGCCGTGCTCAAATGAATTGATAGTGTGATCAATTTCATTTGTTTTTATCAGTCTACTTGGAGATCGAGTAATCATAAGTTTGGACAATATAAGTATGACGTTGACCATGACTTATGTTCAAGCTAGATATCGTGTGACAAAAGGAATTAATGCATGTACTATTATTAGGCAAATTGGACATTCCTTATATTAATTGGGTAGTTGTAACGCCTTGCTAGAGGCCAATTATGACTTATTGGTTTAATAGAGATTAAATTGACTGCCAATTAATATGGGCCTATCGAGTCACACACAAGAATGCGCTTTGGGCTGGATATAATATTAATAATTTTAATATTAGTTATTAATATTTATTATTATTATTATTTTCATTATATATATATATTATTAGATAATATATTCAGAACCCTAATTAGATTTGGATTCTGAATTTGACTTACCTTATCCAATTATATATATTATTAGATAATATATTTAGAATCCTAATTAGATTTGGATTCTGAATTTGACTTACCTTATCCAATTTCGAATTGGATTCTGGAGTGATTATATTCACTCCAGACGTTAAGTCTTCATAGAGGTAACAATAGAAAATAAAAAGCGAACAAAAAAAAACAAAGAAACCCTAATACATTTTAGAGAAAACATTTTTTAGCCTTCGTCGTTGCAGAGAGCTAACACTCCAGACGGTAGCATTCGTGTGGATACGCGATAGAGGGTGTTTCGCGATCGAGGCATCTCTTCCAAATTGTGATTTCAAATCATCAACAGGTTAGTTCTTTGTACACTTTCATCTAATTAAATGAACAGCATGGATCCTGGTGGGAAATCAGAGATCAAAAATTTTTTCGCTGCGTGTTTTTGTTTGCAGTGATCTCCTTGATTTCCTTACATTAAGAACCCTAAAAATACTTTTTTGTTACTTCTAATCCCTAAGAACCCTAAATTTATTTCTTCTATGTCCAAAGACCTTAATTCATTACTTTTCTGTTTTCAAAAACCTTAAACCGTTTTGCTTATTACCAAAACTATATAAAACTCTAAACAGTTTTCGCAAATCTTAAAACCAAACATATTTTCCAAGATCCCAAAAAACCCTAAATCATTTTATTAATTCCCAAAACCCTAATCTCTATTCCAAAAGTCAGTAGCCTTATTTTTTCTAAGCATCAAAAGCATTAACCCTAATTAATCATTCTTTCCAAAATCACACAGTAAGCATTATTCTTTTTAAAAATAACATTAGTTTGTTCCAATTTCAAAACCCTATTTTCTAAATCTTAAACCTTAAAATCTTAATTTTTAACACCAAAAACCTACAATCTTAATTTTTAACCCTGCAAGGGGCACTACCCCCTTCATCCTCGCCCGCTAACCGGCTAGTGGGACCACCGTGTGGGCTCGGGTCAATATTTATTTATGTATTATAAATCTTTATGTTTAACTTCATTTATTATGATTATTCAAAATACAAACCTAAACCCTAGTTTGATTCATTAAAACCTTGATCCCTTTCAATTCTTTTAAAACCTACAATAGCCTAAACAAATAACAATAATAATATATTAAGATCCCAAACCCTAATTTATTAATTAAAGAATTTTAAATAGATACAGTACCCCTAATTTATGTCTTTACTTGCTTTATTTATTTTTAGATTTAATTATGTAGTTTATTATATGCTTTGATTTATTTAAGTTCAATGCTTGATTTATTTAATTTATCATGGATGGATGTTTACTTTCTATTTTGATTGATGTTTAATATCTTTGATGTATGATTTATTTATGATGAATGGTTATTTACTTCTATTGATTTATTTAGATTTCCAAATGTTGTAAGAGGTATGTTTCCACTTTGTGGGTACCTCATTAGTTAAATATCATGTAATTTAAATTGCTTTTATATTTTGGACCAATGTAAAGGACATTTTTCTACCTTTTGGTGGGTGTCCTATTTAGTTTAGACATGGATGATGTAAGGACATATTTTCATCCTCGAATGGGTGTCCATTTATTTGCTTTATTAGGACATTGCTTTGATTTTTAATATAACGATGCTTTATTTCAATTATTGTGTGTAATATGGATAATATTGTTATATTTAAGAATTTTATAATTTTAAGACCTGTAAAGGAGGCCGGTTCCAATAAACCAGGCATTATGGGGGTGCTGGGCCATTTCTCACCTTCCCTACACGTACCCAACTTTTCGAACCCATTACGGGGTTGGGGATTCCTTAGGAATCGAGTCATCCACCCCTTTCTTTTTCCCGGCTTGTCCGGGTGGCGACTCCATTTTCTCCAGACTTAGGTCCGTGTTCTCTAAGGCCCCGAGCCTAAACAGTGCCGAAGTCATAAGAACTATTCCATTGGGAGTGGGGGCGAAAATCTCCTCTCACAGTGGCGACTCCACTGGGGATAAGAGAAGTTGATTTCATTGCTCTTTATATTATTATATTCTTTCTTATAATGATATTATCCATTGCATCATATTAGATTGCATCGTGTGAGTAAGTTAGGACTCCCGTGTTACCCGTGTTATGTTATGTAAGGGATACCATACTTTCACTCAAGGTATGGAGATCGAGCATGGCATAACCACCCATAGCCTTGTACCATTTGGTATATACTTGCTATGGGAACCTAAGCCTTTTTACCCAAAGACTAAAGCTCATGTAATTGGCCTAGTTACTTTCCTTAGGTTTTACCCCAAATGCATGTTGTTTTACTATGATTAATTTGTCTTGGCTTAAATCATGGCTTATTTGGTTTGCTCTTTTTCTAATTTGACCCAAGTACATGTGTAAGCCCAAATAAAATTTCCTTTAAAAGTCCAAAAGACCAAAACTATTTTCAA
This sequence comes from Garcia nutans, assembly GCA_947685225.1. NCBI lineage: Eukaryota > Viridiplantae > Streptophyta > Magnoliopsida > Malpighiales > Euphorbiaceae > Garcia > Garcia nutans. The sequence continues at coordinate 16,244,765 of CANTUV010000023.1, read as the reverse complement.
GACTTTTTAAGATGGTCTTTGTAAATAAAACTTTTCTAAAAACAAAATCAAAATTTCTTTTGCTCATAACCTAAATACTAAGCCCAAAATCCATTTTTCCTAAAATCTTTTTACAATGGGCTTAGAAACAAAATTATTTTCATCCAATCTTTTTTTACCAAAGAGTTTGCAAATTATTTAGGTCAATTATGAAATACCAAAAATCGATTGTGAGCCTAGTTTATACTAAGAATAATTAATCATGGGCTTGTTTTTGGCATGAATCATTAGTTACTTTTTCAAGTGAGAAATCTATTTATAATAAACCTCTTAATTTAGTTTTAATCTAATATAGCATAAAAGCTACTTTAGTTGCTTGAATGGATTAAAACCTAATTAATGGGAATTATCATGAACTGATTTCCATTTTTGAAAATATAACTGTTGGTTGAAACGTCCGAGGGAAATATTTGAAAATAAGATATCCCATGTTGGTATTTTGTTAACCATAATACATAGGAAAAGAGACTCGCCACTCATGTGTGGATGTTATAAGGTTGGAAGGAACGTTCTACTTATCTTTGTTGATTGTTTGTGCATACATGCAAACATTTGCATCTCATATCCCTTCTGGCTCACAGCCCTAGATTATGACAGTTCAAAGGCTTACGACAATCCGACCTACGCCGAATGCGAAGAATCTGGCAACGACTCAATCACTTGCTCACCAAAAGCAATGGTGCCCACTCAAATTCGAAGAATGGTGGATGATGCCCTCAATGTCAAGATGGAAGAAATAAAAGAGGCCATGGCCGAGACCGTGAAGAACCAATTGGCTACAATTTTAGGAAATAATGCCAAAGCGTCTGCTAGCTCCAAGATGCCGAAGGACAAAGGGAAGGCTAAAGTTGGTGAAGTAGCTTTTAATGATGATAAGGTGATCAATGATGATGATTGGGCTCAATACTACCAAGATCCTCAAGACAAGAAGAAAGAACCAAAGATTGTTGAAAGATCAGCTATGGAGAAAACCAAAGATTCTAATGATGAAAAGATAATTACTGATTTAGAAAAGAAATTTGAGAAGAAGCTGAAAACCGAAGAGATGTCTGAGATCGACAAACTATTTGAACAAGATGAGGAGGTCTCTTATAAGTTCTAGATGCCATCCTTTGCTAGATTCAATGGAACCAGAAATCCTCATCTCCATGTGAAGAAGTATATCACTGCTATGCAGTCTTTCTGAGCTACTAAGGCTCAAACTATAAGGTACTTCATGCTCTCATTGGACCCTGTTGTCCAAAATTGGTTTAACACCTTAGAGGAAAGTACTCAAAAAGATTGGGACATGTTATACAAGGCTTACATTCAGCAATATGGGTAAAATATCGAGTTGGAAGTTACCTTAATGGAAGTTGAGTCCATTAGAGAAAGGCCAAATGAGAAATTTGTGGACTATGTGAAAAGATGGAGAAATAAGGCTGCTTTACTCAAGAAAAGGCTCGATGAATATGATCAAATAAGGATGGTCGTCAGAGGCGTCTTGCCCAACCTCCGTTAAAGGTTGTCTCACACCCTTATAAGGGACTTCAAAGATCTTCTCCAAGCTAGTCTACAAATTGAAGACTGGGAAAGGGAGAAGAATTGCTTTTTAATAAAAAGGAATGAGAAAGGGAACTACCAGTCGGGCAATCAAAGCACACAAAAAGAAGTTGATGTTAATGCTGTTAGTGTATATGCCCTAGGCCATTGATTTGGACCTTAATGTTATTCATTTTGTTATTAATAAAGAAGTTTTTATTATCATTGTTATGTTTGCATGTTATATATAATAATGATTATATCCCTGGTTTATTATTGTTATGGAGATAATAATAAATATAACTAGTGTAATATTGATTTGATAATCATAAGATGATTATAGGTATGAAGATACAAATCAATATTATGGATACATGTTAGAGAACAGTGTATTGGATAGACCCACATAGATATCACTTCATGGTTTAATGTCATAAGTGTATCTCATAATAGTTTTCATTTAATCCTTTGACTTGAGATTGTCATAGTTTCCAACATAAGGAATATTATGTTTTGACATGATCAAACGTTATCTGTAACTAGATAATTATAAAGGTTATGCTTGAACATGGTATAAATTATGTAGAGGAAAATGAACAATCAAGATGGAATTTGTCCCTCTCTATGAGAGAGATATCTTCTGGGCCCCTCGATAAGTGTAACTGAGAAATGCATGGCCGTGCTCAAATAAGTTGATATAAGATCAATCTTATTTGTTTATCAGTTAACTTGGAGATCGAGTAATCATAAGTTTGGACAATATAAGTATGACATTTACTATGACTTATGTTCAAACTAGATATCGTGTGACAAAGGGATTAATGCGTGTACTATTTCAGGTTTTCATTTATAATGATTCTCATGATTAATTGGGTAGTCATAATGTCTTGCTAGAGGCCAATTATGATTTGTGCATTTCAATAGAGATTGAAATACACTACCAGTTAATATGAGCCTATCGGGTCACACACATAGAACGTAGGCTGTACTTAAACAATAATAATTATATTTTTATTATTGTTGTTAGTATTATTATTATTATTATTAGATATTAATAATAATATTGTTATAATAATTATTATTAGATAATAATTATTAAAAACGTGGGTCCATATAGGATATGGACAGTTAGGGTTTTGATAAGGAAAGGTCTTTTAAAACGGTTTTAAAAGGACTAGAGGCCTTGATGATATTTATTATTATTTTCGTTTTGAAAGAAAACGGAAGAAGAGGAAAAACCTAAAACCCTAGTTTCGTTTTTGCAAAAAAAAAAAAAAAATTCAGCCACTGCCGTTGGTGAGCTAGCACTCAGACCGGCGTACGTTTGTGTGGACTTCGTTAGAGAGTGTTCGTCTTCAGAAGGCAGCATCTGTTGATCATTTTTAAGCTACGCAAAAAAAAAGGTTAGTTTCGAATCTCTTTTATCGAACTGAATGGATCACATGGATCCTGTGAGTAAATCGAAAGAAATTTTTTTTTTGTTTTCCGCTGCGGCAAGGGTTGCAGATCCTTTTTCGATTTACTAACAGTGGTATCAGAGCCTCTTGTTGATTCCATTTAATTCAAAATATGCCATGTTGATGTGTTGATGTGATCTATTGTTTTTCGAATGGCATGATTGGATTCGTTTTATCATTTGATGATGATTCGAATCTGTTATATGAGATATAACCTAAATCATTGTTGATATATGATGTCAAAGATGACCAATTGTATAAGATACAATTCTGTGAAGTCGAACTAGGGTTGGTATACAATCTGTTATGGTTTTGAATTAGGGTTAATATGATTAATTCAATTTGTTTATTCATATTGAATGTATACATAGATTTCGATTTTGATTAATATGATTATTGAGTAAATCGTTTTCTAAGGTTTCTTGTAATAGTTCTCTGTTAATATGATTAATAGATTGCTATTATATTCTGTTTAATATGATTGACAGAATAAGGGTTTTGACAGAAAATAATTAATTGGATTAATGATTCTGTTTAATATGATTGACAGAATAAGGGTTTTGATTAACGTGACATAGCGGGACCGCCGTATGTTCGCGCCCTATAGTTCGTTACCGTGACATTAAGAATGTCAATATATTTGTTTCTATTTAACATGTTGGTGATGAATATGCTATGATTATTTGATGTATTGGCATGGTGCATAGTATGGCTTTATGACCTATGTGTTTGTTTATTCATATCTTTGGATTGTATATATGGCCTGCATGTCGTTTATTTTTGTAACTTTATTATTACTAGTTTAGTAGTTAGTTTTATTATTAATGTAATAATGAAGACTCAAGCTTGGAGAAGAAGATGAAAATTCCATGGAGATGAAGTTGCCTTTCAAGATATGAAGAAATGTACTATTGCAAATGTTGTAATAGATAGGTTTTCTTTTCACCTAGGGTTGCCTATATGATCTTCATTTGGTCTCATGAAGATCATATCTAGTTTGGCCATACTATGTCACGTTTATTTTTATCGAATATGTATGAGATGCCATGTTTGATAGTTTATGTATGCATATGGGATATGATATATAAATGTTAATTTTAACATGTTTTCAAAATTAAATGGAATGAACCCTCACTATTAATCTAAGTTTTAATGCCATCCATATCTTAAACACTTATCAAGGCTAAGATCACCTAAATGTAGATTTTGCCAAAGCAAAGTACTTTAGGTTATCCTAGTAAGATATGATGAGTAATGGTGCTGCTCATGCGTTTAAAATTGGTTAGACTTAATTAGGCTATCAAAATGGTTTTGGGCCTAAGGCATTAGATGGGGTATAACATGCTATGACATATGATGTCATGATCCCATATTATCTAAGAGTTACATGTGATGTAATTGGTAAGGGGTTACCTACCATAATAACTTGATTTTAAGTGTCATGCCAAAGCTGACTTAATATTAAGTAAAAATTGGATCTTAGCCCACTAAAATGTCATTGTGATGATTGAGGGTTATATTTTAGTGGGATTTTAATTACTTATCACCTTTTATTAATTAAAATTTGCATATTTTGTAGATTGAAATGGCTACCAACAATAACTCCACTTTATCACTGCGATCCATCCTTGAGAAGGAAAAACTGAAAGAGAATGGGACTAATTTTGTTGATTGGTTTAAGAACCTGAGAATTGTTCTCAAACAAGAAAAGAAGTCCTATGTGCTTGATGAAGCTGTCCCTGAGCCACCTCCTGCTAATGCTTCTAATGCTGATAAGAACAAGCATAAGAAGCATATGGATGATTCCAATGACATTGGATGTCTTATGCTTGCTACTATGTGTCCAGAACTTCAGAAGGATCTGGAACACTTGGAGGCTTATGAGATGAGTGTCCATCTCAAACAAGCTTTCCAACAGCAAGCTAGGCAGGATAGATTCGACACTGCTGTTGCATTATTTGACTGCAAGATGTCAGATGGCGAATCGGTTAGCGCTCATGTTTTGAAAATGAAGGGCTACATAGATCACCTTGCCCGACTTGGATATCCCTTGAGTTTAGAACTCTCCACGGATTTGATCCTTCATTCTTTGCCCAGCAGTTTTTCACATTTTTTATGAACTATAATATGAACAACATGGAAAAGTCCATTCCTGAGCTACATGGTATGCTCAAAACTGCTGAAGGTAATATCAAAAAGCCCACTAAGGCTACCCATGTATTGAATGTCAATAAGGGTAAGCCTATGAAGAAGAAAGGCAAGGCAAAGGGTAAAGCAACAGTTGCTACAAAGCCTAAGGGACAGCCCAAGCCAAAAGAACCCAAGGCACCTGTTCCTAAGGAAGGAACTTGTTTCCATTGCAAGGAGCCTGGGCATTGGAAAAGAAATTGCCCACTTTATTTGGCTGAATTGAAGAAATCGAAGGGTAGTGCGACTACATCTTCAGGTATATATGTTATAGAAATTAACTTATCTGCATTCTACTTCATGGGTATTGGATACTGCATGTGGTTCTCACATTTGTACAAATGTGCAGGGACTCAAAAGGAGTAGATCACTGAAAAGGGGCGAAGTTGACCTACGAGTTGGGAATAAAGCAAGAGTTGTTGCATTAGCTGTAGGATCTTATGAACTTCATATGCCTAATGGCTTTTTGTTAAATTTGAACAATTGCTATTATGTTCCTACTCTGAGTAGGAATCTTATTTCAGTTTCAGTTTTGGATGATGAAGGTTTTTCATTTTTAATTAAAAATAAGACCTGTTCTATTTTTGATAAAGATGATTTGCTTTATGGTATTGCAAGATCTTTTAATGGCCTTTATGTCCTTGACTTAGATGATTCTAGGGAGAATCATATTTATAACATAAACTCTAAAAGAATTAAGCCAAATGACCTAAACCCTACATTTTTATGGCATTGTCGTCTTAGCCATATAAATGAGAAACGCATTTCTAAACTCCATCAAGATGGATTATTAGATTCATTTGATTTTGAATCATTTGATAAATGTGAATCTTGTTTACTTGGAAAAATGACAAGGAATCCTTTCATCGGACAAGGTGAAAGGGCTAATGACTTGCTTGGACTAGTACATACAGATGTATGTGGCCCGTTAAGCATTAGTGCCAGAGGAGGATATAATTACTTCATTACTTTTACTGATGATTTCAGTAGGTATGGCTATGTCTACCTAATGAAACATAAGCATGAGGCTTTTGAAATGTTCAAAACTTTTCAAAATGAAGTACAAAATCAACTTGGTAAAACTATTAAGGCACTTCGATCTGATCGAGGTGGTGAATTTTTGAGCCAAGAGTTTGACGAACATCTAAGAAATTATGGAATTGTTTCACAATTAACTCCTCCAGGAACTCCACAGTGGAATGGTGTTTCTGAAAGAAGAAATCGAACTTTATTAGATATGGTTCGATCTATGATGAGTCAAGCAGATCTTCCATTATCGTTTTGGGGTTATGCCTTGGAGACAGCTGCTTTTGTTTTAAACCGTGTACCATCTAAAGCGGTTGAAAAGACGCCATATGAGATATGGACTGGCAAAACACCTAGTTTGTCTTTTCTTAAGATTTGGGGTTGTGAAGCTTATGTGAAAAGACCAGTTTCAGATAAGTTAGCTCCAAAATCTGCTAAATGTATCTTTGTGGGATATCCTAAGGAAACTAAAGGATATTATTTCTATATTCCATCTGAGAACAAAGTGTTTATTGCTCGAAATGGAACCTTTTTGGAAAAAAAATTCATTTCTAAAAGAACTAGTGGGAGTACAGTTCAATTAGATGAATTTATAGAACCACAAGAAGATATTGAACCGCCTGTAGAAACAGTTTCAGAACCACAAGTAATTGTGGAAATTGAAAATGTTACACAAGTTCTGCGCAGATCTGATAGACCACGTCATCAGCCTGAGAGATATGGATTTCTCATGACTGAAAGTCATGAAGTTTTGCTCATAGATCAAGATGAGCCAACTACCTATCTTGAAGCTGTGTCAGGTCCAGATTCAGAGAAATGGCTTGGAGCCATGAACTCTGAGATGCAGTCCATGTTTGACAACCAAGTTTGGGCCTTAATTGATCCTCCCGAAGGTATTAAGACTATTGGTTGCAAATGGGTTTTCAAGAAGAAAATTGACATGGATGGAAATGTGCAAACCTATAAAGCAAGGTTGGTTGCTAAAGTTTTCAAACAAACTCATGGTATAGACTATGATGAAACCTTTTCTCCAGTTGCTATGATTAAATCTATTAGGATTCTCCTTGCCATTGCTGCATACTATGAATATGTGATATGGCAAATGGATGTCAAAACTGCTTTCCTTAATGGAAATTTACTCGAGGATGTGTACATGACACAACCTGAGGGTTTTGTAAATCCTGAGAATTCTGGGAAGGTTTGCAAGCTTCAAAGGTCCATTTATGGATTGAAGCAAGCATCTTGAAGCTGGAATCTTTGTTTTGATGAAACAGTTAAGAACTTTGGTTTCATTCAAAATGAAGATGAACCATGTGTTTACAAGATGGTTAGTGGGAGTGCTATCGTGTTCTTAGTCCTATATGTAGATGACATATTGATCATTGGAAATGATGTCCCCACTTTACAAAAGGTTAAAGATTGGTTAGGGAATACTTTTTCAATGAAGGACTTGGGTGAGGCTGCATATATCCTTGGTATAAGGATCTATAGAGATAGATCTAGAAGGATAATTGGCTTAAGTCAAAGTACATACATTGACAAAGTGTTGAAGAGATTCAGCATGCAAGATTCCAAGAAGGGATTTTTGCCTATGTCACATGGTATTCATCTTAGCAAGAATCAATGTCCTAAGACATCTGATGAGCGAGATAGAATGAATAAGATCCCTTATGCTTCTGCTATTGGATCTATTATGTATGCCATGCTATGTACTAGACCTGATGTCTCATATTCTCTGAGCACAACAAGTAGATATCAAGCTGATCCTGGTGAGGGTCACTGGACAGCTGTTAAGAACATTCTTAAGTATCTAAGAAGAACTAAGGATGCTTTCTTGGTTTATGGAGGTTTGGAAGATGAGCTAGTTGTAAATGGTTACATAGATGCTAGTTTCCAAACTGATATAGATGATTACAAATCGCAGTCAAGTTTTGTATTCACATTGAATGGTGGAGCCATTACTTGGAAAAGTTCCAAGCAGAGTATAGTAGCAGATTCTACAACAGAAGCTGAGTATATAGCAGCAACAGATGCAGCTAAGGAAGCAGTTTGGCTGAAGAAATTCATCACTGAGCTTGGAGTGGTGCCTAGCATTGCTAATCCTATGGCTATCTATTGTGACAACAATGGTGCCATAGCGCAAGCAAAAGAGCAAAGGTCCCATCAGAAATCTAAGCATATACTCAGGCGATTTCACCTCATTCGAGACATCATTTATAAAGGTGATATCAAGATATGCAAAGTTGACACAAATGACAACATAGCAGATCCATTGACAAAGCCTCTCTCGCGGGTCAAGCATGATCAGCACACTAGGTCTATGGGCATGAGATATTTGTTAGTCTAGGCCTAGTACAAGTGGGAGACTGTTAGTGTATATGCCCTAGGCCATTGATTTGGACCTTAATGTTATTCATTTTGTTATTAATAAAGAAGTTTTTATTATCATTGTTATGTTTGCATGTTATATATAATAATGATTATATCCCTGGTTTATTATTGTTATGGAGATAATAATAAATATAACTAGTGTAATATTGATTTGATAATCATAAGATGATTATAGGTATGAAGATACAAATCAATATTATGGATACATGTTAGAGAACAGTGTATTGGATAGACCCACATAGATATCACGTCATGGTTTAATGTCATAAGTGTATCTCATAATAGTTTTCATTTAATCCTTTGACTTAAGATTGTCATAGTTTCCAACATAAGGAATATTATGTTTTGACATGATCAAACGTTATCTGTAACTAGATAATTATAAAGGTTATGCTTGAACATGGTATAAATTATGTAGAGGAAAATGAACAATCAAAATGGAATTTGTCCCTCTCTATGAGAGAGATATCTTCTGGGCCCCTCGATAAGTGTAACTGAGAAATGCATGGCCGTGCTCAAATAAGTTGATATAAGATCAATCTTATTTGTTTATCAGTTAACTTGGAGATCGAGTAATCATAAATTTGGACAATATAAGTATGACATTTACTATGACTTATGTTCAAACTAGATATCGTGTGACAAAGGGATTAATGCATGTACTATTTCAGGTTTTCATTTATAATGATTCTCATGATTAATTGGGTAGTCATAATGTCTTGCTAGAGGCCAATTATGATTTGTGCATTTCAATAGAGATTGAAATACACTACCAGTTAATATGAGCCTATCGAGTCACACACATAGAACGTAGGCTGTACTTAAACAATAATAATTATATTTTTATTATTGTTGTTAGTATTATTATTTTTATTAGATATTAATAATAATATTGTTATAATAATAATTATTAGATAATAATTATTAAAAACATCGGTCCATATAGGATATGGACAGTTATGGTTTTGACAAGGAAAGGTCTTTTAAAATGGTTTTAAAAGGACTAGAGGCCTTGATGATATTTATTATTATTTTTGTTTTGAAAGAAAACGGAAGAAGAGGAAAAACCTAAAACCCTAGTTTCGTTTTTGCAAAAAAAAAAAATTCAGCCACTGCCGTTGGTGAGCTAGCACTCAGACCGGCG